>OY755248.1:67054046-68254046 GCA_963576725.1 Azorinus chamasolen
AGAGAGGGGACCGTAGTATTCTTCAGCAATGCAACAGGAACCTTGAATATAACTATAGATCCCGTGGTGTGTACTGATATGGGAAACTATTCGCTTATAGTAAACAATCAAATTGCCAGTGAAACAGAAACACAAAATATTACTGTGAATTGTAAGTATCTATTGTACTTTCCAATGCTGAATTTTCAAATGGGCTATTCCGAATTCAAACAGTAAATCTCACCGTGCATATTCAAATATTTCTTTTTCAAATTAATTTGTAACATGGCAACATTGCAGACTCCGATGAGACGGCTTCTCTGAGAGCCATCCGATCTGGGTTTTCATTGTTTGCAAATGACAGTGCTCTTCAAATGGCTAACCCTTTACCCAATAAATACGCAATTGTACGCATTTGTAGGAGCTGTCTGTTCAGAGTCTGTTCTATTTTTTAGGGTCTTCCTTCACGTGGAAGTAGGTGGACGTTTCAATATGACGTTTCAATATGACTTACATACAATGAAAGCGACATAAACCCCCATACAAGCAAAGAGACATATCAATGTTGTTTTACGAGGGTTGATCAAAAGGCTTGTAGTAAAGTGCCCTTTGTACTTTATTTTTAGCAGTAGGTCGATGAAACTTTACCATAATAAAGGTAATATAATTATCGATGGACACTGGAGTCACTCCTTCTGTCACAGTATGTTGCAAGAATTCGTTTCTATAGTAGCGTAATATAATACATAATTACAATTATATTACAAAAGTTGACGTCTTACCGTATAGTTGTTTTTCTGCTTGCAAAGTATTCTGCGATTTTGCCCAAATTTGATGAGAAGTAATTTCTAGTCATTTAAATTTCTGCGATGTTGGAAGTTTGAGTATATAAACTTTGCGGATTCGACCTGTCGGCTTATCATTTAAAAAGTTTATTAATTATTGAAACCGGTATTCAGCATTTTCAGCCGGCCTTTTTATGTTGTTTAACCCTACACCAAGGGTAGATAGATATATATTATAGATTTATTTCGGTAAAAAGTGTACAAAACATGGCATAACATAATTAAGACAACATATAAAAAGCCATGATTGCACTTAATTTACCGTTACCGGACTCGTCTTTTGATTTAACAGACACAAAATCATGATTCTGAAACATTCCAAATCATTCTTTGATTTTTTTCATTGCAGTGGCCATTTAAAAGTACAAAAATGAGTCATGCAGGAAATACCACATACAGAACAAACACTCGCCCGAACAGCAACACAAGGAAACAGCAAATGTACATGGGTAGAAAAAACAACAAGAGACGCACAAAGACAAAACAAACATTCAATAGGAGGAAGATGGAAGTACCGCCTTGGAACGGTCAGTGACAAAAGTCACCGGGGGTTTAAACCGGTTTATGGGCGCCCAACCTCACCCTTATTCCATCCCCATCCTAAAAGACAAACAGTGTAAATAAACGTATCCCCTCTCCGACTAATCTACAACAACCGCGACAGCAAATACAGTGGTAAAGTGCATGTATAACAAAAAAACATTTAATTGAACATACTGTATCCACCTATCGCTAGTGTACTCAATGATTGAGCTGCAAACAGAGTAACTGTAGAAAAGTAATAAAGGGTACGACAAAAATGAAATAGTACAGATATCCGACGTTCTCCTTCCATTTCTGGATTTAAGAGGTCGCCTTCATAGAGTACTAAACCTTTCTTGTCGGCGTACATGCAAAGAGGCCAGCGTGATTGCCAACTGTAAAAGGGTTCACAACCAAACATGCAGTATGTTGTAATAATACAGGATCATATCCCTTTTTAATGAATTGTTTTATATATTTGATGAACAAAGTGAGAAAATGGGTATGTCCAATAATTCTACGAAGTTTGTAAATCACATCACCATAAAATTCAGGATGTGAAATACCGTGTCGCAAAAGTACCTTGAGATTACATTTGTACTTGCCAATAAGCGAGAGATTTCGATAGTAAAATTTAGAGAAAGTTTTTCTTAGTTTATGGTATCTATATCCTTGTTTAAGCAGTTTTTCAGTTAAAATGAGATTTCGACTGTTAAAATCGTCAATAGATGAACAAGCTCTAGCAAAACGAATAAGTTGAGATATATAAACCCCGTAAGATGGAGCACGGGGAACATCCCCGTCAAGATGAGGAAAATTTACAATATTAAAATCAAAATCATCTCTTTTGTCATATATTTTAGAAGAAATCATTCCATTATTAATTTTAAGGTCTAGGTCAAGAAACGCTGCATAATTGTCGGACGGGTTAGCTTTATTCAATTTGAGTTCTTTAGGATAAATTGTAAACCATTTTCTATAGTTGTGTCAGTCAAAAACCGCGTTCAAGATGATTAATAAAACAACGAATAAAATCATTAATCTAACACACACCGCGTTCAGGCCGAGTTTTACCATGTCGGTAACTACAATAAATTTATGCCTTCTTTTTCACAATGACGCAGATTGTCTGTGGTCGCTGTCACGATGGTCCTTAACCCTTGTTTGTCGACAGTTTCAGTTAATAGGTGTGAAAATCAAAACTTTACATTCACGCCGGACAAAATATGACTAGCGATAGGTGGATACAGTTTGTTCACTTAAATGTTTTCGTTATACATGCACTTTACCACTGTATTTGCCATCGAGGTTGTTGTAGTTTAGTCGGAGAGGGGATACGTTTATTTACACTGTTTGTCTTTTAGGGTGGGGATGGAATAAGTGTGATGTTGGGCGCCCATAAACCGGTTTAACCCCCAGTGACTTTTGTCACTGACCGTTCCAAGGCGGTACTTCCATCTTCCCCCTACTGTATGTTTGTTTTGTCTTTGTGTGTCTCTTGATGTTTTTATAGTTATGTACATTTGCTATTTCCTTGTGTTGCTGTTCGGGCGACTGTTTGTTTTGTATGTGGTGTTTCCTGCATGACTCATTTTTGTACTTCGATCAAAGCCGGGTTTCGGACAACGCGAACTTTGACAATTCAAAAAGTGTAACAGAAATAAGAAAGATACAGATCGGGACTGACGCCATTCTTCGAATAACACAGGGGCTTTGGATAAGAGATAAATGGGACTCAACTGTATTTAGACCGTAGAATCGCAGAAATATTATCCCCGTGGAACAAAAACAACTTATACGGTATATCATATTTCCTTCAGGTCCACCTGTTGTAGATCCAAAAGCAAATATCACAACGAAATTCTATCCTCGCCTTGGTGTAGAAACATCAATTAAAATAGAGAACTATGGCTACCCATACCCCAACTACACATGGAAACACAACAAAACCACTATTGCCAAACACACAGACTCACACTATGGTAGTAGTGTTGATATCACTGTAACAGTGGATGACTTTGGTAGCTACGATGTTGATATGTCAAACGAGTATGGTAACGTCGATGTTTCATTCCAGATCATTGCTACAGGTAAGGGTGCTTTAGTTCGCTGCCTGATAGTGTCCTCTGCAAAAAAATTCATAGACTTCAATTTTAGTCTCCAATTTTCACCAATTTTCTTTCAAAAACATAATGTAATATGAATCCAGACTAGATATCTGATCTGTACCAACACTTTAACCATTTCCATCATATAAATGCTTTTCCGCGCATTTGCAAACAGCGTACACCCAGATCACTGTTTGCTAATGAAATCTGATTCTTTAGTTTCTAAAAAAGCTATAGGTATTGAAACTTGCAATAAATATAGAACGGGGAAATGGTTAAGGCAGGTTTAAGTACATGGTAACTCAAGTAAATAGTTCTCCATTATTTGCTCCAATTCTTCATATCTTTTTCACGATTGCAATCAGCACAATGGTTAATTTAACCTTTAGTTAACCATGTAACCTTCAACTACAGCGTGATAGCCTGGGGTAATGTTTTTATTGTTTCAGTACTATTTCTTTTTGAACCCTTTTATTCATATAAACGCCTTTTCATGCATTTACAAACAGAGTAGACCCACATCAGACGGCTCCTATTGAAATTGTCTAATCAGGTCTACTCTGTTTGCTTAGGATATGATATCTTATTCTACAGTTTGTGTCAGAGCCAAAACATCCCTCCAAACTTTTACATTATGAAAATTCAGCTAATACATATGCATGGTGTCATCATTTCTTACATGAAAATTGAATAGGGAAAGGGTTAAGGAAACACGCAATGTTACTACATGTGTTACACACTATGAATGACATTTTCAAAAGCTTGAATCTATATCAGATACAGAGTAGCTCGGCAACAGCATCCAGAATGTTTGCCACTCGGCCAATCATACCCAACTTTACTGCTCCCCTAACAAATGAAAAACTGCTAAGCGAAATGTATGTTTTAAACGCATATGCCATTTTTGACTGACAACATTTTGCAAAAACAAGTTAATAGGAAAATCCGTAAAGTTAAAATAATTGAAAATGAATATTTTTTACCTTCCGAGCTTGCACACAGTGATGACCAAGGAGGCTTCAGCGTAGTCCGAACAGGGTCTACACTGTGTTCTAAGTCACTTTAATGGACATTGTAGATTTCCAGGCATTACGTTTTTTGTTTCTTTTCAATTACGTAATCAGATTTGCAGTTAGTTTGCATTCTGATAAGATGCATTTTTACGGTGTCTGATCTGGATCAAAACTGTTTGGATAAATAATCTGGAATTTGTAGTACGGTTAACTAGTTTTTGTCGTTAATAAAGACTGTTTTATTACATGAAAAAATATAGATTTACAGGCCTTATTTTTAAAAAAAAAATCATTGTTATTTATAATTGAAGGACCCCCGGATCCTGTGACCAAGTTGGCAGTCAACAACATCACATGCACCAGTGCCAATATCAGTTTTGTGTCTGGATATAATTATGGGGCTACGCAAACTTTCATTGTACAAACTTTCAACGGTGATATCTTTGAGGGTAAATATAATATGCAAAACAAGAAACTTTACATGGGGTACTGATGGTTATAACGGCACTCTGGCCCAATGTAGTGTATGAAAAGTTTATGTGAAACATGGGAGCAATATCTGTGAGTTTGTAACAGCGTTGGTAACGGGTTTCTTTAAAATGAAGGTCAAATTTGAGGTCAAAAGACATAGGGGTACATGTAGATTTCAAAAATCACAAAAATGTGTAGAAATGTTTTAGTGACTTTTTGAGTATCAGTTTGAATGCCAATATGCATTAAGCTACATATCGTCAGCCTGATTTCGCTGATTTTCAGCTAGCCATGGCATTGCCGTTTTCAGTCAAAATTGTAAACACTTTGTATTTTCGTATCAGTGATAAAGAATACGTGTGACTGTGTAATAAAATGCAATTGAAATGAATCCGGGTTAGGTCGACACGAGGAAAGTGGTCAAAACCGGAAGTGAAAAGCTTGCTAGCCCGTGCAAGCTACAACTGCACACACTCTTGTATCGGTGTACTCTCTATCCTAAGCCAATAAGAAAATTATCGCTTAAAGGCACATGGATTACCCGTTAACCCTGTAAAACAGGTCATAAAGTATTAAAGTCTCTTTTATTGAAGTATATGAATCATTGCAAGTTGAAATTGTAAATTCGTACATAAAAGTACAGTTTTGCATACGCACACCACAGGCTTTGCGAATGACTAGCCATTTTAAGCTTGAATCCGTCTTTCGTAGGACCGTACGACTGAAATTATATAAGCTCTAACATGCGACCATCGGAACTTCATGACTGGAATTATTAGTTCTGAAATGTATGTTTTCTGTTTTTAAGACATTGCCATTTTCGAAGACAAATCTAAAAACAACAGACCAGCGAATGTAAATCACGTGATCAACGGTCTTCATTTTGGCACAACTTACAACCTGACAGTGATTTCAAACAGTAGCCACGGGGAGAGTGAAAGGTCATCATTTGTGCTCTTTTATACTAAAGGTACTAACACTTGAACATTGTACTACATTTGTACCGCATATTATACTATACAACCTGTCTTAAGCGACCATTAAAAATGTGTAATTTTGGGTCGTTAATGCTGGTGGTAGCTTAACATTTTCCCTGTTTAAATTCCATGCAAGGCATAGTGACATCGTACATATTTATTATCTGAACTTTTATAAAGGCATATGTACACAGGATGTTTTGTCTCAGGCAGAGACTTAAGATCTATATGGAGCAATTCCGAGAAAATGCTCTATAGTTTCAAAATATGACCATGGTTTCAAAATATGACTTTTACAGAGGCATCAAAATGCGTCAATATGAGGGAATTGGTTAACTATTTCTTCTGGGTTGATATGTTTAGGTACCATTTTTCTCCCACAAGTGCAATCTGCAAAAACATTTAATGTTGCCTGGATACATATGGCAATAGTCAAAAACTACTGACATGCTGCAGAGAATCACGTGTTTATGACAATCCTAACTCGATGCATGCTAGCAGAAAAACTGTGATTACCTATGCAAAACAGTTTGGATCCAGATGAGACACTGTATAATGCGACGTATTATCAGGGTCCAATCTGACCATTGTTTAGCAAAGAAATGAGAGAACTATTTAGTTTAAGAAGCGCAGACGAAACAAATTACATAGATTTGATACAGGAACTTATATTTGTTTTTCTTACAGACCTGTACCAAGTGGTTGATATACTGGAAGGAGGTAACCTTACACTGAGGTGTAACGGTACAAACAGGACTGACGTGCACTGGGAGGACAGCCACGGTAAACGGATAACTGTTGACGAGGTGCTGCAGGTGTTTGGAATCAACAGAAGCGACACTGGTCTTTACAAGTGTATAGGGAAACATGACATAGTAACGAGAGAAACCATAGAGGAAATATTTCTTGATGTGCAATGTAAGTACATTGTATATTTGCTGACAACGCTTATTGGCTTCACTTTTCTATGTACTTCTATCATATATTCTTATGCAGTTAAGAGCATTTTAAAATATTTGTAATTCATCTTTTTTTTGCATGGTCCCCTTATATAAACACATTTCATTCATTTCAAGCAAAACGACCCCCTGATTTAAAAATTCAGCTAATTCTTGCATGAATATGAACTGTAAGTATGATTATCTATCATAGGTCACAGCTAATGCAGAGGGGACGCCATGTAGAAGGCTACTCTGTGAACTTTCTGTTTGACTTTCACCTCGCATTCAGCAGTCACCTATCCGTCATATACGTGTGGTTTACCGTTTCCTTCACATAAACGCTTTTCACGCCTTCGCAAACTGAGTAGACCCAGATCTAACTGCTCCTGTCGGGGCCTCTGATCAGGATCTGCTCTGTTTACTCATGAAATTATATAGATCTGATCCATCACATTTTTGTATAAGCCAAAGATACACTTAAAAACTTACCTTAAAATTGACATCATGCATAAATATTCATTAAGAAAAAAATTAAGTTGAGGTTATATCTTGCAGAAATAATACAATTGTCAGGGTTTTTTTTGTATACAAATTTGTATATATATATATTTCACATTACACCGTAAATTTGTGTATTTTGCTTCTTTTTTTGCAGATCCAGCCAAGATTCTCAAAATGTCAGTAGTTAACAACAACCTATATCGTAATGATACTTATACGATGGAACTAATTGTGGAGGGCAATCCTTCACCAAATATCACGTTTATCAAATCAAGAGAGGGGACCGTAGTATTCTTCAGCAATGCAACAGGAACCTTGAATATAACTATAGATCCCGTGGTGTGTACTGATATGGGAAACTATTCGCTTATAGTAAACAATCAAATTGCCAGTGAAACAGAAACACAAAATATTACTGTGAATTGTAAGTATCTATTGTACTTTCCAATGCTGAATTTTCAAATGGGCTATTCCGAATTCAAACAGTAAATCTCACCGTGCATATTCAAATATTTTGTTTTTAAATTAAATTGTAACATGGCAACATTGCAGACTCCGATGAGACGGCTTCTCTGAGAGCCATCCGATCTGGGTTTTCATTGTTTGCAAATGACAGTGCTCTTCAAATGGCTAACCCTTTACCCAATAAATACGCAATTGTACGCATTTGTAGGAGCTGTCTGTTCAGAGTCTGTTCTATTTTTTAGGGTCTTCCTTCACGTGGAAGTAGGTGGACGTTTCAATATGACGTTTCAATATGACTTACATACAATGAAAGCGACATAAACCCCCATACAAGCAAAGAGACATATCAATGTTGTTTTACGAGGGTTGATCAAAAGGCTTGTAGTAAAGTGCCCTTTGTACTTTATTTTTAGCAGTAGGTCGATGAAACTTTACCATAATAAAGGTAATATAATTATCGATGGACACTGGAGTCACTCCTTCTGTCACAGTATGTTGCAAGAATTCGTTTCTATAGTAGCGTAATATAATACATAATTACAATTATATTACAAAAGTTGACGTCTTACCGTATAGTTGTTTTTCTGCTTGCAAAGTATTCTGCGATTTTGCCCAAATTTGATGAGAAGTAATTTCTAGTCATTTAAATTTCTGCGATGTTGGAGGTTTGAGTATATAAACTTTGCGGATTCGACCTGTCGGCTTATCATTTAAAAAGTTTATTAATTATTGAAACCGGTATTCAGCATTTTCAGCCGGCCTTTTTATGTTGTTTAACCCTACACCAAGGGTAGATAGATATATATTATAGATTTATTTCGGTAAAAAGTGTACAAAACATGGCATAACATAATTAAGACAACATATAAAAGCCATGATTGCACTTAATTTACCGTTACCGGACTCGTCTTTTGATTTAACAGACACAAAATCATGATTCTGAAACATTCCAAATCATTCTTTGATTTTTTTCATTGCAGTGGCCATTTAAACCATTTTCTATAGTTGTGTCAGTCAAAAACCGCGTTCAAGATGATTAATAAAACAACGAATAAAATCATTAATCTAACACACACCGCGTTCAGGCCGAGTTTTACCATGTCGGTAACTACAATAAATTTATGCCTTCTTTTTCACAATGACGCAGATTGTCTGTGGTCGCTGTCACGATGGTCCTTAACCCTTGTTTGTCGACAGTTTCAGTTAATAGGTGTGAAAATCAAAACTTTACATTCACGCCGGACAAAATATGACTAGCGATAGGTGGATACAGTTTGTTCACTTAAATGTTTTCGTTATACATGCACTTTACCACTGTATTTGCCATCGCGGTTGTTGTAGTTTAGTCGGAGAGGGGATACGTTTATTTACACTGTCTTTTAGGGTGGGGATGGAATAAGTGTGATGTTGGGCGCCCATAAACCGGTTTAACCCCCAGTGACTTTTGTCACTGACCGTTCCAAGGCGGTACTTCCATCTTCCCCCCACTGTATGTTTGTTTTGTCTTTGTGTGTCTCTTGATGTTTTTATAGTTATGTACATTTGCTATTTCCTTGTGTTGCTGTTCGGGCGACTGTTTGTTTTGTATGTGGTGTTTCCTGCATGACTCATTTTTGTACTTCGATCAAATCTGGAAAAATAGTCAAACAGGGAGAGCCACACACGGAATGACACCGCATCAAACACCATCTAACGAGAAACGGTAAAGCCACAAGACAAAACATAACAGGACGCATATCAAGACGAAACACATTAAACATTAAGCATATTAAAAAAACAAAATTGACCGTAGGCTGAAAGCAGGAGTGCCGCCTTGGAACGGCCAGCAGCCAAAAGCAATAAAAAAGGGCTACTGGGGGACTTGAACCTGGTTTACGGGTACCCAACCTCGTCCTTATCCCACTTTCACCAAAGTCAAAATGTAAATAAAATTCCCCCTCCAGACAACACCACAACATGCGTAACGATGTATGCCAAAATGAAAATGATTTGAAAATGAACGCTATTAGAAGTAAACAAGCGACGTCATCATGTAAATGACGTCATAATTTAAAAGTACGGGAAAACTATTTGAAACACTTCTACTGCGACATTTAAAAGATCAATCGCAAGAAAATACAATTACCAGTGGATATTAATCATACACAACTGTTTTGTTTGAAAAAGAATAAACTTGACATCGTAGGCATGTACTCGATGACTATTCAGGTCAGAGCAGCTGTGGAGTAGTCATTTGGGGTACGACAGAACTAGCAAAATACAAATATCTAATTTCCTCCCTCCGTAAACGGGTTTCAGAGGGAATCTTCATAGAGTATTAAGCCTTTTCCGTCGTCGCACAAGTAAAGAGGAAAGCATAATGACCAACTGTAAAGGGGTCGACCACCAAGCATGTAGTGTGCTGCAATATAGAGGGGTCATATCCCTTTTTAATGAATTGTTTTATACGTTTGACAAACAAAGTATCAAAATAAGTATGTCCAATAATTTTTCGAAGTTTGTAAATGACATCACCGTAAAACTCCGGATGTGAAATACCTAACTTTAGAAAAGTACGTAAATTACAATTGTATTTGCTGATGAGTAGAATATTACGGTGGTAAAATTTTGAAAATGTTTTACGAAGTTTGTCATATCTGTAGCCCTGTTTTAGTAGTTTTTCAGTGATAATAAGGTTACGATTGTTAAAATCATCAACAGAGGAACAAGCTCTAGCAAAACGAATAAGCTGAGAAATGTATACACCGTAACATGTAGCTCGGGGAACATCCCCATCCAAATGAGGATAGTTAACTATTTTAAAATTAAAATCATCCCTTTTGTCATAAATTCCAGAAGAAATTGTTCCATTGTTTATAGATAAATTTAAATCTAAAAAGGCTGCAGATATGTCAGAACTATTTGCTTTATTAAGCTTGAGCTCCCTAGGGTAAATTGAGGTTATCATAGAATCAAAGTATGGGTTATCAATATTAAAAATGTCGTCTAAATAACGTGCTGTATTGTTAAAGGCATTGATGACATCCGCCTGTGAATCGCTGTTAAGGTTAAGCATAAAATCCCGTTCATAACAAAACAAAAACAAGTCTGCAATTAAAGGAGCACAATTGGTTCCCATTGGAATACCAATAACCTGGCGATAAACAGAATTACCAAAACGAACAAATATATTGTCTAACAGAAACGTAATAGCGTCACAAAGATCTAAACATGTCCATGAGGTATATTTATTTGTAACATCATTGGTAAAGAACGCATGTCTAGAATTACAGGCAATAAATGATACTTTTTCTCTGGCAAATGTTTTATTTATAAGATTAGTAAGTTTGATCTTAATTAGATCGTGTGGTAATGTGGTATAAAGTGTAGAAAAATCATAAGTGCTTATAGTGTTAGCTTGGTGTTGCTTGATTTTTAATTTAGTTAAAACCTCATTGGAGTTTTTAATAGACCAAAAAAGGTTAATTCCTGAATTCTCATAAGCTTTATCGCAGTAACGCTTGACATGTTCTTTGACCGCTGTTAGACACGATGTAATTAGTTTGGATAGTGCAGTTGTTGTGCACGAGACAGAATTTGCTATGAAGCGTGATTTATATGGCGTTTTATGGAGTTTAGGTATCCAGTACATCGTCGGAAGTTTATGGTGTGTGATTAATATATCAGCATTGAACTGTTTACATTTATTAACATGTTCAGATATTATGTCGTTTTCAGACTTAGAGACCCCAATATATGAGTTTGTCTTAGTTAGTTCTTGTTCTAAAACATCCACATAATAAAGTCGTCAAACGATAATTACATTGTTTGACGCTTTATCAGCTGGGACAAACACGTATTTAGAGTGAAATTCTTGTATACTATTTTTTAAGAAGCGAACTGAAGTCTTAGGTTTAGGCGGAAGAAGGTGAATGTTAGATTTGTAAAACGCGATACGTGTATCCATTATATTTGAAATTTGTTTTATCCATTTAGTAAGGGCACTATTGTCTGCATGTTCTCGGCGACACCATTTTACACTGAAGTCTAACTGAAGCCGGGTTTCGGACAACGCGAACTTTGACAATTCAAAAAGTGTAACAGAAATAAGAAAGATACAGATCGGGACTGACGCCATTCTTCGAATAACACAGGGGCTTTGGGTAAGAGATAAATGGGACTCAACTGTATTTAGACCGTAGAATCGCAGAAATATTATCCCCGTGGAACAAAAACAACTGCGATGACAGGCCGAGGGTAGTACTCTATGATGGTATACTCTTAAACTTGGATACAGGAGGAGCTTACCAGACTCATGTATTATTTTTTCCCTGTCGTGCCCTTAACGGCTTACCTGCAGGTGCTCTGACTTCAGCAAAGTCATTGAGTACATATTTGACGGATTGTCACAGTTATTATGCTATGTTTTACATGTTGTCCTGTGTTCACCGTCGTCTATGTTGTGGGTAAGTCCAGCGGGGATACCTTTATTTACAATATTTGTAAAGCTAGGGTGACTTTGAGAGAAGTGTGAGGTTAGGACGTCCGTAAACCGGTTTAAACCCCCAGTGGTGTTTTTGCTGCTGACCGTGCCAAGGCGGTACTCTCTTTGTCACCCTTCCTTTTGTTTGCATTGCGTCTTTGTGCTTGTGGTTTGTTCATGTTGTGGAACGTTTGTCCCTGGTTCTTGTGTGTCTTTTGGTGTTTTCTGTGTTCATTTCGTGTGTGTGTGTGTGCGTTTGGGTGTGTGGTTGTGTGTGTGTGTGTCATGCTGTCTATCGGTGTTTTGGTGGTGGTTGCGTCTTGCATGTGGCTTTGCCTGCTTGACTTTACTACTTTTCCATTTATACGGTATATCATATTTCCTTCAGGTCCACCTGTTGTAGATCCAAAAGCAAATATCACAACGAAATTCTATCCTCGCCTTGGTGTAGAAACATCAATTAAAATAGAGAACTATGGCTACCCATACCCCAACTACACATGGAAACACAACAAAACCACTATTGCCAAACACACAGACTCACACTATGGTAGTAGTGTTGATATCACTGTAACAGTGGATGACTTTGGTAGCTACGATGTTGATATGTCAAACGAGTATGGTAACGTCGATGTTTCATTCCAGATCATTGCTACAGGTAAGGGTGCTTTAGTTCGCTGCCTGATAGTGTCCTCTGCAAAAAAATTCATAGACTTCAGTTTTAGTCTCCAATTTTCACCAATTTTCTTTCAAAAACATAATGTAATATGAATCCAGACTAGATATCTGATCTATACCAACACTTTAACCATTTCCATCATATAAATGCTTTTCCGCGCATTTGCAAACAGCGTACACCCAGATTACTGTTTGCTAATGAAATCTGATTCTTTAGTTTCTAAAAAAGCTATAGGTATTGAAACTTGCAATAAATATAGAACGGGGAAATGGTTAAAGCAGGTTTAAGTACATGGTAACTCAAGTAAATAGTTCTCCATTATTTGCTCCAATTCTTCATATCTTTTTCACGATTGCAATCAGCACAGTGGTTAATTTAACCTTTAGTTAACCATGTAACCTTCAACTACAGCGTGATAGCCTGGGGTAATGTTTTTATTGTTTCAGTACTATTTATTTTTGAACCCTTTTATTCATATAAACGCCTTTTCATGCATTTACAAACAGAGTAGACCCACATCAGACGGCTCCTATTGAAATTGTCTAATCAGGTCTACTCTGTTTGCTTAGGATATGATATCTTATTCTACAGTTTGTGTCAGAGCCAAAACATCCCTCCAAACTTTTACATTACGAAAATTCAGCTAATACATATGCATGGTGTCATCATTTCTTACATGAAAATTGAATAGGGAAAGGGTTAAGGAAACACGCACTGTTACTACATGTGTTACACACTATGAATGACATTTTCAAAAGCTTGAATCTATATTAGATACAGAGTAGCTCGGCAACAGCATCCAGAATGTTTGCCACTCGGCCAATCATACCCAACTTTACTGCTCCCCTAACAAATGAAAAACTGCTAAGCGAAATGTATGTTTTAAACGCATATGCCATTTTTGACTGACAACATTTTGCAACAACAAGTTAATAGGAAAATCCGTAAAGTTAAAATAATTGAAAATGAATATTTTTTACCTTCCGAGCTTGCACACAGTGATGACCAAGGAGGCTTCAGCGTAGTCCGAACAGGGTCTACACTGTGTTCTAAGTCACTTTAATGGACATTGTAGATTTCCAGGCATTACGTTTTTTGTTTCTTTTCAATTACGTGATCAGATTTGCAGTTAGTTTGCATTCTGATAAGATGCATTTTTACGGTGTCTGATCTGGATCAAAACTGTTTGGATAAATAATCTGGAATTTGTAGTACGGTTAACTAGTTTTGTCAATGTAAGTGTCGTTAATAAAGACTGTTTTATTACATGAAAAAATATAGATTTACAGGCCTTATTTTTAAAAAAAATCATTGTTATTTATAATTGAAGGACCCCCGGATCCTGTGACCAAGTTGGCAGTCAACAACATCACATGCACCAGTGCCAATATCAGTTTTGTGTCTGGATATAATTATGGGGCTACGCAAACTTTCATTGTACAAACTTTCAACGGTGATATCTTTGAGGGTAAATATAATATGCAAAACAAGAAACTTTACATGGGGTACTGATGGTTATAACGGCACTCTGGCCCAATGTAGTGTATGAAAAGTTTATGTGAAACATGGGAGCAATATCTGTGAGTTTGTAACAGCGTTGGTAACGGGTTTCTTTAAAATGAAGGTCAAATTTGAGGTCAAAAGACATAGGGGTACATGTAGATTTCAAAAATCACAAAAATGTGTAGAAATGTTTTAGTGACTTTTTGAGTATCAGTTTGAATGCCAATATGCATTAAGCTACATATCGTCAGCCTGATTTCGCTGATTTTCAGCTAGCCATGGCATTGCCGTTTTCAGTAAAATTGTAAACACTTTGTATTTTCGTATCAGTGATAAAGAATACGTGTGACTGTGTAAGAAAATGCAATTGAAATGAATCCGGGTTAGGTCGACACGAGGAAAGTGGTCAAAACCGGAAGTGAAAAGCTTGCTAGCCCGTGCAAGCTACAACTGCACACACTCTTGTATCGGTGTACTCTCTATCCTAAGCCAATAAGAAAATTATCGCTTAAAGGCACATGGATTACCCGTTAACCCTGTAAAATAGGTCATAAAGTATTAAAGTCTCTTTTATTGAAGTATATGAATCATTGCAAGTTGAAATTGTAAATTCGTACATAAAAGTACAGTTTTGCATACGCACACCACAGGCTTTGCGAATGACTAGCCATTTTAAGCTTGAATCCGTCTTTCGTAGGACCGTACGACTGAAATTATATAAGCTCTAACATGCGACCATCGGAACTTCATGACTGGAATTATTAGTTCTGAAATGTATGTTTTCTGTTTTTAAGACATTGCCATTTTCGAAGACAAATCTAAAAACAACAGACCAGCGAATGTAAATCACGTGATCAACGGTCTTCATTTTGGCACAACTTACAACCTGACAGTGATTTCAAACAGTAGCCACGGGGAGAGTGAAAGGTCATCATTTGTGCTCTTTTATACTAAAGGTACTAACACTTGAACATTGTACTACATTTGTACCGCATATTATACTATACAACCTGTCTTAAGCGACCATTAAAAATGTGTAATTTTGGGTCGTTAATGCTGGTGGTAGCTTAACATTTTCCCTGTTTAAATTCCATGCAAGGCATAGTGACATCGTACATATTTATTATCTGAACTTTTATAAAGGCATATGTACACAGGATGTTTTGTCTCAGGCAGAGACTTAAGATCTATATGGAGCAATTCCGAGAAAATGCTCTATAGTTTCAAAATATGACCATGGTTTCAAAATATGACTTTTACAGAGGCATCAAAATGCGTCAATATGAGGGAATTGGTTAACTATTTCTTCTGGGTTGATATGTTTAGGTACCATTTTTCTCCCACAAGTGCAATCTGCAAAAACATTTAATGTTGCCTGGATACATATGGCAATAGTCAAAAACTACTGACATGCTGCAGAGAATCACGTGTTTATGACAATCCTAACTCGATGCATGCTGCAGAAAAACTGTGATTACCTATGCAAAACAGTTTGGATCCAGATGAGACACTGTATAATGCGACGTATTATCAGGGTCCAATCTGACCATTGTTTAGCAAAGAAATGAGAGAACTATTTAGTTTAAGAAGCGCAGACGAAACAAATTACATAGATTTGATACAGGAACTTATATTTGTTTTTCTTACAGACCTGTACCAAGTGGTTGATATACTGGAAGGAGGTAACCTTACACTGAGGTGTAACGGTACAAACAGGACTGACGTGCACTGGGAGGACAGCCACGGTAAACGGATAACTGTTGACGAGGTGCTGCAGGTGTTTGGAATCAACAGAAGCGACACTGGTCTTTACAAGTGTATAGGGAAACATGACATAGTAACGCGAGAAACCATAGAGGAAATATTTCTTGATGTGCAATGTAAGTACATTGTATATTTGCTGACAACGCTTATTGGCTTCACTTTTCTATGTACTTCTATCATATATTCTTATGCAGTTAAGAGCATTTTAAAATATTTGTAATTCATCTTTTTTGTGCATGGTCCTAATCCTTCCCCTTATATAAACACATTTCATTCATTTCAAGCAAAACGACCCCCTGATTTAAAAATTCAGCTAATTCTTGCATGAATATGAACTGTAAGTATGATTATCTATCATAGGTCACAGCTAATGCAGAGGGGACGCCATGTAGAAGGCTACTCTGTGAACTTTCTGTTTGACTTTCACCTCGCATTCAGCAGTCACCTATCCGTCATATACGTGTGGTTTACCGTTTCCTTCACATAAACGCTTTTCACGCCTTCGCAAACTGAGTAGACCCAGATCTAACTGCTCCTGTCGGGGCCTCTGATCAGGATCTGCTCTGTTTACTCATGAAATTATATAGATCTGATCCATCACATTTTTGTATAAGCCAAAGATACACTTAAAAACTTACCTTAAAATTGACATCATGCATAAATATTCATTAAGGAAAAATTTAAGTTGAGGTTATATCTTGCAGAAATAATACAATTGTCAGGTCTTTTTTTGTATACAAATTTGTATATATATATATTTCACATTACACCGTAAATTTGTGTATTTTGCTTCTTTTTTTGCAGATCCAGCCAAGATTCTCAAAATGTCAGTAGTTAACAACAACCTATATCGTAATGATACTTATACGATGGAACTAATTGTGGAGGGCAATCCTTCACCAAATATCACGTTTATCAAATCAAGAGAGGGGACCGTAGTATTCTTCAGCAATGCAACAGGAACCTTGAATATAACTATAGATCCCGTGGTGTGTACTGATATGGGAAACTATTCGCTTATAGTAAACAATCAAATTGCCAGTGAAACAGAAACACAAAATATTACTGTGAATTGTAAGTATCTATTGTACTTTCCAATGCTGAATTTTCAAATGGGCTATTCCGAATTCAAACAATTTTTTAAATTAAATTGTAACATGGCAACATTGCAGACTCCGATGAGACGACTTCTCTGAGAGCCATCCGATCTGGGTTTTCATTGTTTGCAAATGACAGTGCTCTTCAAATGGCTAACCCTTTACCCAATAAATACGCAATTGTACGCATTTGTAGGAGCTGTCTGTTCAGAGTCTGTTCTATTTTTTAGGGTCTTCCTTCACGTGGAAGTAGGTGGACGTTTCAATATGACGTTTCAATATGACTTACATACAATGAAAGCGACATAAACCCCCATACAAGCAAAGAGACATATCAATGTTGTTTTACGAGGGTTGATCAAAAGGCTTGTAGTAAAGTGCCCTTTGTACTTTATTTTTAGCAGTAGGTCGATGAAACTTTACCATAATAAAGATAATATAATTATCGATGGACACTGGAGTCACTCCTTCTGTCACAGTATGTTGCAAGAATTCGTTTCTATAGTAGCGTAATATAATACATAATTACAATTATATTACAAAAGTTGACGTCTTACCGTATAGTTGTTTTTCTGCTTGCAAAGTATTCTGCGATTTTGCCCAAATTTGATGAGAAGTAATTTCTAGTCATTTAAATTTCTGCGATGTTGGAAGTTTGAGTATATAAACTTTGCGGATTCGACCTGTCGGCTTATCATTTAAAAAGTTTATTAATTATTGAAACCGGTATTCAGCATTTTCAGCCGGCCTTTTTATGTTGTTTAACCCTACACCAAGGGTAGATAGATAGATATTATAGATTTATTTCGGTAAAAAGTGTACAAAACATGGCATAACATAATTAAGACAACATATAAAAAGCCATGATTGCACTTAATTTACCGTTACCGGACTCGTCTTTTGATTTAACAGACACAAAATCATGATTCTGAAACATTCCAAATCATTCTTTGATTTTTTTCATTGCAGTGGCCATTTAAACCATTTTCTATAGTTGTGTCAGTCAAAAACCGCGTTCAAGATGATTAATAAAACAACGAATAAAATCATTAATCTAACACACACCGCGTTCAGGCCGAGTTTTACCATGTCGGTAACTACAATAAATTTATGCCTTCTTTTTCACAATGACGCAGATTGTCTGTGGTCGCTGTCACGATGGTCCTTAACCCTTGTTTGTCGACAGTTTCAGTTAATAGGTGTGAAAATCAAAACTTTACATTCACGCCGGACAAAATATGACTAGCGATAGGTGGATACAGTTTGTTCACTTAAATGTTTTCGTTATACATGCACTTTACCACTGTATTTGCCATCGCGGTTGTTGTAGTTTAGTCGGAGAGGGGATACGTTTATTCACACTGTTTGTCTTTTAGGGTGGGGATGGAATAAGTGTGATGTTGGGCGCCCATAAACCGGTTTAACCCCCAGTGACTTTTGTCACTGACCGTTCCAAGGCGGTACTTCCATCTTCCCCCCTACTGTATGTTTGTTTTGTCTTTGTGTGTCTCTTGATGTTTTTATAGTTATGTACATTTGCTATTTCCTTGTGTTGCTGTTCGGGCGACTGTTTGTTTTGTATGTGGTGTTTCCTGCATGACTCATTTTTGTACTTCGATCAAAGCCGGGTTTCGGACAACGCGAACTTTGACAATTCAAAAAGTGTAACAGAAATAAGAAAGATACAGATCGGGACTGACGCCATTCTTCGAATAACACAGGGGCTTTGGATAAGAGATAAATGGGACTCAACTGTATTTAGACCGTAGAATCGCAGAAATATTATCCCCGTGGAACAAAAACAACTTATACGGTATATCATATTTCCTTCAGGTCCACCTGTTGTAGATCCAAAAGCAAATATCACAACGAAATTCTATCCTCGCCTTGGTGTAGAAACATCAATTAAAATAGAGAACTATGGCTACCCATACCCCAACTACACATGGAAACACAACAAAACCACTATTGCCAAACACACAGACTCACACTATGGTAGTAGTGTTGATATCACTGTAACAGTGGATGACTTTGGTAGCTACGATGTTGATATGTCAAACGAGTATGGTAACGTCGATGTTTCATTCCAAATCATTGCTACAGGTAAGGGTGCTTTAGTTCGCTGCCTGATAGTGTCCTCTGCAAAAAAATTCATAGACTTCAATTTTAGTCTCCAATTTTCACCAATTTTCTTTCTAAAACATAATGTAATATGAATCCAGACTAGATATCTGATCTGTACCAACACTTTAACCATTTCCATCATATAAATGCTTTTCCGCGCATTTGCAAACAGCGTACACCCAGATCACTGTTTGCTAATGAAATCTGATTCTTTAGTTTCTAAAAAAGCTATAGGTATTGAAACTTGCAATAAATATAGAACGGGGAAATGGTTAAAGCAGGTTTAAGTACATGGTAACTCAAGTAAATAGTTCTCCATTATTTGCTCCAATTCTTCATATCTTTTTCACGATTGCAATCAGCACAGTGGTTAATTTAACCTTTAGTTAACCATGTAACCTTCAACTACAGCGTGATAGCCTGGGGTAATGTTTTTATTGTTTCAGTACTATTTCTTTTTGAACCCTTTTATTCATATAAACGCCTTTTCATGCATTTACAAACAGAGTAGACCCACATCAGACGGCTCCTATTGAAATTGTCTAATCAGGTCTACTCTGTTTGCTTAGGATATGATATCTTATTCTACAGTTTGTGTCAGAGCCAAAACATCCCTCCAAACTTTTACATTATGAAAATTCAGCTAATACATATGCATGGTGTCATCATTTCTTACATGAAAATTGAATAGGGAAAGGGTTAAGGAAACACGCAATGTTACTACATGTGTTACACACTATGAATGACATTTTCAAAAGCTTGAATCTATATCAGATACAGAGTAGCTCGGCAACAGCATCCAGAATGTTTGCCACTCGGCCAATCATACCCAACTTTACTGCTCCCCTAACAAATGAAAAACTGCTAAGCGAAATGTATGTTTTAAACGCATATGCCATTTTTGACTGACAACATTTTGCAACAACAAGTTAATAGGAAAATCCGTAAAGTTAAAATAATTGAAAATGAATATTTTTTACCTTCCGAGCTTGCACACAGTGATGACCAAGGAGGCTTCAGCGTAGTCCGAACAGGGTCTACACTGTGTTCTAAGTCACTTTAATGGACATTGTAGATTTCCAGGCATTACGTTTTTTGTTTCTTTTCAATTACGTGATCAGATTTGCAGTTAGTTTGCATTCTGATAAGATGCATTTTTACGGTGTCTGATCTGGATCAAAACTGTTTGGATAAATAATCTGGAATTTGTAGTACGGTTAACTAGTTTTTGTCAATGTAAGTGTCGTTAATAAAGACTGTTTTATTACATGAAAAAATATAGATTTACAGGCCTTATTTTTAAAAAAAATCATTGTTATTTATAATTGAAGGACCCCCGGATCCTGTGACCAAGTTGGCAGTCAACAACATCACATGCACCAGTGCCAATATCAGTTTTGTGTCTGGATATAATTATGGGGCTACGCAAACTTTCATTGTACAAACTTTCAACGGTGATATCTTTGAGGGTAAATATAATATGCAAAACAAGAAACTTTACATGGGGTACTGATGGTTATAACGGCACTCTGGCCCAATGTAGTGTATGAAAAGTTTATGTGAAACATGGGAGCAATATCTGTGAGTTTGTAACAGCGTTGGTAACGGGTTTCTTTAAAATGAAGGTCAAATTTGAGGTCAAAAGACATAGGGGTACATGTAGATTTCAAAAATCACAAAAATGTGTAGAAATGTTTTAGTGACTTTTTGAGTATCAGTTTGAATGCCAATATGCATTAAGCTACATATCGTCAGCCTGATTTCGCTGATTTTCAGCTAGCCATGGCATTGCCGTTTTCAGTCAAAATTGTAAACACTTTGTATTTTCGTATCAGTGATAAAGAATACGTGTGACTGTGTAAGAAAATGCAATTGAAATGAATCCGGGTTAGGTCGACACGAGGAAAGTGGTCAAAACCGGAAGTGAAAAGCTTGCTATCCCGTGCAAGCTACAACTGCACACACTCTTGTATCGGTGTACTCTCTATCCTAAGCCAATAAGAAAATTATCGCTTAAAGGCACATGGATTACCCGTTAACCCTGTAAAACAGGTCATAAAGTATTAAAGTCTCTTTTGTTGAAGTATATGAATCATTGCAAGTTGAAATTGTAAATTCGTACATAAAAGTACAGTTTTGCATACGCACACCACAGGCTTTGCGAATGACTAGCCATTTTAAGCTTGAATCCGTCTTTCGTAGGACCGTACGACTGAAATTATATAAGCTCTAACATGCGACCATCGGAACTTCATGACTGGAATTATTAGTTCTGAAATGTATGTTTTCTGTTTTTAAGACATTGCCATTTTCGAAGACAAATCTAAAAACAACAGACCAGCGAATGTAAATCACGTGATCAACGGTCTTCATTTTGGCACAACTTACAACCTGACAGTGATTTCAAACAGTAGCCACGGGGAGAGTGAAAGGTCATCATTTGTGCTCTTTTATACTAAAGGTACTAACACTTGAACATTGTACTACATTTGTACCGCATATTATACTATACAACCTGTCTTAAGCGACCATTAAAAATGTGTAATTTTGGGTCGTTAATGCTGGTGGTAGCTTAACATTTTCCCTGTTTAAATTCCATGCAAGGCATAGTGACATCGTAAATATTTATTATCTGAACTTTTATAAAGGCATATGTACACAGGATGTTTTGTCTCAGGCAGAGACTTAAGATCTATATGGAGCAATTCCGAGAAAATGCTCTATAGTTTCAAAATATGACCATGGTTTCAAAATATGACTTTTACAGAGGCATCAAAATGCGTCAATATGAGGGAATTGGTTAACTATTTCTTCTGGGTTGATATGTTTAGGTACCATTTTTCTCCCACAAGTGCAATCTGCAAAAACATTTAATGTTGCCTGGATACATATGGCAATAGTCAAAAACTACTGACATGCTGCAGAGAATCACGTGTTTATGACAATCCTAACTCGATGCATGCTAGCAGAAAAACTGTGATTACCTATGCAAAACAGTTTGGATCCAGATGAGACACTGTATAATGCGACGTATTATCAGGGTCCAATCTGACCATTGTTTAGCAAAGAAATGAGAGAACTATTTAGTTTAAGAAGCGCAGACGAAACAAATTACATAGATTTGATACAGGAACTTATATTTGTTTTTCTTACAGACCTGTACCAAGTGGTTGATATACTGGAAGGAGGTAACCTTACACTGAGGTGTAACGGTACAAACAAGACTGACGTGCACTGGGAGGACAGCCACGGTAAACGGATAACTGTTGACGAGGTGCTGCAGGTGTTTGGAATCAACAGAAGCGACACTGGTCTTTACAAGTGTATAGGGAAACATGACATAGTAACGCGAGAAACCATAGAGGAAATATTTCTTGATGTGCAATGTAAGTACATTGTATATTTCCTGACAACGCTTATTGGTTTCACTTTTCTATGTACTTCTATCATATATTCTTATGCAGTTTAGAGCATTTTAAAATATTTGTAATTCATCTTTTTTGTGCATGGTCCTAATCCTTCCCCTTATATAAACACATTTCATTCATTTCAAGCAAAACGACCCCCTGATTTAAAAATTCAGCTAATTCTTGCATGAATATGAACTGTAAGTATGATTATCTATCATAGGTCACAGCTAATGCAGAGGGGACGCCATGTAGAAGGCTACTCTGTGAACTTTCTGTTTGACTTTCACCTCGCATTCAGCAGTCACCTATCCGTCATATACGTGTGGTTTACCGTTTCCTTCACATAAACGCTTTTCACGCCTTCGCAAACTGAGTAGACCCAGATCTAACTGCTCCTGTCGGGGCCTCTGATCAGGATCTGCTCTGTTTACTCATGAAATTATATAGATCTGATCCATCACATGTTTGTATAAGCCAAAGATACACTTAAAAACTTACCTTAAAATTGACATCATGCATAAATATTCATTAAGGAAAAATTTAAGTTGAGGTTATATCTTGCAGAAATAATACAATTGTCAGGTCTTTTTTTGTATACAAATTTGTATATATATATATTTCACATTACACCGTAAATTTGTGTATTTTGCTTCTTTTTTGCAGATCCAGCCAAGATTCTCAAAATGTCAGTAGTTAACAACAACCTATATCGTAATGATACTTATACGATGGAACTAATTGTGGAGGGCAATCCTTCACCAAATATCACGTTTATCAAATCAAGAGAGGGGACCGTAGTATTCTTCAGCAATGCAACAGGAACCTTGAATATAACTATAGATCCCGTGGTGTGTACTGATATGGGAAACTATTCGCTTATAGTAAACAATCAAATTGCCAGTGAAACAGAAACACAAAATATTACTGTGAATTGTAAGTATCTATTGTACTTTCCAATGCTGAATTTTCAAATGGGCTATTCCGAATTCAAACAAATTTTTAAATTAAATTGTAACATGGCAACATTGCAGACTCCGATGAGACGGCTTCTCTGAGAGCCATCCGATCTGGGTTTTCATTGTTTGCAAATGACAGTGCTCTTCAAATGGCTAACCATTTACCCAATAAATACGCAATTGTACGCATTTGTAGGAGCTGTCTGTTCAGAGTCTGTTCTATTTTTAGGGTCTTCCTTCACGTGGAAGTAGGTGGACGTTTCAATATGACGTTTCAATATGACTTACATACAATGAAAGCGACATAAACCCCCATACAAGCAAAGAGACATATCAATGTTGTTTTACGAGGGTTGATCAAAAGGCTTGTAGTAAAGTGCCCTTTGTACTTTATTTTTAGCAGTAGGTCGATGAAACTTTACCATAATAAAGATAATATAATTATCGATGGACACTGGAGTCACTCCTTCTGTCACAGTATGTTGCAAGAATTCGTTTCTATAGTAGCGTAATATAATACATAATTACAATTATATTACAAAAGTTGACGTCTTACCGTATAGTTGTTTTTCTGCTTGCAAAGTATTCTGCGATTTTGCCCAAATTTGATGAGAAGTAATTTCTAGTCATTTAAATTTCTGCTATGTTGGAAGTTTGAGTATATAAACTTTGCGGATTCGACCTGTCGGCTTATCATTTAAAAAGTTTATTAATTATTGAAACCGGTATTCAGCATTTTCAGCCGGCCTTTTTATGTTGTTTAACCCTACACCAAGGGTAGATAGATAGATATTATAGATTTATTTCGGTAAAAAGTGTACAAAACATGGCATAACATAATTAAGACAACATATAAAAAGCCATGATTGCACTTAATTTACCGTTACCGGACTCGTCTTTTGATTTAACAGACACAAAATCATGATTCTGAAACATTCCAAATCATTCTTTGATTTTTTTCATTGCAGTGGCCATTTAAACCATTTTCTATAGTTGTGTCAGTCAAAAACCGCGTTCAAGATGATTAATAAAACAACGAATAAAATCATTAATCTAACACACACCGCGTTCAGGCCGAGTTTTACCATGTCGGTAACTACAATAAATTTATGCCTTCTTTTTCACAATGACGCAGATTGTCTGTGGTCGCTGTCACGATGGTCCTTAACCCTTGTTTGTCGACAGTTTCAGTTAATAGGTGTGAAAATCAAAACTTTACATTCACGCCGGACAAAATATGACTAGCGATAGGTGGATACAGTTTGTTCACTTAAATGTTTTCGTTATACATGCACTTTACCACTGTATTTCCCATCGCGGTTGTTGTAGATTAGTCGGAGAGGGGATACGTTTATTTACACTGTTTGTCTTTTAGGGTGGGGATGGAAAAAGTGTGATGTTGGGCGCCCATAAACCGGTTTAACCCCCAGTGACTTTTGTCACTGACCGTTCCAAGGCGGTACTTCCATCTTCCCCCTACTGTATGTTTGTTTTGTCTTTGTGTGTCTCTTGATGTTTTTATAGTTATGTACATTTGCTATTTCCTTGTGTTGATGTTCGGGCGACTGTTTGTTTTGTATGTGGTGTTTCCTGCATGACTCATTTTTGTACTTCGATCAAAGCCGGGTTTCGGACAACGCGAACTTTGACAATTCAAAAAGTGTAACAGAAATAAGAAAGATACAGATCGGGACTGACGCCATTCTTCGAATAACACAGGGGCTTTGGATAAGAGATAAATGGGACTCAACTGTATTTAGACCGTAGAATCGCAGAAATATTATCCCCGTGGAACAAAAACAACTTATACGGTATATCATATTTCCTTCAGGTCCACCTGTTGTAGATCCAAAAGCAAATATCACAACGAAATTCTATCCTCGCCTTGGTGTAGAAACATCAATTAAAATAGAGAACTATGGCTACCCATACCCCAACTACACATGGAAACACAACAAAACCACTATTGCCAAACACACAGACTCACACTATGGTAGTAGTGTTGATATCACTGTAACAGTGGATGACTTTGGTAGCTACGATGTTGATATGTCAAACGAGTATGGTAACGTCGATGTTTCATTCCAGATCATTGCTACAGGTAAGGGTGCTTTAGTTCGCTGCCTGATAGTGTCCTCTGCAAAAAAATTCATAGACTTCAATTTTAGTCTCCAATTTTCACCAATTTTCTTTCAAAAACATAATGTAATATGAATCCAGACTAGATATCTGATCTGTACCAACACTTTAACCATTTCCATCATATAAATGCTTTTCCGCGCATTTGCAAACAGCGTACACCCAGATCACTGTTTGCTAATGAAATCTGATTCTTTAGTTTCTAAAAAAGCTATAGGTATTGAAACTTGCAATAAATAGAGAACGGGGAAATGGTTAAAGCAGGTTTAAGTACATGGTAACTCAAGTAAATAGTTCTCCATTATTTGCTCCAATTCTTCATATCTTTTTCACGATTGCAATCAGCACAATGGTTAATTTAACCTTTAGTTAACCATGTAACCTTCAACTACAGCGTGATAGCCTGGGGTAATGTTTTTATTGTTTCAGTACTATTTCTTTTTGAACCCTTTTATTCATATAAACGCCTTTTCATGCATTTACAAACAGAGTAGACCCACATCAGACGGCTCCTATTGAAATTGTCTAATCAGGTCTACTCTGTTTGCTTAGGATATGATATCTTATTCTACAGTTTGTGTCAGAGCCAAAACATCCCTCCAAACTTTTACATTATGAAAATTCAGCTAATACATATGCATGGTGTCATCATTTCTTACATGAAAATTGAATAGGGAAAGGGTTAAGGAAACACGCAATTTTACTACATGTGTTACACACTATGAATGACATTTTCAAAAGCTTGAATCTATATCAGACACAGAGTAGCTCGGCAACAGCATCCAGAATGTTTGCCACTCGGCCAATCATACCCAACTTTACTGCTCCCCTAACAAATGAAAAACTGCTAAGCGAAATGTATGTTTTAAACGCATATGCCATTTTTGACTGACAACATTTTGCAAAAACAAGTTAATAGGAAAATCCGTAAAGTTAAAATAATTGAAAATGAATATTTTTTACCTTCCGAGCTTGCACACAGTGATGACCAAGGAGGCTTCAGCGTAGTCCGAACAGGGTCTACACTGTGTTCTTAGTCACTTTAATGGACATTGTAGATTTCCAGGCATTCCAGTTTTTGTCAATGTAAGTGTCGTTAATAAAGACTGTTTTATTACATGAAAAAATATAGATTTACAGGCCTTATTTTTAAAAAAAAAAATCATTGTTATTTATAATTGAAGGACCCCCGGATCCTGTGACCAAGTTGGCAGTCAACAACATCACATGCACCAGTGCCAATATCAGTTTTGTGTCTGGATATAATTATGGGGCTACGCAAACTTTCATTGTACAAACTTTCAACGGTGATATCTTTGAGGGTAAATATAATATGCAAAACAAGAAACTTTACATGGGGTACTGATGGTTATAACGGCACTCTGGCCCAATGTAGTGTATGAAAAGTTTATGTGAAACATGGGAGCAATATCTGTGAGTTTGTAACAGCGTTGGTAACGGGTTTCTTTAAAATGAAGGTCAAATTTGAGGTCAAAAGACATAGGGGTACATGTAGATTTCAAAAATCACAAAAATGTGTAGAAATGTTTTAGTGACTTTTTGAGTATCAGTTTGAATGCCAATATGCATTAAGCTACATATCGTCAGCCTGATTTCGCTGATTTTCAGCTAGCCATGGCATTGCCGTTTTCAGTCAAAATTGTAAACACTTTGTAATTTCGTATCAGTGATAAAGAATACGTGTGACTGTGTAAGAAAATGCAATTGAAATGAATCCGGGTTAGGTCGACACGAGCAAAGTGGTCAAAACCGGAAGTGAAAAGCTTGCTAGCCCGTGCAAGCTACAACTGCACACACTCTTGTATCGGTGTACTCTCTATCCTAAGCCAATAAGAAAATTATCGCTTAAAGGCACATGGATTACCCGTTAACCCTGTAAAACAGGTCATAAAGTATTAAAGTCTCTTTTATTGAAGTATATGAATCATTGCAAGTTGAAATTGTAAATTCGTACATAAAAGTACAGTTTTGCATACGCACACCACAGGCTTTGCGAATGACTAGCCATTTTAAGCTTGAATCCGTCTTTCGTAGGACCGTACGACTGAAATTATATAAGCTCTAACATGCGACCATCGGAACTTCATGACTGGAATTATTAGTTCTGAAATGTATGTTTTCTGTTTTTAAGACATTGCCATTTTCGAAGACAAATCTAAAAACAACAGACCAGCGAATGTAAATCA
Source organism: Azorinus chamasolen (assembly GCA_963576725.1). NCBI lineage: Eukaryota > Metazoa > Mollusca > Bivalvia > Cardiida > Solecurtidae > Azorinus > Azorinus chamasolen. Next base: position 67,082,210 of record OY755248.1, read on the forward strand.
CGTGATCAACGGTCTTCATTTTGGCACAACTTACAACCTGACAGTGATTTCAAACAGTAGCCACGGGGAGAGTGAAAGGTCATCATTTGTGCTCTTTTATACTAAAGGTACTAATACTTGAACATTGTACTACATTTGTACCGCATATTATACTATACAACCTGTCTTAAGCGACCATTAAAAATGTGTAATTTTGGGTCGTTAATGCTGGTGGTAGCTTAACATTTTCCCTGTTTAAATTCCATGCAAGGCATAGTGACATCGTAAATATTTATTATCTGAACTTTTATAAAGGCATATGTACACAGGATGTTTTGTCTCAGGCAGAGACTTAAGATCTATATGGAGCAATTCCGAGAAAATGCTCTATAGTTTCAAAATATGACCATGGTTTCAAAATATGACTTTTACAGAGGCATCAAAATGCGTCAATATGAGGGAATTGGTTAACTATTTCTTCTGGGTTGATATGTTTAGGTACCATTTTTCTCCCACAAGTGCAATCTGCAAAAACATTTAATGTTGCCTGGATACATATGGCAATAGTCAAAAACTACTGACATGCTGCAGAGAATCACGTGTTTATGACAATCCTAACTCGATGCATGCTAGCAGAAAAACTGTGATTACCTATGCAAAACAGTTTGGATCCAGATGAGACACTGTATAATGCGACGTATTATCAGGGTCCAATCTGACCATTGTTTAGCAAAGAAATGAGAGAACTATTTAGTTTAAGAAGCGCAGACGAAACAAATTACATAGATTTGATACAGGAACTTATATTTGTTTTTCTTACAGACCTGTACCAAGTGGTTGATATACTGGAAGGAGGTAACCTTACACTGAGGTGTAACGGTACAAACAAGACTGACGTGCACTGGGAGGACAGCCACGGTAAACGGATAACTGTTGACGAGGTGCTGCAGGTGTTTGGAATCAACAGAAGCGACACTGGTCTTTACAAGTGTATAGGGAAACATGACATAGTAACGAGAGAAACCATAGAGGAAATATTTCTTGATGTGCAATGTAAGTACATTGTATATTTCCTGACAACGCTTATTGGTTTCACTTTTCTATGTACTTCTATCATATATTCTTATGCAGTTTAGAGCATTTTAAAATATTTGTAATTCATCTTTTTTGTGCATGGTCCTAATCCTTCCCCTTATATAAACACATTTCATTCATTTCAAGCAAAACGACCCCCTGATTTAAAAATTCAGCTAATTCTTGCATGAATATGAACTGTAAGTATGATTATCTATCATAGGTCACAGCTAATGCAGAGGGGACGCCATGTAGAAGGCTACTCTGTGAACTTTCTGTTTGACTTTCACCTCGCATTCAGCAGTCACCTATCCGTCATATACGTGTGGTTTACCGTTTCCTTCACATAAACGCTTTTCACGCCTTCGCAAACTGAGTAGACCCAGATCTAACTGCTCCTGTCGGGGCCTCTGATCAGGATCTGCTCTGTTTACTCATGAAATTATATAGATCTGATCCATCACATTTTTGTATAAGCCAAAGATACACTTAAAAACTTACCTTAAAATTGACATCATGCATAAATATTCATTAAGGAAAAATTTAAGTTGAGGTTATATCTTGCAGAAATAATACAATTGTCAGGTCTGTTTTTGTATACAAATTTGTATATATATATATTTCACATTACACCGTAAATTTGTGTATTTTGCTTCTTTTTTGCAGATCCAGCCAAGATTCTCAAAATGTCAGTAGTTAACAACAACCTATATCGTAATGATACTTATACGATGGAACTAATTGTGGAGGGCAATCCTTCACCAAATATCACGTTTATCAAATCAAGAGAGGGGACCGTAGTATTCTTCAGCAATGCAACAGGAACCTTGAATATAACTATAGATCCCGTGGTGTGTACTGATATGGGAAACTATTCGCTTATAGTAAACAATCAAATTGCCAGTGAAACAGAAACACAAAATATTACTGTGAATTGTAAGTATCTATTGTACTTTCCAATGCTGAATTTTCAAATGGGCTATTCCGAATTCAAACAGTAAATCTCACCGTGCATATTCAAATATTTTGTTTTTAAATTAAATTGTAACATGGCAACATTGCAGACTCCGATGAGACGGCTTCTCTGAGAGCCATCCGATCTGGGTTTTCATTGTTTGCAAATGACAGTGCTCTTCAAATGGCTAACCCTTTACCCAATAAATACGCAATTGTACGCATTTGTAGGAGCTGTCTGTTCAGAGTCTGTTCTATTTTTTAGGGTCTTCCTTCACGTGGAAGTAGGTGGACGTTTCAATATGACGTTTCAATATGACTTACATACAATGAAAGCGACATAAACCCCCATACAAGCAAAGAGACATATCAATGCTGTTTTACGAGGGTTGATCAAAAGGCTTGTAGTAAAGTGCCCTTTGTACTTTATTTTTAGCAGTAGGTCGATGAAACTTTACCATAATAAAGATAATATAATTATCGATGGACACTGGAGTCACTCCTTCTGTCACAGTATGTTGCAAGAATTCGTTTCTATAGTAGCGTAATATAATACATAATTACAATTATATTACAAAAGTTGACGTCTTACCGTATAGTTGTTTTTCTGCTTGCAAAGTATTCTGCGATTTTGCCCAAATTTGATGAGAAGTAATTTCTAGTCATTTAAATTTCTGCGATGTTGGAAGTTTGAGTATATAAACTTTGCGGATTCGACCTGTCGGTTTATCATTTAAAAAGTTTATTAATTATTGAAACCGGTATTCAGCATTTTCAGCCGGCCTTTTTATGTTGTTTAACCCTACACCAAGGGTAGATAGATAGATATTATAGATTTATTTCGGTAAAAAGTGTACAAAACATGGCATAACATAATTAAGACAACATATAAAAAGCCATGATTGCACTTAATTTACCGTTACCGGACTCGTCTTTTGATTTAACAGACACAAAATCATGATTCTGAAACATTCCAAATCATTCTTTGATTTTTTTCATTGCAGTGGCCATTTAAACCATTTTCTATAGTTGTGTCAGTCAAAAACCGCGTTCAAGATGATTAATAAAACAACGAATAAAATCATTAATCTAACACACACCGCGTTCAGGCCGAGTTTTACCATGTCGGTAACTACAATAAATTTATGCCTTCTTTTTCACAATGACGCAGATTGTCTGTGGTCGCTGTCACGATGGTCCTTAACCCTTGTTTGTCGACAGTTTCAGTTAATAGGTGTGAAAATCAAAACTTTACATTCACGCCGGACAAAATATGACTAGCGATAGGTGGATACAGTTTGTTCACTTAAATGTTTTCGTTATACATGCACTTTACCACTGTATTTCCCATCGCGGTTGTTGTAGTTTAGTCGGAGAGGGGATACGTTTATTTACACTGTTTGTCTTTTAGGGTGGGGATGGAATAAGTGTGATGTTGGGCGCCCATAAACCGGTTTAACCCCCAGTGACTTTTGTCACTGACCGTTCCAAGGCGGTACTTCCATCTTCCCCCTACTGTATGTTTGTTTTGTCTTTGTGTGTCTCTTGATGTTTTTATAGTTATGTACATTTGCTATTTCCTTGTGTTGCTGTTCGGGCGACTGTTTGTTTTGTATGTGGTGTTTCCTGCATGACTCATTTTTGTACTTCGATCAAAGCCGGGTTTCGGACAACGCGAACTTTGACAATTCAAAACGTGTAACAGAAATAAGAAAGATACAGATCGGGACTGACGCCATTCTTCGAATAACACAGGGGCTTTGGATAAGAGATAAATGGGACTCAACTGTATTTAGACCGTAGAATCGCAGAAATATTATCCCCGTGGAACAAAAACAACTTATACGGTATATCATATTTCCTTCAGGTCCACCTGTTGTAGATCCAAAAGCAAATATCACAACGAAATTCTATCCTCGCCTTGGTGTAGAAACATCAATTAAAATAGAGAACTATGGCTACCCATACCCCAACTACACATGGAAACACAACAAAACCACTATTGCCAAACACACAGACTCACACTATGGTAGTAGTGTTGATATCACTGTAACAGTGGATGACTTTGGTAGCTACGATGTTGATATGTCAAACGAGTATGGTAACGTCGATGTTTCATTCCAGATCATTGCTACAGGTAAGGGTGCTTTAGTTCGCTGCCTGATAGTGTCCTCTGCAAAAAAATTCATAGACTTCAATTTTAGTCTCCAATTTTCACCAATTTTCTTTCAAAAACATAATGTAATATGAATCCAGACTAGATATCTGATCTGTACCAACACTTTAACCATTTCCATCATATAAATGCTTTTCCGCGCATTTGCAAACAGCGTACACCCAGATCACTGTTTGCTAATGAAATCTGATTCTTTAGTTTCTAAAAAAGCTATAGGTATTGAAACTTGCAATAAATATAGAACGGGGAAATGGTTAAAGCAGGTTTAAGTACATGGTAACTCAAGTAAATAGTTCTCCATTATTTGCTCCAATTCTTCATATCTTTTTCACGATTGCAATCAGCACAATGGTTAATTTAACCTTTAGTTAACCATGTAACCTTCAACTACAGCGTGATAGCCTGGGGTAATGTTTTTATTGTTTCAGTACTATTTCTTTTTGAACCCTTTTATTCATATAAACGCCTTTTCATGCATTTACAAACAGAGTAGACCCACATCAGACGGCTCCTATTGAAATTGTCTAATCAGGTCTACTCTGTTTGCTTAGGATATGATATCTTATTCTACAGTTTGTGTCAGAGCCAGAACATCCCTCCAAACTTTTACATTACGAAAATTCAGCTAATACATATGCATGGTGTCATCATTTCTTACATGAAAATTGAATAGGGAAAGGGTTAAGGAAACACGCAATGTTACTACATGTGTTACACACTATGAATGACATTTTCAAAAGCTTGAATCTATATCAGATACAGAGTAGCTCGGCAACAGCATCCAGAATGTTTGCCACTCGGCCAATCATACCCAACTTTACTGCTCCCCTAACAAATGAAAAACTGCTAAGCGAAATGTATGTTTTAAACGCATATGCCATTTTTGACTGACAACATTTTGCAAAAACAAGTTAATAGGAAAATCCGTAAAGTTAAAATAATTGAAAATGAATATTTTTTACCTTCCGAGCTTGCACACAGTGATGACCAAGGAGGCTTCAGCGTAGTCCGAACAGGGTCTACACTGTGTTCTAAGTCACTTTAATGGACATTGTAGATTTCCAGGCATTACGTTTTTTGTTTCTTTTCAATTACGTAATCAGATTTGCAGTTAGTTTGCATTCTGATAAGATTCATTTTTACGGTGTCTGATCTGGATCAAAACTGTTTGGATAAATAATCTGGAATTTGTAGTACGGTTAACTAGTTTTTGTCAATGTAAGTGTCGTTAATAAAGACTGTTTTATTACATGAAAAAATATAGATTTACAGGCCTTATTTTTTAAAAAAATCATTGTTATTTATAATTGAAGGACCCCCGGATCCTGTGACCAAGTTGGCAGTCAACAACATCACATGCACCAGTGCCAATATCAGTTTTGTGTCTGGATATAATTATGGGGCTACGCAAACTTTCATTGTACAAACTTTCAACGGTGATATCTTTGAGGGTAAATATAATATGCAAAACAAGAAACTTTACATGGGGTACTGATGGTTATAACGGCACTCTGGCCCAATGTAGTGTATGAAAAGTTTATGTGAAACATGGGAGCAATATCTGTGAGTTTGTAACAGCGTTGGTAACGGGTTTCTTTAAAATGAAGGTCAAATTTGAGGTCAAAAGACATAGGGGTACATGTAGATTTCAAAAATCACAAAAATGTGTAGAAATGTTTTAGTGACTTTTTGAGTATCAGTTTGAATGCCAATATGCATTAAGCTACATATCGTCAGCCTGATTTCGCTGATTTTCAGCTAGCCATGGCATTGCCGTTTTCAGTCAAAATTGTAAACACTTTGTATTTTCGTATCAGTGATAAAGAATACGTGTGACTGTGTAAGAAAATGCAATTGAAATGAATCCGGGTTAGGTCGACACGAGGAAAGTGGTCAAAACCGGAAGTGAAAAGCTTGCTAGCCCGTGCAAGCTACAACTGCACACACTCTTGTATCGGTGTACTCTCTATCCTAAGCCAATAAGAAAATTATCGCTTAAAGGCACATGGATTACCCGTTAACCCTGTAAAACAGGTCATAAAGTATTAAAGTCTCTTTTATTGAAGTATATGAATCATTGCAAGTTGAAATTGTAAATTCGTACATAAAAGTACAGTTTTGCATACGCACACCACAGGCTTTGCGAATGACTAGCCATTTTAAGCTTGAATCCGTCTTTCGTAGGACCGTACGACTGAAATTATATAAGCTCTAACATGCGACCATCGGAACTTCATAACTGGAATTATTAGTTCTGAAATGTATGTTTTCTGTTTTTAAGACATTGCCATTTTCGAAGACAAATCTAAAAACAACGGACCAGCGAATGTAAATCACGTGATCAACGGTCTTCATTTTGGCACAACTTACAACCTGACAGTGATTTCAAACAGTAGCCACGGGGAGAGTGAAAGGTCATCATTTGTGCTCTTTTATACTAAAGGTACTAACACTTGAACATTGTACTACATTTGTACCGCATATTATACTATACAACCTGTCTTAAGCGACCATTAAAAATGTGTAATTTTGGGTCGTTAATGCTGGTGGTAGCTTAACATTTTCCCTGTTTAAATTCCATGCAAGGCATAGTGACATCGTAAATATTTATTATCTGAACTTTTATAAAGGCATATGTACACAGGATGTTTTGTCTCAGGCAGAGACTTAAGATCTATATGGAGCAATTCCGAGAAAATGCTCTATAGTTTCAAAATATGACCATGGTTTCAAAATATGACTATTGTTTGCCTTGCGTCTTTGTGCTTGTGGTTTGTTCATGTTGTGGAATGTTTGTCCCTGTTTCTTGTGTGTCTTTTGGTGTTTTCTGTGTTCATTTCGTATGTGTGTGTGCGTGTGCGTTTGGGTGTGTGGTTGTGTGTGTGTGTGTGTCATGCTGTCTATCGGTGTTTTGGTGGTGGTTGCGTCTTGCATGTGGCTTTGCCTGCTTGACTTTACTACTTTTCCATTTTACAGAGGCATCAAAATGCGTCAATATGAGGGAATTGGTTAACTATTTCTTCTGGGTTGATATGTTTAGGTACCATTTTTCTCCCACAAGTGCAATCTGCAAAAACATTTAATGTTGCCTGGATACATATGGCAATAGTCAAAAACTACTGACATGCTGCAGAGAATCACGTGTTTATGACAATCCTAACTCGATGCATGCTAGCAGAAAAACTGTGATTACCTATGCAAAACAGTTTGGATCCAGATGAGACACTGTATAATGCGACGTATTATCAGGGTCCAATCTGACCATTGTTTAGCAAAGAAATGAGAGAACTATTTAGTTTAAGAAGCGCAGACGAAACAAATTACATAGATTTGATACAGGAACTTATATTTGTTTTTCTTACAGACCTGTACCAAGTGGTTGATATACTGGAAGGAGGTAACCTTACACTGAGGTGTAACGGTACAAACAGGACTGACGTGCACTGGGAGGACAGCCACGGTAAACGGATATCTGTTGACGAGGTGCTGCAGGTGTTTGGAATCAACAGAAGCGACACTGGTCTTTACAAGTGTATAGGGAAACATGACATAGTAACGCGAGAAACCATAGAGGAAATATTTCTTGATGTGCAATGTAAGTACATTGTATATTTCCTGACAACGCTTATTGGCTTCACTTTTCTATGTACTTCTATCATATATTCTTATGCAGTTAAGAGCATTTTAAAATATTTGTAATTCATCTTTTTTGTGCATGGTCCTAATCCTTCCCCTTATATAAACACATTTCATTCATTTTAAGCAAAACGACCCCCTGATTTAAAAATTCAGCTAATTCTTGCATGAATATGAACTGTAAGTATGATTATCTATCATAGGTCACATCTAATGCAGAGGGGATGCCATGTAGAAGGCTACTCTGTGAACTTTCTGTTTGACTTTCACCTCGCATTCAGCAGTCACCTATCCGTCATATACGTGTGGTTTACCGTTTCCTTCACATAAACGCTTTTCACGCCTTCGCAAACTGAGTAGACCCAGATCTAACTGCTCCTGTCGGGGCCTCTGATCAGGATCTGCTCTGTTTACTCATGAAATTATATAGATCTGATCCATCACATTTTTGTATAAGCCAAAGATACACTTAAAAACTTACCTTAAAATTGACATCATGCATAAATATTCATTAAGGAAAAATTTAAGTTGAGGTTATATCTTGCAGAAATAATACAATTGTCAGTTCTTTTTTTGTATACAAATTTGTATATATATATATTTCACATTACACCGTAAATTTGTGTATTTTGCTTCTTTTTGTGCAGATCCAGCCAAGATTCTCAAAATGTCAGTAGTTAACAACAACCTATATCGTAATGATACTTATACGATGGAACTAATTGTAGAGGGCAATCCTTCACCAAATATCACGTTTATCAAATCAAGAGAGGGGACCGTAGTATTCTTCAGCAATGCAACAGGAACCTTGAATATAACTATAGATCCCGTGGTGTGTACTGATATGGGAAACTATTCGCTTATAGTAAACAATCAAATTGCCAGTGAAACAGAAACACAAAATATTACTGTGAATTGTAAGTATCTATTGTACTTTCCAATGCTGAATTTTCAAATGGGCTATTCCGAATTCAAACAGTAAATCTCACCGTGCATATTCAAATATTTTGTTTTTAAATTAAATTGTAACATGGCAACATTGCAGACTCCGATGAGACGGCTTCTCTGAGAGCCATCCGATCTGGGTTTTCATTGTTTGCAAATGACAGTGCTCTTCAAATGGCTAACCCTTTACCCAATAAATACGCAATTGTACGCATTTGTAGGAGCTGTCTGTTCAGAGTCTGTTCTATTTTTTAGGGTCTTCCTTCACGTGGAAGTAGGTGGACGTTTCAATATGACGTTTCAATATGACTTACATACAATGAAAGCGACATAAACCCCCATACAAGCAAAGAGACATATCAATGTTGTTTTACGAGGGTTGATCAAAAGGCTTGTAGTAAAGTGCCCTTTGTACTTTATTTTTAGCAGTAGGTCGATGAAACTTTACCATAATAAAGATAATATAATTATCGATGGACACTGGAGTCACTCCTTCTGTCACAGTATGTTGCAAGAATTCGTTTCTATAGTAGCGTAATATAATACATAATTACAATTATATTACAAAAGTTGACGTCTTACCGTATAGTTGTTTTTCTGCTTGCAAAGTATTCTGCGATTTTGCCCAAATTTGATGAGAAGTAATTTCTAGTCATTTAAATTTCTGCGATGTTGGAAGTTTGAGTATATAAACTTTGCGGATTCGACCTGTCGGCTTATCATTTAAAAAGTTTATTAATTGTTGAAACCGGTATTCAGCATTTTCAGCCGGCCTTTTTATGTTGTTTAACCCTACACCAAGGGTAGATAGATAGATATTATAGATTTATTTCGGTAAAAAGTGTACAAAACATGGCATAACATAATTAAGACAACATATAAAAAGCCATGATTGCACTTAATTTACCGTTACCGGACTCGTCTTTTGATTTAACAGACACAAAATCATGATTCTGAAACATTCCAAATCATTCTTTGATTTTTTTCATTGCAGTGGCCATTTAAACCATTTTCTATAGTTGTGTCAGTCAAAAACCGCGTTCAAGATGATTAATAAAACAACGAATAAAATCATTAATCTAACACACACCGCGTTCAGGCCGAGTTTTACCATGTCGGTAACTACAATAAATTTATGCCTTCTTTTTCACAATGACGCAGATTGTCTGTGGTCGCTGTCACGATGGTCCTTAACCCTTGTTTGTCGACAGTTTCAGTTAATAGGTGTGAAAATCAAAACTTTACATTCACGCCGGACAAAATATGACTAGCGATAGGTGGATACAGTTTGTTCACTTAAATGTTTTCGTTATACATGCACTTTACCACTGTATTTGCCATCGCGGTTGTTGTAGTTTAGTCGGAGAGGGGATATGTTTATTTACACTGTTTGTCTTTTAGGGTGGGGATGGAATAAGTGTGATGTTGGGCGCCCATAAACCGGTTTAACCCCCAGTGACTTTTGTCACTGACCGTTCCAAGGCGGTACTTCCATCTTCCCCCTACTGTATGTTTGTTTTGTCTTTGTGTGTCTCTTGATGTTTTTATAGTTATGTACATTTGCTATTTCCTTGTGTTGCTGTTCGGGCGACTGTTTGTTTTGTATGTGGTGTTTCCTGCATGACTCATTTTTGTACTTCGATCAAAGCCGGGTTTCGGACAACGCGAACTTTGACAATTCAAAAAGTGTAACAGAAATAAGAAAGATACAGATCGGGACTGACGCCATTCTTCGAATAACACAGGGGCTTTGGATAAGAGATAAATGGGACTCAACTGTATTTAGACCGTAGAATCGCAGAAATATTATCCCCGTTGAACAAAAACAACTTATACAGTATATCATATTTCCTTCAGGTCCACCTGTTGTAGATCCAAAAGCAAATATCACAACGAAATTCTATCCTCGCCTTGGTGTAGAAACATCAATTAAAATAGAGAACTATGGCTACCCATACCCCAACTACACATGGAAACACAACAAAACCACTATTGCCAAACACACAGACTCACACTATGGTAGTAGTGTTGATATCACTGTAACAGTGGATGACTTTGGTAGCTACGATGTTGATATGTCAAACGAGTATGGTAACGTCGATGTTTCATTCCAGATCATTGCTACAGGTAAGGGTGCTTTAGTTCGCTGCCTGATAGTGTCCTCTGCATAAAAATTCATAGACTTCAATTTTAGTCTCCAATTTTCACCAATTTTCTTTCAAAAACATAATGTAATATGAATCCAGACTAGATATCTGATCTGTACCAACACTTTAACCATTTCCATCATATAAATGCTTTTCCGCGCATTTGCAAACAGCGTACACCCAGATCACTGTTTGCTAATGAAATCTGATTCTTTAGTTTCTAAAAAAGCTATAGGTATTGAAACTTGCAATAAATATAGAACGGGGAAATGGTTAAGGCAGGTTTAAGTACATGGTAACTCAAGAAAATAATTCTCCATTATTTGCTCCAATTCTTCATATCTTTTTCACGATTGCAATCAGCACAATGGTTAATTTAACCTTTAGTTAACCATGTAATGGAAGGAGAACGTCGGATATCTGTACTATTTCATTTTTGTCGTACCCTTTATTACTTTTCTACAGTTACTCTGTTTGCAGCTCAATCATTGAGTACACCAGCGATAGGTGGATACAGTATGTTCAATTAAATGTTTTTTTTGTTATACATGCACTTTACCACTGTATTTGCTGTCGCGGTTGTTGTAGATTAGTCGGAGAGGGGATACGTTTATTTACACTGTTTGTCTTTTAGGATGGGGATGGAATAAGGGTGAGGTTGGGCGCCCATAAACCGGTTTAAACCCCCGGTGACTTTTGTCACTGACCGTTCCAAGGCGGTACTTCCATCTTCCTCCTATTGTATGTTTGTTTTGTCTTAGTGTGTCTCTTGTTGTTTTTTCTACCTATGTACATTTGCTGTTTCCTTGTGTTGCTGTTCGGGCGAGTGTTTGTTCTGTATGTGGTGTTTCCTGCATGACTCATTTTTGTACTTCAACTACAGCGTGATAGCCTGGGGTAATGTTTTTATTGTTTCAGTACTATTTCTTTTTGAACCCTTTTATTCATATAAACGCCTTTTCATGCATTTACAAACAGAGTAGACCCACATCAGACGGCTCCTATTGAAATTGTCTAATCAGGTCTACTCTGTTTGCTTAGGATATGATATCTTATTCTACAGTTTGTGTCAGAGCCAAAACATCCCTCCAAACTTTTACATTATGAAAATTCAGCTAATACATATGCATGGTGTCATCATTTCTTACATGAAAATTGAATAGGGAAAGGGTTAAGGAAACACGCAATGTTACTACATGTGTTACACACTATGAATGACATTTTCAAAAGCTTGAATCTATATCAGATACAGAGTAGCTCGGCAACAGCATCCAGAATGTTTGCCACTCGGCCAATCATACCCAACTTTACTGCTCCCCTAACAAATGAAAAACTGCTAAGCGAAATGTATGTTTTAAACGCATATGCCATTTTTGACTGACAACATTTTGCAAAAACAAGTTAATAGGAAAATCCGTAAAGTTAAAATAATTGAAAATGAATATTTTTTACCTTCCGAGCTTGCACACAGTGATGACCAAGGAGGCTTCAGCGTAGTCCGAACAGGGTCTACACTGTGTTCTAAGTCACTTTAATGGACATTGTAGATTTCCAGGCATTACGTTTTTTGTTTCTTTTCAATTACGTAATCAGATTTGCAGTTAGTTTGCATTCTGATAAGATGCATTTTTACGGTGTCTGATCTGGATCAAAACTGTTTGGATAAATAATCTGGAATTTGTAGTACGGTTAACTAGTTTTTGTCAATGTAAGTGTCGTTAATAAAGACTGTTTTATTACATGAAAAAATATAGATTTACAGGCCTTATTTTTTAAAAAAATCATTGTTATTTATAATTGAAGGACCCCCGGATTCTGTGACCAAGTTGGCAGTCAACAACATCACATGCACCAGTGCCAATATCAGTTTTGTGTCTGGATATAATTATGGGGCTACGCAAACTTTCATTGTACAAACTTTCAACGGTGATATCTTTGAGGGTAAATATAATATGCAAAACAAGAAACTTTACATGGGGTACTGATGGTTATAACGGCACTCTGGCCCAATGTAGTGTATGAAAAGTTTATGTGAAACATGGGAGCAATATCTGTGAGTTTGTAACAGCGTTGGTAACGGGTTTCTTTAAAATGAAGGTCAAATTTGAGGTCAAAAGACATAGGGGTACATGTAGATTTCAAAAATCACAAAAATGTGTAGAAATGTTTTAGTGACTTTTTGAGTATCAGTTTGAATGCCAATATGCATTAAGCTACATATCGTCAGCCTGATTTCGCTGATTTTCAGCTAGCCATGGCATTGCCGTTTTCAGTCAAAATTGTAAACACTTTGTATTTTCGTATCAGTGATAAAGAATACGTGTGACTGTGTAAGAAAATGCAATTGAAATGAATCCGGGTTAGGTCGACACGAGGAAAGTGGTCAAAACCGGAAGTGAAAAGCTTGCTAGCCCGTGCAAGCTACAACTGCACACACTCTTGTATCGGTGTACTCTCTATCCTAAGCCAATAAGAAAATTATCGCTTAAAGGCACATGGATTACCCGTTAACCCTGTAAAACAGGTCATAAAGTATTAAAGTCTCTTTTATTGAAGTATATGAATCATTGCAAGTTGAAATTGTAAATTCGTACATAAAAGTACAGTTTTGCATACGCACACCACAGGCTTTGCGAATGACTAGCCATTTTAAGCTTGAATCCGTCTTTCGTAGGACCGTACGACTGAAATTATATAAGCTCTAACATGCGACCATCGGAACTTCATGACTGGAATTATTAGTTCTGAAATGTATGTTTTCTGTTTTTAAGACATTGCCATTTTCGAAGACAAATCTAAAAACAACGGACCAGCGAATGTAAATCACGTGATCAACGGTCTTCATTTTGGCACAACTTACAACCTGACAGTGATTTCAAACAGTAGCCACGGGGAGAGTGAAAGGTCATCATTTGTGCTCTTTTATACTAAAGGTACTAACACTTGAACATTGTACTACATTTGTACCGCATATTATACTATACAACCTGTCTTAAGCGACCATTAAAAATGTGTAATTTTGGGTCGTTAATGCTGGTGGTAGCTTAACATTTTCCCTGTTTAAATTCCATGCAAGGCATAGTGACATCGTAAATATTTATTATCTGAACTTTTATAAAGGCATATGTACACAGGATGTTTTGTCTCAGGCAGAGACTTAAGATCTATATGGAGCAATTCCGAGAAAATGCTCTATAGTTTCAAAATATGACTATGGTTTCAAAATATGACTTTTACAGAGGCATCAAAATGCGTCAATATGAGGGAATTGGTTAACTATTTCTTCTGGGTTGATATGTTTAGGTACCATTTTTCTCCCACAAGTGCAATCTGCAAAAACATTTAATGTTGCCTGGATACATATGGCAATAGTCAAAAACTACTGACATGCTGCAGAGAATCACGTGTTTATGACAATCCTAACTCGATGCATGCTAGCAGAAAAACTGTGATTACCTATGCAAAACAGTTTGGATCCAGATGAGACACTGTATAATGCGACGTATTATCAGGGTCCAATCTGACCATTGTTTAGCAAAGAAATGAGAGAACTATTTAGTTTAAGAAGCGCAGACGAAACAAATTACATAGATTTGATATAGGAACTTATATTTGTTTTTCTTACAGACCTGTACCAAGTGGTTGATATACTGGAAGGAGGTAACCTTACACTGAGGTGTAACGGTACAAACAGGACTGACGTGCACTGGGAGGACAGCCACGGTAAACGGATAACTGTTGACGAGGTGCTGCAGGTGTTTGGAATCAACAGAAGCGACACTGGTCTTTACAAGTGTATAGGGAAACATGACATAGTAACGAGAGAAACCATAGAGGAAATATTTCTTGATGTGCAATGTAAGTACATTGTATATTTCCTGACAACGCTTATTGGTTTCACTTTTCTATGTACTTCTATCATATATTCTTATGCAGTTTAGAGCATTTTAAAATATTTGTAATTCATCTTTTTTGTGCATGGTCCTAATCCTTCCCCTTATATAAACACATTTCATTCATTTCAAGGAAAACGACCCCCTGATTTAAAAATTCAGCTAATTCTTGCATGAATATGAACTGTAAGTATGATTATCTATCATAGGTCACAGCTAATGCAGAGGGGACGCCATGTAGAAGGCTACTCTGTGAACTTTCTGTTTGACTTTCACCTCGCATTCAGCAGTCACCTGTCCGTCATATACGTGTGGTTTACCGTTTCCTTCACATAAACGCTTTTTCACGCCTTCGCAAACTGAGTAGACCCAGATCTAACTGCTCCTGTCGGGGCCTCTGATCAGGATCTGCTCTGTTTACTCATGAAATTATATAGATCTGATCCATCACATTTTTGTATAAGCCAAAGATACACTTAAAAACTTACCTTAAAATTGACATCATGCATAAATATTCATTAAGGAAAAAATTAAGTTGAGGTTATATCTTGCAGAAATAATACAATTGTCAGGTCTGTTTTTGTATACAAATTTGTATATAAATTTCACATTACACCGTAAATTTGTGTATTTTGTTTCTGTTTTTGCAGATCCAGCCAATATTCTCAAAATGTCAGTAGTTAACAACAACCTATATCGTAATGATACTTATACGATGGAACTAATTGTGGAGGGCAATCCTTCACCAAATATCACGTTTATCAAATCAAGAGAGGGGACCGTAGTATTCTTCAGCAATGCAACAGGAACCTTGAATATAACTATAGATCCCGTGGTGTGTACTGATATGGGAAACTATTCGCTTATAGTAAACAATCAAATTGCCAGTGAAACAGAAACACAAAATATTACTGTGAATTGTAAGTATCTATTGTACTTTCCAATGCTGAATTTTCAAATGGGCTATTCCGAATTCAAACAGTAAATCTCACCGTGCATATTCAAATATTTTGTTTTTAAATTAAATTGTAACATGGCAACATTGCAGACTCCGATGAGACGGCTTCTCTGAGAGCCATCCGATCTGGGTTTTCATTGTTTGCAAATGACAGTGCTCTTCAAATGGCTAACCCTTTACCCAATAAATACGCAATTGTACGCATTTGTAGGAGCTGTCTGTTCAGAGTCTGTTCTGTTTTTTTTAGGGTCTTCCTTCACGTGGAAGTAGGTGGACGTTTCAATATGACGTTTCAATATGACTTACATACAATGAAAGTGATATAAACCCCCATACAAGCAAAGAGACATATCACTGTTATTTTACGTGGGTTTATCAAAAGGCTTGTAGTAAAGTGCTCTTTGTACTTTATTTTTAGCAGTAGGTCGATGAAACTTTACCATAATAAAGATAATATAATTATCGATGGACACTGGAGTCACTCCTTCTGTCACAGTATGTTGCAAGAATTTGTTTCTATAGTAGCGTATTATAATACATAAGTATACGCCCACCTAATAAAGGTGGTCGTATATTGTCGTGGCCCTGTCCGTCCGTCCGTCCGTCCGTTCGTTCGTTCGTTCGTTCTTTCGTTCGTTCGTCCGTCAACATTTTGTTTGTCCGCTGTTTTCTGGGATAACTATTTGAGAGATATTAATGAAACTTCACACAAATGTTAAACGCATCAAGATCTGAAGCTGAGTTGATTCTGAGTTTCATTTGATTTGTCGTTTTGGAGTTATGGCCCTTTTACTTAAAAAATAATGCAAATACATGCAAATAGTTTGTCCGCTGGTTTTTGGGAAAACTATTTGACAGATATTAATGAAACTTCACACAAATGTTTAATGCATCAAGATCTGAAGCTGAGTTGATTCTGAGGTACATTTGATTTTTCATTTCAGAGTTATGGCCCTTGTCCTTAAGAAATATGCAAATAGTTTGTCCGCTGTTTTCTGGGAAAACTATTTGAGAGATATTAATGAAACTTCACACAAATGTTTAATGCATCAATATCTGAAGCTGAGTCGATTCTGAGGATCATTTGATTTTTCATTTCGGAGTTATGGCCCTTTTACTTAAAAAATAATGCGAATACATGCAAATAGTTTGTCCGCTGTTT
Organism: Azorinus chamasolen; assembly: GCA_963576725.1. Lineage (NCBI taxonomy): Eukaryota > Metazoa > Mollusca > Bivalvia > Cardiida > Solecurtidae > Azorinus > Azorinus chamasolen. The sequence continues at coordinate 67,099,134 of OY755248.1, forward strand.
TCTGGGATGATTGTGCTTAGCCAAACATATCAAAAGTATCGTAAAATACTTGAACCGAAACTAGGACGATTTGTGCCTTAGGTCTAACACCAGCTTAACATTTACATTTAACAGCTCACTACAAAAACTTTGTTATCGTTATATCAGTTATATGTACGATATCCATTCTTTGTATTGATTGTAAATTTATGTTTTGTATGCGGGCTTGTAAGATGTGGAGAGGGATGGTTCTCCGACGCTCACACGTCAAATGGACAAAAGATCTGAAGCTGAGTTGATTCTGAGGTTCATTTGATTTTTCATTTCAGAGTTATGGCCCTTGTCCTTAAAAAATATCTGGGAAAACTATTTGAGAGATATTAATGAAACTTCACACAAATATTTAATGCATCAAGATCTGAAACTGAATTGATTCTGAGGATCATTTGATTTTTCGTTTCAGAGTTATGGCCCTTGTCCTTAAAAAATAATGCAAATAGTTTGTCCGCTGTTTTCTGGGAAAACTTTTTGAGAGATATTAATGAAACTTCACACAAATGTTTAATGCATCAAGATCTGAAGCTGATTCGATTCTGAGGTTCATTTGAATTGTCGTTTCGGAGTTATTGCCCTTTTACTTAAACAAATACAAATATATGCAAATAGTTTGTCCGCTGTTTTCTGGCAAAACTGTTTGACAGATAATAATGAAACTTCATACACATGTTTAATGCATCAAGACCTGAAGCTAAGTCGATTCTGAGGATCATTTGATTTGTTGTTTTGGGGTTATGGCCCTTGCACTTAAAAAAATAATGCAAATCTATGCAAATATGAGGATGGCCATAACTTTTTCAAAATTTTGAAATTATATTTACTTCAATTTTTTTATATGGTTAAACCTTTATGTGAATTTTCACATATATTGCGGGGGTTTTGATATGTCATTTTATTCTAAAGTTATGGTCCTTGAACTTCGTGTGTTCGTTGCTTTGTTAGTCGGTCAACTTTTAGTTTGTCTGTTGTTTTCTGGGAAAACTATTAAAATGATATAAATGAAACTTAACACAAATGTTTTAAGCAATAAAATTTGAAGCTGAGTTTATTTTGAGGTTCATTCAGTTTTTCTTTACAGAGTTATGGCCGTTGCACTTTACAAAAATCTGCAAAAATGAGGATTAGCTGTAACTGTTTTATTTAATAAGATATTCACTTCATTTTTTTAAAAAAATAGTATCACCTTAATATGGAAATCAAGATCTGAAGCACAGATTAGAAAATGTCAACACTTATAAGGCATGTTGAATCAGAGAAAGTTTGCAAGTGGGCGTATTATGTACCGTATGCGGTACTCTTGTTACAATTATATTACAAAAGTTGACGTCTTACCGTATAGGTGTTTTTCTGCTTGCAAAGTATTCTGCAATTTTGCCCAAATTTAATGAGAAGTAATTTCTGGTAATTTAAATTTCTGCGATTTCGGAAGTTTGAGTATATAAATTTTGCGGATTCGACCTGTCGGCTTATCATTTAAAAAGTTTATTAATTATCGAAACCGGTATTCAGCATTTTCAGCCGGCCTTTTTATGTTGTTTATCCCTACACCAAGGGTAGTTAGATAGATATTATAGATTTATTTCGGTAAAATGTGTACAAAACATGGCATAACATAATTAAGACAACATATAAAAAGCCATGATTGCACTTAATTTACCGTTACCGGACTCGTCTTTTGATTTAACAGACACAAAATCATGATTCTGAAACATTCCAAATCATTCTTTGATCATTCTTTGATTTTTTTCATTGCAGTGGCCATTTAAACCATTTTCTACAGTTGTGTCAGTCAAAAACCGCGTTCAATAAAATCATTCATCTAACACACACCGCGTTCAGGCCGAGTTTTACCATGTCGGTAACTACAATAAATTTATGCCTTCTTTTTCACAATGACGCAGATTGTCTGTGGTCGCTGTCACGATGGTCCTTAACCCTTGTTTGTCGACAGTTTCAGTTAATAGGTGTGAAAATCAAAACTTTACATTCACGCCGGACAAAATATGACTAGCGATAGGTGGATACAGTTTGTTCACTTAAATGTTTTCGTTATACATGCACTTTACCACTGTATTTGCCATCGCGGTTGTTGTAGTTTAGTCGGAGAGGGGATACGTTTATTTACACTGTTTGTCTTTTAGGGTGGGGATGGAATAAGTGTGATGTTGGGCGCCCATAAACCGGTTTAACCCCCAGTGACTTTTGTCACTGACCGTTCCAAGGCGGTACTTCCATCTTCCCCTACTGTATGTTTGTTTTGTCTTTGTGTGTCTCTTGATGTTTTTATAGTTATGTACATTTGCTGTTTCCTTGTGTTGCTGTTCGGGCGACTGTTTGTTTTGTATGTGGTGTTTCCTGCATGACTCATTTTTGTACTTCGATCAAAGCCGGGTTTCGGACAACGCGAACTTTGACAATTCAAAAAGTGTAACAGAAATAAGAAAGATACAGATCGGGACTGACGCCATTCTTCGAATAACACAGGGGCTTTGGATAAGGGAAAAATGGGACTCAACTGTATTTAGACCGTAGAATCGCAGAAATATTATCCCCGTGGAACAAAAACAACTTATACGGTATATCATATTTCCTTCAGGTCCACCTGTTGTAGATCCAAAAGCAAATATCACAACGAAATTCTATCCTCGCCTTGGTGTAGAAACATCAATTAAAATAGAGAACTATGGCTACCCATACCCCAACTACACATGGAAACACAACAAAACCACTATTGCCAAACACACAGACTCACACTATGGTAGTAGTGTTGATATCACTGTAACAGTGGATGACTTTGGTAGCTACGATGTTGATATGTCAAACGAGTATGGTAACGTCGATGTTTCATTCCAGATCATTGCTACAGGTAAGGGTGCTTTAGTTCGCTGCCTGATAGTGTCCCCTGCAAACAATTTCATAGACTTCAATTTTAGTCTCCAATTTTCACCAATTTTCTTTCAAAAACATAATGTAATATGAATCCAGACTAGATATCTGATCTGTGCCAACACTTTAACCATTTCCATCATATAAATGCTTTTCCGCGCATTTTCAAACAGCGTACACCCAGATCACTGTTTGCTAATGAAATCTGATTCTTTAGTTTCTAAAAATGCTACAATCCGTATTTCATTATAACAGTAGGTATTGAAACTTGCAATAAATATAGAACGGGGAAATGGTTAAAGCAGGTTTAAGTACATGGTAACTCAAGTAAATAGTTCTCCATTATTTGCTCCAATTCTTCATATCTTTTTCACGATTGCAATCAGCACAATGGTTAAATTAATCTTTAGTTAACCATTTAACCTTCAACTACAGCGTGATAGCCTGGGGTAATGTTTTTATTGTTTCAGTACTATTTCATTTTGAACCCTTTTATTCATATAAACGCCTTTTCATGCATTTACAAACAGAATAGACCCACATCAGACGGCTCCTATTGAAATTGTCTAATCAGGTCTACTCTGTTTGCTTAGGATATGATATCTTATTCTACAGTTTGTGTCAGAGCCAAAACATCCCTCGAAACTTTTACATTATGCAAATTCAGCTAATACATATGCATGGTGTCATCATTTCTTACATGAAAATTGAATAGGGAAAGGGTTAAGGAAACACGCAATGTTACTACATGTGTTACACACTATGAATGACATTTTCAAAAGCTTGAATCTATATCAGATACAGAGTAGCTCGGCAACAGCATCCAGAATGTTTGCCACTCGGCCAATCATACCCAACTTTACTGCTTCCCTAACAAATGAAAAACTGCTAAGCGAAATGTATGTTTTAAACGCATATGCCATTTTTGACTGACAACATTTTGCAAAAACAAGTTAATAAGAAAATCCGTAAAGTTAAAATAATGGAAATGAATATTTTTTACCTTCCGAGCTTGCACACAGTGATGACCAAGGAGGCTTCAGCGTAGTCCGAACAGGGTCTACACTGTTCTAAGTCACTTTAATGGACATTGTAGATTTTCAGGCATTACGTCTTTTGTTTCTTTTCAATTACGTAATCAGATTGGCAGTTAGTTTGCATTCTGATAAGATGCATTTTTACGGTGTCTGATCTGGATCAAAACTGTTTGGATAAATAATCTGGAATTTGTAGTACGGTTAAATAGTTTTTGTCAATGTAAGTGTCGTTTGTAGTTAAAAAAGACTGTTTTATTACATGAAAAAATATAGATTTACAGGCCTTATTTTTAAAAAAAATCATTGTTATTTATAATTGAAGGACCCCCGGATCCTGTGACCAAGTTGGCAGTCAACAACATCACATGCACCAGTGCCAATATCAGTTTTGTGTCTGGATATAATTATGGGGCTACGCAAACTTTCATTGTACAAACTTTCAACGGTGATATCTTTGAGGGTAAATATAATATGCAAAACAAGAAACTTTACATGGGGTACTGATGATTATAACGGCACTCTGGCCCAATGTAGTGTATGAAAAGTTTATGTGAAACATGGGAGCAATATCTGTGAGTTTGTAACAGCGTTGGTAACGGGTTTCTTTAAAATGAAGGTCAAATTTCAGGTCAAAAGACATAGGGGTACATGTAGATTTCAAAAATCACAAAAATGTGTAGAAATGTTTTAGTGACTTTTTGAGTATCAGTTTGAATGCCAATATGCATTAAGCTACATATCGACAGCCTGATTTCGCTGATTTTCAACTAGCCATGGCATTGCCGTTTTCAGTCAAAATTGTAAACACTTTGTATTTTCGTATCAGTGATAAAGAATACTTTATGACTGTGTAAGAAAATGCAATTGAAATGAATCCGGGTTAGTCGACACGAGGAAAGTGGTCAAAACCGGAAGTGAAAAGCTTGCTAGCCTGTGCAAGCGACAACTGCACACACTCTTGTATCGGTGTACTCTCTATCCTAAGCCAATAAGAAAATTATCGCTTAAAGGCACATGAATTACCCGTTAACCCTGTAAAACAGGTCATAAAGTATTAAAGTCTCTTTTATTGAAGTATATGAATCATTGCAAGTTGAAATTGTAAATTCGTACATAAAAGTACAGTTTTGCATACGCACACCACAGGCTTTGCGAATGACTAGCCATTTTAAGCTTGAATCCGTCTTTTGTAGGACCGCACGACTGAAATTATATAAGCTCTAACATGCGACCATCGGAACTTCATGACTGGAATTATTAGTTCTGAAATGTATGTTTTCTGTTTTTAAGACATTGCCATTTTCGAAGACAAATCTAAAAACAACAGACCAGCGAATGTAAATCACGTGATCAACGGTCTTCATTTTGGCACAACTTACAACCTGACAGTGATTTCAAACAGTAGCCACGGGGAGAGTGAAAGGTCATCATTTGTGCTCTTTTGTACTAAAGGTACTAACACTTGAACATTGTACTACATTTGTACCGCATATTATACTATACAACCTGTCTTAAGCGACCATTAAAAATGTGTAATTTTGGGTCGTTAATGCTGGTGGTAGCTTACCATTTTCCCTGTTTAAATTCCATGCAAGGCATAGTGACATCGTAAATATTTATTATCTGAACTTTTATAAAGGCATATGTACACAGGATGTTTTGTCTCAGGCAGAGACTTAAGATCTATATGGAGCAATTCCGAGAAAATGCTCTATGGTTTCAAAATATGACTATGGTTTCAAAATATGACTTTTACAGAGGCATCAAAATGCGTCAATATGAGGGAATTGGTTAACTATTTCTTCTGGGTTGATAGGTTTAGGTACCATTTTTCTCCCACAAGTGCAATCTGCAAAAACATTTAATGTTGCCTGGATACATATGGCAATAGTAAAAAACTACTGACATGCTGCAGAGAATCACGTGTTTATGACAATCCTAACTCGATGCATGCTAGCAGAAAAACTGTGATTACCTATGCAAAACAGTTTGGATCCAGATGAGACACTGTATAATGCGACGTATTATCAGGGTCCAATCTTACCATTGTTTAGCAAAGAAATGAGAGAACTATTTAGTTTAAGAAGCGCAGACGAAACAAATTACATAGATTTGATACAGGAACTTATATTTGTTTTTCTTACAGACCTGTACCAAGTGGTTGATATACTGGAAGGAGGTAACCTTACACTGAGGTGTAACGGTACAAACAGGACTGACGTGCACTGGGAGGACAGCCACGGTAAACGGATAACTGTTGACGAGGTGCTGCAGGTGTTTGGAATCAACAGAAGCGACACTGGTCTTTACAAGTGTATAGGGAAACATGACATAGTAACGAGAGAAACCATAGAGGAAATATTTCTTGATGTGCAATGTAAGTACATTGTATATTTGCTGACAACGCTTATTGGCTTCACTTTTCTATGTACTTCTATCATATATTCTTATGCAGTTTAGAGCATTTTAAAATATTTGTAATTCATCTTTTTTGTGCATGGTCCTAATCCTTCCCCTTACATAAACACATTTCATTCATTTCAAGCAAAACGACCCCCTGATTTAAAAATTCAGCTAATTCTTGCATGAATATGAACTGTAAGTATGATTATCTATCATAGGTCACAGCTAATGCAGAGGGGACGCCATGTAGAAGGCTACTCTGTGAACTTTCTGTTTGACTTTCACCTCGCAGTCACTTGTCCGTCATATACGTGTGGTTTACCGTTTCCTTCACATAAACGCTTTTTCACGCCTTCGCAAACTGAGTAGACCCAGATCTCACTGCTCCTGTCGGGGCCTCTGATCAGGATCTGCTCTGTTTACTCATGAAATTATATAGATCTGATCCATCACATTTTTGTATAAGCCAAAGATACACTTCAAAACTTACCTTAAAATTGACATCATGCATAAATATTCATTAAGGAAAAATTTAAGTTGAGGTTATATCTTGCAGAAATAATACAATTGTCAGGTCTGTTTTTGTATACAAATTTGTATATATATTTCACATTACACCGTAAATTTGTGTATTTTACTTCTTTTTTTGCAGATCCAGCCAAGATTCTCAAAATGTCAGTAGTTAACAACAACCTATATCGTAATGATACTTATACGATGGAACTAATTGTGGAGGGCAATCCTTCACCAAATATCACGTTTATCAAATCAAGAGAGGGGACCGTAGTATTCTTCAGCAATGCAACAGGAACCTTGAATATAACTATAGATCCCGTGGTGTGCACTGATATGGGAAACTATTCGCTTATAGTAAACAATCAAATTGCCAGTGAAACAGAAACACAAAATATCACAGTGAATTGTAAGTATCTATTGTACTTTCGAATATCATTAACCCTTTCAACGCTAACTTTTTAAAAAGACTATTCCAATTCAAACAGGTAGATCTTACCGTGAATATTCAAATAGTTTGTTTTTAAAATAAATTCTTACATTGCAACAGTGCTGACCCTGATGAGACGGCTTCTTTGAGATCCGTCTGATCTGTGTATACACTGTTTGCAAATAACAGTGCACTTGTGCACATTTAAATGGCTGACCCTATACTCCATAAATACGCATTTTACCCATGTTAGGAGCTGTCTGTTCAGTGTCTGTTCTGTTTGTTTTTTATTCTCCATTCACCTGTAATTAGGTGGACATTTCAATATGACTGACAAACTGTTAAAGCGATTTAAAACCACAATACGATCAAAGAAACATCAATTTTGTTTGTACGAGGATGATCAAAAGGCTTGCAGAAAAGTGATCTTGTTTCTTTATTTTCAGCAGTAGGTTAATGCAAGTTAACCATGATAAAGATAAGATAATCGACTGACACCCGAGTCGCTACATCTCTGTCACCAGTATGTTGCAAGATTTCGCTTCTATAGTAACGTTATGGTCGCTGAGAGTATCGGTGAGGCGGCCAAAAATCTGGAAAAATCGCATGAATTATTTTGCAAAACATAGCGTCTCTTTTCGCCAATATAATTCGCACGCCAACGAAATCGAGCTATATTTTTCCGCCAACGTCTAGCATGATGGTCATGGCGTCATTTTGTATTTTTGCATCAAACAAAATTTAATATTATAATCATGTCAAAACAACCCAATGTCATCATGATGCTGGATCAACATTATTATCTTTGATTTTATGGCTGAATGCATGTAGAAAAAATGGTACGTGTATTTTGACATGATAATCTTTAAAAAGGCCCATAGTGGTCGAAATATTAGAGCAGAGCAATTCAAGTATTTAAGTATTATATTATTTCCCTTTTTGGAATATTTTCTTCATTGCAAATTTGATAAACAAACAAAACGCGCCATTCAAACCAATGCTAAAATAAACATCGAGCAGCGGACAGCCATAACATTTTGTATTAAACATTTCCAAAGTGAAGCTACCGTGAAGAAAACTGCCGTTTACAAGTTTACAAGCCGGTTTCAGGTCGGGAAAGCATTGCCGATGACGAACGCAGCGGACGTCCAATAACGACAGCATCATCTGACGTCGACGCTATCAAGGAATTGTTCGAAAAAGACACAGTTCCATCCGTGATATTGTGAAAAGAACAGACTGTAGTTATGGAACTGTTTTCAATATTATTCAAGACCAACTTAAAATGCGACGTGTATTTGCGAGATGCATTCCTAAAATGTTAAATATAGAGCAGAAACAGCTTAGAGTACAATATTGTTAAACAAGAGGAGACGATTTCATGGAAAAGATTGTTACTGTTGAGGTATAAAAAAGTATACATTCACACCGGACAAAGTATAATTTCGATTAATGCCAGGTTTTTCGACAACGACAATTTAGATGATCCAAAATGAATAACAGAAATAAGAAGGATGCGGATTGGGATAGATGCCATTCTTCGAATAACTCCATGGCTTCGAATAAGAGGTGTTTAGGTAAATGAGAATCAACTGTATACTGAATTATAGATGACTGAAACATTTTTATCGGCGTTCTAAATATTTACCAGCGTTTGTTTTTTCGGAAAATATTTCAGTGGCTCGAAATTGAGACCGCAGAAATATTATTCCTGCAGAAAAAATACTTATATGGTATATCATTTTTCCTTCAGGTCCACCTGTTGTAGATCCAAACGCAAACATCACAATGAAGTTCTACCCTCGCCTTGGTGTACAAACATCACTTAAAATAGAGAACTATGGCTACCCTTATCCCAAATACACATGGAAACACAACAAAACCACTATTGCCAAACACACAGACTCACACTATGGTAGTAGTGTTGATATCAAAGTAACAGTGGATGACTTTGGTAGCTACGATGTTGATATGTCCAACGAGTATGGTAACGTCGATGTTTCATTCCAAATCATTGCTATAGGTAAGTGTGCTTTTGTTCGCTGCCAGATAGTGTCCTGTTCAAATTTTGTCATGGATTTCAATTTTGATTTCCAATTTTTACCAATTATCTTTCATGAACATAATGGAATATGAATCCAGACTAGATATCTGATCTGTATCAAAACTTTAACATTTCCCTCATATAAATGTCCTTTCACGCATTTACAGCGTACACCCCGATCACTCTGTTTGCTAATATAATTGGATAGATCTTTTCTTTAGTTTCTAAAATGGCTACAAAGTACAAAAATGAGTCATGCAGGAAACACCACATACAGAACAAACAGTCGCCCGAACAACAACACAAGGAAACAGCAAATGTACATAACTATAAAAACACCAAGAGACACACAAAGACAAAACAAACATACAATAGGGGGAATATTGAAGTACCGCCTTGGAACGGTCAGTGACAGAAGTCACTGGGGGGGGGGGTTAAACCGGTTTTTGGGCCCCCAACCTCACACTTATTCCATCCCCACCCTAAAAGACAAACAATATAAATAAACGTATCCCCTCTCCGACTAAACTACAACAACCACGATGGCAAATACAGTGGTAAAGTGCATGTATAACAAAAACATTTAAATAAACAAACTGTATCCACCTATCGCTAGTATGCTCAGTGATTGAGCTGCAAACAGAGAAACTGTAGAAAGGTAATAAAGGGTAAGACAAAAACGATTACACTGGTACTTGCCAATAAGTGAGAGATTTCGACAGTAAAATTTAGAGAAACTTCTGAAGGGTTGTGATCCCCCAAAAGCAAACATTGCAACACAAAAAGAGAAAATTGCAGACTCGGTTTTATTGAATATATAAAGTTGTTCTTAGTTTATGGTATCTATATCTTTGCTTAAGCAGCTTTTCAGTTAAAATGAGATTTTGACTGTTAAAATCATCAATATATGAACAAGCTCTAGCAAAACGAATAAGTTGAGATATATAAACCCCGTAAGATGGGGCACGGGGAACATCTCCGTCAAGATGAGGGAAATTTACAATATCAAAATCAAAATCATCTCTTTTGTCATATATTTTTTAAGAAATCATTCCATTATCTATTTTAAGGTCTGGATCAAGAACAATTGTCGGACGGGTTAGCTTTATTCAATTTGAGTTCTTTAGGATAAATTGTAGGAATCAGAGCATCAAAGAAAGGTTATCTAAGTTAAAGAATATCATCCAAATATCAAGACGTTTCATTGGAGGCTTTTATAACATCTTCTTGTGATTGTGGATTCAAACGTAACATGAAATCTCTCTCATAGCAGTACAAAAACAAATCTACGACAAGTGGTGCACAGTTCGTACCCATAGGAATACAAATTACCTGACGGTATATAGCATTCCCATAACGTACAAATATGTTATCCAAAAGAAAGGTTAGTGATTCGCAAACTTCTGAGCAAGTCCAATTGGTGTAATATTTCATTTGCTCGTCAGTAAAGAAAGCTTTTTCAGCATTACATGCCAGGAATGATGCTTTTTCCCGGGCAAATACTTTCTGCATTAAGTTAGTAAGTTTATCTTTAATTAAAATATGAGGAAGAGTTGTGTACAAAGAAGAAAAATCGTACATGCTGACAGTGGATGCAAGATACCTTTTGTTCTTAAATTTGTTCAAGACTTCTGAAGAGTTCTGTATAGACCAGAAGAGATTTATTCCAGAATTTTAATGTCTTATCACAGTAGAATTTTACATGTTCTTTTACCTTCGTTAAACAAGAAGTCAAAAGTATAGACAATTTAGTAGTTGTACATGAGCTACAATTTGCAATGAAACGCGCGTTATATGATTTTTATGTAATTTTGGTAACCAATACATTGTAGGAAATTTATGTTTTGTAATTTTAATATCGGTTCCAAGTTGTTCACACTTTTTGACATGGTCTGAAACGATGGTCTTTTCTTCAGTAGTAACTGAAATGTATGATTTGGTATTAATAATTTCCTGCTTCAAGACATCGATATAATGTAATCGTCCAATAATAATCACATTATTCGATGCCTTATCAGCAGGAACAAAAACGTATTTTGAATGGAAATCCTGTAAACTCTTTTTAAGATGTCTAAAAGGTTTAGGTGGAAGAAGGTGTTTATTAGAGCTTTAAAAAGAAATGCGTTTGTCAATTATATCAGAAATTAGTTTTTTTCCAATTAGAAAGAGCATTAGACTCAACATGTTCTCTTCAATATTTCATTATAACTTTTGTCCATGAATATTCAGTAGGTATATGAAATTGGAATAAATATAGAACGCGGAAAGGGTTAAAGCAGGTTTGTGTACATGATAACTCGAGTAAATAGTTCTCCATTATTTGCTCCAATTCTCCATATCTTTTCACGGTTGCAATCAGCACAATGGATAAATTAACCCTTATTTAACCCTTTAACCTTCAACTACAGCGTGGTAGTCTGTGGTAATGTTTTTATTATTTCAGTGTTATTTCTTTTTTAACCCCTTTATTCATATAAATGCCTTTTCATGTATTTACAGAGTAGATCCAGATCAGATGGCACCTATAGGAGCTGTCTAATCAGGGTCTGTTCTGTTTGCTTAGAATATGATTTCTATTTGATTTTACAGTTTGTGTCAGAGCAAAAAGATCCCTCGAAAATTTAACATTATGAAATTTCTGCTAATGAATATTCATGATGATATCATTTCTTACATGAATATTGAATATGGAAATTATTAAGGAAACACGCAATGTTACCACATTTGTTAGGATACGAATGGCATTTTCAAACAGCTTGAATCTAGATCAGATGCAGAGTAACTCGGCAACAGCACACATAATGTTTGCCACTCGGCCAGTCATATCTAACTTACCTGCTCCCCAAACAAATGAAAAACTGCTAAGCGAAATGTTTGTTTTAATCGCACATGATATTTTTGACTGACAACATTTTGGAAAATCTGTAATGTCAAAATAACTGAAAATGGATGTGAATTGAACAGAGTCAGAACAGAGTCTACAGCGTGTGCTAAGGCAGATGGACACTGTAGATTTAAAGACATTTATCTTTTATTTCTTTTCAATAATGTAGGTCAGATTGTCAGTTAGTTTGCATTTTGACAAGATGCCCTTTTATGGTGTCTGATCTGGATCCAAACTGTTTGGATAAATAATCAGGACTTTGACTGTAGTAAGGTTAAATAGTTTTTGTCAATGTAAATATCGTTTGTAGCTGGTTTATTTAGTGCAAAAAACTCACTTCCTATAATCATATAGATTTACCGACCTTATTTTATTCATTGTCATTTATAATTTAAGGACCCCCGGATCCTGTGACCAAGTTGGCTGTCGACAACATAACATACACCAGCGCCAATATCAGTTTTGTATCTGGGTATAATTATGGAACTAAGCAAACTTTTATTGTACAAACTTTCAACGGTGAAACCTTTGAGGGTAAATATGAATTGCAATATTTTGAAATTAGTTGAAACTGGAAGTTGCGATCGTCATATTAGAACTAACGATAATTTCTGTCATGCGAAGTTGTTGCAAGCAAGAATAAGTTTGGTCGCATGAAGTTTGTAAGACGAGTCCTAGGGGTTCATATTTGTATAATGAACAAGAGCCCTGTGTGTCGGAGCATTATACGCCCGAAGGCTGTGCTGTCGTAACATGCACACAATTATTTTGAGTTGAAAGTCACGGTGACCTTGACCTATGACCACACCGACCTCACTATCAATAGGGGTCATCTACTAGCCATGCATTACCTTACTACTAAGTATGAAGACAGTACATCCAATACTTATCAAGTTATTGAGTGGACAAGATTTTTTGAGTTGAAGGTCACGGTAACCTTGACCTTTGACCGACTAACCTCAAAATCAATAGGGGTCATCTACTGGCCATGACCAACATTCCTTCTAAGTATAAAGACAGCACACCTCATACTTATCAAGTTATTGAGTGTTCAATATTTTTGAGTTGAATGTCACAGTGACCTTGACCTTTAACCGACTGACCCATTTACTAGCCACGACCAACCTTTCTACTAAGTATGAAGACAGCTCACCTAATACTTATCAAGTTATTGAGCTGACAAGAATTTTGAGTTGAAGGTCATGGTACCATTAACCGACTGACCGACTGACCTCGAAATCCATAGGGGTCATCTACTAGCCATGAATTACCTTCCTACTAAGTATGAAGACAGCACACCCAATAGTTGTCAAGTTATTGAGCGGACAAAAATGTGGCTAACGGACGGATGGACATACGGATGGACAAGCGCCATACCATTTTATGACCGAAGTTACCTTCGAACGTATAACGACACTTATCAGCACCAGTGAAAGCAGACAATATATAATGCATTACCACATTACATATACTGTATATATTATAAAACCTGATAGTTATTCATGTTAGAAGTATTATCATCATGAATATTAATTATTTTTTATAATGGCATATGAAAACTGGTCATTTTTCCATAGTAGAAACTGTAGAAACATATTTATAGTATTCCATAAACCAACATACTCTGATAGGAGTCGTCTGTTATGGGCCTACCCTGGTTGTAAAGACACCAAAATGCATCTCTATTAAGGAAATTAGTTAAATTGGTTAATATCTTGGATTAGTCCATTACCATGATTGAATAATTACTTAATCGTGGTGTTTGCAACTGTCTCTTAAATGTACGTTTTCTGGTTTAAAGACATCGCCATGTTCGAGGACAAATCTAATAACAACAGCCCAGCGAATGTAAGCCACGTGATCAACGGTCTTCATTATGGCACAACTTACAATATGACAGTGATTTCAAACAATAGCCACGGGGAGAGTGAAAGGTCATCGGCATTTGTGACCTTTTCTACTAAAGGTACTAAAGCTTGAACCTTGTACAAATTATACTGTACCTGTCTTAATACACCATTAAAAAGTGTAATGTTGTGTCGTTAATGCATGTAGCTGAACCATTTCACTGATGTGAATCCATGAAACGAATCCATGTAAGGAATAGTAACATCATGAATATTTATTATCTGAACTTGTGTAAAGGCATATGTACACAGGATGTTTGTCTCAGACAGAAACTGTAGAATCAGATCTATATGGAGCAATGCCAAGGAAATGCTCTATTTGTCACAATGGTTTCAAAATGTGACAGTTAGTGCTTGTGCTAGGGGGCGTAAGTAGTGTTGCACTTTTAATTACAAATACTTCTCATGAACAGACTCAATAAATGAAAAAGTAGTAAAGTCAAGCAGGAAAAGCCACACACAAAACGCCACCATCACCAAAACACCGACAGAAAGCAATTTATACAGCAATTTATACACATTCACAAACACAAACATACAGGAGAAAGTCACATACAAGACGCAACCACAACCAACACATCGATAGACAGCATGTCAGACACACACACACGCGCGCGCACAACCAAAAACCGAGTCTGCAATTTTCTCTTTCTCACATTGCTATTTTTGCTTTCGAAGGATCTCCCACTTTCAGAATTTATTTTCAGGGCGTCAAAACGCGTCAATATGAGGGAATGGGTTAACTATTTCTTATAAGTTGATAGGTTTTAGTAACAGTTTTACTCCTACAAGTACAATTTCAAAAGACATTTAAAGTTGCATTGATGTGTATTGCAAAAGTAAACAATTACTGACGTAACCCAGAGAAGCATGTGTTTATGACAACCCTAACTCTATGCATTCTACCAGCAAAAGCATGATTACCTATGCAAACAGTTTGGATCTAGATAAGACACTGCATGAAGCGCGTCTCATCAGGATCCAACGTGATGGACAATTTGACTATAGTTTTTACAAAGAAATGAAAAAAGCGCAGAGGACTATTGTTGCAGACGACTATTTCTGCAGACGACTATTGTTGCAGACGACTATTAATGCAGACGAAAAATTACTCAGCATGTCAAAACAGTTAATACAATAAATTGTATTTGTCTTTCTTACAGGCTTGTACCATGTTGTTGATGTACTGGAAGGGGGCAACCTTACATTGACATGTAATGGTACAAACATGACTGACGTGCACTGGGAGGACAACCATGGTAAACGGTTAACTGTTGACGAGGTGCTGCAGGTGTATGGAATCAACAGAAACGACACTGGTCTTTACAAATGTATAGGGAAACATGACATTGTAACGAGAGAAACCATAGAGGAAATATTTCTTGATGTTCAATGTAAGTACCTTGTATATTTGCTGATAATGGTTATTGGCTTCAAATTGTTTTGCACTTCTATCATATATTCTTATACATTTTACAGCTTTTTATAATATTTGTTATTGATCTTTTTTGTATATGATCTGTCTAATCAGGGTCTAAACCTATTGCTTATAACATGGTATAGATCTGTTTCTACAGTTTTTTCACAACAAAAACGAACCCCTTAAAAAGTTACATTATAAAATTCAGCTAATAAATATTCATGATGTCATTATTTCTTGCATGAATATGTACAGGGTTAAACAGTAAAAGAGTAAATAAGAGTATAGGTCATAGATCACAGGTAATGCCGAGGGGAAGCCATGCAGAAGGCTACTCCGGGAACTTTTTGTTTGACTTTCACCTCGTATTCAGCAGTCACCTGTCCGACTGTCACATACGTGTGGTTTACCCTTTCCCTCAGATAAACGCTTTTTCGCGCAAACGGAGTAGACCCAGATTTCACTGCTCATGTAGATGCCTCTGATGAGGACGTGCCCTGTTTGCCTATACATTTATATAGGTCTGATTCTACGGTATTTGTATAAGCCAAAAATAGCCCCTATACAAAAAACTTACCCGATAAAAATTTAATGAATACTCATGAATGGAAAAGTAGTAAAGTCAAGCAGGCAAAGCCACATGCAAGACGCAACCACCACCAAAACACCGATAGACAGCATGGCACACACACACACACAACCACACACCCAAACGCACACACACACACGAAATGAACACAGAAAACACCAAAAGACACACAAGAAACAGGGACAAACGTTCCACAACATGAACAAACCACAAGCAAAAAGACGCAAGGCAAACAAAAGGAAGGGTGACAAAGAGAGTACCGCCTTGGCACGGTCAGCAGCAAAAACACCACTGGGGGTTTAAACCGGTTTACGGACGTCCTAACCTCACACTTTTCTCAAAGTCACCCTAGCTTTACAAATATTGTAAATAAAGGTATCCCCGCTGGACTTACCCACAACATAGACGACGGTGAACACAGGACAACATGTAAAACATAGCATAATAACTGTGACAATCCGTCAAATATGTACTCAATGGCTTTGCTGAAGTCAGAGCACCTGCAGGTAAGCCGTTAAGGGCACGACAGGGAAAAAATAATACATGAGTCCGGTAAGCTCCTCCTGTATCCAAGTTTAAGAGTATACCATCATAGAGTACTACCCTCGGCCTGTCATCGCGCAAGCAAAGAGGGAAGCGTAGCTACCGACTGTAAAAGGGTCGATAACCAAACATGCAGTGTGTTGCAATATAATAGGATCATAACCTTTCTTTTTAAATTTTTTAATGCGTTTTATAAACAAATCATGAAAATGGATATGACCCCGAATTTTCCTAAGTTTGTAGATAACATCCCCATAAAATTCTGGTTGAGAAATGCCTTGTCGCAGTAACGTCCGTAGATTGCAATTATATTTACTAATGAGAGGTAAATTTCGATAATAAAATTTAGAAAAGGTTTTCCGAAGTTTGTGATATCTGTAACCTTGCTTAAGAAGTTTATCAGTTATAACTAAATTACGTCTGTTAAAATCTTCAAGCAAAGAACAGGCTCGGGCAAACCTAATAAGTTGAGAAATATAAACACCATAAGATGTAGAACGTGGCACATCCCCATCTAGAAAAGGATAATTAACAACTTTAAAATTAAAATCTTCTCTTTTATCGTATACTTTGGACGAAACTTTATCATTTGTAATTGAAAGATTCAAATCTAAAAATGAAGCATTAATGTCAGATTGATTAGCTTTGTTTAAAGACAGTTCTTTTGGGTAGATTGAAGAAACCATAGTATCAAAATAAGGATTATCTAAATTCAAAATATCGTCTAAATACCTTGAAGTTTTATTAAATGCATTAACAATATCGGTCTGTGTATCAGGTTTTAAGCTAAGCATAAAATCCCTCTCGTAGCAATACAAAAACAAATCTGCAACAAGAGGGGCACAATTTGTACCCATGGGTATACCAACAACTTGACGATATATGGTATCTCCATAACGCACAAATATATTATCTAAAAGAAAGGTAAGAGATCTACAAACATCAAGGCAAGTCCACATTGTGTAATGTTCAACTTCTGAATTCGAAAAGAATGAACGTTGAACATTACAAGCAATGAACATTTTGTTTTCTCTGGCAAAGGTTTTTTCTATTAATTTAATAAGTCTATCCTTTATAAGATGGTGAGGTAGAGTAGTATAGAGTGTAGAGAAATCATAAGAGCTCAGTAAAGAAATGTTATACTGTTCATTTTCAGGTTTTGTTAAAACATCATTTGAATTTTTTATGGACCAAAAAACATTAATACCAGAATTTTCATATATTTTATCACAGTAGCGTTTAACATGTTCTTTGATCGTAGTAAGACAGGACGTCAAAAGTATAGATAATTTAGTAGTGGTACAACAGCTAGAGTTGGCAATAAAACGCGACTTATAAGGGTTTTTATGTAGTTTCGGAATCCAGTACAAAGTAGAAAGTTTATGTTGTTTTATGTTAGGACCAGACTTAAAATCATTGCACATTTTTACATGTTCCGAGACTATATCTTTTTCAGGTGTTTGAACTGTTATATAAGTTTTTGAATCAGTTAGTTCCTTCTTTAAAACATCAACATAATACAATCTTCAAATAATGATTACATTGTTTGATGCCTTGTCAGCAGGAACAAGAACATAATCTGAATGAAAATTAGAAATGTTTTTCTTCAAGTAGCGAAATGTAACTCTAGGTCGAGGTGGTAAAAGATGGTTATTTGATTTGTAAAAAGTTATTCGTGTATCAATAATATCGAAAATACATTTCTTCCAATCCGAAAGGGCATTAACATCAGCATGTTCTCGTCGACACCATTTGATGCAGAATTCTTGAATAGCTTCCGCAATATGAGTTCGACAAGCGTCAAAATCAATAAGGGAAGGTAATCTATATTTAGGTCCTTTAGTTAGGAGGGTCCTGAGACGTTTATCCTTAATGATATCAAAATTACCAGTAATGACATGACCAACTGGTTTATAGCAAAAGCTAGAAATGCTACAATCTCAAGAAATAGGGGTATTAACATCAATATTTAAGTCAGAGACAATTTTATTGTAGTTCAAAATAACATTTCTAATAGGTTTATTATATATATAACAGATGATTGGTGATTCAGAGTTGATGAAATATTTGGGAATAGCCTCGATTACATTCTTATCACGAAATATACTTTGAATATCAATAAAATCGATACCTTTATTTAGGAACTGAAGTTTCAGAAAATGTCTTTTATGTTCAGATTCTTTATCAATACGTGGACGAAGAACATGCTGTGTGTAACTTTGTATAAGTGAGGCAGTATTAATTAACGGATCTGTACGCATATAGATTTTATCAGCCTCTTCGTCTATTGACTTAAGACAGGAAAAGGGTAAAGACGATAAACAAGATAACATAGAATGTTTACCAGTTTGTTTTAGAATAGTATGTAAATCATGAATAGACATATTACGACGTAATTTACGCTTAATATTACCATTTCTACGTCTGCCATGTGATCTACTTTTACGTTTTCGAATAGAAAATATAGAGAAAATATCGATACTTGGATCTTTAGAAATATTGCCGCTTTGGAAAATGTTATCATTAAGGCCTAAAGGAAAAGGTGTTTGTAATTTCTTTATCCAGTCTAGCTCTGTGATGAAACGAGCTTTAGATTTTAAACTACCAGTAGTTTTAGAATCATAATAAATTTGTTCTACTGGTTGAACCGAAACATATTTGAAAGAATGTCCTGTATGACGAAAATGCTGGTAAAGAAAATTGCGTACTTTTTTGATCCGGCAATGGTAACTGTGTTCACGAAACCTAGTTTTTAAAGAACGTCCTGTCTGACCTACATATTGAATGCCACAACGTGGCGCATTTCATGTAAGAACATATATAATATTAGATGAGTTTCAGTCTAAATCAGAATTAATCTTCACACTAAACACTCTACCATTAACAAGAGATTTAATTGTTGATCTAGTAGAAATGAAATTGCAACACATACACCTCTTACTATTGCACTTAGTAATTATTGGATACACCCTATGTCTTTTGTTCAAATAATGTGAATTTAGATGGACTTTACTAGAACGAATGATAGATTGCTTTAAAGGAGACAAAACGATTTTAGGTCCATTATGAAAAATGTTACTAATAGCCGAAGAGGGAACATGAAAAGATGAAGCAGAAGACAATTTTAGAGGTTTAATACAAACTGACGGCTGTAGTGATTGGAAATTAGCCAGGTTATGAGGAATCTGAACGGAAGACACAGAGTGTAAGTTTAAGTTATTAATTTTGAGTTTAGGGAGACTATTCATATTTTGTGTAGTAATTGTAGCACCCTTCTGTAAAAAGCGACATACGTATGTAACGAAAAGTGGTGTAAAATAATAGAAAACATACCAGAGATTATGACAAAAATAAAGAAGACTAAGAATATGAATGAAACATTGAATAGTGAAACATTGAAAGGGTAAAAAGTAAGAAGAAACACAAATAAGGTAAAGTCGCACTAGAGAAAACGCAAACGGCACAAACCTTAAAAAGGAAATTAAAATAGTCACACAATATGTCGGTGAGTACGGAAGCCACCATGAAGTGCAAAGTACGGTGTAAAGGTATGAGGAAACACATTGAATGTAGAGCAATTCCTGCAAGAGGAAGAAAACAATATTGATTGGATGTACGGGGAGACGTTTCACCGCCGCCACACTGCACAAACAACACTATTGTGCTTATAAATGGAAAAGTAGTAAAGTCAAGCAGGCAAAGCCACATGCAAGACGCAACCACCACCAAAACACCGATAGACAGCATGACACACACACACACACAACCACACACCCAAACGCACACACACACACGAAATGAACACAGAAAACACCAAAAGACACACAAGAAACAGGGACAAACGTTCCACAACATGAACAAACCACAAGCAAAAAGACGCAAGGCAAACAAAAGGAAGGGTGACAAAGAGAGTACCGCCTTGGCACGGTCAGCAGCAAAAACACCACTGGGGGTTTAAACCGGTTTACGGACGTCCTAACCTCACACTTCTCTCAAAGTCACCCTAGCTTTACAAATATTGTAAATAAAGGTATCCCCGCTGGACTTACCCACAACATAGACGACGGTGAACACAGGACAACATGTAAAACATAGCATAATAACTGTGACAATCCGTCAAATATGTACTCAATGGCTTTGCTGAAGTCAGAGCACCTGCAGGTAAGCCGTTAAGGGCACGACAGGGAAAAAATAATACATGAGTCCGGTAAGCTCCTCCTGTATCCAAGTTTAAGAGTATACCATCATAGAGTACTACCCTCGGCCTGTCATCGCGCAAGCAAAGAGGGAAGCGTAGCTACCGACTGTAAAAGGGTCGATAACCAAACATGCAGTGTGTTGCAATATAATAGGATCATAACCTTTCTTTTTAAATTTTTTAATGCGTTTTATAAACAAATCATGAAAATGGATATGACCCCGAATTTTCCTAAGTTTGTAGATAACATCCCCATAAAATTCTGGTTGAGAAATGCCTTGTCGCAGTAACGTCCGTAGATTGCAATTATATTTACTAATGAGAGGTAAATTTCGATAATAAAATTTAGAAAAGGTTTTCCGAAGTTTGTGATATCTGTAACCTTGCTTAAGAAGTTTATCAGTTATAACTAAATTACGTCTGTTAAAATCTTCAAGCAAAGAACAGGCTCGGGCAAACCTAATAAGTTGAGAAATATAAACACCATAAGATGTAGAACGTGGCACATCCCCATCTAGAAAAGGATAATTAACAACTTTAAAATTAAAATCTTCTCTTTTATCGTATACTTTGGACGAAACTTTATCATTTGTAATTGAAAGATTCAAATCTAAAAATGAAGCATTAATGTCAGATTGATTAGCTTTGTTTAAAGACAGTTCTTTTGGGTAGATTGAAGAAACCATAGTATCAAAATAAGGATTATCTAAATTCAAAATATCGTCTAAATACCTTGAAGTTTTATTAAATGCATTAACAATATCGGTCTGTGTATCAGGTTTTAAGCTAAGCATAAAATCCCTCTCGTAGCAATACAAAAACAAATCTGCAACAAGAGGGGCACAATTTGTACCCATGGGTATACCAACAACTTGACGATATATGGTATCTCCATAACGCACAAATATATTATCTAAAAGAAAGGTAAGAGATCTACAAACATCAAGGCAAGTCCACATTGTGTAATGTTCAACTTCTGAATTCGAAAAGAATGAACGTTGAACATTACAAGCAATGAACATTTTGTTTTCTCTGGCAAAGGTTTTTTCTATTAATTTAATAAGTCTATCCTTTATAAGATGGTGAGGTAGAGTAGTATAGAGTGTAGAGAAATCATAAGAGCTCAGTAAAGAAATGTTATACTGTTCATTTTCAAGTTTTGTTAAAACATCATTTGAATAAGTTTCAAATCGTGCATAAATGTCCATTAGGGAAAGGTTCAAGTTTGGGTTATATCTTGAAGAAATTATACAATTCACAGGTCTGTTGTTGTATGCAAATTTGTATATACAGTTTACATTATAACGTGTGATGTATTTCATTTCTTTTTTCTAGATCCAGCCAAAATTCTCAACATATCAGTTGTTAGGAAGAACCTTTATCTAAATGATACGTATAGGATGGAACTAGTTGTGGAGGGCAATCCTTCACCAAATATCACGTTTATCAAATCAAGGGACGGGACAGTGGTATTCTTTAGCAAAGCAACAGGAACCTTGAATATAACTATAGATCCCGTGGTGTGTACTGATATGGGAAACTATTCGCTTATAGTAAACAATCAAATTGCCAGTGAAACAGAAACACAAAATATTACTGTGAATTGTAAGTATCCATTGTACTTTCGAAAATTATTAACCATTTTAACGCTGAATTTTCAAATCGACTATTCTAAAATTCAAACAGGTAAATCTTCACGTGACTATTCAGATATTTTGTTTTTAAATTGGTAACATGGTAACATTGCAGACCCTGTTGAGACGACTTCTCGGGCAACCATCTGATCTGGGTTATCACTGTTTTGAAATGACTGCACTTGTGCACATTCAAATGGCTGACCATTTACTCCATAAATACGCATTTTACACATTCGTAGTAGATTCTGTCTAGGGTTTTTTATTCTTAGGGTCTTCTTTCACTTGAAATTAGGTAGACGTTTCAATATGACTGACATACTGTTAAAGCGAGGTTAACCCCCCCCCCCCCGATACAAGCAAAGAAACATATCAATGTTGTTTGTACGGTGGTGACAAACAAGCTCGCATAAAAGTGCTCTTGTTTCTTTATTTTAGCAGTATGTCAATGAAACCTTCTTTACCATAATGAAGATCATATGTTTATCAACTGACACGCAATCCGCTACTTCTCTCTCACCAATATGTTGCAACCATTCGTTTTTATAGTAAATTAGGGTCGCTGAGGCGGCCACGCATTTCAAAAAATCGCATATATTAGCTTGCACAATTTAATATATCTTATCGCTATTTTGCTCGCATGCCAACAAAAACGAGATATATTTTCCGCCAACGTCTAGCATGCCGGCATGTTCATGGTGTCATTTTATATTTTGACATCAAACAAGTAAAAAATCTGAACACGTCAGTCGAAACCAATAATAAAATCTACATCGAGCAGCGGACAGCCATAATATTGTGTTCAAAAAGGAATTGCCAAGGTGAAAACAGAAATGCTTAGAAACATATTTTGCGAATCTACCGTGAAGAAAACTGCCGTCAACAAATGTTATAAACAGTACCAGGAGGGTCGGGAGAACATTGCCGATGACGACAGTAGTGGACGTCCAATAAAAAAAATCATCTGACGTCGATGCTATCAAGAAATTGCTACAAAAAAGACGCAATGTCATCCGTGTATCGTGATTACAATAGACTGTAGTTTTCAATAGTATTCATAACCAACTTAAAATACAAAGTGTATGCGCGAGATGGATTCCGAGTATTTATAACCAACTTAAAATACAAAGTGTATGCGCAAGATGGATTCCGAAAATGTAAAATGTAGAACAGAAGCAGTTTATAGTACAATATTGTGAACAGCTCTTGCAGAAGGGTAGTTTAGAAGAGAGATGAGAAAGCGACAATTTCATGGAAAGGATTGTAACTGTTAACGAAACCTGGATAAGTTTGTATACGCCAGAGACAAAATCACAATCTACTATGCGGAAACCTCAAAATAGGACAGCCTTTCAAAAAGAAGATGTTTATGGTGTGTTTTGCCACAAGGGGTGTAATCCTGATTCATGCTGTGCCATCTGGACAAACGGTCAGTGCAGCTTAATACACCAAGGTGGGTTTATTGTGATTTTACTCATAACTATATAATGCCTTTTTACTAGTCTTTTAAAAGTTACGCGAAAACAACACCACATTGTCGTATTCTTAGTGCCCTCTTGATATTTTCAGAATCTGAAAAGATTTCCTGAGGGATCTGCGGTAAAAGAGAGCTGAGCATATACCATCCAGGATATTTTACCTTGCCAACACTCCTTCTCACAGAGCAGCTTCTACTAAGGCAGCGATGAAACAGATTTTCAGTTGCTGAACCACCCGCCCTACTGTCCGTGTCCGGACTTATCATCATGTGATTTTGTGCTCTTCCCCGTGATCGAAAGTACCTTCGTGAAATCCATTTTGACAACATGTGTGAAATTTCTACCGCTTTGCAAGTTGCTACTTCTAATATAGACTAAAAACAGGAGATGTTTCACAGTCATTGGATGAGCGCTGGAGGAAACGCATTTTCTTTCGTGGCGAATATTTTGTATAAAACTGAATTATTTTTATAATAGCATTGTAACAGTGTAATCATATTGATGTTGACGTCATTTTACGTTTGGCTGGTATCCGGTCAGTTACGTTCCTATAGTAGTAAATACTTACTGAGTATGAAAGTTAGAACATCCAAACTTCCCTAAACTGATTTGAACCCCATTGACAATTTCACTGACCGTTCCAAGGAAGCACATCCATCTTCCTCATAGTATTTGTTTGTTTTGTCTTTTTGCGTTTATCTGTGTCTTTTGACAAACATGTACATTCACTTTTTTTATCGTGGTGCTGTTTGGGTGGCTGCGTGTTTTGGTATGTTGTGTTTTCAGCATGAATCATACATATACTTTTGCAATCCAACTGACACTGACTTTCACTAACAGTACGAGGGGTAATAAAAAAGCTACATTTGATTTCTTTAAGGGAATATACTTGAAGATATTTCGGTTTTAGAAAATTATATTCTAAAATATAACATTTTCTGCGCGCGAAATATTTTGCGAGTTTGCCAAAGTTTGATTATAATCTATTTCTTTTAATTTAAATGTCTGCGGTTCTGGAAATTTGGGGATATTAATTTCCGCGAATTCGATATGTCGGCTTATTTTTTTTTAAAAAATTGATTAGTTACCGATACCGATAACCAGTCTGTTCAGTTGGCCTGTTTATGTTGTTTATCGCAACATCGAGGATGCATTTGATTTGCTGGTATCGGGATCGTCATATGATTTGACGGAAACAAAATCATGATTCTTAAACATTCAAATCACACTGATATATTTTTCAGTTCTGTGGTCATTTAAAACATTTTATTATAGTAGTGTTTTCGGACAACGCGAATTAGGATAGTAAAAAACGTTTAACACAGAAATGGGACACAGGACTGACGTCAGTATTCGATTAAAGCCGAGGCTGCGGATAAGAGGTGGTTAGAAAATTAGTCTCAACTGTATACTGAATTATAGATGACTGAAATTTTCTTATCTCCGGTTCAAAATTGAGACACTGCCCGCTACTTATACGATATGTCATATTTCCTTCAGGTCCACCTGTTGTAGATCCAAAAGTAAACACTACAACGAATTTCTACCCTCGTCTTGGTGTAGAAACACCACTTAGAATAGAGAACTATGGCTACCCTTACCCCGTCTACACATGGAAACACAACAAAACCACTATTTCCAAACACACAGATTCACACTTTGGAAGTAGTTGTGATATCAAAGTAACAAAAGTGGAAGACTTTGGTAGCTACGATGTTGATATGTCAAACGAGTATGGTAACGTCGATGTTTCATTCCAGATCATTGCTACAGGTAAGGGTGATTTTATTCGCTACCAAATTTTGTCATAGATTTCAATTTTTATTTCCAATTATCACCAATTTTCTTTTATGAACATAATGCGATATGAATCCAGACTAGATATCTGATATGTATCAAAACTTTAACCATTTCTCTCATATAAACGCCTATTCACGCATTTGCTAACAGCGTATCCCCAGATGAATATGTTTGCTAATGGAATTTGATTGATCTGTTTCTTTAGTTTCTAAAATGTCTACAATGGTACGTCTTCCATATATCAGTATAACTGTTTTGTCTTACGGTGATGTCATTTACAAACTTCGAAAATTATTGGACACACATATTTTGATACTTTGTTTGTCAAACGTATAAAACAATTCATTAAAAAGGGATATGACCCCTCTATTTGCAGCACACTACATCATTTTGGCAGACACCGTTATTCATGTTGTGAAGTTGTCTGGAGGGGGGATTTTATTTACATTTTGAAAGTGGGATAAGGACGAGGTTGGGTACACGTAAACCAGGTTTAAGTCCCCCAGTAGCTGATTTTGGTTACTGACTGTTCCAAGGCAGTACTCCTGCTTTCAGCCTATGGTCAACTTTGTTGTTTAATATGCTTAATGTTTAATGTTTTTCGTCTTGATATGCGTCCTGTTATGTTTTGTCTTGTGGCTATACTGTTTCTTGTTTGATGGTGTTTGGTGCGGTGTCATTTCGTATGTGGCTCTCCCTGTTTGACTATTTTTTCATATTTAATATTCAGTAGGTATTAAACATTGCACAAAACATAGAACAGGGAACGGGTTATAGAAGGTTTAAGTACAAGATAACTCAAGTAAATAGTGCTACATTATTTGCTCACGTTCTCCATATCTTTTCACGATTGCAATCACCACAATGATTAAATTAACCCTTAGTTAACCTTTTTACTCCATGAGTATTCAGGTGAGAAATAATGACCTCATCAAAATTAATTAGATTAATTATTATAATAGCACATGGATACAGGTATGTTTTGTCCTGACAGAAACTGTAAAAATATAGAATTAAGTAAACAGAACAGGCCCTGGTCAGACGGCTCCTACAGGAGCCACCTGACCTGGGTCTACTCTGTTTGTAAAGGCATAGAAAGGTGTTACTACGGAGGAAACGGTTAACTGTTAATCCTGGATTGAAATCTAATTTGGTAAGCTAATCAAATTGGTTAACCCTTTCCCTCTCATAAATGCCTTTACACGCATTTACAATCAGAGTAGACACCGATCATACATCTCATTTAGTATCAGTGTCTGCTCTGTTTGCCTATAGTGTTATGCAAAACTGTCATGTGTTCATATATGCCATTTATTTGACGAAAGCCATTAATATCCTTACTCACAGGTCCCCCTGACCCGGTGACCGATATAAAGGTAGACAACTTTACCTACAACCGTGCGGTATTAAGCTGGACCTCAGGGTATAACTATGGAAAGACACAGACATTCAAGCTCATGAAAGACAATGGAAAAGGGTCATTTATCGGTTTGTACATTGCTTTTATAGCTACACTAATGCTAACTCTCATCTTACTAGCTAGGCGATAAAGCTAAACATAATATGTTTATAAAAAACATGCTGAATTATACGGTTTATCTGAAACATACGATTTAGAAATTAAAACTGCAAAATGATGCATAATATTCGTACTCTTATAACATTACCTAGATCATGTTTTAGAAATAGTTTAAAGTGCAGCATAATTAGGTTTGAAACAATAGAATAAAAACACAGAATGTAAATGAAGAAATTCTGACAATTGAAGTATAGCCCGTATGTGCAGTCAATGTAATTGTTTTACAGTTCTGAAATAATCCAATGGAGGAAAATAGTTTCCTGAACGTCATTCGTGTTATTGGAATAAACATATAGAATGACAGAAATACACTTAACCTTTTCTCATATAAACGCATTTTGACGCATTTGCAATTAGAAGACCCAGACCAGCGTCTGCTCTGTTTGCTGATGGAATTTGTTAGATTTGCTTTAGGCGAAGGGGCGTTAAGTTTTACTTTTGTCTATACGTACGTCCATCCTGTTTGACGGAACTTAGAATCCACTATTCAAAGAAAAGTTAAGGACCACTTTTTTAATGTAGCTTTATAACATGAGTATTCATTAACGCCCGACCTTTCATATATAGAAATGAAATTTAATGTTTTCCCTAAGCATATGACATGCGCTTACATGCGTATTCGCATGGGTATAGCGAGAATTTCGATCGCAATGTGTATACCCTTGTATTGTGTGCTAAAACTGATCATATGTTGAACAGTTTATGTAAAGGTGAACACAGACGATTTTGTCTGCAGATTGAGGTCTAAATTGGTAAGAAAAATGTTTAGATAGCTATATCATCACCAGTGCAAAAGGCGCTAGGTTCGAATCTGCAAAAACGCTCAATGCCAACTTCCGGAATGCATCAGGAGTTGCCATTTGTGACCAGGCAATCAGAAATAGGCTTTATGCAGCTAACATTCGTACAAGAAGACCAGCTGTGCGAACATCGTTGACTCGACATCACAGGATACTCAGGCTTGAATTTACATCAGAATAACAAAACATTCCGAATGCCAGATTAAGGTCTGTACTGTTTAGTGATGAATCCAAATTCTGCGTTGATATCAATGAAGGTAGAAGGCGTGTATGGAGAAATAATAACAGCTCTCCGCGGACAGCGCGCTCCATTTTTTAGTGTTGGATTCTGTAGTGGAAGCCAGTTTCTGAGAAATGGACCTAAAATCTAACCAACAATGAAATTCTACGTCGAAAAAGGGGCACAACTATGGCAAAATTAATTTTAAGGGTTATCTTCCCTTGTGAAAACGGTTCCCCTTGTCACAATAAACATGCATACCAAATTAATTTGAACCAAATATATTTGACAGTTCCTAAGACATGGGTCTTAACATAAAACTTATCCAACAATGAAATTCTAACTCGAAAAAGGGCATACCTAAGGCAAAATTAAGTTTAGAAATTGTGAAATTGGCCCCCCTTGTGATAGTTAACATGCATACCAAATTCTAACCAAAATATATTTGACGGTTTCTAAAAAATGGACCATAAATGCAACTCAAAGCTCCTTCATAAGTGATCTCCAATACACAGTGTCCAGCTGTGCTGATTATTGATTCCAAGGAGTGCTCATGTAGCGTCCTGTCAGGGTCAATGACCAAAAGAGATAAAAGTTTGGCAATTATACCTTGATCCTCATGTGATAGTAGTCCGCCTTATCAGTTTGCCTAGATGCCACAGAGTCAGCACCCAAAATACACAGCATGGGGATAATGGGTCAACATTCCTTTCGAAATGCCTTTAACAAAAAGGTTAACCAACGCCGACGAGATGGTTATGACAATAGCTCCACTTTTTGAAAAAGTGGAGATAAAAATGAGAGCTTCTGTGACTATTGCAAAGCAGACCATGATCGCTGGGGTGGACCCTCTCTGCTTGTTTAGGGTGGCCTTTCTTTTGATGGTTTTGCGGATCTGTGCGATATCGAGACGAAATTCTTGATCAAATTGTGTAACCTATCGAAGGTGGTGTGGGAGATGCATTTGTGATCATGGACGATAATGCCCACCCTCACAGAGGTCGTGTTGTCAATGAGTACCTTGACCGCGAGTGCTTACAGCATATGGATTGGCCTGCCCGCTCACCGGACCTCAACCCGATAGAGCACCTATGCGACATTCTTCAGAGGCGGGTAAGTGCACACCCTATGCGACCTCAGGCCCTTGAGGACCTTACCCAAGCATTGTTGCAGGAGTGGGTCAGAATCCCACTTCATCAGATCAGAACTTTTTTAAGAAGCTTCCGGTCGAGGTGTAGATTGAGGCTCGTGGAGGACATACACGCTATTAACGTTCTTAGTGTTGACCTTGCGTTGCTTATTCTGAGAATGCGTACCACACCCACCTCCATTAAGACACTCAGTTTTCGGTAGTCGGTTCGCGTTTAAATAAAAGGAAAGTTATCCACCTTTTTTGAAGAGTATATAGAGAAACAGAAAAACATGTCTTCTCTGTAAGACTTACTACAAAGTATTAATAGTGTGTACTGTTTTATTTTCAGGTCATTAACAGAAGAATAAAACAAAATTTTGTTACCACACTATTTCCAGCTATCCTTTTTATTTGAGAATACGGAAAAAATAATTATTGAATAGAGATCATATTAATTGATAGAAATAAATCTGCACGAGGTAAACATTCAAAGTCAATCAATTTTAATGCAATTTAGAAAAAAACGAGCGTTGGCATTTGTGTCCCATGGACACATTTTCTTTTAATTTAACTTTCTAGAATGGCTGCAATGTTCCATCTTACATATTTAATTATAACTATTTTGTCCATGACTATTCAGTAGGTATTGAAATATGGAATAAACATAGAATAGCGAAAGAGTTAATCTACTATACCAATATCTGATCAAATCAATGTGAATTAACAATTGATGTAAGACCAGATGTGTATTGTTTGTGCACAGAGTTTAGAATATTTTTTGACGAATCGGACCACGGCTTAGAGAGAGGGGATTACGTCACTAACAGCCTCAACAGTTCCACCTCATATACGTTCGCAGTGGTATCAGTCAACGATAATGGCGCGAGTTCGATTACCAGTGACACCACCGTCAAATTTAAAACTTTAGGTAAGAGTAGTAAGTGCATGAGCCTCTGGTCTGTGTGTACCGTTTGCAAATCATTTCGTAGATTCCTAAAAGGTGTTGACCTCGAACGGTCGCAGTTAAGACCATACTGTACACTGTAAAGCTAGATTTATACCAATGTTATTTTGTTTTTCGTCTTATTTGTCAAATGTCTATTGATAACTGTACATTGTTATGAACTGAGGTATCACATGATACAATAATAGTTCAGATCTGCTAGACTCACAAAGAACATTTATATCATAGTAAACAATCATGTTGCTCAATATATAAGTAAGTAGGAGTGACCTGTCGTTTTTATTTATAGATTTGGTTTTTTCCAAACTATTCCATTCTATACAAAAGGGTTTTGCTTAAATTGACGAGCCAATTTCTCGTGAAGCTCGTGCAGTTGATTAGACCCGAAGTCCGATTGCCTATACATTGTAGTGATTAGACCAACTAGTGCAATTCTGAGCTCACCTAATAAAATAGTGGTATTATCCCAATCTACGGGTCATCTATAAATAACAAGAGTGCCAGTGGGCACAATATACGCCCGTCGGGGTCTTGTTCAACATAAACTGGGGTTAACGTATATGCTGAACTCAAATTCTAAGCCCAATTTTGCGACCAAGTTTCAAGGTTGTAAATAGGCATACTTTAACAAAAAACCTTAACCAAAAATTCTAAATTAAAAAGTGCCATAATTGTGACTAAATGCTTGACAGAGTTACATTGTATGTACTCTTGCCTACAGGTGAAGCTTGTGATGGTGAACAAGTGTTCCAAGTTTAAAAGCTTTATCTCAAAGGGTCATGTAGATAAGTGGACTTTAACAAAGCCTTAACCAAAACATCTAAGTTAAAAAGGGGCATAATTCAGTCAAAATGCTTGACATAGTTATTTACTCTTGCCTACAGGTGAAGGTTGTGACGGTGAACAAGTGTTCCAAGTTTCAAAGCTTTATCACAAAGTGTTATGTAAATAAGTGGACTTGTTCCACATAAATTGAGGTTAACATTTTTGCTTAACGCAAATGCTAAACTCAAATTCTAAGTTCAATTAAGCGACCTTGACCTTAGATAAACGAGCCGGGACTTGGCATGCTACTGTAGCATGTCTAGATAAACATTGTGGTTAAATTTGGGAAGGATCCACCAAGCGGAATTTGAGTTAGAGATGTTACAGACAGACACACTGGTTAACATTTTTGCTAAACGCAAATTCTAAGTCCAATTGTGTGACCTTGACCTTCGGTAAACAAACCGGGACTTGGCAGGCTACTGTAGCATGCGGAACTTGAGTTAGAGATGTTACAGACGGACAGACGGACAGACAGCCAGACAACCAGACGGACAGACGGACAGACAGCGCCATTCCATAATACGTCCCGTTTTTTCAAACGGGCGTATAAAAACGACAGGTCACTCCTACTTGCTAATACATGTATTAAACAAACTACATGATTATTGTTAGGCAGCTGAAACAGTCTCAAAATTTATGTTTTAACCTTTTACTCCATAAATACGTCGTTTTTCTACGCCTTTGCAAACAGAAAATACCCAGATCATACTGCTCCTGCATGTCTACTCTGTTTGCTTATGGTATAAGCCATTTTAGCTACTGGCCATTCCAAGGCGGTACTCCTGCTTTCACTCTATGGTCAACTTTGTTATTTAATATGCTTAATGTTTTATGTCTTGATAAGCGTCTCGTTATGATTTGTATTGTGGCAGTGTTGTTTCTTGTTTGATGGTGATTTGTGTAGTGTCCTTTTGTGTGTGGCTTTCCCTGTTTGACTGTTTTTATACCCCCCACAACGAAGTTTGGGGGGGTATACTGGAATCAGGTTGTCTGTCTGTCCGTCTGTCCGTCTGTCCGTCCGTCCGTCCGTCTGTCCGTCCGTGGACACAATTTTGTCCGGCCTTCTTCTTCTACAGTTTTGCTTCAATTTTGTTGAAAGTTCATATATAGCCATATGACCATATAAACCTGTGCACCGCATATTTCCGTTATGATCGGACCACTACTTCAGGAGTTATCTCCCCTTTTTAGTCCCGTACCAATGTTTTCCGGTTTTCTGGACTTTTTATGGAAGTGACTCCAGATATCAACTCTATATTTAGTACAAAGCTAAATCTGTATAAGTTACAGCTTATGTTACAATCTCAGTCCGGTTGAATAATTATTTCCAGAGTTATTGCCCTTGTACTTTAATTTTTTTCTTCAAATTTGGGATTTTCCGGACTTTTCTTGGAAGTGGTTGCAGATATTAACTGTATATTTGGCATAAAGCTAACTCTACATGATTTACAGCTTAATTCCCAATCTCAGTCTGGTTGAATAATTTTTGCCAGAGTTATGGCCCTTGAACTTTAATTTTTTGTCAAATTTTCAGTTTTCCGGACTTTTCTTGGAAGTGGTTGCAGATATTAACTTTATATTTGGCATAAAGCTAACTCTACATGATTTACAGCTTAATTCCCAATCTCAGTCTGGTTGAATAATTTTTGCCAGAGTTATGGCCCTTGAACTTTAATTTTTTGTCAAATTTTCAGTTTTCCGGTCTTTCTTTGGAAGTGGTTGCAGATATTAACTTCATATTTGACATAAAAATAAATCTAGATGAGGTACAGCTTAAGTTCAAATATCGGTCTGGTTGAATAATTTTTGTCAGAGTTATGGTCCTTGAACTTAATGTTTTTCTGAAAAGGTACCTAGCTTTAGAACTTTGGATTTGACAAAAACCTCATGAAAGGGTCTTACCGGTATTTCTAAGAATTATTCTTCATTTTTATTACATAAATTGGGTTGGGGCATGTATTGTTTTTAAATCTCTTCACGTTTCTGTATGTACATAATTTATGTTCAGATTGATGATAGGTGTTCTGACAAGCAGACAGGTGGGGGGTATTCGTTAGCCTTTGGCTTACAGTTCTAGTTTCATATATAAGACAGATATAGTTCTACAGCGTCTGCCACAGCCATGACAATTAATCTAATTAATACTCATGATATCATTATTTCTTTCAAGAGTATTCATGGAGCAAAGGGTTTAAAAAAACTAAAACACTTAGCCCGTTAATCTATGAATATTCAAGTAAGAAATAATGACATCACGACTTTTGATTAGATACTTTCTTACAAGGAACATATGAGAGTTTGGCAATAGCACAAACTGGAATTATATCTATATTATTTCATTCGAGCTGTCTAATCATTGTCTACTCTGTCTGCAAACACACAGAAAGGCGTATCTATAGACTAAAGTGTTAAGCAGAATTCATCAGAAAATTACTAGACTTCCTGATTCGAATTCAGCATCTAAACTGGATATATCTGGTTTGCAGATGCTATTGTCTGTGTAACCCCATTTGTACCAACCCTAAATAGAGGCATAGACTAACAGCGTAGATCCAAATATAGGTCCGAGATTATAAAACTATTTGCTCGAGTCTGAGGTCATTATCAAACATCTGACCAATCAGATACTTGAGAATGATTTCAGACTCAGACTCAAAAGTTTTATAACCTTGAACCCAGGTAGCTTTTGACGGAGTCTTCTGATACGAATCTCCAGTTGTTTTCTTCACAAATCAATGACAATTATTCTTGCATGAACACTCATTAAAGTAAATCATTTATAAAAGTAATTTTACAAAAATAGACTTAAATGAGGTAAAGAGATAGAAGGTTGGTTTTATTTCTAGCTGCTCCATCGCCCCATAAGCATAAAAGCCAAACGGCAAAAGTGGTTGGTGGAGTGATAGGGTCTTTAAGCGCCATAACAATACTTGTTGTCAGTGCAAGATTATGGCGAAGGCGAAGGCGTAGGTTAGGTAAGTTGACGCTTCCAATAGTTGTCTTCTGTATATTCATTTCAGTTCTCAAATACATTCCGTTCTTCTCACAATGTCCAAGATCTTCAGAAAGTTGATAATGTTGTATCCAGACACTGTTAACACTACTGGAAACTAGATATGTAGGCTGTACAGGGACATACTCATTATAAATCGCATTATATTGAATGCGTACAGAAACAAACTACATCTGTTATTTCATTTGCGAAAATAAATTACATATAATGACGTACTTTGTCACTGGCATTTCCAATGCGCTAATCTCGCATTCACCATAGTTTAATGTTTATGTCGTGCAATCTTTCATCCTTTGTGTGTGCGTGCGTGCTTGTGTGCGTATGTGCGTGCGTGCGTGTGTGTGCGTGCGTGTGCGTGCGTGCGTGTGTGTGTGTGTGTGTGCGCGCCAACCAATTAATTTCAGTGGCCCAATGCTCTAGAGCAAACCCAAAATATATTATGTTTTCGGTAAGACGTTTTATGACGTTATATTTCATTTACTCTTAAACAATTGTTTAAAGTAATGTTAAATTATATTTTGTTGTTGATGACAGTATCTGTCGAGTTATTCCTCAGGACCTCATATTGGACTTTTAGCTAATTCATTATGGAAATCAGCCGTACAATACATATTTATATTTGACTGTCACGTGATGCAAATTCTGACTGAAAATATGTGAAGCTACCATTCCCATTTTACTATAGGTCCAAGGTACCAGGCCTTTTCCGGCTCAATACAATAAGCAGATATGACGACTACATGAGACTCACAGGGCAGGTCCTTGTAGAAAATGTATGTATGAAAAGGAGTCCCATGGCACCACAGAATGTGTTGTTTACGACGATTTAAGTAATGAAATATTTGTCAAGCCTCTGAAACTGACATCGTCTTTTATATAAGTAATTTATATTTTATGCTTGTTTTAACTTTGCAAATAAATGTTTGGTACAAGTTGTTGTCACATCTTCACTCAGTCAGTGAAAAATGATTGTTTCAAGGTCAGTGAATTGTCAGGGAATTTTGAAATCAACATTCAAGAAAAATCTGGGAAACGTCAGGGGAAAAATCATAGGTCGAAGCAGTAAAATGTCTGCGACAGTCTTCAAGTGTTAAGAAATAGCAAATAAAAACAAACAACAAATATATAGATATTTAATGTTTCATTTAAATCTAAAGTTGATTAGATTCAACATATACAATTGCTTTAATTAATATGTAAACACAATTGTTTTTGTAAATCTCTTGTAGCTTGAAGACTGAAAGGGTTTGTGCCCCTTTCCTCCAGAGCCTTGCCTTACTCACATGGAAATTGTATGTTCTTTTGCCTTAGGTAACACTGTAAATTTAAAATGTAAATTATTTTTAGTTTAATAATTTAGATAAATGTTATGGGTAGACTTGGTTGACAGTTGGGAAGGAGAATGCCATTAAATATATAGTGGTTTTGGCCAGTAAAAAAGATCACTCGGTATTATCGGCTGAAATATGTACAGTCCGCACTGAAAGTTGACTTTAACTAGGTACATGTTTTTCTTTTATTTGGTCCGATATAGTTTTGAGACAATGTGCTGGCAACCCTGACTTGTCTATCTTTTCTTAACCCTTTCGGTGCAATTTTTTTTATTGTCGTCTGCAATCATTTTTTTGGTTAAATAGTTCGGTACAATAAGGAAATCAGATAAATAGATGCAATAAAGCACAGATATAGAAAAGAGGTTGAGACAAAAAGTGAAGTCCCTGATCAGACGCCGCCTTTGAAAAGGCGGCGTCCGATCTGGGAATGCACTATTTGTCGTGGTGCATTTATGCGACATTGGCGATGAAATGGTTAATAAGATGTAGGATACGGGTACAAAGTGTTTTATTGTATATATGTTGA
Organism: Azorinus chamasolen; assembly: GCA_963576725.1. NCBI lineage: Eukaryota > Metazoa > Mollusca > Bivalvia > Cardiida > Solecurtidae > Azorinus > Azorinus chamasolen. The sequence goes on from OY755248.1 coordinate 67,135,332, forward strand.
GTGTCAAACAGTTTAGTTCAAGATGGGATGCTGATAAATACTGTATCTCATCTGGGTCCAAACTGCTTGCTGAAGTTTTTACAAATTCAGCCATGGCGCCGTATTTTATGCCTATTATCACACGTCATCCGTGTTGTTGTACATTTACTCAATCGACACGTCAAACTGTTAAATTGTTATGTTTAAAGATGTTTTTATAAACACAGGAGTGCGAAATGGTGGTTAATATTACTTTCTTTTAACGTCAATAATAGAAGCAGTCTTTCCCGCAGAGCTTTTTCATTATACATTTTAGAACCATTTATTTCTTAAATGGACTGCACTGACACTAAAACATGATTTGGTGGGACAATTTCCCATGAATATATATACATAAGCATTCAAAGCAAATAATCATACTTGTTATACACATGCATTGTCGCGAGTTTCCTTTCGATCGACTTTGGCTGAAAATATGAGAACAAGAATCATAGTTTTTATGTAATATACACTATACAGTAAAATCTCGATTATTCGAACACTAAAATACGTATTATTATATATATTTAAGACAGATGGCAGCTTAATGCATGGTGAAATTCACCATGCATTAAGCAGCCACCTGCCTAAAAGGGTCAAAATTCTTCTATACAAAAATATTTCGAATAATCGATATTTTACTGTATCAGCAAACTATGCTTAGCTTTTAAAAAATATCACGAAGACGAGGGAGAAATATGCGCAAATTAATATTAACAAATCAAACATTAATATAAAAACTGTTCTATTCCTTCTGCAAACATCTGTACACGCTTATATAACCAGTTGTGTGAAATCGTGGTCTGGATTTACTTGTTGTGTAAATGGTATGTTCTACATGACGCTTTTTTCATTTCTCTTCCTTTTAGTGAAGATCAGTTCCAGTGTATTAATGTGACACTGTAATCGCTTAGTGATCTTTCATTATACTCTCGGCATAGACCGCCATATATCATTAGGATCAATTTATTCCCATATCATTTATGGAAAACCCGTCTAGATCTTACTTTGGGACCTGCCAAACACAGAATCCATTTGATCTAGGTCTACACTGTTTACCTATGTTTTTTTCAATGGATTTTAAATCGTACAACGCATTCTCAAGCAAAACATTCATATTCAAAGAACAAAAACAGTCCGTCATATTCAAATACAATACATCTACATTCATATTTAAATATAATACATTCATATTCGTATTCAAATATACAAATACAATACTGTGAAACCCCGATCTCTCAAACACCTTGGTGCCCATTAAATTTGGTTCCAATTAAGGGTGGTTCGAGAGATGCAAGTCTCATATTTTTATTGCAGTATATAATGTTTATATATGCTTCATCTCACTTTCGCAGAAAGCGTTTCATTTCACTTTCGCAGATAGACACCAACGTAAACGGCCGATATACTGGTAAACAAGTGTCTCAAGTTCTAAATAACAAACAGTTAAGCGCCCGAATATACACGGAGCTGGCTCAAAACTGCTTGAAACTAATAGTTTGGCTGACTTTCATATTTTTTTAACCTATTACCTCATAGGCTAGTTTTAGATACAGTCTTTGAAAACAAATCTACCGAAAAGAAGCATTAACTAGAGAAAAGGATTTTTTTTTAATTTTGTAAGCTGAAACCATTGTGATAAATAGAGCATATACTCCTATATGAGCAAATGTTTTATTTATCACAATGGTTTCACAAAGTGATTTTTACAGAGTCGTCAAAAGTCGTCGATATGAGGGAATGGATTAAGTGGGAGAGAATAGTAACCATCCTCTCTATTATGCATGTGAAGGTTGGTGTATATAATGTCCTAATTCTTTCCTTCAAATAGTGCTTTTCTATGCAATTTATGGCAAGGAAGATGCTGATCAGTTCTCCCCAAATCTGATTTGAAGTGATATGTACTTTTAGAACTTTTGATTAGACACACTTTTGTGTTCCTTTTGTCAAATCAGTCTCGTATTAGTCTTGTAGGCCTCTGGTCTAGATCAACATCTTTCTCACATATTTTAATAACGTAAAACCCTTAAGTGAAAAGTGTGTCTATTTATTATAAAATAGACAGCTAAATACATACTATTTTAAAAGTACAAATATGAGTCATGCAGGAAACACCACATACAGAACAAACAGCCGCCCGAACAGCAACACAAGAAAAAGGCCATCTATAATGGGTAGCAAAACTGTGATGTATTTTATATTTATAGCTATTTCTGTTTTTTATACATGTATTTTATCCACGGGTAGTTAGTAAGTTAATGCATTTTGTTAAGAAACTATTGTTTTTATCTGTAAATAGCTAATGATAACTAAGATGTTTTGTAACATCCGACTATAAATAAAGTTTCTTGTATCTTGTACCTGGTATATTCGTTGGGTAGCAAATATTACAGAATAACGAGTAGATATGACAGTTGTTGGAACGTGAGTAATAAAAGAGTTTAAAGCACTTTCTTATCGAAAATGAATAAACATCTATAACAAAACTCACTGTTATTGTTGTCTTTACAAAACAATTAAAATGCTGATACAGACCATTATTCTACGAAACATCTTCCCATTATTCCAAAGTTCGTAAGCTGCAAAATAATTGGAAATTTGAATAACGAACAGCGAAATGGCCATATATTATTGATATAAACATTGCGTTGAGGATTGTCTAAAATATAATCAATTCTCATTTATATATAGCCTATTTTGACCTCTACCTTATGCATAGGCCGAACTGTTAGCTAGTTCAAAAGTCGAACTGCGAAAGGGTCACGAATTATTGCTATAAGGCTTAGTATTGATCCGACCACGAGTTTGGTCTATAGTACTTAGAATATCACCATTGATTATTGATAACTTATTTACCTGTTGACTTTGCGGGGGTCGAATGCGAATATTTCGTTATTCGAATGACGAACAGCAAAATGGCAACAGGTTATTGATATAAGCATCATAACTGCGTATACATGTATAGCCTATTTTGACAATTTCGTTATTAGGAGGTTGGACTGTAAATTATTTCATTATAAGAATGAAGAACTTCATATAATCACATGATATTCGACTATGATTTGGAATTGTGATGTCTAGAATATCATCACTGTGCATTTATAACTTATTCGTGCCATTTCGTTATTCGAAGGTTGAAACTGAGAACTAGTTCGTTATTCGAATGACGAACTGCAAAATATTTCGTTATTCGAATGTCGAACTGCAAAATAGCCCATATTATTCCACACTGATTTGGGCCTACAGTGTCTAGAATATCACCTCTTTGCATTTTAACTTGTTCTGACTATTTCGTTATTCGTAGATAGAACTAGTTAGTTATTCAAATGACCAACTGCGAAATATATCGTTATGAATGACATTGCCCTGGATTTTATATCTTAGCTTTGAATCGTCTACAGTGTCATTGACTGCGACACTGACCCCTTTTTTAACCTTTTCACCGCTACTTTCGCAAAAACGCCCTACGACAAATAGTGCAGTCCCAGATCAGACGCCGCCTTTTCAAGGCGGAGTCTGACCGGGGTCTTCACTTTTAGTCTCAGTCTTTAGTTCTATATCTGTGATTTATTCCTTTGAAATTTAAAATTATTTATATCATTACCTTAATTTACCGAAATGTTTTAACAAAACATGTTTGCAGACGACAATTAAAAATTTGGCACAAAAGGGTTAACAAAAAAGCGTTGAGTCCATGCTGATCTGAACTGCGAGCTAGTTCGTTTTTCGAATCAGAACAATAAGCAAAATCAAATTCGTATTGGATAACAAATGTTATAAACTTTGCATAGACAACATCTCCAAACAACATTTTTTTGGGTGTAGTTTTTGTCTGTTTTGTATATTTCGTTTTTTCCATTATGAATGGCGAAATATTTAGTTATTTATATGCGAATAACAACCTGCGAATTATTTCACAGTTCATTATTCGAATAACGAACTGCTAACGGCCAAAGTAACGCTGCCAAACGAAAACACGTTAAACAAGCAAATTCGCCGACTTGATATCCCCCGCCAAACAAGTGATGTTCGTTATTCGAATAAGCTGCTCTAGTCTCCAAGGTAAATGTCAGTAATACATGTACTTGCAAGCCCGCATTTCGATTGAGTACTAAACATTTACACAAAGTTTCCACCGTTTCTGATATATCACTCCGGGACGAATGGACGCACTGACGGACGAACGGACGGACTTAACGGACAACACCAAACCCATACCCCATCCACCCCATTTTTCCTTTTTCGCAAACAAAGGGTCATAGCACTGATTGTCCGATGTTAATATAAATATTACTTGCAGTGCCGCATGTCCTTATGATTTGTAGCATTTACACAATTCCATTTCTTAGAATTTACAGAGTTTCATAGAAAAACTATATCCATAACTGAGGAATTGCTCCGGACACGCAAAACGTTACATTTTTGGTGAGTGATATTTGCATGCCCATATTCTGCTATGCTACTAAACATTTACACAAAGTTTCAATGGAAAGCTTCAAACAGTTTCTGAGATATCACTCCGGGACGCACGGACGAACGCACGGACAGCGTCAAAACTATATATCTCCATCTTTGGCATGGGATAAAATATGATGCGCGTGTGGCTCATATCCGACATTTCTGTCCCAGGAGAATCATAGGGATTTTCATATCTTTAGAAATTTAAATGGTTCTTAGTGAGTTTCCTTATCTATAAAACGAACAAAACTAACAGTAAATACCAGTCCTTCTGTAAACTCACCAGTCTTTTTCCTGGATATCACTTATACAACTGTGCGAAATCAGGACTTCAAGATTCAAATCCGATGGTTCTTCACAATAACGTATGTGAAATTCATATAACTAGGAACTTCATAGCTTTAGCTTTATTCAAATCGTTCTTTGGAGTTTTCTTAGCTGTGATATGAGTAAATAGCCATGAAGTAAAAATGCCAAGTTATGAGTTTAAGATTCATATCCAGTGTTTCTCCGTCCTAACGAATATGACGTTCATATCCCAGGGTGAAAAAAACTATCGTACCTGTGGGAGATAGAATCGATTACAGCTAAATACCTGGCTTTCTGTATTACTTTAAATCTGCATTAAGCTACAATCTGTGTTAAAACAATACGACTTTAGTTGTAAGAAAATGTAGCCAGCACCGAGCTTAAGATTCATATCCAGTCTTTCTCCTTTCTAACGATTATAACTTTCATATCCGTTGGAGAACTAAAAAATAGTTTGTACTCGTGGGAGATAAAATCGATTACAGCTTAATACTCGGCTTTCTACATTACGTTCGACCTGCATTAAGCTACTGTCTGTGTTAGAACAATACGACTTCACTTTGGTAGTTCTACAAACAAATAAATACTATATTAATCACTATAGTTCGATTTCGAGCGCTGAGCCGTGACTGCACTTTTATATTTATAGAAGTTGTAACCATTCTAATTTGTGGGAAAGTGGACAATGGTTGTCACAAGAAGCTCGTAGTAATCGTGCAGTATTAGTATATACAGTAAAACCTCTCCATAACGGCCACTAAATTACATTAAGTAGTTTGTGTTGAAAGGCAGGTGACTGCTTAAAGCATGGTTAAAGTAAAACAGAACGCTACTATAGGAGCGTTCTGTTTTGCTTTCACATTGCTTTAAGCAGCCACCTGCCCTAAATACCAACTAATTAACACAATTTAATGGCCATTATAGAGAGGTTTTACTGTATATGCTTATTACTTGTCAGTATAACCACAGGTAACTCCGGAACAAATGGATGGTTTGTGACGCTTTTTACCTCTACGGGTGGACAGGTCCTAAAGGTCACAGCTCACGGGTCAAAATCGAACTATAGCACGCCTCCTCTTAAAATGTCAACCCATACTAAACACTTCACAATAAAACGAGACAAGGGCCCTTATCACTAAAGCAAATTGTGTTTTATCGACCACATAATGAAAAGATATAGGTGTGATTTAACCCTTTCCCTGTTCTATATTTAGTCCAAATTTTTATAACTACTAAATATTCATGGACAAAATAGTAGTATCGAAATATGGGAGGTGGAAAATTGTTGCCATTCTCGAAAGTAAAGAAACAGATCTTTCAAATTCCATAAGCAAACAGAGCTGGCCCTAACGAGATGGCTCCTATAGGAGCCGTCTGATTTGGGTCTACTGTGTTTGCAAATGCGTAAAACACGTTTATATGAAGGAAATGGTTAAAGCAGGTGATATCCTAACCTATTATGCCATAGGTACGCCTGTAGCAGTCATCTGATCAGGGTCTGCTCTGTTTGCCTGCGAAATATATACAGATATGGTTCTATAGTTTTGCCATTGCCAAACATTCTCTTGTTCATGCCAGTGTGAATAATAAAGTTAAATTATATTCATACATATTTTATTTTTTACTTTAATATTCATTGAGTAAAGAATAATGCATGACGAAAGTAATACAAAAAACTCCATTGGGAGCTTTCTGGATTACTTTCGTTCTGCATTAAGCTACCACCTGTCTTTTATTTTAAGCTAACTATTATTCATATGTATCTAAATTTTAAATTCATATTCAGTGTGTAAAGATTTATTTAGGACGAAAAGTAATTCAGAAAACTCCAGTAGACCAGACACCGATTAACAGACAACAATGCTTATAGAAAAAAGAATGGCAGTGAATGTGCTCAAGATCTAAGTCAGCAATGACCTCATCTAGAACCAAAATAAATATGTCTAATTAGATGTGAGCAAGTAACCATTTACTCCAAAAATACACATTTTACGCGTTCGCAAATACTTGACCCTTGTCAGATAGCTCCTGTAGGAGCTGTCTCATCGGGGCTTGCTCTGTTTGCTGATACATGTGTAAAATAATAATTCTACATTTTAAGCCATGGCCAAACATATAAGTTTTATGATAGATCATCATTATTAGTCATGGCATCATTATTTCTTACACGAATCTCCATGGAGGAAAGGGTTAAGAACCACGGAGAGCGTGTTAATGATGAAGTGTCCTTTACTTAATCTTTTATCTCTTACTCTGCTGTAAAATGAAATGTCGGTTTTATAGAAATATTCACGACGCTGTGATTCATGAACTCTTTCCCTGTTGCATATTAATGTAAGAAATGATGACATCATGAATATGTATTAGCTGAATGTTTATAATGCTAAAATTAATAGCGAAACAGTGAGGGTATATATGCACAAAAACTCCCTTTGTAGTGGAGCTAGCTCTTTGGCGACATTGTTTAAAATCTCGGAATTGTTGCGAAGTTAACCCTTTCCCTGTTCTATGTTTATTACAAATTTCAATACCTACTAAATATTCATGGACAAAATAGTTATATTGAAATGTGGAATGTGAAGCATTATAACCAATTTAGAAACTATAAAAACAGATCTGTCAAATTCCATTAGCAAACAGAGCAGACCCTGATCAGACGGCTCCTAGAGGAGGTCTACTCTGGGTCTACTCTGTTTGTAGATGCGTGAAAACACGTTTATATGAGGGAAAGGGTTAAGCAGCATACTACGTATGCGGTCACTGGCTGGACGAGAGACCGCAAGGGATCGTTACTGTTAATCAGCGCTGGAATGAATACAATTACCGGACTGGTCATGGTCGGACGGACAAACAACCTGATTCCAGTATACCTACTTACTTGCGTTGAAGAGAGAGAGAGAGAGAGAGAGAGAGAGAGAGAGGGGGAGATAGAGAGAGAGAGAGAGAGAGAGAGAGAGAGAGAGAGAGAGAGAGAGAGAGAGAATGTGTGTGTGTGTGGGGGGTGATTTTTCGTTTTGCAGAAAACCAGTTTGACATAACCTATAAACTACAATTTGGTCAAACAGCAAATTTTAGATATTTTTTATCAAACTTGATATACTGAAATTAATAAATCAAGAAACGTAGACACTGTTTAACCATTTCCCTCATACAAACACCTTTTCACGCATTTGGTGGCCTAGATCATAGATCATAGGAGCCGCCTGATAAGGTTATGCTCTGTCTTGAAACGTTTTCATTATAAAAATTGAACTAATGGATATTCAAGTTGTCATCATTTCTTATATGAATACTGAATAGGGAAAGGGTTAAACATTCTTTGGAATTTGAAAATATCTCTATCTTTACTTCATATTAAGATATGTTCAAGCATTTCCAAACAGAGTAGAGCCGTCTGATCTGGATCTGCTCTGTTTGCTTTTGACATGATACAGATCTGATTCTATATTTTTGTCAAAGCAAAACGTTTCCCTGAAAAGTTTACATTATGAAAATTCAACTAATACATATTCAAGATGTCATTATTTCTTACATGAATATTGAACAGAGAAAATGTTAAATGGGCTCAAATCTTAAAAAGGGGAATATATGTTCATGTAGCAAGAGAAAATATAAATTGCAATAACCACCGTCTATCAACAACTCCGGAAATAGCTTGGTAAAACTACTAAGTGAAGCGAAAGTTCATTGACTGTGAATTAGTAATTCGATATATTTATATAGATTATGACATATTCTAGCATTGCAATGTTTGATATTACTGGTAGATAGATCAACCAATGATTACATGGTTTCTGATCAATTCAAATTCACGTATGTAAATCATTTTGGGTGCATTATTCTCGGATTAGTACAACCGAGATAGCAGCGAAGAGGTCAAAAACGTGTTCGCAATCGCTTTTCTAATCCCCTGACACACGATTTCACACATTCCATGTCTTCACACAGCCAATACACACTTATGCCAGCGATAATTGCAGAATACGATCAAAATTGGCCTTGAATTTGATAAAAGAAAAACAAAGTGTGTGTACGGCGAATAGATAAATGCGGTATGAATATTGTACGGCGAATAGCTTCCGATGTGTACGGCGAATAGTAATATATTTTACTGTTATGAAGACTGCTCGGCAAATAGCTTGCGTGGTAAGCGGCATTTTATGGCTAAAATTTACTTATAATCGTTCCCTAAGGTTAGTGCGAAGAAAATAAACTGACACCTCATGTCTATCATGAAAATGCCATTGATCTAGAATTAAAATGTAGGTCGTGCAGTAGCAAATGAGGAAACTTTTAGAAAGCACAAATTGCAGAGTATCCACATCTACTATTACGCTACTTTCGGTTTTGACGGATCTGCACATAACAATGATTACAAAATTAAATGCTCATGAATACTCTCCGTCATTATGGTACTGTTAAGTTGTGCTGATAAATAAAGATTTTAGATTGTATGGATTTGTTTTATGGCCGATATTTTAGGAATTAGTATAGAATAATAACTTATGTAATATAATGCCATACGAAAGTAGTTCAGGGAAGTGATATGCTGCTTTTTATTGCAATAACAATCAAAATAAACTTTATAAATGGTGCAACGGTTAGGAGAAAAAAATCTGCATAAAAACTACCCGTGTGGAGCCTTACAAACTGCACACCATTTCTCGCAGTGAAGAAGTGCGCTTGCAGTGGATCAAACATTTCAACGTCAGCCGCGAAGACTACAAGCCAACTTCTAATGGCAGGGGCGTAGCTAGCGACACGCATTTAAGCACATGTGTAACATCAATGATAGGTGAAAACATTAACTAGTATGGCCAAAATGGAACAACACTCGAAGGCCAAGTAGGGATATACTTTGATAAACGTTCTGTCTTGTCATGTAAGATTTAACCCCACTCCTCCAATTGACGCCTCTGTAAAAGTCACTTTTTGAAACCACTCAATTCTAAATTTTCCCGGGGAGCAAGCTCCCGGGCCCCTATAGCCACGGTGTTTAAACTATATTTGGATTCAGCTACGCTCCTTAAAGATGTGTAAGTGAAATTCTAGGTCTGAACATTTTAGTTTTAATTACTGTTGCATGCAACCGAGCATTCACGAAATTCGGATACCACAAGATATATGTATGAATGAAGAATTAGTTTATTAATCACTTTGTATTTGAAAAGACTGGTGTTTGGTCTAAACAAGAAATTTTGCTATATTAATTGCAATTAGAGAATCCCGTGTAAACAATGATTTGAAAAAAAAATCAATATTTTAATAACACCCCCCACACACACACACACACACACACACACACACACTCGCACACACACACACACACACGCACACACACACACTCGCACACACACTAATGCACACACCAATCAAGTACCTTGTTGACTTGAGAGTGCTACCTCTTTGGCATAAACTGACCACATGACATCAGTCTTCGGGCACATAGCCTTAAATAGTCAGGGAATAGTAGGGCAGAAAAAGGACATCCCTGCTTAACTCATTCAATACAAAGCTCTCGATTTATCAATCAGTCCTCAATCAGACATTATTCTTGCATAAATATTGAACAGGTAAAGGGTTAAATAATTCTAATTAATTTTCTTTAGTAGAAAGGGGTTAATACGATGAAAAGTAACTGTATATACATACATATATTGAACATATGAGTCTTAAAAGCAGGTGGTTACTTAAAACAAGGAAAAAGTAGTGCAGAAAGCTCATAGGAACTTTCTGTATTAATTGTAGCCTGTATTACGCTACTACCTGCCTTACAGACCCATAATTGGACCTATTTGATGGTCGGTTAAGACAGGTTCTACTATAGTCTTTGCCAGAAACAAATAGCATGCCTTTTCTGTATAGAAACACACATCTGAGCCGTTGCAAACATAATAGGACCAGATTCATTTCTCTGCTCTATTTGCTTTCGGATGGCTGTCATTAAGCAGGAAACGTACTCATGAAAATCCATAAGTAATACACTTAAGAATAGAACTTCAACTTGAATGAGCACATTGACCAACTCTAAAGCAATGTTCTTAAATTGTTAAGTGGCCTATTAATGTAATTTAACTCACGGGTCCTTGTTCGACACTGTCGATTAAGATACCATCCTTATTTAAAGCATTTTCTTTCGATATCTGTTGCAGCTATTCGCCGTATACTAAAAATCACCAGAAACGCTATTCGCCGTACACCGTAACAGCTATTCGCCGTACACAATCCTACATATGAATTTTGTAATATCTTCTCACACAATGTATGGAAAGATACAATTTTTGGTACATAAAACAAAACCATCATATGCTTCGATTTGGCAGTTAATTCATGAATATACAAATACAAGTTTCCTTGAATAAGACCCAAATATCAAGTGGCGTTGACTTTTCCTCGCTACTAGGAAAGCCTTTTACAGGTTAAATATTCTGATATTGCCAACTTATACAAGAGTTTAAACTCTGAGTGAAGTAATCAAAGATTCATAGACCCGGTAGTGCTTTATCTATGATGATTAAGATATTGAGAGTTAAAATAACAAAGGATTGTCTTACATGGTGTTGGTCAAATTTATCACTTTCTTCGCTTCACTTAGTAGTTTTACCTAGCTATTTCCGGAGTTGTTGATAGACGGTGATAACTGTAATTCTGTCATGTAGAAAACATTCGGGAAATAATCTAAATATATACAGTAAAACCACTCTAAGATATATCTAGTCAGGTGGGTGCTTATTGCAGGGTCAAAGTCAAGCAGAAAGCTATTAGAGGATATTTTTGCATGACTTTCAACCTGCATTGAGCCATCACCTGTCTCCAAGACCGATATTAATACTAGATTTAACGACCAGTTTAGAGAGGTTTTACTGTGAAAAGTATTACTGTACATGACCGACATTACAGAAATAAACTTGTAACGCAAGTTTTCAGAGAATGTGATTTTAATGCAATACTGTTTTGTTTTGTTGGTTGTTGTTTTTTTTATCTCAGAATAGCCTGGGCACAGATACTAATGTTTATCTAAAACCGAAACAGATTGGAGATAAAAATACGGTCAAAGCCTGGCCATTTAGAATAAAAACCTTTTTGAACTGTGTTTATCATGCATGTATAATATTATGTACTTACTAAATGAATAGTGCAATCCAATTAAAACAGCAAACATTAGCATCCTAAGCATAGAAACCGGTAGGAATTCCGAACACAACTTGTTTTTCAGTACACGCACACACCATTGTTGATAAAATGTTACCACGTGGCTTTCCAAGTCTGATCGTGAAAGCGTGCAGCACGGGCTGTTTTGGTTGCTTACATTCATTCTGCTAGTTAATTCAAATTTAATACCGTGTAATAATGCTTATCCAAAGGTCTGATATTACCTATATCTAGCAATTATTATTGTTATATCATTACACTGATAAAGTGGCAAACAGTGTAGACCCTGACCAAAGACTTATTCAGGGGCCATTGGATCTGGGTCTACACCTTTTTCCTCATTGTGTCTGACCGGATATATGTATTTAGAATAAGTAAGGTATAATATAAAACCCCTCTAAATCGGAATTTTAGTAAAGAATCAAGCTCCTTTTCAGTAAGGGGCGCTTAATGCAGCATAAAAGTCATACAGAAAGCTCATTTTGTAGCTTTCTGCATGACTTTTCCCCTGTATTAAACAGCCACCTGTCTTACAGAGCGACACTGGTGCTGATTTTAATGCCCTGTTTAGAGGAGTTACTGTCTGTTTTGCACGCCAATTAATTATCAACTTGCAAAAGAGTGTCACCTGCTACCATTCTCAAATTTTATTTTTCTTCCATTTCTTCTCGAAAACATAGTCAGTGTCAAACAGTTTGGGATTCACCAGACTGAGACTCCGAATAACTCGGTGGCCAAGCTGAAACGCCGAGTTGCTCGATAGCCAGGCTGAGACGCCGAATAACTCGATGGCCATGCAGGCTGAAACGCCGAGTTGCTCGATAGCCAGGCGTTTCACCTGGCTCCAACACCTGGCTTCGACACTAACGTTGAAAGGGTAAATGCTTTGTTAGACCTTTATCGTCACGGATCACATTCGTAACAGGTAAAATGTGTTACAAATGTGAGTGTCCGACATGGGGGTTGACATTAGAATCACATATGTAACAGGTTGAGTTCCTGGCTGACAGTGATCAATTAGTTAATAGGATTATCATTGTATATTTGCCATTCGTACCATTGAAAGTTATCATCACTTCTCACCACAAGATGAATCGATATAGCCCATGGATGGCATGGCGATTAGCGCAATTACTTCTCACCATTAAGCCCCAGGTTTGAATCCCGACCAGGTTCTCAGATTTTTCAGAAGCTGCTAAACGTTGTAGTGGGTGGAAACGGCTTGATTTTTAAGCTCACTAGAGCACTTTTGTGCTCAGGGTAAGCTTTTGTGATCGCCTGATGTGCGTCGTCCGTCGTCGTGCGTCGTCCGTCGTGCGTCGTGCGTCGTCGGGCGTCAACAATTTGAGCCTTTAAAAATCTTCTCCTCTGAATCTACAGGGTTCTCAGCTTTCATCTTTGGTACATAGCATCATCTGTAGGTCCCCTACAAAAGTTATATAAATTATGCCCCTAGAGTCAAAATTGGCCCCGCCCAGGGGTGCCTTGTTTTCTATTGAAATATATAGTAAAACTTTGAAAATCTTCTTCTCTGAAACTGGAAGGTTTTGGCACATAACATCATGTTCAGGTCCTCTACAAAAGTTATATAAATTATGCCCCTGGGGTCAAAATTGGCTACACCCCTGGGTGGCCAGTTTTCTAGCAAACTTGAAGCTGACTGCACTTTTAAGCATCTTATCTTTACTCATAAAGGCCATAGAGAGGGGAGACTGACCTAGTATATCCAGTTCTAGTGTTTGTGCAAGTTTTACCCTTAGTCTGATCAGTAGAGTAGAAATTGTGTTTAGCCAAATAAATAACAAACACTCATTTTAGATTGAGAAAACTAAGTGGATAATTCTCAAAATGCTCTTTGCATATCTATGTCCTGCATTAAGCTCTCAGATATCAATATAGAGTCTTATCAGTATATCTTTGTGAAGTTCAGCTGAATACAAGTCAAGTGTTCTATGCTGTAGCATTCTTTATCAGTATTATATGTCTGCTTCAGAATTGTTGTCTGCTTGTCTAAGATTGTTCACATTGTTTTTTAATACATGTCAATCTTACAATCAACTCTCTTGTACAAAACAATTATGAAGTACAATATTGGATTCTGATCTGACACATATGTAACTTGAAGTTACATATGCATCAGATCAGAATCCAAACTGTGCTAGGTCTCCCTTTGCACTTTTGATAACAACTGGATTGCCTCCCTTCTGGATAGACAACTTATATTTTTAGATCTGGCCTATTGCACAGACAATTAACCCTTTACTCCATAATTATGCATTTCTACACCATTGCAAACAGAGTAGACCCAGATTAGATGGCTCATTTAGTAGCCATATGATCAGTCTGCTCTGTTTACTTATGATATTATATAGTGCAAATTGCATTAAATTATTTCCATTTTGTGTACAATATACAATGTACTTATAATATGTTTACTTAACCCTTTCCCTCATATAAATGCCTTTTCATGCATTTGCAAGCAGAGCTGACCCAGATCAGGCGGCTCCTTTAGCAGCTGTCTGATTAGGGCCTACTCTGTTTGTTAATGGAATTTGAAAGATGTTTTTCATTACTTTCTAAAATGGCTACACTTTCTATTTTTCATTATAACTATTTTGTCCATGAATATTCAGTAGATATTGAAATTTTGAATAAACATCGAACAGGGGAAGGGTTAAAAATAAGTTAAGATATGAATAATAATATGAACTCATGTAGAAGGTATAATGAAAATATCTGAAATTTTGAACATAAGTATAGATTAATTTATTCTTTCGGAAATTCAACCATTTTGCCCAGGGAGATGCTATACATACTTTTTTATATGACCTTCTTTAGATTTACATTGTTATAATATGTTTACATTTACATTTTTCTTTAATTTCTATTCACTTGAGGTCCTCTACAAAAGCTATATAAATTATGCCCTTGGGGTCAAAATTGGCACACCTCAGGGTCGGCTAGTTTTCTATAGAAACATAATAGTGAAAACTTTGGAAATCTTCTCCTCTGATTGTCTGGTGAGCGATGTCAGGGCCATTCTGGCCCTCTTGTTTATTGTTCCTGTTAATAGCTAACCGCTGGATAAGTTTTATTTAATAGAAATATTCATTTTTAGAAAAGGCGTTTCAGTAAGTATTGAGTCTTGATCATGGAGTTCGTTTCAAAGTTTTTATAAGTTCGAGACCCCCGAGGAGAACGGTAAACGGAATAGTGATCGCCGGTCCAGTCTCGTGGGTTTTCTCTGGGTTCGCCAACATCTGCACCATCGAGTGCGTTGTATATAGATTTTGTTTGGCAGTCCAAAACAAATGTAAAATAAGTAAAGTTTAAACTTTCGAGGAATGTACATAGTTGCCGGGGTTGCGTGTTCGAGTCCGGGTGGTTACACTTCCTCACAAATGTATTTCTTTCGTCGTAATGATTGAATCTTTTTATGCCCCCCAGATCAGATCGGGGGGGCATATTGTTTTTGCCCTGTCTGTTTGTCTGTCTGTCTGTCTGTCTGTCTGTGAGATACAGACTTGATAGTTGGTATACATGTGTTTCTCATTTGGCTGCACAGTTTGAGGGGTGACATGTCAAGGTCAAGGTCATCTTTGAAGGTCAAAGGTCACCAACATTAACATTGGCCATAACGTTTGAACCAGTTTATATACAGCCTTGATACTGGTATGCATTTGTACCCCATGAAGCTACACTGTTTGAGGGGTGACATGTCAAGATCAAGGTCATCCTTCAGGGTCAAATATCATACATGTATCGAGGGGGCATAGTGTTTCACATCTTGTTATAGATTATTTCGAATGTTTGGACAATACATAAAAGTAACTTCCACACGTTGTTTAATACAAAAGCGTTATTTTTTATATATTTAAGAATAACATTTATCAATATAAATATAATTTAACTGTCTGTACGGACAAATATCGAAACCAAGCAAGACTTTAATAAAGGTGTGTCTGAAGCGGGATTCGAACCCGCAACTCTCGGAAGACAAAGCCAATATCATAATAACTGAGTTTGATGTTAAAATTTGACGATTGATAATGATGATGATGATGATGATGATGATGATTATGCTGCTGCTGCTGATGATGATGATGATGATAATGATTGGGTGGTCATGGTTTTATTCCAATACTTATGATGACCTGCCTGGAAATAACACATCATGTAATTGCTCACAACTTGTGACAAATGTCTTTCAGTTGTACACATGCGCTTTTTAGCTTCCTTTTTTGTATGAAATTTGACGTGTCAAATATGATTGTATGTCACAACAAAAATCGTCCTCGATCACATTCGTCTCAAAATGTGATGCGTATGTGCTCGATTTCCGGATTACATTTGTAACACGTGTTACGAATGTGATTCCTTGTTAAATGCTTTTTAACACTACACTAACTCGACAGTTTTTTGGCAGAAAAATAACGTTCATGTTTTAAACTAACTGGGGAATGGTAACGTAATGCGTACTAAGCACATATAGGATGAGTTAGGACGCCGTGTTCGAAACTATGCAATCAACATAGCTTGAGCTTTGCAGCAGCCTTACCAGCTTAATGAATGTTTCAAGTGATGTGTCAATACAGATAACCTTTACTGTATGGGACACGATTCACTAATGTCCTTTGCAAACAGTGTAGACCAAGATGAGAGGGCTCATAGAGGAGCCCTCTCATCAGGGTCTGCACTCTGTTATGTAACTTTTTTCTTTAGAAACATCCCTAAATATTCACCATAAGCTTGGCCTATTTATAAGGGTTCAACAGTGCATATTGTAATTGTTGTGACTTGTGTAGTAAATTTATTTGAATGCGGGACACATATGCAATGTCATTTGCAAAAAGTGTAGACACACACCAGAGGGTTCCGAGGTGTCCTCTGATCAGGATCTACACTATTTGTTATTTAAACATTTCATACAGAGTTGACTCTATGGTTAAACAAAATGGTGTTAACACTTTTGAGAAGATACCAGTCTGGTCAGTGTACAAGTGTGGTGTTATTATACCTCTTTACTGATCAATGGTGTTAACACTTTTGAGAAGATACCAGTCTGGTCAGTGTACAGTCGGAGTATTATTTTACATTTTATTTCAATGTTGTTAAACACCTGAACAAACAGATGTTTTATTGTACTCTCCACCCTTTTCAATGTTATTAAGCTCTTTTGAGCAGATACCAGTCTGGCCAGTGTACAAGTGGAGTGTTATTTTACCTCCACCTTAATCAATGTTGTTAAACACCTGTACAAGCGGGTACCTTATTGTACCCCCATCCTAATCAATGTTGTTAAACACTTTTGAGCAGATACCAGACCGTTCAGTGTACAATTCGAATGATATTGTACCTCCATCCTAATCAATGTTTAACCCTTTCACCGCCGTTGTCGCATAAATGCACCACGACAAATAGTGTAGTCCCAGATCAGACGCCGCCTTTTCAAGGCGGCGTCTGATTAGGGACTTCACTTTATGTCTCATTCTCTATTTCTATATATGTGCTTTATTCCTTTGAAATTTGCATTTATTTATCTTATTTCCTTATTGTACCAAATGATTTAACAAATTTGGATTGCAGACGACAATTAAAAAATTGGCGCCGAAAGGGTTAACACTTTTGAGCAGATACCAGTCTGGTCAATTCACATGCAGTAATAACTACAACTTAAGCAAAAGAAAAAAAATAACTGTAGAAACAACCAATTTGGATCCTGATTAGATGCAATTAATCAAAGTCTCATCTGGATTTAAACTGTTCGCATAGCTTGTCACAAATTCGCCACTAGCGTGCAATGGGTTCAACTAAATTCCTTAACACATTCCTTAATATACCCAACCTCTTTTTAATAAATGTACCAAAAAGGAACATTTACTAGAGAAAAGAAAAATCTTAGAATCATGTAGTTTTGAAAACATTGTGATAAATAGGGCAGCAAATGTTCTATTTACCACATTGGCTTCAAGAAATTTTACAGAGATGTAGGCGTATTTATGGCACAGGGGTCTGGACCGCTTCATTGGGGTCTATATGTACTATATAATAACAAGGGTTCCAACTAGCAGAACGGATATCCGTGTACCACGAGTACAAATATGACTGTAACTCTTACAATTTAAATGATAATTTCTTAATTATTTCAGCTATTGATAGCCAATATATTATTCTATCAAATAAATATAATCTTATAACGGTAACTTATGAACAAGTATCAATCAAACAATGATTTTCTCAAAATTTCACGTGTTTTTTGGTCATTGACAAACGTTCGTTCACCCCGGTTTCACTATATCACAGCAATAACCTGGCAATTTGCAGTTAAAACAATGGTGTGGTTCAATAAAACGAATCAATTCTATCACCGCCTCCAATATTTTAGTCCCCAGCATTAAAAGAATGATGTAAAGCTAGCGAGTTTTTTTGTCAGATGCTTCAAATCGTCGAGGAAGGAGCCATTGTACGTGACGTCACGGATTTCCCAACTTTTCTTTCGCTCATCCAATGAAATGGCTCTATTAAAATTTGTTGCAAAATGGCACCATCCGAAATAGAAACATAACGACAGACGGAAAGGCCGCTGTAGCTAGTTGCTTACATATTTGGAGGACAAAACAAATGGAGATTGGCGATATAATTGGGTTGTTTTATTGAACCACGCCATCTTTTGAACTGAAAATCGCCAGGTTATGGCTGTGATATAGTGAAACCGGGGTGAACGAACGTTTGTCAATGACACAGAAAACACGTGGATTTTTTAGAAAATAATTGTTGGATTGATAATTGTGCATAAGTTACCATCAGAAGATTATATTTATTTGATAGTAAAATATATTGGCTTTCAATAGCCGAAAGAATTACAAAATTATGATTGAAATTGCAAGAGTTACATTCGTATTTGTACTTGTGGTACACGGATGTCCGTTCTGCTAGTTGGAACCCTTGTTATTATATAGTACATATAGACTCCCATGAAGTGGTCCAGACCCCTGTGATTTATGGAGGAAAGGGTTAATTTCAATTATGTAAACGCTACATGTGAGAATTTAGGCAATGATGTAGAGAACAACAAATGAAATAATCCAAATCTCTTCATTTTATTGGTCAAAGCAATGTCTATGACACCAATGTCTATTTATAAAGTGGTTACATAAGAGGGATTTTACTGTAAAATTCCTTATTAACACCAAACATTCATGCAGAAATCAAGTATCAGTCACATACAACATGTTGCACTGTAAGATATCAATGGACTTAAGATATCTTTTTCCGCTAGTATTTTGCTCCTGTTCACACTATATCTATTGATTAGTCAAAACGACATGGCTTCATTGTTCATCATCATAATTTGGCTTGCTAAACGTTGTCAACAAAATGCCAATTTTGAAACACATTCTGAAACATCTTTGTGCTTTGAGAATACCCCTTACAATCCGTTTGAGAAGTTTTGGTTGAATTCATGTGCTAAAGAAGTGTGAGACTATATGTCAAGAACACAATGAAAGGTCGTTGAACTATCATAGTGTGTGGCAAACGTGGCAAACGTGCCAATGGCATCTAATGAAAGGAATTTAAATTAACAGTGTCATACAAACGTGTCGGTAGCATCTAGTGAAAATCCATTGAACTGTGCCATGCAAACTTCTCAATACATCATCTAATGAAAGACCGTTGAATATGCACAGTGTCATATCAACATGTTGACAGCATCTACTCGTACTGGTCGTCATCCATGTTCTGATCTGTGTTCAAAGGACAGATTATTAGTATTGCACAGAATATGCAGATATGAATAACAAATAGAAACAGACACGGTTCATAACTGGTTTTATTATACGTTTACTGACTTTCCATGTCTTGTGTTTATTTCAAAAGATATACCTGCTATCAAATTGGATCCAGTCTATTCTTTAAACAACTTTATATGTTAACACCTTTGATTAGGTTTATAGAGCTTAACCCATTCCATCATGGTGACACCTTTTCACGCCTCTGTAAAAATCAACTTTCTGAAACAATTGAGATAGATGGAGCATTCACTCCACAGGAGTAAATGCTCTATTTGTCACAATGGTTTCAGAATTACACAATGAATTGTCCTTTTCTCTGGTAAATGCTCCCTTTCAATAGTTTTATTAAAAGATGTTGGGTCTAAAAATAGCGTATGAGGTAATGGGTCTAAAATAGCCTTTGAGGTAATGGGTTACTCCGCCTGTATGGGCTCACTTATAATCAGTGTGATGACTGCCTATCTATAATTTGTAAATAATTTGTGATTATTACAATAACTTATACAAATGTAACTTGATTGACCATTCCCCCATATGAAAGCTTTTCCATGCATTCGCAAACAGATTGGACCCCGATCAAACTGCTCCTTTTAAGGTATGTTGTTTGCTTAAGAAATAACAATATATCTGACTCTACAGTTTCTACCAATACCAAAATTTCATGTGTGCATATGCCATAATCAAAATTCAGGTAATAAATGTTCAGGATACCATTATGTCTTACATGAATATTCAACAGGGAAAGGATTAAACTTACGGTCAGTAGGTTTTAAATAGCTTCTATTAAAGAGAACTGGAGACTAGCCAACTTGTGGGAGCAGACATATATTTTACAGCAATTTCAGAATTAACTCTTACTCCACAGATGCACCCTTTTAAGCCGTTGCAAACAGAGTAGATCCAGACCAAATGGCTCCTACAGGAGCCGTCTGATCAAAGTCTGCTCTGTTTGCATAACAGATCCGATTCTACAGTTTTTGTCATAGTTGAAAAAATCCTGGTTTGTAATGCCATTGTAAAATATTGTTAATTAATATTCATGATGTCATTATTTCTTGCATGAATATTCATAGAGTGTAGAGTTAAGCAACTTACATGGCTGTCGGCGATTTCGCCTTCTCTTCAAGAATATTGCGATTGCAACTATGAACGCAAGGCCACATAAAGCCCCTACCACTCCTCCAACAATAGCTTTTATGTTGCTGTTATGGTGCGACGGGGCAGCTGCAATAGAAATCATACTCCAGTTTAAATGTCGAGTTGCTCGTCTGAATTGTGACGTATTTCCACGGTTATCAAAGAGGTACATTAACATTTGCTATGTTTATTCCAAATTTCAATAACTACTTAATATTCACAATGAACAAAATATTCCAAAAAGGGAATTAATATGATACATAAATACTTGAATAGCTCTGATCTAATATTTCGACCACTAAGGGCCTTTTTCAAAGACTATCATGTCAAACTACACGTCACATTTTTGTTACATGCATTCAGCCATAAAATCAAAGAGAACAATGTTGCTCACTGAAAAAGGCCCTTAGTGGTCGAAATATTTGATCAGAGCTATTCATGTATTTATGTACTAAATATTCATTTCAAAATGAAATATGGAAGGTGGAATAGTGTAGTCATTTTAGAAACGAAAGAAACAGATCTATCCATTAGCAAACAGAGAAAACCTTGATCAAACGGCTCCTATAGGAAACTCCTGTTCTGGGTTTACTCTGTTTGCAGACGCGTGAAAAGGCATTTATATGAAAGAAAGCGTTAAAGGTACATTAACCAATTCCCTCATATTGATGCCTTTTGACGCCTCTGTGAAAGTCACTTTCTGAAACCATTGTGATAAATAGAGCATTTGCCCATATGGAGCAAATGCTCTATTTATCACAAAGGTTTCAAAACTAACAATACTAAAAGTTTCCCATTTTTCCGTAAATGATCCTTTTCGGTAGATTTATTTAAAAGATGATAGGTCTAAATATAGCTTATGCGGGAATTTATTAAATAGGTATTAACACATTGTCCGCTCAAACAAAAACTCTGCTCAAATTTGACAATGTCCAATTTGATAATGTTTGACAGAAACTATTGATCAAGTATCAAACAACTTGGATCTTGATGATATGAATCCAAGCTGTTTGAAAATGCAAATCAGTTTGAACAAAACGAACAAACACTCATTAAACCAGTAGACACAGGTTCACATTGAATTGAATGTAACACAAGATGGCATTTCTTTACATCGTACTGTATGGTTACATGACTGTTTTAAATTGTGACTGGTTATCTCAACCCCACAATCACACAGCAGCTCATACGCATATTCGTCTCACCTGAAGTTTTGAATTCGGTGTTATCTGTCCTTTGGCTGGTACCATTTGCATTGGCCGATACCACGGCAAATGTATAGGAGGTGGAACTATCGAGGCCGGTAACCTGATAATTCCCTCTTTCCAAGCCGTGGTCCGATTTGTCCGTAAAATTCATAAAATCTGTAAAGAACATAATGTATATGTAGCCGGGTAGAGATTGTGGTGAAAAAGGTGTGAATCGACTGGGACTTGAACCCAGGGCCTTTGGCAATATGCATACAAAGTGCATGGACACTCTGATCCAATTTCATCAACCCCCTTTCAACGCTGAATCTTAAAAGTGGGATGACCCATCAGTATTTAACTATAGACCCCATTCAGTAAAACAAGAGTTAAAATTGCTAGAGATTTTTAACGACAAACAGTACATACCCAAATCAGCAGGCACCTCTAGGAGTCCTCTGCTCTGGGTCTACACTGTTTACAAATGGCAATACATTCGTTTCCCGCGTTCAAAGGGTGAATGGCAAATCAAACAGTGATGATATCAAATTGAACATATATTCGTATAGTCAATTGGAATGTTTGTTTTATAACTGTTATGTTCGTATACAATTAGTGGTGTTTTAGAAACATATTCAGCATATAATGTCTATATATTTCCGAGCTACAGATAAAGGTGTGTGCTCAAATGCTAAAATCATCATATCTTCACAAAACCTTATGTTATGACCACTCTGTAGAATCATCTCTTCAAGACGAGAAATAAAGCAGTTATTCCTAAAATGTTTTCATTTACGCATCGTATCCAGTGTATTTTGTAAAGAATTATCTCTAGTCGTATTGTATCCACTGTATTTTGTAAAGAATTATCTCTAGTCGTATTATCCATCGGTTATGTCAGTTTTATGTTTTGAATTTTTCTCTCGTAGTTTCTGCACACAAATTCATGTGCTGAGAAAAAATGTACTTAGCATGAACAACATGCCATCATTCAAGTTTTGAATTCTAGATAGTTTACGGTACACATTATCATCTGATATATTATTAAAGATTTATACTAAGCAAAAAGACATTTTGCTCAGTCAACAACTAAATATTTAACTCTTACAATGCGGAAACCTAGTCACTAATGTCCAGTGCAATCAGTGTAAACCAAGATGAGAGGTTCTTGTCATGTTACACCTTGCTTTAAAAAAATCCCCTAAATATTCACAGTAAACTTGACCTGTTTGAATTTTTGAATAGTCTATAAATTGAGCATTGTAAGGGTTAAGGTTATTGGAGTGACACAAGTTAATGTACAAACCGATAAACGATCCTTTTCCACTGTCTTTCACGAGTTTGAATGTCTGTGTCTGTCCATAGTTATATCCTGAGGTCCAGCTTAATACCGCACTGTTGTAGGTAAAGTTGTCTATCTTTATATCTGTCACCGGATCAGGGGGACCTGTGGGTAAGGATAATAAATAATTGCTTTCTTCAGATATCATTAACAGAGTAATGCATAAAGCAGAATATTTAAATATTAAAATGGTTATTTTTCCACCAAACCCTACACATCTTATCTAGGTATCCAGTGTAAGAAAAAACCCACTAACAACGTTTAACCCTTCCTCAAATTCAAAGGTCTCTTTTACCTCAGATAGCAATGATTAAACTGTCGTGAAGTCTGCCATAACACCTTATTCTAAATCTATTTGTCATTATATATATATATATTAGTGGAAACTGAATATTATAAATGAAAAACCGTATTGTTGGATATTTTGGTTATGATGACTTGGGTTAAACATTTACTATTTTGGTTAACAAAAATGGTTAAAACTTTTTATACAACTAATTAACTGATTGATTTGGCTAGTTAGCTAACCAGTTAGCTAGACTTTAACCCAGGGCTAACAGTAAACCCTTTCCATCATAAATACGCCTTTCTACCACCTTACAAACAGAGTAGATCCCGATCAGACGGCTGATCTGTTTGATTATGAAACAATATAGATATGTTTCTACAGTTTCTGTCAGGACAAAACAATCATGTATGCTTTTATTACAATTAATCTAAATAATTTGATGAGGTCATTATTTCTTTCCTGAATATTCATGGAGTAAAGGGTTAACTATGGCTTAATTAAACCATTGTGATGATTGCAATCATGAAAAGATTAAAGCAGATAATAGAGAACTATTTACTCAAGTTATCATGTACTTAAACCTGCTTTAAGTGTTTCCCCGTTCTACATCGACTCAAATTTTCAATACCTACTGAATGTTCATTGACGAAATAGTTAATAATGAAATATGGAAGGTGCAATATTGACGTCATTTTAGATCCTAAAGAAACAGATCTATCAAATTCCATTAGCAAACAGAGCAGACCCTGGTCAGACAGATCCTTTAGGTGCAGTCTGATCTGGACCTACTCTGTAAATGTATGAATAGGCGTTTATATGAAGGAAATAGTTAAAGTTTTTATCAAGATCAGACATCTCCTCTATATTCATATTACATTATGCTTATGAAAGAAACTTGCTGATGACACCTGGCAACTCTTACCTGCAGCAATGATCTGGAATGCAACATCGACGTTGCCATACTCGTTTGACATATCAACATCGTAGCTACCAAAGTCATCCACTGTTACTTTTATATCAACACTACTACCGTAGTGTGAGTCTGTGTGGTTGGCAATAGTGGTTTTGTTGTGTGTCCATGTGTAGTTGGGGTAAGGGTAGCCATAGTTCTCTATTTTCAGTGGTGTTTCTACACCAAGGCGAGGGTAGAATTTCGTTTGGATGGGTGCTTTTGGATCCACAACAGGTGGACCTGAAGGATATATGTTATAACATGTTATATTTTAGAATATAATTGTAATTATTTATAGTATAATTGCAACAAAATGACTTTCACTAACAGTGCAAACGACATTAATATGTTACATCGCTTTTACAGTATCTCAGTCATATCACGATGTCCAGCTAAGTACAGGTAAAAGAAGACCCTAAAGGTTTTTTCCATGCATGTAACAAATTGCATTGTTTCGTGGAGAAAGAACATCAGGGTAGAACCAGCTGGCTTGCGATTGGTCGTGGTTTTACCTGATGTTGACATACCTCATTCCATCGGGTGGTGATAATCCATAGAAGATGGTCATTCGTTCTGCCAAAGCCCCAAACTACCTTTTTTAGATATTGTGTGTGTGTAATTCAACGGTTTAACACAACAGCATGTCTATTCATCCATTAGACTTCCAGTTCAATTTTATAAGGTATATGCCATGGTTATACACGCATATCAATGAACAGATCATGCAATCCTATTATCATTTGTCTGACGTGAATGTGTTAATTCTTTACCCGATAAAATACATGTATAATATAGTGACTACATGAACTCGAACAGTGGCAAATGAACAAAGGATTTTCTGTCCATGAAGGATACTTAGTTAATATATCATTTCACATGCAAACAGAAAAGAACCTGAACATGCAGCACCTACAAATACTTAAAAATGCGTATTGATGTAGCAACGGGTTAGCCCTTTGGACATGCAAACGTGCACTGTCTTTTGCAAACAGTGTAGACCCAGATCAGATGGATGTTTGCCATGATACAGTTTTATTTACAAAACAAAATCTCTAAATATTCATGGCAAGAATTACCTGTTTTAATTTTGTAATAGTCCGTTTGAAAAATTCAGCGTTGAAGGGGTTCATGATATTCGAAAGTACAATAGATACTTACAGTTCACAGTAATATTTTCTGTTTCTGTTTCACTGGCAATTTGATTGTTTACTATAAGCGAATAGTTTCCCATATCAGTACACACCACGGGATCTATAGTTATATTCAAGGTTCCTGTTGCATTGCTGAAGAATACTACGGTCCCCTCTCTTGATTTGGTAAACGTGATATTTGGTGAAGGATTGCCCTCCACAATTAGTTCCATCGTATAAGTATCATTACGATATAGGTTGTTGTTAACTACTGACATTTTGAGAATCTTGGCCGGATCTGCAAAAAAAGAAGTAAAATATTCCAATTTACGGTGTAATGTCAACTATTTACAAATTTGTATACAATAACAGACCTGATAATTGTATTACTACTGTAAGATAGAACCTCATCTTAAACCTTTCCCTAACGAATATTTATGCATGAATTGATCACTTCGTGAATATTCATTAATTTATTTTTATAAGGTAAGTTTTAAAAGCTATCTTTGTGCTAGGGGGCAAGAGTAGTGTTGCACTTTTAATTGTTACTCATGAACAGACTATTTTTGCTTTTGAAGGATCTCCAACTTTAAGAATATTTATACAAAAACCGGAGGATCAGATCTACATGTATATAATTTCATAAGAGCTGACCCTGATCAGAGGCCCCGACAGGAGCAGTGAGATCTGGGTCTACTCAGTTTGCGAAGGCGTGAAAAGCGTTTATGTGAAGGAAACGGTAAACCACACGTATATGACGGATAGGTGACTGCTGAATGCGAGGTGAAAGTCAAACAGAAAGTTCACAGAGTAGCCTTCTACATGGCGTCCCCTCTGCATTAGCTGTGACCTATGATAGATAATCATACTTATTTGAATTTCACCGTTTAACCTTTTACCTGTTCAATATCAATGCAAGAAATAATTGCATCATAAATACTTATTAGCTGAATTTGTGTAATGTATTTTTTTTCAGGGGATCGTTTTTGCTTTGACAAAAACTGTAAAATCAAATGTATGAAATGTGTTTATATAAGGGGAAGGATTAGGACCATGCACAAAAAAGATGAATTACACATATTTTTAAATGCTCTAGACTGCAAAGGATTATATGATAGAAGTGCATAGAAATTTGAAGCCAATAACCGTTGTCAGCAAATATACGAGGTTCTTACATTGCACATCAAGAAATATTTCCTCTATGGTTTCTCTCATTACTAAGTCATGTCTGCCTATACTCCCTATACACTTGTAGAGACCAGTGTCGTTTCTGTTGATTCTAAACACCTGCAGCACCTCGTCAACAGTTAGCCGTTTACCGTGGCTGTCCTCCCAGTGCACGTCAGTCCTGTTTGTACCATTACACTTCAGTGTAAGGTTGTCCCCTTCCTGTGTTTCAACAACTTGGTACAGGTCTGTAAGACAAATATAATTTCCTGTATTAACTCTTAAGTTTTCGTCGGTAACAATTGTCGTCTGCGCTTCTATTCTAAAACTAAATAGTTCTCTTATTTCTTTGCAAACAATATGGTAAGATTGTCCAACAGGTTGGACCCTGATGAGGCCTTGCGTTATACAGTGTCTCATCTGGATCCAAACTGTTAGAATTAGGATTGTCATAAAAATAAAAAAAAAACGGGGAGCGACACACGAAAGGACACGGCACCAAACACCATAAAACAGGAAACGGCACAGCCACAAGACAAAATCTAACGGGATGCAGAAACAATAAGTACATGTATATGAAATAACAAGGTTGACCATAGGATTCTCTTCAGCATTTCAGTAGTTTTTTACTTTTGCAATGTGTATCCAGGCAACATTAAATGTTTTTGCGAATTGTACTTGTGAGAGAAAATCGTTACCTAAACATATCAACCCATAAGAAATAGTTAACCCATTCCCTCATATTGACGCATTTTGATGCCCGGTAAAAGTCACGTTTGAAACTATTGTGATAAATAGAGCATTTGCTCGGAATTTCTCCATATAGATCGTATCCTACAGTTTCTGCCTGAGACAAAACATCCCGTGTACATATGCCTTTATAAAAGTTCTTGTAATAAATATTTAGGATGACACTATTCCTTGCATGGAATTTAAACAGGGAAATGGTTAAGCTACCACCTGCATTAACGACCCAAAATTACACCTTTTTAATGGTCGCTTAAGACAAGTTATATAGTATAGTATGCAGTACAAATGTAGTACAATGTTCAAGTTTTAGTACCTTTAGTATAAAAGGACACAAATGCCGATGGCCTTTCACTCTCCCCGCCGCTACTGTTTGATATCACTGTCAGGTTGTAAGTTGTGCCAAAATGAAGACCGTTGATCACGTGACTTACATTCGATGGTCTGTTGTTTTTAGATTTGTCTTCGAAAATGGCGATATCTTTAAAACAGAAAACATACATTTTAGAAACAATTGCAAACATCAAGATTGAGTAATTATTCAATCATGGCAAAGCACTACTGCAATAAATGAACTCATTTAACCCTTTTCCATGATAGAGATACCATTTGGTTGTTCTTGCAGAGTAGACTAAGAACACACTACTGTCAGATTTTGTGTGCTTATTGAATACTATAAATGTATCTACAGTTTCCGCTATGGAAAAATGACCAGTTTTTCATATGCCATTATAGAAAATCATCTAACTGATATTCACGGTGCTACTACTTCTAACATGAATATAAGGTTTTATATTGTATACAGTATAATTATGTAATGTGGTAAAATATTATACAGTGTCTGCTTTTGCTGGTGCGGATAAGTGTCTATATACGCCCGTGTTCATTATATAGATATGTACCCCTAGGACTCGTCTTAGAAAGTGCATACGACCAAACTATTTCTTGCTTGCAACAACTTTGCATAACAACTTCGCAAAGTATCGTTAGGTCTAACATGACGATCGCAAATTCCAGTTGCTATCATGATAATGTAAGAACTTATAATTCTAGACATAAAGTTGCGATTGTCGCATGTTAGAGCTTATATAATTTCAGTCGTACGTTCCTTCGTCAGACGGATCACGTTTAAATAGCTAATCATTCGTCAAACCTGTGGTGTGTGTACGCAAAACTGTACTCTTAAGAACGAATTTACAATTTCAACTCATTTCAAAATATTTATTTACCCTCATAGGTTTCCCCGTTGAAAGTTTGTACAATGAAAGTTTGCTTAGCTCCATAATTATATCCCGACACAAAACTGATATTGGCACTGGTGCATGTGATGTTGTTGACAGCCAACTTGGTCACAGGATCTGGGGGTCCTTAAATTATAAATGACAATGTATTTTTCAAATAAGGTCTGTAAATCTATATTTTTCGCACTTAATAAATTAACCCTTTTTAACTACAAACGATACTCTCATACTATTTAACCTAACTACCGACACATCCCTGATTGTTGATCCAGATCAGACACCCGTAAAAAGGCACCTTAACAAAATGCAAGCTAACTGACAATCTGATTACGTAATTGAAAAGAAACAAAAGACATAATGCCTGGAAATCTACAATGTCCATTGAAGTATCTGACTTGGCACGCGGTGTAGACCCTGTTCGGACTACGCTGAGACATCCTTGGTCACCACTGTGTTCAAGCTCGAAAGGTACTTTTAATTTATATTCATTTTTTGGTTATTTTGACTTTGCAGGTTTACCTATTAATTTGTTTTCGCAAAATGTTGTCAGTCAAAAATGTCATGTGCGTGTAACCCTTTCACCGCCGATGTTGCATAAATGCACCACGACAAATAGTGCAGTCCCAGATCAGACGCCGCCTTTTCAAGGCGGTGTCTGATCAGGGACTACAGTATTTGTCTCAAACTCTATTTCTATATATGTGCTTTATTCCTTTGAAGTTTGCATTTATTTATCTTATTTCCTTATTTTACAGAATGATTTAACAAAATTGGATTTTATACGACGATTAGAAATTTGGCGCCGAAAGGATTAAATCATACATGTTGCTTAGCAGTTTTTCATTTGTTTTGGGAGCATTTGATTGGCCGAGTGGCAAACATTCTGGATGCTGTTGCCGAGCTACTCTGTATCTGATATAAATTCAAGCTGTTTGACAATGTCAGTCATATCGTGTAACATATGTAGTAACATTGCTTGTTTCCTCAATCCTTTCTATATTCAATATTCATGTAAAAATGATGACATCATGAATATTTAACAATTGTGCTGGTTGCAATCGTGAAAAGAGTTAGTGAGTTGGGTTTTACGGCACTGTGACACAGAATAGGTCATATAGCGCCGATGAATGATGAGATGACATGATGAGGAAGATGATTTCGGCTAATCATCGTCCTGATATCATCCCTCATCATCATGCCATCTCGTGAAAAGATCAGGAGAATTTAAGCAAATAATCGAGAACTATTTACTCGAGTTATGTACTTAAAGCAGCTTTGTTTTTCAATCTATGATAGTGTTTGATGATGATACGGATCTAGGACCTCTTGTATTGTCTTATATGATCACCATCAAAACACACTAAGTTGTTCTTGATTGATTTTATAACATATTTTTTTTATCGAAATTGACTTCAACTATGGGTGTTTCACCATTACCATATTCGTACATATCACGTTGATAAATATAACATTTTCACTAAGCTGAAAACAGTTTATTACATTTTGCAATTTTATTACAAAACGGGTTGTGCAGAAAATGTATTACAATTTCTGCAATCGTAACGCACTTTGTAATTAACTCATATTTTTCCATCTATGATAGTGTTCGATAATGATACGGATCTAGGACCTCTTGTATTGTCTTATATGATCACCATCACAACACACTAAGTTGTTTTGACTGATTTTATAACATATATTTCTTTGTCGAAACTGACTTCAACTATGGATGTTTCGTTAAATTACTATGATATAATCCTCTTATATTTCACAATTAACATATTCTTACATATCACGTTGATACATATGAAACTTTCACTAAGCTGAAAAAGTTTATTACATTTTGCAACTTTATTACAAAACGGGTTGTGCAGAAAATGTATTACAATTTCTGCAATCGTAACGCACTTTGTAATAATTTTATTACATTTTGCAACTTTATTACAAAACGAGCTGCAACACAGCTTTCGTCGTTTTATATTTATTCCGATTTTCAATACCTACCGAATATTCATAGATAAAAGTTATAATGAAATACTGAAGGTGTAACATTGTAGCCATTTTAGAAACTAAAGAAACAGATCTATCAAATTATATGAGCAAACAGAGTGATCTGGTGTACTCTGTTTGCAAATGCGCAAAAAGGCATTCATATTAGGGAAATGGTTAAAGTTTTGATACAGATCAGATATCTAGTCTGGATTCATTGGAATTTAATTTAAGTCTATGGCAAAATTTGCAGAGGACACTATCTGGCAGCGAACTAAAGCACCCTTACCTGTAGCAATGATCTGGAATGAAACATCGACGTTACCATACTCGTTTGACATATCAACATCGTAGCTACCAAAGTCATCCACTGTTACTTTGATATCAACACTACTACCGTAGTGTGAGTCTGTGTGTTTGGCAATAGTGGTTTTGTTGTGTTTCCATGTGTAGTTGGGGTATGGGTAGCCATAGTTCTCTATTTTAATTGATGTTTCTACACCAAGGCGAGGATAGAATTTCGTTGTGATATTTGCTTTTGGATCTGCAACAGGTGGACCTGAAGAAATATGATATACCGTATGTTTTAAATGGTCACTGCACTGTCAAAAGAATGATATCGAATGTTTCAGAATCATGATTTTGTGTCTGTCAAACCAAAAGACGATCTCGATATCGGTAAATCAAAGGCGCCCTCGATGTAGCGATAAAAACCATAAAAAGGCCAGCTGAAAATGCTAAACTAATAAACTTTTTTAAATAATAAGCCAAAGGGTGGAATCTGCAAAACATTATATCCTCAAATTTCCAGAACCGCAGAAATTTAAATAAGTAGAGAAATTTGTAGCCGAAATTACTTGGCAAAATCGCAGAATGTTTTGCAAGCAGAAAAAACTTTTATGGTCTCAGTCATATTGAAACGCCCGCCTAATTATATGTAAAGAAAGATCCTAAAAAGCAAACAGAACAAACCCTGAACAGACAGCTCCTACAAATGCGTAAAAAGCGTACATGTATTTATGGAGTAAAGGAATAGCCATGGAATGTGAACTATCATTTGCAAAAATTGTAGAGCCAGATCAGATGGCTTCCAGAGAAGCCGTCCCATCAGGGTCTGCTCAGTGGCTATGTTCTAATTTAATTTAAAACATCTGAATATTTACGGTAAGATTTACCTGTTTGAATTTTGGAATAGTTCATTTGAAAATTCATCGTCGAAAGGGTGGATCCAGTTTGTTTCACCTAAATATTTTCGTTTTACATACAATTTACCACTGTATTTGCCATCGCGGTTGTTGTAGATTAGTTGAGATGGGACACATTTATTTACACTGTTTGACGTTTAGGGTTAGGATGGAATAAGTGCGAGGTTGGGCGCCCCTAAACCGGTTAAACCGCCAGTGACAACCGTTCCAAGGTGGTACTCCCATCTTCCTCATATTGTTTGTTTGTTAAAACTTTGTGCGTCACTTTGTGTCTTTTGATATGGACGTACATTTCTGTTTTGTCGTGGTGCTGTTCTGTCGGCTGTGTGTTTTGTATGTGATGTTTCCTGCATGACTCATACGTGTATTTTTAATGATATTCGAAAGTACAACAGATACTTACAATTCACAGTAATATTTTGACCTTCTGTTTCACTGGCAATTTGATTGTTTACTATAAGCGAATAGTTTCCCATATCAGTACACACCACGGGATCTATAGTTATATTCAAGGTTCCTGTTGCATTGCTGAAGAATGCCACTGTCCCATCTCTTAATTTGATAAACGTGATATTTGGTGAAGGATTGCCCTCCACCATTAGTCCCATCGTATAAGTATCATTACGATAAAGGTTGTTGTTAACAACTGATATGTTGAGAATCTTGGCTGGATCTGCAAAACAAGTAAAATACATCACTTTACGATGTAATGTCAACTATATATATAATTGAAATGTAAATAATCAAGTTTTATACGGTCATTTCTTTTTCATTTTAAAACCAAAGTAACATAGATTCGCCCGAATTCATCCTATGTGAAAGTATGTTATACTCATTTTAGACTATGAATACGTGTTATGCTTTATCGGGATAAAGGAAGAAAACTCATTTGCGTCATAAAAGAAAGAACGATTATTTAAGGATATCTGTTCAAAATGAGTAAAGGTGCGTGAACATTAACCCTTTCCCTGTTCTATGTTTATTGCAATTTTCAATACCTACTCAGTATTCATTAACAAAATAGCTATAAAGAAATATGAAAGATCGAACATTGTAGAAATTTTAGAAAGCTAAGGAACAGAGCTAACAAATTCTATTAGCAAACAGAGCAGACCCTGATCAGACGGCTCCTCTAGGAGCCGTCTGATCTGGGTCTACCCTGTTTGCAAATGCGTGAAAACACGTTTATATGAGGGAAAGGTTAACCTATTCCCTGCTGAATATTCATGTTAGAAATAATGACACCTTGAATATTTAGTAGCTGAATTTTTATTATGGCATATGTACACAGAATGTTTTGGTATCGGTAGAAGCTGTAGAGTCGGATCTATTATAATTTCAAACAGAGCAGATTCTGATCAGACGGTTCCTACAGGAGCCGTCTGATCTGGTCTATCAATGTGCAAAGAAGTGAATATACCTTTACATGAGGGATAGAGTTAAACCATATTAACACCATTACTTTAACTTTTAGTCTGTTACTTGCACTTTGATATCCTTTGATATCACATTGATATTCTTTGCAAACAGTTTGGATCCAGATTAACTCGAGGTTTCCAACAGGCTCCAAACAAGTTGACAGTTTTTAATTGAAGTGTATATATACAGTACAACCCTTCTAAACCGGAATTTTATAAAACGTACAATTTAGGTATTTTAGGCAGATGGCCGCTTAATGCATGACTCCTTTATGCATGACTTTCATCCCGCATTAAGCTGCCACCTTTCTGAAAGGACGGGTTTTATACTAATTTCAATGTCCGGATTAGAGAGGTTTTACTGTATTGTGTATAGACACTGAACTGTGTGTGCAACCATATTTTCAGCAGGCTAAAAGATCAAGCTAACCCGAGTAAATGGTTAACTTGTTGACTTACACTGAACATCAACATAAATGTTTTCCAGAATGACAACGGTCGCATTAACAATCTCAATACAGTTGTATATGCCTGTGTAGTTTCTCGTTATGTTGAAGATTGACAGATGAGTCCCGTCGCTCCTAAACGCCCCGGCATCGTTTGTCCAATACACTTGGGTACCAGCTGACGTGCCATTACAGTCAACGAAGAGGCCGTCATGCTCAATCACTGCATGTATGCTACAAGGAGCTGCCATGCAAACCAAATACACGTATGTGAAATATAAGCCATCACCATTTGTTTGGGCGTTAGTGGGATGTGCTAAAGGTTAGGTCCAGACCACCATCATTTTATGTACATATGCAGTATAGTAAAGACCCTCTAAACAGGATTTTTTTTTGTCCGGTTTAGAGGGATTATACTGCATTCCTATACATATCCTGACTCTGTCAAAGTGGAGTATTAGATCAACACTTTGTGTCTCATTAAATTACGAAATTAGCAGATAAAATGTATGTCTAATAATGTATACACTAATCAGACACCGTGTTAACTGCTGGTGCCTTTAATATTTGCACGAGCACTATTTTGTCCACATCCGGATAGTATTTAACTCTTTCGACACCGAAGTCGCCGGAAAGCAACTAACATGACTTGCTGCAATGAGCGAATCAGTAAACAGTTTTGTAAAGAGTTTAGATCCAGGTGGGACGCCGAGTAACTCGGCGTCTCATCAGGATACAGACTGATTGAAGCACAACCTATGTTTTTAAAGAAAAAAATGAATAAAAGCCCATTCTGAAACTTAAAGCTGATGACATTGTTTGTATGGTAAAATAGTTCAACACAATAGTTGGTCCTATCGTTTTGTATTCCACACCACTGTATATACGTATAGCGTGTATCCATGACAAATGTGTCCTATAACATCTGCCGCTACTCCTTATATAGGTATACATTAGAGATGACAATAGGATGTTCTATGTCTACACTGCTTGCACGCCTTGAAATGGTCATATATGTATGTAGAGTAAACGGTAGGCTGTTATTGTGTTTTCGTTCCTACAGTGTGCTTACTTCACGGGCTCTTCGATACTAAAACATGTTAAAGTTTTCTTTAGGCATAGAATTAACCACAGTTCAATAATCGTTTCATCCCATCTTTGAAATATATTAATGAGATGAAAGCATCTTTCATTTCATAAAGTGAAAAGTAAGATTAAGCAGCAATTGAAATAAATACTCGAATTAATTTATTAAGTGCACCAATTTATGGACTGAGTTTAAACAGTGATCAAACGTTATGTCGACTTTATGAATTGGTTTCAAAGGAGGCATGGGCGAAAACAACTGTTAAAACATTGTCGTTTAACCTTTTACTCCATAAATACGCCCTTTATTAAACAAATTTGTAAACAGAACAGATCCAAATCAGATGGTCACGGTCAAAATATTCTATGTTCATCTACTAATATAAAACTCATCTAATTATTCATTATATCATTATTTCTTACATGAATATGCATGAAGTAAAAGGTTAAAGACACAATGTTTATTCAGAGATGTTTACTTACCAGCTGTAAAAGCTATGGAGTTATTCGACATTTTCCCTTCGCCCCTACTGTTATTGGCAACGACAGAAAGATTGTATGTCATTCCAGGTTCCAACTTGTCAAGCACATGGCTGACTGGTTTGAGCCCATGTTCTCCATCCTTTTCTTCGAATCTTGCTATATCTGTTAAAATATGAGATCTAAGTGTCTGAGAAAGTCGTTTAGACGACATAAAAGCAATATATATGCTACAGGTCATTGGGTTTCATCAGTATCAGGAAGCAACATTTACATGAACACGCCGTGTCACGAGAAAATGTACCTTAGCAGCGATGTCAGCATTGGAGCTCCCAATTAGTTTCTGCGTAAAAACACAGCCTATGGTAAAGGTCTACAATGTTTGTCAGTAACTATACAGAAGTATGACAAATGGTGACCACTCTTTAACAGTGCAGACTATGATCAGACATTGTAATAGCAGCCCGGCAGGGTTGAATTCGTCGAATACGGGAAAACAAATAATTGGCTTATTCAAACAGTATACACCAAACCGATGCGATTTTTGTCATAATCCTCTGATCAGGGTCTGTATTATTGGTTATTAAAAGCATAGTTCATCATTTTATACTAACATTTTTGCAATGATAGACCATTCCATTTTAAACCTTCCAATGCTGAGTTTTCGAATGGACTTTTCCAAATTTCAAACAGGTCAGTGAGTGCAACTACTAGAAATCACCATACGCAGTTGTCTTCTGATAATCTCAACGCACACACTGTGCTGAACTGGAGATTTGGCTGACCAAGGACTTCAACATGAAGACGATAGTTCATACTTCTTCACTCATACCACAAAAAACCGGAATAACCTGAAGAGCTTTCACCACATCCTGATAATTTCTCCAGCCTGACTCCAGACAACACAACAAAAGAGACAAACATCTACCAGCCAGCAATCTAACTGCGAGACAGCAGACGCCCATCAGGAATTAAGACCAGTACCAAATAATAATGGAAGAGAGTACCATCTCTTGCATGCAACAAATATTGTTGCAGACCGGGAAATATTGCATTGGCAGACAGTGTTCAAGATAATCAACATCATAGATCCAACCAAATTACCAACATCTTGCAACCCATTTGAAGGGCCGCTTGATGAAGGGCAGTTTGTCATCTGGGATACCGACATAACAATGCCTGTGGATTATCCTCATAGCAAAATTCGGAAAATAGCAACTGACAACAATCTGAAAGCTGTCAGCCGACAACAAAGGAACAAAGGAACTTCGGTGCAAAAGTGAAGGACCTTATCAAATCATACAGCCCAGGCGACACTTGGAATCCGCAACACTGAAGAGGATCAGACCAACACAGATCAGCGAATTCCACCCTGCAAAGTTCTTGAAGTGAACAATGCAAAACAAGAGCCCACATACAGAGTATACTATATAGAAGGAATATTAAAGAACATTTTCAAGTCTGAAGACCTTGTGAATATGCGAAATGTCAGTTTCCCAACTCTTCAAAGCACTGATGATGAAGACCTTAAGGCGGTTTCGCGCAAGTCAGTGCTGTGCAGGGAACTTCTAGACATGCATGCAAAGAAAGTTGTATTTCCAACAGATACAGATGCAAGAAAGCTTTGCTTTCATGTTCCACAAAGTGTCATCCATCTCATGTTGGAATATGCCACAATAAATTGTAAAAACAATTAAATCTCTCTAAATCAGAAACAATAATTATGTCGAAGAAATGTGGAGATTCAAGGCGAAAATAGTATAAAGAATTGCATTTCAAACTTTTGCATTACATTTGCCCTGCTTTAATCATTTCCCTCATATGGGTCTACATTGTTTGCAAAGGCATCAACAGATGTCTCTATCAGGTGGAGGGTTAATTCTTGACAATAGTAATGCTGAAAACCTCAACTGACCAAATGCATTAATTTTTTTTTCCTCAACTATTTCCGTTATATAAACCGCTTTGCAAACACGGCAGACCCAAATCAGACAGTTCCTGTATGGGCCGACTGATCAAATTCTGATGTTTGCTTATGACATTATATCAATCTGATTCTACAGTTTCAACCAATGGTAAAAAAACAAATTTAGATTTGATCCTGACTGCTCACCAGTGGACATGACATGGTGTAATTAATTAATTATGTTTGTGAAAATTTTAATTAATTAATTTTGTTCAAGACTATTTTAGTTATTCCATTCTCTCATACTGATGCCTTTTTGTCACCTTGCAAACAGAGTAGAACCCGGTCAGACAGCTCCTACAGGACCAAGGTCTGCTCTGTTGAATTATATAGTATTTATTCTACTATTCTGTCAGTGAATATTCACAATGTTAATCCTATCATCACTGTCTATCATATAACTATTAATTAAATAATTCGATCCAGAAGCTTTAGACTCATTTGTTTGTTCCCAATGTATTCTATGAATGTTTCTGTGTATCCCGTGTCTTGTTGTATTTGTCTTATCCCATTCCCTCATACTGATGTATTCCCTCATACCGATGTATTTTTGTCAACAGAGTAGAACCAAGTCAGATAACTCCTACAGGACCAGGGTCTGCTCTGAATATTCACAGTGTTATGAATTATTCCATGATTGTCTATCAGGAAATGGCTTGATATATGATTTTAACTAATTAACTAATTTGGATCCAGAAGATTTAGGTTCATTAATTTTGTTTGTTCCAAATGTATTCTGTGAATATTTTCTGTGTATCCTGAAATTCTGAGTAAAAGTGTGGTTTGTAAAAATATTGATCTTGTTTCCTCCACATTAAGTCTTTAATAGTAGAATGGCCAATTGTCCTAGGATAGATTATGATAAGAACATTTTCTAGTAGAATCGACGATTGTCCTAGTAGATTCGTCACTTGTTCTAGGACAGATAGTGATCGGAGTCTGTCCTAGTAAAATCGTCGATTAACCTAGGACAGACTGCGATCGGATTCTGTCCTAGTAAAATCGTCGATTGTCCTAGGATAGATTAGGGATCGGAGTTTGTTCTATCACAGATTGAGATCACAATCTGTCCTAGAAGAATTGGTGATTGTCCTGAATCGCAATTTCTACTGTAACACATACATGCCAATCCAAGAAATGCCCTACATTACCGTCATAGCCAGATCCGTTGTATGACATTACAATGAAGGTCTGCTTCGCGCCATAGTCATATCCTGGTACCCAGCTTATATTAGCACTGGTCTCTGTAATGTTGTTTACTGTCAGGTTCTTGATCTGCCCAGGCGGACCTGCAGTTATGCCAAAACAGGATGAAACCTTTCAACTGTAAAGTCGACCTATCCTAAGTGGCACGTCATTCATTGAACGTAGGAGTCTTAAGATGTAGGTGTTCGCTTAACCCTTTACTCCATGAATGTTTATGTAAGAAATAATGACATCACGAAGATTGATTAGATTAATTGCTATAATAGTATATGGACACGGGAATTTTCGGAGATGGCTGAAAACTGTATCTTTATTACAGAGCAGACCCTGATCAGACAGCCCCTACATTGGCCGTCTGATCCGGGTCTGCAGTAGAATTGCGTATGTATGGAGTAAAGGGTTAATTTAGGTACCATCTACCTTACATACCCATAATAAGACCTCTTTTTGATGGTTACATAAAACAGGTTCTACTGTACAATGATAATATATATGGATTAATTAAATTCTTTTCCTCGGAGCAATTACACTTACAATTTGAAATTTTCGATCATATCTCACGATCTTCATCATCATTGTGCTGGGACAGTGGATCGAGTCACATGACGTGTGAAGTCACATCTGGGTCCAAGCTGTTCGACACTCTATGAGTACTTTCCCAACCGTTTAAGCAAAATGTACTACATATTGAGGCTTAACCATTTTCCTCAAATAAAAGCTTTTTCACCCCTCCGCAAACAGAGGACCTTTTCGACCAGGGTCTGCTCTGTTTGCTGATAAGATTATCAAACTATAATAGATCTGACTCTTCAATGGCTACCAATACTAAACAACCATGTCTACATATGCCATGATAAAATATTCATTATTTCTTACATGAATATTCAACAGGGAAGGATCAGACGGTTCTACTGTTTGCAAAGACAGATTTATCCAATATAGGATTGCACACTATGTAAGGTTTCGTCCGCTTCAATTTTTATAAAAAAAATCTCTCATTTCTTTGTATAAATGCCATCAAAGTGCCAAACAGTGTGGATCCTGGTGAGACATCGCATTATGCGGCGTATCATCTGAATCCAAACTGTTTGCATAGGTAATCACTGTTTCGCTGCTAGCTTGTAGAAAAGGGCAGTTTTGTTAATGATAATAGCTAGCTTCAGAAGATTTGCTTTTGTTTTGTCTTACCATTGGCAACCACTTCATAGCTATGATTGGACTGACCAAGGTCATTCTCCATTCTCAGTGTGTAAGTACCATATTCGTCCACTTTGAAATCGTCTACTTGAAGGTCACTTTCAAAATGTTTCGTCTTGCAAGGGACCTCTTTTCCCTTAAATGTCCAGGTGAAGTTTGGGTACGGATATCCTAAACTATGTACTTTTATGTCAACCCTGTCTCCAAGGCGAGGCTGAAATGGTCCTGGATCTGGTAACCTTGGTGATGGTGGACCTTTCAAAACGATATTATAAGGTTTAAACTCTTTCATTTCGACTTTCATTTTTCAGAGGTCCAGATAAGATGCATAAATTAAAACATTTTCAAGAGTAATTTCTTTATTCTAAACCCCATGTTCGAGACGATTCTAAAGAATGTGGTTTGGTTGAGAAATGCCGATTTTAGTATTTGGGTACACATCTTTATCTGTTGCTCTGAATCTTTATTATTTTTTTCATTTTGGTTCAAATATGGGACTCCGTGGCTGAGAGGTTATAGTCTTTTGTGTTCGAATCCTAATCTGGGTATTGGAAATTCTTCATGTGAGGAAGCCTTCCAACTGGCTTGTGGTAGGTATGTGGTACTACCTGTCAGGTTGTGTGTTCTTTAGTGCACAAAACAATACAATTTATATACATATAAAACATCTGGAATCTTCCTGCACCTGTAATTAGCGGGATGTCACCATGACTGAAATGCCGTTGAAGCGACGTAAAACCCAATTCAAATAAACAAATTGTTTCACAAAGCATAGTCATTCTATTAAACGGTTTGGGTCATAATGAGATGCCAAGTTACAAAGCGTCTTCTTGTTCCAAACTGATTGATTGAAATTTAGCACCTGAATGAAATCTATTCTTGACACAGTTAAGATATAAAATTATTTTTCGAAAGCAACAAGCAAGCAAGGTACGACACAGAAAAAAAACGGTATTAAGCAACCTTGTATTGATTGGCCACAGGAATCTTAAAAAGCGGATAGTTGCTTAATACTGGGGAAAAGTAATACAGAAAGCTACATTAGTCTCGATTCTTATCATGTAACACAATTTAGTGAAATGCACAGTATATTTGTATGCACAGTATATGTGTCGATATAAGTAAATTACTTACAATACACGAGCAGTTCTTCTGATGTCGTGTCATTCCCAATGTTGTTCTTAGACACATAGGTGTATTGTCCTCCATCAATGCATTGGACATATTTTACAATAAAATTAAAGATCCCCGCACCAGTCTTGTTGTCCACCACCTTAACTGCATCATCCAAGGTCATAGTTGTGAAGGGATCTGGATTTCCTTCCACCTGTATCTGTACGCTGTATGTATCGTTTTCGTGCAAGGGTTTTTCATGTTTGGATTGAATGTGTATTTTAGCAGGGTCTACAAAAGAAGAAAGGATGAAACTACACATAACAATGCAATTACAGTTTATTAGTCTATTTTTCATATATAAGGCAGAGGTCTAGATTTATGCGTAATTTTAAACATAATTTCAAGAATAACTCCTTTATTTCTCCGCAAAACCTTATACTGTGGCCACTCTTTAGAATCGTCTCTGCAGAGATAACTAAACATGGAAGTTAGACCGGTAACAATAGGATATCTAGGCAAGTCAAACTTGCATTTATTCGTAATACATATTTTATCAAGTGAACTTAGAATATGAAGTTTAAATGTCCGCTAATTTCAGATGTTGCACCTTAGTTAATGTGTTTGCTTAATTACGTTCATTAAACTTCCGAGGAAGTGTCGATTAGATGACCACACACATTTAAGCAAATTTGCCTTATTTGCACCCTCCCATGACAAATATAGGGGGATTATCAAAAAGTTGGGTGAATCCCCACACACCCTCCCCAGAAAAAACGCAGTATAAATATAAATTACCCGAGTCTTTATAATGGCATATCAAAATGTTTTGCCATGACAGAACTTATGAATCAGATATATATCATGCCATTATTAAACTGAGCATATCCTGACTAGATGGCTCTTCCATGATATTTTCAATATGGGTCTACTTAGTCTCATAAAATGGGTTTAAAGCATCAATATATACGATTATATGATGGAATGCGATGTCAATATGAAAGTTTTTCTTCGTTCCTCATGTTTATTGTAAATGAAAAAGTAATAAAGTCAAGCAGGCAAAGCCACATTCAAGACGCAACCACCACCAAAACACCGATAGACAGCATGACACACACACACACATACACACACACACAACCACATACCCAAACGCACACTCACACACGAGATGAACACAGAAAACACCAACAGACACACAGGAACCAGAGACAAACACTCCACACATGAACAAAATCACAAGCACAATGACGCAAGGCAAACAAAAGGAAGGGTAACAAAGAGAGTACCGCCTTGGCACGGTCAGTAGCAAAAACACCACTGGGGGTTAAACCGGACGTCCTAACCTCAAGTAACGTGCGGGTACCCATTTTGACAAGGACCAATAATGACGTCCATACTCGTCGATTAATTATAAACAATGAAAGCTTTAACGTCATCATTTTGCTGCAAATAAATTTAACACCTGGTCACGTCATTCACGCCGAGGATGGCAGTTTCTCTCCCTAGAAAGGTTGATATAGATATTTACTTCAGCGTGAGCACAAACATGTATTTCCGGATGGGCCCAAAAGTAACTGATCTCAAAACGTTGAAAATATCGTTTATTAAACCCTTAGAGTTCAATGAAAACTCACATACGTCTGCTGCGCTACATTTTCTTGCAGTCATGCAGGAAACACCACATACAAAACAAATAGCCACCCGAACAGCACTACAACAATGAACATTGATTAACTATCAAACACACAAAGAGACGCACAAAGACAAAACAAACAACCAATAGGGGGAAGATGGAAGTACCGCCTTGGAACGGTCAGTGACAATAGTCACGGGGGGGTGTTAAACTGGTTTAGGGGCGCCCAACCTCACACTTATTCCATCCCCGCCCTAAAACCACATGACTGTCAATGGTTATACTTCCTAAATGAGACAGGATCCACTACCGCATACTACTAATCGCTTATATACTGAGAGGAAAAATTGACTGTGCACTTTTGTTTTTGGAAATTTTACATAATTTTACAAACATAAAACACGTCTCTTTTTTTATAATTAAATGAATTGATGAAATCTCAAAAGAATTGTCAGTTTTGTATTCGCATAATGACGTTGTGATTGCTAAAAGAGAATGACTAGCAATTCCAATAGTAAGAAGCTGTGAAAAAAGTGGTTTGCTGATTTCATCTTTTTGCGACATTTATTCCGAGAATTGTGACTAGTAGCGATTATTTTCCCAAAGGCTGTGTATAAGGCTAATGATCATTGACCTCATAAACCTAGGGTAACGTCGAACGAGGTCGTTATTGATCTGATGAGTTTTGCGAGCCCTTTGCCCGAGCAGAGATCACGTGTGCTCTACTGGATTCATGTCTTGGCTACATGCAGGCCATGGGAGCAAGCCGATGCCACATTGGTTAAGAAAAACTCTCGTA
The DNA here is from genome assembly GCA_963576725.1 of Azorinus chamasolen. Lineage (NCBI taxonomy): Eukaryota > Metazoa > Mollusca > Bivalvia > Cardiida > Solecurtidae > Azorinus > Azorinus chamasolen. The sequence continues at coordinate 67,178,795 of OY755248.1, forward strand.
CGTGCTGCTGTAAGGGGTCTAGAATTATCATGCATGGGTATGCCTGGGTGTTGTGCTAGGGATGGCACGACAACTAGGCGCAAGACCTGAGTAATGTACTCCCTTGCATTAAGGTTGCCATCAATGGCAATAACGACAGTCTTCCGGTCACCCATTATGACGCCCCAAACCATTACAATTCCCCCACCATACCGGTCACGTTCAAGTACACATTTTTCATGAAAACGCTCTACACCTTTTATTCTGATAACACACACTCTGTCGTCTGCAAAACGCATCCTGAACAGTACTCTAAACCATGGAGCGCGCGTCCAATACAGATAGCCCCGTCCCCAAAGAAGAAGATGATGGTGATTTCGTCTGCAAAGCTCACTCTGAACCTGCTCTCATTTGTACACAGTACTCTAGACCATAAAGCACGCGTCCAATCGAGATGACACCGTCCCTATAGAAGACGAAGATGGAGATTTGGTCTGTTTAGTATCTCACCAAGTAAGGTCGCCTTGGTGTTATCGGATCGAGACCTGACCGCGGTCTCCTGAGGACAGTTCTTGAAGATATTCCGTACTCAATGGCAGTGTTTTCTGCTGTCTTAAACCGTTGGTGTCGTGTGTTAACGTTATGCAACGGAATTGTCTTGGCGTCGTTCCTTTTGTCCTGCCAGATCGCGGACGAAATTTGACATGACTAGTATCATCATAACAACTTAGCAGATTCTGGATCGTTTCCGGTGGCAATTCATCTGTCTAGCAACAACAGCAACACTGACGAAAGACGTCAACATTATAAGCGCTTCAATTCGGTGATTTTCAGTAAGCCTATGCATTGAAATGTATTGTGATTAATACTAGGGCGAAAAGGAAAAACGCAGGGTAACCTTTCAAAGTAGTTTTAATTGAATATTCAAAATAAATTATTTTATCTTTACCACTAATCATTTTTAACATATTGACAACATTTCTTTTGAGTATGACCAATAGATCATGAGAAAATGGCTACTTCTAGACAGTACCCGCTTCCCAGTAAAACTGTATAATGACTGACTGTACATGAAGAACCAAAACTTGTTCAATATCTCGTATGGCCTCCTCGAACATTTGTCGCATCTATGACTCTCCCATACATGGATTTCATCAACCGGATAACTGTTGCCATGGGAACGTTTTCCCACTCTTCTAACAGAGCATGCCTCAGCTAGACCAGATCTGTTGGGACGTTCTCGCGTCTCCTGACTCCCCTGTCAAGTTCGGTTGTTGTAGATTAGTCGGAGAGGGGATACGTTTATTTAAACTGTTTGTTTTTAGGGTGGGAAGGGGGTACTGTCTATAAGTAGCCAATTTCTCATGACCTATTGGCCATACTCAAAAGAAATGATGTCAATATGTTAAAAATGATTAGTGGTAAACATAAAACAATTATTTTTGAATATTCAATTAAAAGCCCAACAATTAACTCGGACTTCAACCCATGAGAAATCTCTCCCAATACCATAACCGATCCTCCGCCAAATCTTTTGCTCTCGAGAATGCAGGCGTCAGCGTAGCATGGTTTTCCCACAGCGTCGGTATACACGACGTCGACCATCAGAACAATAGAGAGTGAACCGGGACTCGTCGGTAAAGAGAACCTGTCTCCACTGCAACATGGGAAAGTTTTCGGGCGAATGTGTGACTAACCGCGCACTACGACGTGTGCGACGTCGAATGGTAAGTGGCAAATCAACGTAAGGACGTCGGACGTTTCACTAGCTGTACGGTGGTGATTGCACAGGTGGGTTAGGCGGATAGTCATCTCCTGACGTTGCATAGTGACGCGCGGACGTCCCTTTTGCGATCGGTCTGTAAGCCTTCCTGTCTCTCACACGAGTTCTATAGTCGAGACATGCATGTTAAACAATGCGCATCAACCTACTGTTGGCCTCGACCCTCTGAACTTCGCTTAATCTTACCATACTTCGAAGATGTTGAAAGCAGTTCCAAACTCCGAAAATTAATGTGACAACTTGAAAAGTATCACATTTTTACTGAATTTGACAATTTAACCATCACAATTTTGCACGAGTATTCTGCTTGTTCACACTTACCCTGCGTATTTATTCGACGAACATTAGGGACTAGGGAAGATTAACATTGAGGATAAGCAATGAGTTGCATGGGTTTCCTGTGCAAACAAAATCGCATAATAGCACATGACTAAAATTCGGAACACAAGGTCGGTCATTCGTCGCGATTTTGAGTGCAAACGTAGCCTAAGTGCTCATGTATTTTGTATGTAAACTTTCATGACAGTAGGTTATACATTTACCAAGAAAATAACATTTTGAAAAGTGCAGTTAATTTCGCCTCTCAGTGTATTTCGAATTTATCTATGAAACTTTATGAAAATGTTAAGTAGCATAAGGACACGTGACTTTGCAAGTTTCATTTAATATTGGCCTTGGAACACTAGAGTTGTGGCTGTTTGTTTGCGAAAAATTTAACATTTTGTCTGTCCAGAGCCATATCTCAGGCAATGTTGTTCTATGAAACTGTGTGAAAATGTTTAGAACAATTAGGAAATGCGGCCCCAAATGTCAGTCACATATGCCATATACCATGGAGTACTAGAGTTATGGCACTTTGTGAAAAACGTGTCCCTTTGGTAAAAAAAACTCAGTTAAATACTGAGGTCAGTGCATGTTTGGCGGGGAATATTAATTCAACGAATTTGCTTGTTGATTTACAAATATAGTCCAAATTGTATTATTTCTGCGGTTATGAGATATGTATGGGGACATATTTCTGACACCACTTAACTACTTCATTACCATGAAAGTGTCCTGTTACTTATATCTCACATATATAGAAAATTGTATTAGGATGATTGCGACAATGGCCCATCAATAAAAAATTATATCTATTTTAGAAAGTTTTCGAGAAAAATTTCGCGTTATTTATGTTATGTGGTGACAGTATATGATAATAACAGGTCATTTTGACACGATCGATAATTATCAGGTTTTCATGAAAAGATTCCACTTTCCACTTAGTAGATCATTATAATTATGTAATTTTTTTCATCAAAGCTAAGTGGTAAGTAGTGTCAGAAATATAACCATGGTGTTTATGTATCAAACAATATCATAAAATTCACTCACATTGCACGTTGACGTCGATCGTCTCTACAAGAACAGTCATCTTGTAGCAGTAAAATAAACCCGACAGGTTTCGTTTGATATCTGGAATCCGTAGCATTCTCCCGTAGCTCGTGTAGTGTTTCTTGTTAGTCCATTTGACCGTCATTGTGGATGAGGAGTTACATGTCACTTGGAGGGTTTGACCCTCTGTTACATTGTAGATATTGACATCTGAAACAAAGTTCTTTCTTAATATTGGCCAATCTGTCATGTTTATCAGTGTTAACCAATTACCCCATAATATTTTAATAAATCTACCGAAAATAAACAGTTGCTATCAAAAAGGTTAATTTTAGAATTGTGTATCTTTGAAACCATTGTAATAAACACAGTATTTCCTCCTATGGAGCAAATGCTCTATTTATCACAATGGTTTCAAAAAAGTGACTTTTATAGAGGCGTCAAAAGGCGTCAATATGAGGGAAGGGGTTAAACATTTACATGATGAATATCTATTTAAGAAATAATGACGTCATGAATTTTCTATCCGTTGAATTTTACAATGACATATGAACACAAAGTTTGTTTTGCCTGAGCAAAAACTGTAGAATGCGATCTATAGACTCCAAGATGCGACACAGTAACTCGGTGTCACATCAAGATTAAAACTAAAGTGATATTGTAACATTTTGTTTTGAAAGAAAAGAGAATACAATCAATAAAAATACGATGCTATTGAAATAGTCCGTCATTTTGCGTACAGTAACTTACATTAGACCAAGCGTTACCACTTTCACCGCCGACAAGTTACTGTCATTTCTTTGGAATGAAAAACGGTAAATATCGTTTTTTAACTGCCAATGTCGCCGGAAAGCCACTCCCGGGACCTGCTAGTGTAATGGGCGAATCTCTGATTACCTCTGCATATCATACAGCTCACATGGGGTCTATTTCGTGGGTCTAGATGGTCTATAATATAACCCAATCGACCCAATCAATTTTTTGGACTTTTTAGACCATCTAGACACACGAAATGGGCCCCTGTGATACAGTTCGGGTCCAGATGATATGCCCAGTAAGGATCAGGATCCAAACCGTTTAACACAGCACTAATGTTTTAAAGAAGAAATTGAAGGAAATTCCACTCTAAAACTTAAAGCAGACGAAATATATTTGGCGCCAAAAGAGTTACGGCTATTCTCATATTGCCAGTGGTCGAGAACACGAGCACTGTGCATTCAGGATGACGTAATCTGTGTAGACTAAAACAAGTGGTAGCATTAATACATTTAACCTTGATCCCTCTTTTAAAAACAAAATGTCTGCCATATCTTGTGCAAATTTGACTACATCCGATTCAATCAAGCTTTTGAGAAAGTACTGACCGCGGTTTAAAATATTTACTTTCATGTAAGAAATAATTATATATCATAAATATTCATTCGTTTGGTGCTTTTTTTTCATAATGACACATGAACACAGGAATTGTTTGGCTATGACAGATGCAGAATCATTTACCTATATCATTTCCTAAGCAAACACAGAAGACCCTGATCAGACGGCTCCTATAGGAGCTGTCTGAACTGGGTCTGCTCTTTTTGCAAAGGCGTAGAAAGTCGTAACTATGGAGTACAGGGTTATGACATTATTGGCCGAGTGTCAACACAGCTTGGATCCTCATGTGACGCCGAGTTACTCGAGTCTCAGTTCGCGGTGAGTGGGATAGAGATTAAGTCTCGATTTTATAAGTGCACTTGCAAAGATATGTACTCATTGGCCTTGTTTTCGCTTCATGCACTATCAGAGGGCTGGATAAGATGCGTGAATTAAAATATTTTTTAAGAATGGCTCCTTTATTTATCCACCAAACCCTATATGCTGTGACCACTCTTTAGAATCGTCTCTTTGAGAATCAGGCGTCCGGATGATAAGATACGTAAATTAAAAACATTTTTTAGAATGACTCCTTTATTTCTCCACAAAACCCTATATGCTGTATCTTCGAGGCGATTCTAAAATAGTGGTCACAACATAGGATTTGGTGGAGAAATGAAGATTTTAATATTTGAATACGCACAATTATCTGTTGCTCTGAGAATATCTGCAAGAAACACATCGTAGATAAGCACAATGGAATAAAATGGTTCATGAACACTAATTAGAGGGCTTCGTTTATGGTATTCACTGTCTGCATATGCCTGTTTAGGAACGATAGGTATAATTGTATAATTGGGAAATTGACAAATCATAAGATTAGGACATACAGTTAAAACCCTCTAAAGGTGACGCTAAATTTAGTAGAAATATCGGTCTTGGAGACAGGTAGCTGCTTAATGCAGGATGAAAGTCATGCAGAAAACTCTTAGAGGAGCTTTCTGCATGACTTTCGCCCTGCATTAAGCAGCCACTTGCTAGAAAGTATCTAAATTCTTCTCTACTAGATTTCCGGTTTAGCGGGGTTTTACTATATACTATTTGACACCCATCAACGCTGCATTATGTAAGTTGACATTTAAATCTGTGACCAACCGTCTCTAGAACATCGGCTTGTCTGGGTCAATATTGTTGGCAATGCTCAGATACTGGCATATCGTATTTCTTCAAGGTTATTCTTTATCAGACCAATCGGTTATCAAACTATGCGACACTATTTCTGACTAATCTCCTGTGCATGTTCCTGTGTTATCCACGAGTATATCTCAAGGGCAGTCATATCGAGAGCTCGGCACAAAGCTATTTAACTAAATTCCGTAAACGCTGAATTTTCAGAGTAGCATAATCTATATTAGTTTATTGGTAGAATCCAAATAGTATGAAATGGTATGATTTTGAATGACATAGAGTGCAAACCCGGATCAGAGGGCTCCTCAATGAGCCCTCTGATCTGGGTCTACAGTTTGCAAATGAATAACAGTACACTTGTTTCTAGCATTCAAAGGGTTATCGCTTAAAGGGGAAGTCCCTACATTCGACTCGTTTCAAAAATACTTGAAATATAGAAAATCCGATTTTATTCCCGGATGTTTCAGTTTTATTCGGGTTGGATTAAGTTTCCAATCTGTATTCGCGTCTCTCCCATCACTTCCGACATAAGCTGCCACGTAAACAATGGAGGGATCGGGTGATCATCGGCAAAACGCAGAAATGCCGTTAATACTTTATTGTAGAACAAAAATTATAGAACAAAAATTATAAGTATTTATGAAATCGGATTATTTTGTATCACAGGGGCATTTCGATATGAATTCAAATTGACACTCTTCATAATAATGGTTGAGCATAACAAATACCAAGTTTTATGGTATTACATGTATTGAACATATGCATTCAATGTAGTGACTTCCTCTCCCTTTCCTCCATGAATATTCATGTAAGAAATAAAGACGTCATGAATATTAGGTTTTAGCTATGGCAGAAAATACAGAATCAAATCTATATTACTTCATAAACAAACAGAGCGACCCTGGTCAGGAGCCGTCTGATCTGGGTTTGCTATGTTTGCAAAGGCGTAGAAATGCGTAGAAATGTATGGAGAAAAAGGTTAAGCCGATGCTAGGAGGCGTAAGTAGTGTTGAACTTTTAATTACTGCTCATTAACAGACTCAATAAAACCGAATCAAAACCGTAATTTTCTCTGTTTGCATCGCTGCTTTTGCTTTCGAATTGTCCCCTACTTTCAGAAATTATTAACTGTAATTTTTTAACTGTCGTCTTCTTCATTTCTATAATTGTGTTCCAGTGTTGTTGTTGTTGTTGTTTGTTTTGTTCTTTAAGCTATTGCGATGAGAAAGTCAAACATTTAGACGCTAATGACATGCTTATTTACGAGGGGTCTCATCTGGCTCCAAACTGTTTGGAATGGTGATAACGGATTCGTTTTTCTACAGAGCAGTTACAGCCTCGATATCAGCTCCATCATATGATCAAATGGGATTGGTTTAAGTGTGAGCCTGTGTTTACGTCGTTGAAAAGCGTATGATTTATTATATACTAACGATGGTCTGATATATATATATAGGATATGTTGCGAGTAGTCATTTGTACAAAATGATATTGAACGTGTCTTGAAAATGTTATTAAATGAGACTCTGGGGAGCTTAATAACATTTTCCAAGACGAATTAAATATCAGTTTGTACAAAATGACTATGAACATCATAATATTTTTATCACACAACTTATTTGGACTAAAATGGCGGTTTTTGACAGGTCTTTCGTGTATATTTCTACATGACGTCATCGTGTTTCTACATTACGCTACAACTTATATTAAACGTGTGTAATTTAGAGAAATATGTGATGGCTAACTCGAATACAATGGAGGTAATGTTAAAAAAAACTACTAGCACCATGCATACCAATTAACAAACATTGTATGAAGTTGGAAAATAGAGTAAACCCTGTTCAGAAGGATGCCACAAAAGCCGTCTGCTCTTGGTCTACGCTATTCGCAAAGGCGTTTATATCAGCTTAAGGATCATAGGCAAATACTTACTCAGCAATCTGAAGATCAAAAACTTATCTCGTCTGGATCAGAAATGTGTGTAAATGCAGCAGACGACAGCGGATAAGAATTGCACGTGAAAATCGTTGAGGACTTACCATCAACTCTTGAGATGTTTGCTGTGTGACCAAGTCCAAAACACATGAGGAGAGGAACAAGCACGGAGGCTTTTACAGACGTCCTGTTGGTGACCATGTTTCTCGTGTTACCTCAACTGGGTTTTGTCTAAATATCCAGCAGTCGGGTGACTACTACATGTCAAAGAGTCGATCTTCATTTATCTAATCATCTTGAACCGATAGCCGGGGTCTTAAAGTTATCAAAATTTTACAAGAAAACTGGTACAGTTGATAAAATATTGCAACTTCAGTATTATTCATCTTATCAGTTCTTGTTTTCCTCCTGCTCCTATCGAGCAACTTTTCTATTTATCGGAATGTTTTCAAAAGGTGGTTTTTAAGTAGCGGCAGTATGATGGAATGGGTTAAACATGTATTGTTGCTTTACTGAATTGTCCCCCGCGCCAATTGCCCTTCACACGAATTACACTAATCAATTGTATTCTTCCTCATCGATTGCCCTCAATGCATCAATTGTCCCCTGTATCAATTTCCCTCCTCATCTATTGCTTTTATCATTTACCCACATCAATTACCCTCAATGTCAATTATTCTCCTCAACGTCAATTGCCCACAGCATCAATTGCTCTCAGCACCAGCTGCCCTCAGCACCAATTGCCACCCACCTGCGTCAATTGCCCTCAGTAGCAAGTCATCAACACCAATTGCTCTCATCAATTGCTGTCTGCATCAATTGCTATTCACAGCAATTGTTCTCCGCTTCAACTGTCCTTCGCAACAATTGCCCCCTGCATTAATTGCCATCTGCATCATCTGCACTCTGCAACAGCTGTCAGTATCGATTGCTCTCAACAATAGCCATCTGAATCGGATGCAGCGTCTTTCTTAGGTCCAATACTGGTTGCATTGTCTCGATGGTGCCTTTAAAATGGTGCGGCTTCTTCGAGAAAACCAACCCGGTCTCCCCGGAAACACTATCGCCCGTGTCCCTATCTGGACTACACAGCAGTACATTACTGTCTTCCGAAACAGGTACATGTACTAATTGAGACTTTTAGTAAATAAGAATGGAGAACGCTTTAGGCAGCTGGCTACAGATAAGTTTTCACCCTGCATTAATCTGCCACCTGGCTTAAAGACTGTTTGTATTGAGTGTTCACATTGGCGAAGTTTTACTGTAGAATATTCAACTTTAGCCAATACAGTAAAATCACTCTAAAACGAAATTTAGTAAAGAAAACAATAGATCTTCTTAGGCAGGTGGCTGCTTTCATCCTGTATTGATGCTAATTTGAACGTCCGGTTTAGAGCGGTTTTAACCCTTCATCGCCAAATGTCGCATAAATGCACCACGATACATAGGCGTATGATCAGGGACTTCACGTTTTGTCTCAATGTCAATTTCAATATATCTATGCTTTATTCCTTTGAAATTTGCATTTATTTATCTCATTTACTTATTTTACCAAATGATTTAACAATAGATTGTTTGCAGACGACAATTAGAAACTTGGCGCCGAAAGGGTTAATTAATAAGTTTTAGTAAGGAAGTATATTAGAAAGTAATACCTCGCTAATTCGAACACTTCAATTGGTGTTATTATCGGTCTTCAAGACAGGTGGCAGCTCAATATAGTATGAAAATCATGTAATACAGCTCTTCTGTGTACTTTATGTGTGGCCTTCGTGCTGCTTTAAGCACCCACCTGCCTTATATGTGCTCAAATATTTCTATACCAAACGTTTGGATTAGCGTAGTTTGACCGTATTCATAACAGACATTAAAATAGAGACTAATATTATATACAATGTATTCAGATTTATACCATGATGATTTTCTTTCTTTATTTGTTTATTTATCAATATATGTTGATATTGTTGCAATGCACACACAGAGCGACTATATAGCTGCCATGTATTGTCGACTGCAAAAAAAAACCGTCGTCTGTTGCATTGTTCATTTTTTATATTTTCACTTTTTTTCTTAAACACATAATCATAGTATCAAAAAGTTTGGATCCCCATGAGATGTCGAGTTACCCGGTGTGCCATATGGATCCAAACAGTTTGCATAGGTAACCACAGATAATTGGCATTGAGAACTAATCAAAAAGCATTCAAAATGCAAAATTTGAGAGAAAACAAAATTATTACATGTAGACATGTTAAATTGAAACTCTTTATTTTTGAAACAAACTTTGGATTTTGATCCATGTTGCAAAGAGAATAACCATTTTATCCTCTATGAGACTGACAGATACAACTGTTTTTAGGGAAGTTATGTGAGAAAACTGTTTTTCGTGTCAGGCTAATACATCTTCTACCAATGACACTGGAAATAGCTACTAGACGAAGCGAAGAAAATGATTAAACTGCACAATAGAGGTATGAAAATCCTTCGTTTTCTTTAACTCGCAAATATTTAACCATAACAGGAAAACGGACCCATGTATCCATGAACATTTATTTATTTCACTCATAGTTTAAACTGGATATTGCATAAGTGACATTATCGGAATATTTAACCTGTAAAGTGCGTTCGGATCTTATTTTAGGAAACTTGCATTATTATCCTCGAGTTTTATCTTCCTTTATAACATAACACGTGGCTTCAGCGTGACGTAACACTATCATTTATTTTTTGATAATCATGGGCATATAATCACTATGGTAGAGTGACTATTGCCAGATAAGGCCTCTATTTTAAGAGTAGGTGAGACCCGTCTGTTAACAAGACATGTTATATACCAAAATGTTTGTTAATGTCTGTAGTATCCGACTCTGCCGGCATAAATTTGGAAAAGTGGTGGCGTTCCGAGAAATCCAAGATGGCGTCCAAGATGGCCGCCGTTTTTGGAAGCACCAGCTTAAGTTAGATATATCAAAATGGCAGAAACATCTTCAAAGTTTCTGAAAATGTTTTGCATAAATATTGTAAAAGACACATTGGCCTTTTTGAAAATACATCTCTTTGTATTAACATAGTTCATTGTCAAGGTCATTTTAAGGTTAATCGGGTAAAAATACAAGTTTTCGCAATATTTAACCTTGAAATTGAATTGTTTACATAAAACTAATAGACAATAACTATTCAAAATATACATTTAAATGCAGTGTTATGATTGGTTCAAATGATAAAAAAGAAATAAAACACATTCCTCTTACAACCTTGGAAATATTTGGCAATAAGTATTATACTTACCCCACCCACCAGTTTTATAATGGGAATTTTTAAATTAGATTTGGAGGAAGTTCAAAGTCTAAATCCGTCACATGGCCTATCTATTTATCAAAAGAAGGTAGATTTTATCAGATACAATTGGAATAATTGTATTCTGAGTCTATATTTTAATTGTAAGGTCCGTAACTCTGCTTGAAAATAGGTTACTGCAACGATTAGACAAATGTATTGAAGTAATTTCTCACAGTGTGCGGCTTGTATCAAAATATTTCTATTTGAATAAACATTAAATATTAACCTACATGTACAATCCTGGTAAAATATCAACATTGATATAAACCCTACACAAATAGAGTTAAAACCACACAGCCTTGCCAGCATAAATTTTGAAAAGTGGTGGTGTTCCGAGAAATCTAAGATATCGGCCAAGATGGCCACCAGTTTTTAGCATCTATGTAAGTTAAATAGATCAAAATTGCAGAAACGGTTTCATAGATATTGAAAATATTTTGCATAATTATTATAGAAGAGAAAATGGTCTTTTGAAAAATAACTTATTTGGTATTATCATAGGTCATCGTCAAGGTAATTGTGTAAGGTCCGTAACTCTGCTTGAAAATAGGTTACTGCTACAATTAGACACATGTTTTGAAGTAATTTCTCATAGGATGCAGCTTACATCAAAATATGAATACACATTAAGAATAAACCTACATGTACACTCCTGGTAAAATATAAACATTAATCATTTCCCTGTTCTATATTTATTTCACACTTCAATACCTACTGAATATTCAAGGACAAAATAGTTGTAATGAAATACGAAAGTTGGAACATTGTAGCTATTTTAGAAAGTAAAGAAACCGATCTATCAAATTCCACTAGCAAACAGAGCAAACCCTGATCAGATGGCTCCTATAGGAGCCATCTGATCTAGGTCTACTCTGTTTGCAAATGCGTGAAAACACGTTTATATGAGGGAAAGGGTTAATATAAACCCCACAAAAATAGAGTTGAAACCACACAAGCCCTGTCCCAAGAGATGACAGATGAGTGAGTATATCAGCATGTTTGGTCATGATCTGAAAAGCCTTTTTCTTGCCGATACCAAACTATGAGGAGCATGTGTCACATCCAGTAAGGCAGTAAACTTGGAGTAAAATGCACCTCTCTACGGAAGATAACTGCATGTATAAAACTGACTGGAATGTATGTTGCCATATCTGTGTACAAGCTTTTCGGCCAGTCTTAAAGAACAAACTGCAATGCCCAGTTCTCTGAAATGAGGAGCAACCAGGACCAAAATACCTATGTCAGGACTACAACAACATCGCTTAAACCCACTTCTTTCGTATAGGTAATATGCAACAAAATCCTAGTGACTGCTTCATCTTGGTTAGAATCATCATGGAATTCAATTGCACCAGAGGAGACTTTGAGGTCTATTTCACCCATCCCATCAGAAAGGTAAACAACCTTGCCATCTTTCAGAAGGTCATGGCAGTTCTCTGTGAAGTACCTGGTATATAGTTTCGTTACCTCTGCTTTGCTTCTGCTGTTGGTTAGTAGCTTCTTCCAGTCTGCAATTGCTATGTTGTATTGCATTACAACAGGTGTACTGACAGAACGTTCTCTCCACGGTTTTGCTCAGCGGCGGACTTTAAACTGTTTGAAACATTTCTGTCAAACATAATATGCAGCCTAGTCTCATCAATGAGCTGTAAGACAGCATGCTATTTTTGTGATGGTTGCCGTCTTATCTTATGGATGTCGGGATATAGTTAAAACTGAAAGTAGCTCGATATCACCATTTAGAGTACACAAATGTGAACTACATGCAGCCATGACACACCACTACTTTGGAAGAGAATACAGTTCCAAAATCTTGAAGCCATGTCATAGTATGACATCTTTGCCTAAGGAGCAGGCTGCAGCAAATGAATTATCGCTATACCATAAAAAGCAAAATAGTCTGGATGCTGAACACTCTGAACTCTACATAGGGACCCATTGATGTTTTCAAATGTTTCAAGGAAATCAGATTTCTTGGTCGACATCATAACACAATCATCTGTGAACAAGCTTAATGTAATTTGTGAGTTCTTAAAAGATAGTACTCGCTTAATGGGGATCTTCTTGAGTGAATTAATTGCCAACAATTGTTTCCATTCCGTTTATCTGAAACACCTTGGATTTGGCCTTGACCTTGGATTGGGAAGAACTCATGGTTTTGACCTTTGGCCATGGCAATGGATCAAAGTCATAGAACATCTGATTTCCCTTCTGATGGCACCTCAACAGACTGAGCTTTATGTCAGCAGAAGCCGCAACCCCAGTAGCAAAGGTTACAGGTTTTGAATGAGGATTGTTGATAGAAAACGTTTCAAGCACCTGGTAAGGCATGAACTGGGAATACACAGTGCGATTGGAGGAAAACAGGAATGGGAGGAGTCTGGTCTTTGTGTACAGACTGAGATCCCATATATACAAAGATACAAAGTATACATATTTAATGGTAATGACACTTCATTTAAGTAGTAATGCCAGAGTATGTACAACAGAGAAATCTCTCTACCCTCAGCTTTAAACATTTCAACCAAAGGCTGTATACTGGATTTCAGCCCTGTAATTTCAATTGAATGATCATCAAGGTGATCAACTGAGGTCAGGCTAAAAGCCTTTAAATGGAGAAATAGTCTGTTTAAGGGGTTTAGACGAATTTTATGATAACCAGTCTTCAATTAACGGAGCACATAGCAGTTTCGTTTGCACTAATGTTTTCAGCTGTTTTGTCTTGCCTAGATTTGCAAGTATCTTATAATGGATTAATTTGTTTGGATCAATTTCAATCTGTTTTAATGTCTTCAAAAGTTTGAGAACAAAAACAACATGTATCTGCATTAAAATCTAACTGCCTCGGCTTCGGTGGTTTTCTTGCAGATGCTGACGTCTTAACGAAAGGTATGGGATATATTACACAGGGAATATTTTACTAACTCATCGGTAATGGCAACACTTTCAATATAAACTCTTCATATCAGTTTTTATGTTGTAAAAATTCTCATCTGTAACATATTATACGGTAATGATAATTCATTTTACAAAATTTCTGGACATGCATGTTGGAATAGGAAAGTATTGACACTGACAGCAATAGTCAGTCAAAGGTCGAACAGTTTTATTGTAAACAAAATTTTCTTCATTTCAGAAATCAATAGTTTTACTCAATCAATAAGGACATATATTTTAACGTTGGGTATAAAATGTTACCAATATTCATTTTATCTCATATTCTTGATTTATTTAGTATGATAAAGAATTATCTAAGCAACATTTACTTGCAAAAAAAAGTAATTATAAAAGTCAAATCTATTCACAGCAAAAAATTGCCGAACCTACTTTTGACCATTACTAAAATTGTAATATGGTAATATATTGTCACAAAATGTATGATTTTAATGGTATTTCAAACCCTTTTCTCTAAAACTAAATAATATAAACAGACGCAAAGTATTTATACATACAGTTAATATGCATTAAGTATATATGCGATGCGTTTTCTTTTAATTCATTGGTGGCGCAAGAAAAATACCTATTGCCGATTTTACAAAATCAAAACAAACTGTTATGCTTATGTCACAGTGTGTAGGTTTATCATCACTTGTACGGCCTTGGTGTACAAGCGCGCTTTTATGGTGACGTGGTAGAGTGTATGAACCTGGCGACCCGGGTTCGATCCCGGGTCTGAGCGGGTATGTTTCTTTATAAGAACACCCGGTTACCTTTGGCGCCTAACGGGGGACTGTGACTGTATGAGCTCCGACTTCGATTCCCAGTCGTTCTCATACCAAAAGAAATTCGGGACGAATTTCAACTTGCTGGGGAGTATGTCAAAGTGTGTAGGTTTATCATCACTTGTACGGCCTTGCGGGCTTTTATGGCGACATGGTAGAGTGTATGACTGCCAACCTGGTGACCCGGGTTCGATCCAGGGTCTGAACGGGTATGTTTCTTTATAAGAACACCCGATTATACTTATTTCATTTTCAATATGTATGGCAGCCATAACCATGTGCATAAATGTGTATTTTGAATAGTTACAGTGGATATGCATATTATAGATTATAATAATTTAAGGTGAAATGCTGTTTCAACTTGCATTTGACCTTGAAATTACATTGACGATGACCTATGGTAATACCAAATAAGTTATTCTTATAAAAGACCATTGTCTGTTCTATAATAATTATGCAAAATATTTTCAATATCTATGAAACTGTTTCTGCAATTTTGATATATTTAACTTACATAGATGCTAAAAAACGGTGGCCATCTTGGCCGACATCTTAGATTTCTCGGAACACCACCACTTTTCAGAATTTTTGCTGGCAAGGCTGTGTGGTTTCAACTCTATTTGTGAAGGGTTTATATCAATGTTGATATTTTACCAGGAGTGTACATGTAGATTTATATATAATGTTTATTCGAATAGAAATAGTTTGATACAAGCCGCACAATGTGAGAAATTATTTGTCTTATCGTTGCAGTAACCTATTTTCAAGCAGAGTTACGGACCTTACTATTAAAATATAGACTCAGAATACAATTATTCCAATTATATCTGATTAAATCTACGTTCTTGCAATAAATAAATAGGCCATGTGACGTTATTAGACTTTGAACTCCCTCCAAATCTAATTCAAAATTTCCCATTATAAAGCTGGTGGGTGGGGTAAGTATAATACTTATTGCCAAATATCTCCAAGGTTGTAACATGAATGTGTTTTATTTCTTTTTTATCATGTAAGCCAATCATAACACTTCAGTTAAATGTATATTTGGAATAGTTATTGTCTATTAGTTTTATGTTAACAATTTAATTTCAAGGTTAAATGTTGCGCGAACTTGTATTTTTACCCGATTGACCTTAAAATGACCTTGACGATGAACTATGATAATATCAAATGGGGTATTTCTAAAAAGGCCAATGTGTCTTTTACAATATTTATGCAAAACATTTTCAGAAACTTTGAAGATGTTTCTGCCATTTTGATATATTTAACTTAAGCTGATGCTACCAAAAACGGCGGCCATCTTGGACGCCATCTTGGATTTCTCGGAACGCCACCACTTTTCCAAATTTATGCCGGCAGAGTCGGATACTACAGACATTAACAAACATTTTGGTATATGACATGTCTTGTTAACAGACGGGTCTCACCTCACTTTTTTTTACCCTAGATTGTCACTCTACCACTAGTGAATAACATTCGAACGACCGAATAACATTCGAACGATTCATACGCGCTGTCAAAACAAACAAACTGGCGGGCGGTGGTCGACCTACCTGTCCACGATTGAGTCACGATAGATGGCAAAGGATTGTTGGCACTTGCGCCTTAATTTCGATAAAATGATACAAATTGTAATCGCTGTCAGGAATCATATATAAAATGTATGCCAAAAAAGACCTACCAGCTACTCTGACCCATACAATCAATTCTACATTTAAATTAAAATGCCTCCTCAACTTTGCATTTTCTTCACCGCATGTCCTTTTGTTTGTGCAGATTTCTACTCATACAAATATCTCATCAATCAAAAACAATAGTCATCTGAATCCAGCACAGCACAAACATATTTCAAATATGCTATACTCACTAACTCAGCTGATCGCAAAAATCTTCCTCCTGTTCCAACACATTTTATGCAGCAGTTCGTACTGAATCTTTTGTCCATTTCAAACATTTTCACTGAACTTGAATCGAGATTTTTTTTCTCGGTGGAAATGTCCATGTCCATGTGTATACATACACCACTAATGAAGGGCTTAATATACCAAAACGAAGGCGCATTTCGAATCCCATTGACAGTGAGTTTCGGACGTGTTGGCGACTGTACATGTAGGTCTTCATGTAAATGGCGCGCTTTACATAGACACATGTTGTGTACAATGACGTCAAAATGTGACGTGTTTGTAACTATGTATGTCAAAACTGTAACTCAAAAATTATTTTGACGTGTATCTGTATGTTTTTGTATCATAAACTATCACAGTTAAATTGAATACCAGAGAGGTCTGAATTAGATCCTGGTTGATATGACAGTAAGTAAAAAATAAAGTTGGAAAATTTGGACCTACTTTGTCCCAGTTACCTAGCGAACCTAATAACACCTTTCATTCATCATTTCTATATGTAAGGAGAATTTATAACAATCCACGTTACTGCTGAAATATTGGCTGCAAATAACATTTGTGTGTGTTATGTTATAAATAGGATCTTGCATTCGTGTTCATGATTATTGGATTTATTAAATTCGTCTTTTTAAAACGATAAAAAACTCGCTAAAGCTCGTTTTTTATCGTTTTAAAAAGACTCATTTAATAAATCCAATAATCAAGAACACTCATGTAAGATCCTCTATTTAATCCCTAACGTCCGTCGAATAACAATTACGAAACATTTCAATTTTGATGAATTCAGAATGCCTAGGCTTACTAAAAATCACCGAATTGACGCGCTTATACTGTTGACGATTGGCGTCAGCGATCCATAATCTGCTGAGTCGTTATAATGAGACTAGTCATGTCAAATCTCGTCCGCTATCTGGTAGGACAAAAATAACGACACAAAGACAAGACCGTTACATGACGTTAACACATCGACGTCAACGGTTTAAGACAGCAAACAAAGCACTGCAGTTGATTACGGCATATCTTCAAGAACGGGTGGAGACTGCGGTCAGGTCTCGATCCGATAAGACCAAGGCGACTTTACGTTGGTGAGATACTAAACAGACCAAATCGCCATCTTCGTCTTCTATAGGGACGGTGTCATCTCGATTGAACGCGTGCTTTATGGTCTAGAGTACTGTGTACAAATGAGAGCAGGTTCAGAGTGAGCTTTGCAGACGGCAGGTTGTGGGTTTTCAGAAGAAAATATTAACGTTCCATGACAACTGTGTGATTGAACGTGACCGGTTTGTTGGGATGTAATGATTTGGGGCGGCATAATGGGTGACCGGAAGACTGATCTTGTTTTCATTGATGGTAACCTTAACGCCAGGGAATACATTACTCAGGTATTGCGCCCAGTTGTCGCACCATTCCTAGCACAACATCTAGACATACTCATGCATGATAATGCTAGGCCCAATACAGCAGCATGCACGAGAGCTTTTCTTAACCAACATGGTATCGGCTTGCTGCCCTGGCCTGCATGTAGCCCAGACATGAACACAAATAGGGCACATGTGGTCTCTCCTCGGACAGAGGTTTTGCTAAATTCATCAAATCAATAACGTACGTGATTTGACAGCAGCCCTTCGATTGAAACGCTTTCCCCAACGACTTCGTCCGACGTTGCCTTCGGTCTATGAGGCCAATGATCATTAGCCTCATACATAGTCGTCGGGGACATAATCGCTACAAGTCATAATTCTCGAAAAAAGTCATAAAAATATGAAATCAGAGGTGAACATCAAGAAACAACTTTGCAGCTCAATCATTGAATACACTAGCGATAGGCGGATACAGTTTGTTTTTGTTTTACATGCTCTTTACCACTGTATTTGCCATCGCGGTTGTTGTAGATTAGTCGGAGAGGGGATACGTTTATTTACACTTTTTGTATTTTAAGATGGGGATGCGAGGTTGGGCGTCCCTAATCCGGTTTAACCCCCAGTGACTTTTGTCACTGATTGTTCCAAGGCGGTACTTCCATCTTCCCCCTATTGTATGTTTGTTTTGTCTATGTGCATCTCTTTATGTTTTTGCTAGTTATGTACATTTGCTGTGTTTTCTTGGGTTGCTGTTCGGGTGGCTGTTTGTTTCATTAATCAACACAAAGACATTATTAAATATTCTGTTTTGCTCATGCGATCTAAATGATTTATACATATTCATGGAGGGTCACCTGAAGATGCTTCCTGATAAATTCGGTTTAATTCCGTTATGTGGGTTGAAAGGAGGTTTCATTTAACGATTTACTCTATGAATAGTCATGTAAGAAATAATGGCACCATGAATATCAATCAGAATATTGTTTCTAATGGCACGTGAACACGGGAATTGTTAGCTATGACAACAGAAACTGTAGAATCATATCTATATTACATGTACTTCATAAGCAAACAGAGCAGACCTTGATTAGACGTTACCTACAGCAGTCGTCTGATCTGGATCTACTCTGTTTGTGAAGATCTAGAAAGGCGTATTTATGGAGTAAAGTGTTGAAAAAAGTTACGTCATTAACGTACATGTATAACAAACAGATTTGTGATCGTTTATGCATTGTGACCCATCTCTGGCATAAAAAATAAACATTGTGTCCCATCTCTGGCATGAAAATAGTGCCATACGCCGTACACCTTGCAAGCTATTTGCCGTACAGTCTTTATAACACATGTACCTATTCGCCGTACACAAACGCCGCTTTTACCAAATTAAAAGCCAACTTCGCTCGTATTCTGTAATCAACGACGCTGGCATAGGTGTTGTATACGCTATATATGATGGCAACGAATGCTGAAAACCGTATGTCAGACTACCAGAAAAGTGATTGCGAATGTGTTTTTGTCTTCCTCGCTACTGTTTTGGTAGTACTAGTCCGAGAAGTATGAGCCCAGAATGATTTTCATGCGTGAATTTGGAAAGATCACAAAAACTAGCCATTGGTTAACCTTTCTACTAGTAGGTAAATTCATTGTAATGCTAGATATGCCCTGTTTACCATAGATATTACCAACCTGCCGGTGTATCTGTCATCAGCCTTCTTTCGCTTCGGCTGGTAGCTATTTCAGGTATCATTGATGGACGGTGTGATATTTAGGTTAAGTATTGAACACTGGACTATGCACAAATCCCTCAAACTACAGCGAGTTGCGACGAGTAGCTCACATTGTCATGTTTACATAGGCCATACAGTCACACTGTCATTGTAAACGAACATCGAAGCAAATGTCACTTTATAAACTATAACCCGTGTTGTGAAAACATGCCTGCTCAATTTTGGATCTGGTGCAATTCGATCAAGCTTTTGAGAAACTATTGACCAAGTGCCATGGCACAACTTTTAAGAAACTTTTGATCAAGTGTCAAACAGTTTGGACATTAACATTGATCCTAATGACCCTAAATAATTGGACACTCAGTCTCATCACGGGCCCAATAACCCCAAGTATTCCGACACACAGTCTCATCACGAGCCCAATTACCCTTAGCATTCGGACACCAGTCTCATATTGTTTCTAGTTACCCTAAGTATTCGGACAAATTGATCCTAATTACCCTTAGCGTAGAGACACACGGTCTCACCATGATCATAACTACCCTAGGTATTTGGACACAGTCTCGCCATTATCCTAATTACCCTTAGTACATGTATTAGGACACACGGTCTTATCTTGATCCTAATTATCCTACGTATTAGGAGACACAGTCTCATCTTGATCCAAATTACCCTAAGCAATTGGGCACACAGTTTCATCCTGATCCTAGTTACCCTAAGTATTCGGACACAAAGTCTCATCTTGATCCATATTACCCTAAGTAATTGGACACTCAGTCTCATCCTGATCCTAGTTACCCTAAGTATTCGGACACACAGTCTCATCTTGATCCTAATTACTCTAGGTATTCGGACACCCATCTAACATTTTAATTGGTCTGTACAGCTAAATACTTCAATTTAGCTTCATTTTAGACTGAAACAGTAGCAAATAGTGAAGACTCTAATTAAGACTCCTTCAGGGGCAGTTTGATTTGGGTTTGCACTATATTCCCAAGTTTGTCCGAATAATTAGGTTAGGTATGGCATTACACTATCGCAGTCAGTCAGTCAGGAAGTTTTGGACTATAGACCTGCATGTTATGTTTGATATCGTTACTGTGTACGTGCAACAAATGTCGATATTTTCATTCAATATACAGTAAAACCTCCATTAACCTTTCCCTCATACAGACGTTTTTTCATGCCTTTGCAAACAGAGTAGACCAAGATCAGACGGCTCCTGTATTGTTTCAAGATAAATGTACTCAGCCAAAATAATCGTTGGAGCACCTGTTGGCCTAAGTTT
Source organism: Azorinus chamasolen (assembly GCA_963576725.1). Lineage (NCBI taxonomy): Eukaryota > Metazoa > Mollusca > Bivalvia > Cardiida > Solecurtidae > Azorinus > Azorinus chamasolen. The sequence continues at coordinate 67,199,751 of OY755248.1, forward strand.
GTCAGTAGGAAACCATGCTCTTCATCGAGAGACACGATTTAGTGATTTTGCACGTGCGCCTCATGTAGCTCGGGTCGATATCCGATGAGCGTGTAAAGATTAATATAGGATAAACATACGGTAAACTCCATTTGGAACTTTCTGCATTACTTTCGTCCTGCATTAAGCTACCATCTGTCTTTTATTTTAGGCTAACTGACATTCAAACATGATTTATTTTTGTATATTAATATTCAATGAGTAAAGATCTATGTAGGACAAAAGTAACACAGAAAACTCCACTGGGAGCTTTTTTGCATTACTTTCGTCCTGCATTAAGCTACCACATGTCTCTTAATTTAAGCTAACTGACATTCAAACATTTTACATGAATATTCATTTAGCAAATGAATAATTTGGGACGAAAGTAATACAGATTAAAGCTCCAATGTGAACTTTCTGTATTACTTTCGTGCTGCATTAAGCAACCACCTGTCTTTTAATACCCAGAATCAGTGATCTATAGTAACTTTCTGTATCAAATTTATCCTGCATTTAGCTACCATCTGAATGTTGAGTGTGCATTTACTTGTAATTGATAATATTGTAGTTTTGATCCAAATCAGACGTTACGTGACCGCCAAATTTATTATATACTTTATTGAACGTGCTGTCATAAATACTCACTTAATCACTTACATCGCTGTGAAAAAAAACGCAAGCGGGAGCTTTCCTCCTGCATTAAGCTACCACCTGTTTTTTTATTATTTTACCCCGCTGTGACAATAACGTCTACTCAACTTTGTACCTGTCACTACAGTCGATCTATCTAGACATTTTCTGAAACTAGACAGCTTGGACCCAGACGAGACGTGTCTGATCTGGATACAAACTGCCTGCAATACGAATCAGGTTCTGATTAGCCAGCTAATCTTTACCCAGCTAACCGTTACCTGACATGCATTTGCACACAGATTGGATCCAGATGAGAAACCGAGCAATTAGGCCTCTCATTAGGATCCAAGCTGCTTTAGATTTGGTCAATAGTTTCTCAAAAGCTTTTGCCATGACACTTGGTCAATAGTTTCTGAAAAGCGTGATCCATTCGAATGTAGTCAAAGTTGCACTAGATCTAAATTTGAGCAGACATATCTTAAAAGCATGTCAGGTTTTTTTTTAATTAAAGGGAAATAACTCCAGGCAGTTGTGGCTTCATAACTGTGTAACAGTAGTGTCCCTTCGTGGTTGTTAATTACCCTTTCCCTCATAGACTATTTTTAGATCCAACTTCTTTGAATAAATCTACCGAAAAGGAGCATTAACTTGAGAAAAGGATTGTTTTAGAATTTTGTAATTCGAAACCATTGTGATAGATAGAGAATTTGCTCCTGTAGGTTTCAGCCCGGAAATATTGCTGAGCACGACCGCTACGGGGTGGGTCAGATATGGTGTGGGGAGGCATCAGCTGGGACGGACGGACTGACCTTGTTGTGCTAAATAGAGGTACATTGACTGGTCAGCGGTACATCGATGAGATGTTAGAAACCCGGGTTAGGCTGTATGCCGGGACAGTGGGCGATCAATTCATTAGAACCTGGTGGTCCAGGACTACCTGCAGATTGAGCGTCTTGTCTGGCCAGCTCGATCACCCGACCTAAATCCAATTGAGCACATGTAGAATTAGCTGCAGGTGCGGATATCAGCTCGCTAGGTGCAACCTAGAAGCATCCAGGAGCTTGAGGCCATGTTGGTACAAGAATGGGCCGCCATCCTCGCTAGGACTGTCAGAAATCTCACAGGGAGCATGAGAAGGTGTTGATAGGTAGTTGTCGTTAGCAATGGGTCACATTCAATGGTGACATTTGGGTTCGGTGTTCGTTTACAATGTCAGTATGTCTGTATGGTCTATATAAAGATGGTAATGCGACCCACTCGTCACACCTCGCTACAATTTGAGGGATTGGTGCATAGTCCAGTGTTCAATAATCAGCCTAAATAATAGCTCGACACGAAAATAACTACCGCCGCATGAGTAGGTCAATGTACGTTTATCTGTCAGTCTCATACAGGAGAATGTGTCATTTTCTTTGTAAACAGCATATATCTAATCGCTAGACTTCATCAAAATCCAAATTATGTTACAAAGATAAAGAGTTTCAATTTAACATATCCACATGCAAGAATTTTGTTTTCTCTCAAATTTATATTTTGAATGTTTCTTTTATTAGCTCTCAATTTCAGTTGCGGACCTGTCGCTACCTGTGCAAACTGTTTGAATCCATATGACATCCCGGGTAACTCGGCGTCTCATGGGGGTCAAAACATTTTATGTCCCCATATCAGATCGGGGCATATTGTTTTTGCCCTGTCTGCCTGTTTGTTTGTCACCAACTTCAACATTGGCCATAACTTTTCAACCAGTAGAGATAGAGACTTGATATTTAGCGTGCATGTGTATCTCATGAAGCTTCACATTTTGAGGGGTGACCTGTCAATGTCATCCTTAAAGGTCAAAGGTCAGATGTTTGTTTATCAGCAACTTTAACATTGGACATAACTTTTGAATCAGTAGAGATAGACACTTGATATTTGGCATTCATGTATATATCTTGAAGCCGCACATTTTCAGGGGTGACATGTCCAGCTCATCCTTCAAGGTCAAAGGTCAGATATATAGGTCAAATCACTTACTTTCGAACCAATAGAGATAGAGACTTGATAGTTGGCATGCATGTGTATCTCATGAAGCCTCACAAGTGGTAACATGTCAATGTCAAGTTCATCCTTCAAGGTCAAAGGACAAATACATAGGTCAAACACTTTGATTTAGTACAGATAGAGACTTGATATTTGACAATGTCATCCTTCAAGGTCGACGCTCATATATAGGTTAAATCACCAACTTCGCATAAATAATTCATATTTGGCCACCTAGCCTATAAGGGTGGTGTATCGTGGTGTATCGTGTAGTGTTTCACAAACACATCTTGTTGAGCATGCGATTATATGTTGAGAAAAACGTAAAAATATGAACATTGCAACAGACGACGGCAATTTTTGCAGACGACAATACATGGCAGCTATATAGTCGCTCTTTATGTGCATTGCATCAATATCAACATATTTTGATTAAACAAATAACGAAAGAAAATCATCATGGTATAAATCTGAATATATAATGTACATGTATTCTCTATTTGAACTTCTGTTGTGTATACGGTCAAACTACGCTAATCCAAACGTTTGGTATTTACGGTTGATAGTTGCTTTATGCAAGACGAAAGTTTTACAAAAATCACACAGGAGCTGTATTACATGACTTTCATATTGTATTGAGCTGCCACCTGTCTTGAAGACCGACAATAACACTAATTGAAGTGTTCGAATTAGCTAGGTTTTACTTTATAATATGCTTTTCGGTGCTAAATTTCTAATTGTCGTCTGCAAACAAAAAAGTTTGTTAAATAATTTGGTGAAATAAGTAAATGAGGTAAATAAATGCAAATTTCAAAGGAATAAAGCATAGATTCCCTAGTCAGACGCCGCCTTGAAAAAAAAACACAGTAAAACCGCTCTAAACCATATGTTCAAATGTGACAGCTTACTACAGGATGAAAGCCATCCAGAAAGTTTCCAACTTCACAAATGGATATGACATCACAGAACGGCTATACAAAACAAATAAAGATATAGGATCTTATGACCAAGAACTAAGTTTTTCATTTAAACACAGGAAGAAAAAGGAAGGCTATTCTGAAGATATCGTTCACCATTTTCATTGACCGGGAACCGCCATGGTTTGAGAGAGGCATTTGGGAGGAAATACATATTGTAGTTATCAAACCCACCCTTTAACTCGAAGTAATTTGTATGGTCCCTTGAGGTTCGAATATCGATCTTCCACTGTATTTGCATGTGATTTAGTTATACTACATGTATTTGCGTGTAGGCCTAGTTATACTTCATGTATTTGCGTGTAGGCCTAGTTATACTTCATGTATTTGCATGTGGTCTTAGTAAAACTACATGTATTTGCAAGTGTTTTAGTTATACTACTTGTATTTGCGTGCAGTCTTAGTAATTCCGAAGGGATGTGATATACTTCACGTATTTGCACGTGGTCTTAATAATACTACATGTATTTGCATCTGTTTCTAGTTATACTACTTGTAATGGCATGTGGTCTTAGTAATATTATATGTATTTGCATGTGATTTAGTTATACTGCTTGTATTTGCGTGTGGTCTTGTTTATACTACATGTATTGTCATGTGATCTTAGTTATACTACATGTATTTGCATGTGGTTTTAGTTAAACTTCATGTTGTTTGTATGTGGTCTTAGTTATACTACATGTATTTGCACGTATTTTAGTTATACTACGTGTATTTGCATGTGGTCTTGGTTATACTACATGTTTTTGCATGTGGCCTTAGTTATACTACATGTATTTCCATGTGGTCTTAGTTACACTACATACTACATGTATTTGCATGTGGTCGTAGTTATACTGCATGTGTTTGCACGTGGCCTTACTTATACTACATGAATTTGCATGTGGCCTAGGTTATGCTACATGTATTTCCTTGTAGTCTTAGTTATACTACATGTTTTTTGCATGTGGTCTTAGTTATACTACATGTATTTGCGTGTGGCCTTAGTTATACTATATGTATTTGCACGTGGCTTGCCAAGAGTTGAAGATGTGTTTGACTGCCTTTACGGCCCAAAGTACTTTTCAACAATTGATATGAAAAGTGGGTACCACCAAGTGGTAATAGAAGAAGCACATAAAGAAAGAACAGCATTTACTGTTGGCCCACTAGGCTTTTTTTAATATAATAAGATGCCATTTGGGCTTTCTAACAGTCCTGCCACATATCGGAGACTAATGGAAGAATGTTTAGGCGATTTTAATATGAAAATCTGCGTCATTTATCTCGACGACTTGATTGTATTCAGTAACAGTTTCGAACAACACCTGGAAAGACTCAACATGATTTTAACAAGATTGAAGGAGTGTGGGATTAAACTGTCACCTGAAAAATGTTTTCTTTATGCAGGAAAAAGTCAAATTTCTTGGACACGTCGTTAGCGAACATGGCATTGAGACAGATCCGGACAAAGTAGAGACAATTAGGAAATACCCAGTACCAACGAATGCGGATGAATTGCGGTCTTTTTTAGCTTTCTGTGGTTACTATAGGAAATTCGTTAAGGACTTTGCAAAACTCACAAGACCCCTTTCAGACCTGTTACCTCCAATTTGGCAAAAGAAAAATAGAAATCAACATGTCAACATAGTTTGGAAATGGGAGGAAATTCATCAACAGACCTTCGAAAAACTCAAGTGTATTTTGACGTCTCCTCCAGTGCTAGCTTACCCAAATTTTGAATTACCTTTCGAGCTACATACAGATGCCAGTTGCCAGTTCGGAGGCCTATTAGCAAATTTGTACCAATATCAGGATGGTCAAAAGAAAGTTATTGCCTTCGCAAGGGGTAGCTTGACAAAGTCTGAAAAAAACTATAGTGCTTTTTAACTGGATTTTTTATCTCTCAAATGGGATGTCACCGAGAAATGTTCAGCTTATCTACTTGGAACTACTTTTACAGTGGTCACAGATAACAACCCGTTAACTCATATTTTAACATCAGCAAAACTGGATGCTACTGGTCAAATATAGATTGCAGCGATAAGTGACTACAATTCTAATATTTTTACAGACCAAGAAGAAATCATATAGATGCAGATACTTTGTCTAGATATCCACATTCTGAAGCAGAGAATGTTATAGAAAGCAAAACCATCAAGGCTATTTGTAACACTGTTCATATGTCTCCTTTTATTGAAATTTTGCCCTGCAATAATATCAACATAGCGGAATCAACATAGCGGATTGTCAAGGTCAACCTATGGCACAAATCGAAATGAGGGAAATAAGAAAACAACAAAGAGTAGATCCAATACTTGGTATTTGGTACAGAGCAACTATGGATAAACAGCTTCCAAAACGTCATCAAATCCCTAAAGAATCTAAACATCAGACTATGCAGCGCAATTTTTTAAGAACTTACAAATGACAAGAGGTATACTGTATAGGAAAACCACAGACAATGGAGAGACTCTCAATTAGCTAGTTTTACCTTCAAGGTTTGCATAATGATGTTGACCATCCAGGCAAAGATCGAACAGGTTCACTAGTTCGCGAACGTTTTTATTGGCCAGTTTATATCGGTGAATCATGTTCAGCAATGCGGCAGATGTTTACGCAGGAAATCAACAACTAATAAAGCTCCCATGGTGAGCATTGAGTCCAGTTACCCTCTTGAAAGAGTTTGCATGGACTTCTTAACTGAAGATCCTTGTCAGAGAAATATTGAAAATATTTTAGTGATAACTGATCACGACACAAAATTCTCTGTTGCAGTGCCTACAAGGAATCAGACGGCTAACTTAAAAAGACTAGGATTTCAGTGTATCACCCAATGTCAAATGGTCAAACAGAAAGATATAATAGAACTTTACTGGACATGTTAGGAACCCTTGAACTGGATAGGAGGAAGAACTGGAAAAAGTACCTTCCCACTTTAGTATATGCCTACAATGCCACAAAGCATGAATCCACTGGTTATAGTCCTATTGAACTTATGTTTTGGGAGAAAACCAAGATTGGCCATTGATTCAGTTTTCCAGTTGGATAACAGCAGTCCAGGTTCATTTAATACAGATTATGTAAAAGACTTAAAACAAAGATTACAAACTTCTCATGTGATTGCAAACAAATCATTGATGAAGTCCGGAATGAAGCAAAAGAAACAGTTTGATAAAAAAAAAAGCCAAAGCTTCTCAAATCCTTGTCGGGGATAGTTCTAGTTAAGATCCTAGCATATGAAGGAAAACACAAGATTGCAGATAAGTTTGAGCTAGATACTAACAAGGTCATAAGTCAGCCAAATAAGGACATACCAGTTTTTGTTGTCAAGTCGACGGCTGGGACTGAGAGACAACTCCATAGGAATCACTTGCTTCCTATAGAAGTAGAAATCGATGCCGTGGAGGATAAAGTAGAGCCCAATGTGATTATAGAATCGTCAGATAAAAAGGAACAGTTTTAGGAAAAGAGGCCAGTGCCTAAACCAAGATACAGCAAAGGGAAAACAGGTTAATCGAAAGCAGCAAGATATAGTTAGGGGATATTCAGAACATTTAGGACATGAAGACAGTGAAGAAAGTGATTGTGATTGTGTTTTAACATATTAACGTTCAGTTGAAAGACCGGCCGGTCAGGAAAGTGTAACTAGTGGTATAAATAGAGCAGAAATTGTTGATAATGTGATAGATATAGAAATGTCAGGTGCAGAAGAAGCCCGGGCACCGCCATTGCCACATTCTGGAGAAACAGATGTGGATGAAAGTACTCCTGATGGAGGAATTGATGAAGGAACAGAAAATGCTGCCGAAATGCAGAGGACTATGGTCCAGGATACAGTCCCTTTGCCGAGGGTAATTAGAGGCGTGAAAACATCGCCGCCAAAGCCTCCACCTAGAAAGTCAACTAGGGTGAAGAAGAAACCGGCCTGGATGTCAGACTATGTGTGTAAATCACAGACGGTCATCCAGGATTCAGTTCGTCCAGAGCTAGAAAGTGACCAAATGAGAAAATTACTTCAGGAACAGGCTGTTTTAACTGCAAAGTTACTTCAGACAGTTATTAACCCTTTCCCTGTCCTATATTTATACCAAATTTCAATACCTACTGAATATTCATTAACAAAAAAGTTATAAAGAAATATAGAAGGTGGAACATTGTAGACACTTTAGAAATCAAAGAAACAGATCTATTAAATTCTGTTAGTAAACAGAGCAGGCCCTGATCAGACGGCTCCTCTAGGAGCCGTCTGATCTGGGTCTACTCTATTTGCAAATGCGTGAAAACACGTTTATATAAGGGAAAGGGTTAAGTAAACAACTTTGTTTTTATTTATTTTGATTGTATATATAAGGTTTTATTGAATGTTGTTCTCAGTATGTTATTCAGTTATTCTTTGTATTAATTGGACTGTATTGTACAGAATAACTGTTTGCATTAAGTTGATAACATTGATCTTCAAAGGAATTGTATTATTGAGTGGAATTAATGCTTGCACTAAAAATGATGTCAGTTCCCTAGTGTATTTTGATAGATATGTGATGCAGATTGTGAGGTTTCACAATAAAGTGAATATTTGTTTACTTGCACGTGTCTATTTTGTGTATCCATATGTTTGCAGATACTTTACCTGTTTATTTATTGAACTTTAGCAACCTTTTTTCAGGAGGGGAGGAGATGAGCAGAAATTATGAACATTTCAGTTAATTTCTACATTTGTGTTTTTAATTTGGGAAGTATATTGTAAAGATAATGTTTCTTCTTAGCAGAAATGAGGAGACCAGAGTGATATACACAAGGAGCTTCATGTTAACTCCAGTTTATGTGACATGGGTTGTATTCTGTTACAGAATGCCATAGAGATGCATATGTGTAGTTAACATGATTTCATGTCATCTTGAGTAAGAGAATTAGATATAGTTCATAATTTTACACTAATTTTTGTATTGAATGTTGCAGGAAATTTGATTATGTCTTAGGTTGTTGGAATCGGACGGTATGTTCGTTTTTTGTTGCCGTGTGATGAAGGCAAGGCAAGTCAGATGTCCGAATTTGTATTTTGTTGATTTCGAACGGTATTCTGTGGTTCAGGGTCTGCAGTGTTGGTTTTTCGATATTCTGGGATATGATTTGGAGGTTGTGCTCGGTGGTTACTTTGAAGTCGAGACGACTTTAAGGAAGAGGGGGAGTGTGTGACCACCCGCAGGTTTGCGGTCAGATTTTTAGCCTTGTCCCGGAATCTCAGCTCGGGTTTTAGCCTGGGCGCCCTTCGTTCAGTTGTTCGGTTTGATGAAGAAGCTGAAGCAGATGGTATCTGTCGTAATCTTTAACACAAGCATTCACGTACGAACGAGAGAGAGAGAGAGAGAGAGAGAGAGAGAGAGAGAGAGAGAGAGAGAGGGGGGGGGGGGGGGGGGGTCGGGAGCCTGGCAGCAGTTGTCACGCCTTGCGTGATGACGTCTAGAAAGCTCCTCAGCTGCTGGATAACAGATCCAGACCAGCCTTTAGACTTTGATATTTTTTACTCATTTTTTACTCACATGAGCGTGTTACACAGTGGAGAATAAAGGATGATATTATTGAGACTGATATATGTGTGTTCTTTGCCCCACACAGTTAGTACCGAATACTTAATGTTTTTGCATGTGGTCTTAGTTATACTACATGTATTTGCATGTGGTCTTAGTTATACTACATGTATTTGCATGTGGTCTTATTTATACAGTACTTATACTACATGTGTTTGCATGTGGCTTTATTTATACTATTTGTACAATAAAACCTCTAAAAGTAAACTAAATAAGTTCTAGTGACTTACCCAATTTGTTTTTACCTTGGTGAAGTCTCGGTACACCATTGGAGAACCTTCATAAGACTGGGAATTCCGCGGGAACATTATACGTCACGGACCAGTAGTAAACAAAGGTCTGTAAATAGGGCTGATCTGGTAACACCCCCCCCCCCACCCCACCCCGCGTTCTCTGTTCCTGACCTGTGGTTTCCCGCTATGTGTAGGGATTCTCTGAGCTTTTTAAAATCTGAGCTCTCTAAACTCTTTCTAAACCGCACTTTCAATTTAGTATAAATAAAAAAAATTTTATTAAATATGTGCATTGGGGACAGGTGACAGCTATATTCAGGGTGAAAATCATGCAGAAAGCTCCTCTAGGAGCTTTTTGCATGACATGCGCACTTCATTAAGCAGCCACCTGTCTAAAGTATCTAAATTATTCTCTTGTAGAATTCCGGTTTAGAGGGGTTTTACTGTACAATGCGAATTCAACACAAACATTTGGTTGAACCGTCTAGTTCTTAATCATATAATGCATGCGGTCCTAGTTATAATACACGTAGTTGCATGGGTTTAGTAACCAGGTGCGTGTCCGAGATTTCAGACTGTTTTTTATTTTATTTTATTATTTAGTCGAACAGTACGAATGGAGCGAACAGGGAAATGAATAAAATTCAGATTAAATCATTGTTTTATTGATTTTTATTAGGTCTAGGTCTAATAAAATTACTCAAAGAAGTTTGTTTGGGGACATTTTTAGGGGGCGTACGCCGTCTCAATCCCTCAAAATCCGCGCCTGGTTATAATATATGTATTTGCATGTGTTCTAACGAATTGAACACAAACATTTAGTTGAAAACTTTAGTTCTTGGTCATATAATCTACCACCACACAAATGAATTTCCATCATAATATTATAGGGTCATGTTGTTATTTTAATTATACATGTACATGTATGGGTAATGAATTGATAAACTTCGAAAAATCCTCTGTAAACTTTGTCGTCTACTCTAAGTTTAAGAGTGGTCTTTTCTTCTAGTTACTCTTTTTAACGTAAGTGATATGACCTGATGGGTCGCCGGGTTAGTTTTCGTCTCATCTGGATCCAAACTGTTTGCAATGGCGTTACCTCAAACCACAACTCTAATATATCTATTTGTTAGGAAGAAAACAAGAGTAGATCACATGAATGATATTGAAACTGCAATGTTTTATCGACTGCACCCGGTTTCATGTACGATGTTGATAACTTTAACTCTTACAGTGCGGGACATGGGTCACGTCCTTTGCAAACTGTGTAGACCCAGATGAGAGGGCTCCTAGAGGAGCCCTCTCATCAGGGTCTGCACTGTTTGTCATGTTACACTTATCTTTAGATATAACGCTAAACTTTCACCGTAAGATTGACCAGTTTGAATTTTTGAATAGCCCATTTAAATACTCAGCGTTGTAATGGTGAAGAGCTTAAGACCCCGACTATCGGGTCGCGATGATTAGATAAATAAAGATCAACTCATTGACATAAAGCAGTCACCCGGCTGCTGGATATTTAGACACAACCCAGTAGAGGTAACACGAGAAACATGGTCACCTACAGGACGTCTTTGGAAGCATCCGTGCTTGTTCTACTCGTGTGTATTGGACTTGGACACACAACAAACATCTCAAGAGATGATGGTAAGTGCTCCACGACTTCACGTGCCCTCCTTATCCCGCTAATTGCGACAGAAACTGTCGTCTGCTGTATTTACACACAGTTCTGATCCTTACGAGACATCTGGTAATCCATTTAACGTTTTACCTCATGGGTATTCATGTAACAAATAATCATATCATGAATATTAATGAGCTAAAGTTATTATAATGTTATAGGTACATATGTTTGTTTGGTATTGGTAGAATCAGGTATAACATAAGTTCATTAGCAAACAGAGCGACCCCTGATCAGACGACTCCTATAGGATCTTCTCTGTCTGCAAAGGCGTATTTAGGGTTAACCATTGGCAGATGAGTGAATACCTATGCAAACAGTTTGGATCCAGATGAGACGCCGAGTAACTCGGCGTCACATCAGGATCCAAACCGTTCGACACCTTGATTGTATTTGGGTAGACAAATTGATTAGTAGCTAGAAATTTGAAAATGTAGTAGGTGAAAAATTCTGTAAAAATAATTCTCAGCAGGCTAAAGGTTAATCTTCAGACTGCTGAGAAAATATTCGCCAGGTCAGTTTTATTGGTGTTTTTTTTTTCTTTTTTCAATAACCCTTTCCATCATACATACGTCTTTAAATGTCTTTGCAAACGGCTGCTGTGAGAGTCGTCTGATCAGGGTCTGCTCTGTTTGCCCATGACAAGATAAATATCTGGATATATAAATTCTGACTAGGCCAAACTTTTCTGTGTCCGTTTGCTATAATAAAAGATCGGCGTCTCGTCAGTATCCAAACCGTTTGACACTTCAAGTACATGTATGTCTTATTAAATTGGAGACACCTGGAGCAAAGGATAATCTTAACAGACGCAATTTACTTGAATGTGAAAGAGTTAATCACACAATCCCAGTGTCAAACGAATTGGACCGTAATAAGATTTACTTTTTGTCTCGTTCTGGGCCCGAAACATTTTGCAATGGATGTCTAACAGGCGTCCGTGGTGTGCAAAAGGTCACCGAAGTCAACTTACATTGTGAATAGTGTAGACCCAGAAAAAAACAAAAAATCGCGTGAGAACAGTTTGATTTACTTCTATACTGATTTTAAACTGTGTTAGTTTTGTTTCAGAATTCAGTGTGTGAAATGTTATGTGTGTGGTACTATCTTTACTCCATGGATATACGCTTTTGCAATGAGAGAAGACCCAGATCAGATGGCTCATGTAGGAGACGTCTGATCAGGATCTGCTCTGTTTGCTTATTATAGAATAAATGTACGGATATGATTCTACCGTTTCTGCCATGGCCAAACATTCCTGTGTCTATGTGCTATTATACAAATTAATCTAATTAATATTCTAGTTGTCATTATTTCTTACTCGAATATTCGTTGAGTAAACGGTTAAAGTTTGTTGACCTTGTGCTTTCTAGAACACTCGTGACAAGCATGTGTCAAACTAAAACTAACGGTGTAATACAACACAGGGATGAAATACAGTAGAACTACGATAACTACAGGTGTAATACAACACAGGGATGAAATACAGTAGAACTACGATAACTACAGGTGTAATACAACACAGGGATGAAATACAGTAGAACTACGATAACTACAGGTGTAATACAACACAGGGATGAAATACAGTAGAACTACGATAACTACAGGTGTAATACAACACAGGGATATAATACAGTAGAACTACGATAACTACAGGTGTAATACAACACAGGGATGAAATACAGTAGAACTACGATAACTACAGGTGTAATACAACACAGGGATGAAATACAGTAGAACTACGATAACTACAGGTGTAATACAACACAGGGATGAAATACAGTAGAACTACGATAACTACAGGTGTAATACAACACAGGGATGAAATACAGTAGAACTACGATAACTACAGGTGTAATACAACACAGGGATGAAATACAGTAGAACTACGATAACTACAGGTGTAATACAACACAGGGATATAATACAGTATAACTACGATAACTACAGGTGTAATACAACACAGGGATATAATACAGTAGAACTACGATAACTACAGGTGTAATACAACACAGGGATGAAATACAGTAGAACTACGATAACTACAGGTGTAATACAACACAGGGATGAAATACAGTAGAACTACGATAACTACAGGTGTAATACAACACAGGGATGAAATACAGTAGAACTACGATATCTAGAACTAGGATAACTCGAACTCCGAATTAACTCGAAGCAAAAGTTCGGTCCATCCAAAATTTACAATACAGAATTGTTCTAAACTGTATCACTGCGCCGATCTAGAAACGCATGTGAAAGCTTAATGCAGATCGAAAGTAGTGACCTGCATTAAGCTGTGAACTTGAGAAATTGTTCAGATTAGAAATCGGATGACTCGAACCTTTGTTATTTTGAAGTAATTTTATGGTCCGTTAAGTTCGTGATATCTAAATTCAGCTGTACTTACAGATTAATATTTTTGCAACCACAATTTTCTATTCAAATCTAATCTGGGTAGGGTCTATAACCCCTTAACTCCATAGATACGCATTCTAACGCCTTTCCAAACGGAACAGTTGATTTTCGATATCTCGAACTCGGATAAATCAATGCAGCTTTGTTCTAAAGTGTATCACTCAGCATATCTAGAAACACATATGTGACACATGGCTGTTAAATGCAGCTTCTGTAGAAGCTTTCGGCATTTATTTAGACCTGCATTAAGCTGTGAACTTGATAAATTGTTCAGATTATAAATCGGATGATTCAACCCTCTGTTATCTCGAGTTATTTGTATGGTCATATGAAGTTCGAGATATCGAAGTTCAACTGTATATCAGACCATCGTTTATATAAAATAAAGCATACGTTAACACAGAATTACACTGAAGCCAATCCCGTTTGATCATATGATGGAGCTGATATCGAGAATGTAATTGCTCTGTAGAATAAAGAATCCGTTATAATCATTCCAAAACGTTTGGAGCCAGCTGAGACGCCTCGTAAATAAGCGTTGCATTAGGGTCTAAATATTTGACTTTCTCATCGTAACATAACATAATTTTGAAAACAACAACACTGGAACAAAATTATAGAATTTAAGTAGACGACAGGTTTACAATAAACCCTTTGAATGCGCGAAACAATTACTTTGTCGTTCATTTGCAAACAGTGTAGATCCAGATCAGAGGACTCCTAGAGGAACCCTCTGATCAGGTATGCACTGTTTGTCATTCAAAATCTTCTCGTAAATTTTACCCTTTTAAAATATATGGACTCTACCCATAAACAATTATAGATTATGCCACTTTGGAAGGTTTACTGAATTTTGTCAAGTAGCTTTGGACCGAGGTCTAGATATGACAACCCTTGAGATACACTCGTGGATAACATAGGGGCAGACACAGGGGATTGGTCAGAGATAGTGTCGCATAGTTTGATAACCGATTGGTCTGATAAAGAATAAATTTGAAATACGATATGACAGTATCGGGATATTGCAAACAGTACTGACCAAGACAAGCCGATGTCCCAGAGACCAAGGGTTTTAGATGTCAACTTACATAACGACAGCGCAATGTTGATGGATGTCAAATAGTGTATAGTAAAACCTCTCTCAACAGAGATTCTAGTAGAGAAGAATTCGGTAACTTTAGACAGGTGATTGCTTAATGCAGGGTGAAAGTCATGCAGAAAGCGCATCTAAAAGCGTTTTGTATGACTTTGACCCTGCATTAAGCTCCCACCTGTCAGCAAGACCGATAGTTCTATTAAATTTAACGCCCGGTTAAAATGAGGTTTTTAACTCTATGTCCCAATCTTATGAATTGTCTATAGTTCCCAATTATACCAAATGTTACTAAACAGGCACATGCAGACAGTGTATACAGTATCGGGGCCCTCTAATCAGTGTTAATACAGTTTTTGCTATGGCAAAACAAACCATGTGTTCATATGTTATTATATAAAAATCAACTAATAGACTATTCATGACGTCATTTCCTAAATAAATATTCATCAGGTTTAACACTGGCGCATGATAACAGTGTTAGACTGGCCAATTTCTGGAAAGAATGTTACTTTTTTCAGATGTCAAACCCTACAACGTAACAGAGGGCCAAGACTTTAAAGTAACATGCACCTCATCCTCAGCCATTATCGAATGGACCAACGACAAAGGCTACAAGAGCACTGGGAAAGATCTACATATTTCACACATCAAACGAGACATGTCGGGCAAATATTATTGCTACGAGGGTTTGTTTAAAAGAACTCTTGTAGAGACGATCAACGTAAACGTGCAATGTGAGTGAGTTTACGGTGTTGTATGGTGCATGAGTACCGTTGTTCAAAATCCAACGTACGGGTTTTAACCCGTTCCCTGTTCTATGTTTGAATCAAATTTCAATACCTATTGATTACTTGTGGGCAAAATTGGAAAAATAAAACATGGGATGAGGAACATTGGAGCCATTTTAAAAAGTAAAGAAACAGAACTATCAAATTCCACTGGCAAACAGGGAAGACCCTGATGAGACGGTTCCTAGCATGCCTATAGGACTAATCTTGAACCGTCTGATCAAGGTCTACTGTGTTTGCAAATGCATGAAAGACACGCTAATATGAAGGAACGGGTTGATGACAGTAATCAGGGGCGTAGCTAGCGATACCCACTTACACACGTGCCTAACATCCCAATCGGAAAAGTGAACACATTATTATGGCCAATATTAAGGCTTTATTATGTGATAAACGTTTGTCTTGACCCATTCTCTCATACTGACGCCTTTTGACGATTCTGTAATAATCATCTTTTGAAACTATTTTGATAAATAGAACATTTGCTCCGATAGGAGCAAACGTTCTGTTCATCACAATGGTTTCAAAACTACACAATTATATTTTTCCCGGGGGTCATGCCCCAGGACCCCTAAAGCCATGGTGCGTACACTAGATTTAGATTCAGATACGCTCGTGGTAATAATCACTAATGTGTATGATAACCATTGGATATGTACTGGTGTACTTGCCATTAAGGGCAAAATGTCTATAGATTAGCCTACTTGTTTTTCAAAAAAAAATGTTTAAATGATAACACTATATATCATAGTCATAGACATGGATCATTGTATAAAGATTTCTATGGCCAACTTATATCATAAAACACAATCAATAATAACGGTTTATAAATAATATAACCATTCACAATTTCGTGTTCTAAAACGAAATATAATTACGATATCGTGAAAGCATAATTTATGGAATCAGCCGAATCATCTAAGAGAATCAATCGAAAGATTGCCGAGTAGTTACGATTGCTACCGAACTGAATTATTGTCTAAAACGCAGGCGCATAACATCGGCGACATCGACTTTAACATCTTTTTTCTTTTTTCAAAGTAATTGTTTATTCGTAAAGGATTTCCCCATCCACCCTTTCCGTTAAACAAGCTACAGTTGTGTTCCATTCTACAGATTTCTAAAAGACACCATTTATAGACACGATGCTTTTAACATGTAGATAATATTTTCTTGATATTAAATATTTCTGTTCGTACATGCAAAGTAAGTAGGCCTACGTCTACGAAATAGACATGATTACATGTATAATGAAACGCCGGGCCACAGCATGTCTCAGTAACCATTTCGTTCATATAAACGCCTTTTCACGCCTTTGCAAGCAAGGTATACCCAGATCAAACGTGTCCTATAGGAACCGTCTGTTCAGGTTCTGCTCTGTTTGTTTATGGTATGATATAGATACGGTTCTAGTTTCTGCAAGAATCAAAATGTTCTGTAGATCTAATCATTTGCAAATTTACAAATAAGCATCGTCTAATTATTTAATATTGATGATGTCATTATTTCTCACATGGATATGGAACAGGTAAAGGGTTTGAAACTGATTGTGAATGTTTAAACGCTTTCCTTCATATTAATGTGTTATCACGCATTTGCAAACAGAGTAGACCCAGATTAGACGGCTCCTGTAGGGGTCGTCTAATCAGGGTCTAGTCTGTTTGCTTATGACAGAGGCATATGCATATAAGTGTCTATGTATATGTATCTGTTTATGAAATTTGATAGACCTGTTTCTTTAGTTTCTAAAATGGCTACAATGTTCCACATTTCATTATAACTATACTGTTCTTGAATAGTCAATAGGTATTGAAATTTGGAATAAACATATAACAAGGAAAGGGTAACAGATACATGGTCACCTCTAACCATTATTAGTCATTTGAAAGCAGCGGACGAGTGTGCTGTTATTTATTATTGTAGATTCAGATCGGAATGCTTGGTCACAGTCTTTACTATTTATCATTTATATTCCTGTAGAAAATTAAGTCATTCATATTTATTAATTACTGGACTATAGTGTACAACAACTCTAAACCATTCCATTTTAAATGCTCAACATTAGATATAGATCTAGACAAAAATATTGAATCAACTGTAACCGGACGGACCGCACTTTCGGTAGAGTTTAATCCCAGATTTATCCGACAGATACACACGATCAAAACCATATGTGTAGCAGGCGATATTTTCACGTTTAAGCATACAGGATTTGGAATGTACGACAAAAGTCGATTTAAATTTGATCCATATGAATGTTCAGTACATACAAAACACCAGTTGATCACGATATCAAATAATTATGATACTAAATAAATATTATAGGTAGATCCATCTTAAATAGATCTAAATGCAACCTTTAACATGAGTAAAATCTGCAGCAGTTACGTGACGTTTTATGTAAGCAATCGTCCACAAAGAAGATTTAACCCTTTTTAACACACCATGCATAAAATTTGCAAAAAGAGTAGACCCAGATCAGACGGCTCCTTCAGGAGCCGTCTGATCAGGGTCTTCTCTGTTTGCGTTTGAAATAATATAGATCTGACTCTATAGTTTCTACCAATACCAAAAGTTCATGCATAGCCTACATATAGACCTACTAACATTGAAATTCACTGAATAAATATTCTTGATGTCATTATTTATTTACCTAATAGAAATCTAGGCTACTGAACAGGGAGTGAGTCAGTAAGTGAGCGAGTTCGGTTTTACGGCACTGCGACACTAAATAGGTCATATAGCTGATGAATGATGAGATGACATGATGATGAGGGATTATTTCGGCTAATCTCCATTCGCTGCTGCACAAAGTAGCGCATAGGATCAAAACAAAGACCTATGATAACACATTTGATCAAAACCACTGATTGCCTTCCTTTTAATTCTTGGCAGAGGGGATAATCTCTGTCGAATAAACATCAAATTTTAAAAGAAAAAAAGATCACTTTTTTTTTTATCAAGATTTGACATGTCATACCAATAAATAATAATGTGTATTTATATACTTTCAAATAGCGCCAAAATACTTCAAAGTGACTCGGCATTTTATACAATTGACGCGCACCTGTCTTTGACCAATCAAATCAAGGAATGGGAGTATCTGTTAACCACGTCACTACTGCTGCAGCAATGCCAACCGCCGCAATTTTAACAACAAATATTCTTCAGGGAAAATTGTTGACACTATAAATAAGAATTCTGGTTTAATAATTATATACATAAATGTACAGTCTGCTGAGCGGTCATTCGAACTGAAAGTAGACTATAACTACTTAACTAGGTACTTTCCTTTTTTAACGGGATATTGTTAAAACCGAAAGTAGCTTGATAATACCATTTAGTCGGAAACATATAGTTTGCTACAATGTGCTCAATTTCACTTATAAAAATCTTTATATGCAAGCAAAAATTGACACTCCTTTCTGGTTGATTCTAATGAGAAATGATGGAACATGTTCAAAAAGAATCTTACATACGGGTGAGTCTGACATCCCATTAATTGCCATTCTACTGACAATCTGATTATGTCTTTTCTTGTACTCGCTAAACCAGGAGACAAAGTATGGGATATTTGGTACCAGTATATACATTTTTCTTTTCCATATAAACTTAGTTTTGGGGGAAACTTCGCCTCTGGGAAAAATAATTTCAGTTGAAGCAGAGCACCCGTGGAACGGATGGCCCTAGAGTTATTTGCCTTTCTCTAATATAAAATCATCATTTCTCCACCAAACCCTATACTGTGACGTACCACTCTTTAGTATCCTCTTTTCGAGACGGTTCTAAAGAGTGGTTATGTCACAGTTTAGCGCTTACTGGAGAATTAAAGGAGCTGTTCTTGAAACTGTTTAAATTTACGCATCTTGTCTATAGATTCTGCCGTATATATTAAAAAATAGGTTAAATATTATGATGTAATTCTTTAAATGCATTGTTATGTGTATGACTTGATATAATTTCATCCTTTTGTCATTTGTAGACCCTGCTGAAATACACATTCAATCCAAACATGAAAAACCCTTGCACGAAAATGATACATACAGCGTACAGATAAAAGTAGAAGGAAATCCAGATCCCTTCACATCTATGACCTTGGAAGATGCAGACAAGGTGGTGGACAACAAGACTGGTGCGGGGATCTTTAATTTTACTGTGAAGAATGTCCAATGCATTGATGGTGGACAATACACTTATGTGTCTAAGAACAACATTGGGAGTGACACAAAATCAGAAGAACTGCTTGTGTATTGTAAGTGTTTTGCTGATACTGACACATATATACTGTGAATTTCACTAAATTTTGTTATTTGATTAGGAATCAAATCTATAGATTCTGGATAGTATAGCTTTCTGTATTATTTTTGCCCAGTATTAAGCAACTACTCGCTTTTTGTGTCACCTGCCGAGAGGCAGTGTGTCACTTAGGGATCACTTTTCCGTCGTCTGTCTGTCCGTCACACTTTCTTTTTTTTGTTGTCATTTCTAAACTAATCATTATAGAGCTTTCAAATTTCACACATGGAACAAGCATGATGAGAAAAAGTGTCATGCACAAGGGCCATAATTCTAGCATCAATATTTTTTTAGTTATTCCCCTTTTTCCTATTTTTTTGTCTGGACAATAACTCTTTATCTACTGGTTCAATTGATTTCAAACCTCATATATTGAACAAGCATAAAGAGAGAAAGTGTCATGCACAAGGGCCATAATTCTAGCGTCAATGGTTTTTGAGTTATTCCCCTTTTTCATATTTTTTTTGTCCAGACAATAACTCTTTATCTACTGGTTCCATTGATTTCAAACCTCATATATTGAACAAGCATAAAGAGAGGACGTGTCATGCACAAGGGCTATAACTCTAGCATCAATATTTTTTTATTTATTCCCCTTTTTCATATATTCTTGTCCGACAATAACTCTATCTACTAGCTGGTTCAATTGATTTCAAACTTCACATATGGAACAAGCATGATGAGATGAAGTGTCATGCACAAGGGCCATAACTCTAGCATCAATATTTTTTGAGTTATTCCCCTTTTTCATATTTTCTTGTCCGGACAAAAACTCATTATCTACTGGTTCAATTGGTTTCAAACTTCATATATGGAACAAGCATGATGAGATGAAGTGTCATGCACAAGGGCCATAACTCTAGCATCAATATGTTTTAGTTATTCCCCTTTTTCATATTTTCTTGTACGGACAATAACTCATTATCTACCGTTCAATTGATTTGAAACTTCACATATGGAACAGGCATGGTAAGAGGAAGTGTCATGCACAAGGGCCATAACTCTAGCATCATTATATTTGGAGTTATTCCCCTTTTGTCATATTGTTTTTCTTATTATTCTTACAAAAACCATTCAGGTTTGTCATGTATATATACCATTGTCAACAACGCCATGGGTGGGTGGATCAGTGGAGGTTTTTTTTTTAATCTGGTGGGGAACTCATGTATTGCATAGCAATACAAAATTAACTTGTTCCCATTTATTCTGATTTTCACACTCCAGCATATTAACAGTTTTTGTGTCAGCTGCGAGCAGGTGACCAATGTGTTCCTCAGAACACTCTTGCTTAAGATTCCTGTGTCAAATCAATATAAGGTAAACTTGCTTAAGACAGGTTCCTCTGTATTGTAATTTGTAACGTACATGCTTGTTGTTTATATAAAAATAATTATATATTTTAACTGTGTCAAGAACAGGTTTGTGCTTATATTTTCATTAAATTTCAATCACTGGGGATCGCTGTGTAACTTGGCATCTCATTAGGATCCATATCATGTTTGATATCATGACTATGCTTTTTGAAACAATATGTTTGTTTGAATTGGGGTTTTTACGTCGCTCCAACAGCAATTTTCAGTGATGGCGACATCCAGCTATTAAAATTGCAGGTGGAGGAAGACTCCAGATGTTTTATATGTATAAAACAAATTGCTGGTAAAACATAGGTAGAACCACTGACTTACCACAAGCCAGTTTGATGGCTTCCTCACATGAAACATTCAAATGCACAGTCTTGGATTCGAACCACAATAAGTCAAAGACTATAACCACTCAGCCATGGAGTCCATATTTGAAACAACAGGAAGAATAATCAAAAATGAAAGTTGAACCAGATGATATATTTTTTATATGACAATAGGTCAAAATAAAAGCGTTAAACCGAATAAATTCATTCTTGAAGGTCCACCATCACCAAGGTTACCAGATCCAGGACCATTTCAGCCTCGCCTTGGAGACAGGGTTGACATAAAAGTACATAGTGTAGGATATCCGTACCCAAACGTCACCTGGATATTTAAGGGAAAAGAGGTCCCTTGCAAGACGAAACATTTTGAAAGTGACCTTCAAGTAGACGATTTCAAAGTAGACGAATATGGTACTTACACACTGAGAATGGAGAATGACATTGGTCAGTCCAATCATAGCTATGAAGTGGTTGCCAATGGTAAGACAAAACGAAAGCCTATCTTCTTAACCCTTTCCCTGTTCTGTATTTAGGCCAAATTTCAATACCTACTGAATATTCATTAACAAAAAAGTTATAAAGAACTATGGAAGGTGGAACATTGTAGACATTTTAGAAAGTAAAGAAACAAATCTATCAAATTTTATTAGCAAACAGAGCAGTCTACTCTGTTTGCAAATGTGTGAAAACACGTTTATATGAGGGAAAGGGTTAAGGCTAGCTATTATTATCAACAAAACTTACCGTTTTTTGCAAGCTAGCAGAGAAACAGTGATTACATATGCAAGCAGTTTGGATCCAGATGAGATGCCACATAATATGACTTCGCATCAGGATCTAAACTGTTTGACACTTTGATGATATGTTTGCAAAGAAATGAGAGAAATTTTATATTAAGAATTGAAGCAGATGAAAATTGTTGCAGACGAAAAATTACTTAGTGTGCAAAGAGTTAACCCTTTACAGGATAAATCTGCCTTTGCACACTGTAGAGTCGTATGATCTTTCCCTGTTGAATATTCATGTAAGACAAATTGACATCATGAATATTTATTAGCTGAGGTTTTTTTTATAATGGCATATGTAGATATGATTGTTTGGTAGTGGTAGCAATTGAAGAATAAATCTATTATAATCTCATAAGCAAACAGAGCAGGCCCTGATCATATGGCTCCTACAGGAGGTGTCTGATATGGATATTCACTGTCTACAGAGGGGTGAAAAAGCTTTTATTTGAGGAAAAGGGTTAAGCCGTAATCTGTAGCACTTTTTGTTATTTGTCCCATTCGCTAGGATATTTGGGAAAGAAATGGTCGAATGTCAAACAGCTTGGATCCAGATGTGATACTGGTTTAATAGGGCATGTCACAATGACCCAAGCTGTTTGCAAATGTAAACCTCTAATTTTAGGTAGGACAAACTGTAATATTTGGCGGCTTCCTTCAAGTTCATATATACCGGTATGTCTTCTACTGATAATCGCTAAGCCCTGCACTGCTGTGATCCAAATCGCCGTCTAGGCATTGGATTTTTCATGCTTCCAGCTGGCTTGTGTAGGTTGGTGGTTCAACCTGGGTGTTCTTCTGTGATGAAACAATGTAATTTGTTTTCTGGCACGGAAAACCCTCTTGGATCTTCCTCCACCTGTAATTAGCTGGACACCGCGATATGACTTAAATACTGTTGAAACAAAGTAAAGCCCAGATACAAACAAATAAATATTTACGTACATAAAAAAATTACTAGATTTGTTTGATCGAGTTTCTCTGATTTTACACCTCTTTTGCCTTATGGTATTGGTATGTAGGTGGACTAGGACAGAGACAGAGCTACATGTATGTACATGCCACAAAGTTTTACATTTTAATGTTTATCTAGCTGTGAAATATACTGACTGCTAAAATTTGAATCTGGTCCAGTTTTACTACTTTCATTTCAAACAAGTTTTTGAGTACCTTAAGACTGAGTGCCATACAACATTGATCTTGATGAGACACCAAGTTACTCGGCATCTCATCAGGATCAAAACTGTTTGCAAATGTGAGCCTGGGTCCATGCTTATAAAGCTTTTAGTTGAGTCTGAGTTTCGTTCTCAAGCTTTTGATTGGTCAGATTTGAGTTCTCAAGCTTTTGATTGGTCAGATTTGAGCCAAAGGCTCAAATCTGACCAATCAAAACCTTGAGAACGATCTCAGACTCAACTAAACTTTTTTTAAGCATGGACCCAGGTCGCTGTGAGCAGGGTAAAAGTTAAATATTGTTACATAAGTATGGAATACACCAGAATTTGTTGTTTTCATACATAAACTTTATACTTGTAGATTTTAATCATATCTTTGTGTTATTTGCCTACATTGTACTACCTTTTTTATGCACATTACTGAGCAGGAGATGAAATGGATTTAAATATGCAACACTGTATGTTTAATCTAGTCATAATGTTATTCTTTTGTTCCTTGATAAAAGGAATAGAGATAATATGTGACATCCGTGGCTAGTGGTTATAGTCTTCGACAGACAACCGCTTAGCTCCTACATGTAACTGTGGTTCGAATCTCAGCCTTGTCAATTGCATTTTTTATGTGAGGAAGCCTTGCTGCTGGCTTGTGGTAAGACGGTGATTATACCCAGCTGTTCTGCTGTTCATAGAATAATGCAATTTGTTCCATACACACAAAACCTCCGGAGTCTTGATCCACCCTGTATTAAGCTGGGCATTGTGATGTGACGAAATAATGTTTAGTATTAAACGATGTACAACCCAAATACAATAAGAGCAAACATATAAAATATCTGATAACATTAGTAGTATCAAATATAATTGTCATTGTACAGTAAACCCTGTCTTAAAAAGCCATTAAAAGTGGTTAAAGTATGGGTCTGTAAGGCAGGTGGTAGCTTAATGCAGGTCAGACATTAATGCAGAAAGCTCCTATAGCAGCTTTCTGCATTACTTTTGCCCTGCATTGAGCAACCACATGCTTTTTAAGACTCCTACGTTCAGTAAATGATTTGCCACGTAGACAGGTTCTACTGTACGGTTGAAAGGTTCAGTTTCATCCAGTTTTGGCATACCTGCAGGTCCACCTGGGCAGATCAAGGACCTGATAGTAAACAACATTACGGAGACCAGTGCTAATATAAGCTGGGTACCAGGATATGACTATGGTGCAAAGCAAAACTTCATTATAATGTCATACAACGGATCTGACTATGAAGGTACGTAATGTAGGGCACATCTTGGATTGGCATGTATGCATTCTCATACCCACTGTAACTAAGAGCTGGCGGCCAGCGGTCTCATGTCCATGCTTTACCTTTATCGCTATGTACAGTAACATAGCACATGCTAGAATTTCCTTCAATTCTTTTCTAAAATATAATTAGGTTGGTCAAAAAATTTGAATCCCGTGGAAGACGCCAATTTACTTGGCATCTCCTCTGGATTATTAATTATTATTATTATACCACATTTATATAGCGCTCTTTTCACACAGGATATGTGCGTTCAAAAGCGCTGTACATGGATTAAATCAATAATCGGAACGAACCGCATGATTATCTATCCAGAAAATGAAAGATTTACAATAGATAAACAATAAATATAAAAATCACTAGCCGGACGGAAACGCATGATCGGTCATCCGGTCAGTGAAGGATATACAAAAGATATACAATAGATATGAACTCATAAACCGGAAGGAACGGCATGATCGTCCATCCAGTCAATGAAATGTATGCAATAGATATACAATAAATATAAAATCACTAACCGGTAGGAAGCACATGATTATCTGGATTGAGGCTGTTTGCTAAGGTTATCATGGATTTGCCTATGATAGGGATAGAGTTGCAGAGGATATTCCAACTGTTGTGTTCCCTATATCATTCTGTAGTAAAGGTGTGGTCCAGTGGGTTTTAATTGTTATGCCATGCCATGAGAACAGTACACACAGTCTACAGTAATCCCCCTTTAAAGCAGAATTTAATAAAGGGAATTTAGGTCTTTTTAGACAGGTGATTGCTTAATGGAGTGTGAAAGTCATGAATATAAAGCTCTCATGTCTTTGAATACTGCTTAAGCCGATGCTGAGCGACAGGAGTGGTGTTGCACTGTTGATGGCTGCTCGTGAACAGATTCAATGAAACGGAGTCTGCAAATATTCTTTTTGCATTTCTGCTTTTGCTTTGGAATGTTCTTCTTGTTTCAGAATTTCACCGTTCATTAAGCTCCCACCTGTCTTAAAGGCCGACATTGATACTGATCTGATCATCCTGTTTAGAGGGGTTTTACTGTACATGATTTTCCTTTAAATGCTGAAGTTTTAACCCTTACAGTGCAGGATTGAGTCACTAATGTCCTTTGCAAACAGTGTAGACCCAAATGAGAAGGTTTCTAGAGGAGCTTCCTTGTCAGGGTCTGCAATGTTTGTCATATTACACTTTTCTTTAGAAAAATCTCTAAATATTCACAATAAGCTTGACCTGTTCGAATTTTGAATAGTCCATTTGAAAGTTCAGCATTGTAAGGATTAAAATGGAATGGTCTACTGTCATTGCAAAAAAGTTAGTATTGAACGAAAGGCTGAACTAGGCCAGATAATTTATAACCAACATTGAACAATGCAGACCCTGATCAGAGGGTTATGACAAAAATTGTATCATCTTGGTGTAAACTGTTTGAACAAGCCAACTATTTGGGAATTCAACCCCACCAGCCGCTATTACAATGTCTGATCATAGTCTACACAGTGACTGTTGTCCCACTTCTGTATAGAAATAAGATAACGACCAACATTGTAGACTTTTATCATAAGCTGTGTTTTTTACGCAGCAACTAATCAGGATCTACATTGTTGGCAATGCTGCAAGATAATTTTCCCATGACATCGCCTGTTTACACTATTATCTATATGTAATATGTCACTTGACTTCTCAGACACTAAAAAGTGACTTAGATTTTGTATTCTTACAGATATAGCAAGTTTCGAAGAAAAGGATGGAGGACATGGGCTCAAACCAGTCAGTCATGTGCTTGACAAGTTGGAACCTGGAATGACATACAATCTTTCTGTTGTTGCCAATAACAGTAGGGGCGAAGGAAAAATGTCTAAAAACTCCATAGCTTTTACAGCTGGTATGTAAACATCTCTGAATGAACATTGTGTCTTTAACCTTTTACTTCATGAATATTCATGTAAGAAATATGACATTACAAATGTGATTAGATGAGTTTTTATAATAGTAGATGAACATAGAATAGTTCGGCCATGACAGAAACTACATATATAGAATCAGATCTACATTATTCCATAAGCAAAGAGAGCAGACCCTAATTATTAGACGTCTCTTCTAGGAGCCATCTGATTTGGATCTACTCTGTTTACAAAAACCATGAAAGGCGTATTTATGGAGTTAAGGGCTAAGATACCATATTCTAATTGTTGCTTTCATCCATGATTCCTTTGAAACCAAGTCATAACAATTACACACAACTTTTGATCACTGCTCATTCACAGTGCATAATGTGGTATACTTTTCCCTTATATGAACATGTTTTCATGCATTTGCAAACAGAGCAGACCTGGATCAGACGGCTCCTATAGGAGCGAGCCGTCTGATCCAGGTCTGCTCTGTTTGCTTTAGACATGATATAGATCTTATTCTGCAGTTTTTTGTCAAACAAAGGAAAGAATTTCAATGAAAATTTTACATTATAGAAATTAAGCTTATAAATATTCATGAATAATTATTCCAGTTGCTTGAAAATCTTTAACTTTCCATTTTATGAAATAAAAGATGATTTCATCTCATTAACAGATGAAAAGGTTATTGAACTGAGGTTGATTCTAAAGAAAACTATTAATATTAACCGCTTCCCTCATATAAACATGTTTTCACACATTTGCAAACAGAGTAGACCAAGATCAGATGGCTCCAATAGGAGCCATCTGATCAGTGTCTGCTCTATTTGCCAATGGAATTTGATTCTTTACTTTTTAAAATGGCTACAATGATCCACCTTGCACATTTCATTATAATTATTTTGTCCATTGATATTCAATTGAATTGAAATCTGTAATAAACATAGAACGGGGAAATGGTTAAACATGGTTTAGTATCAAAGAGCCTGTGAAGTTACCATATAAGTAATTTATGAATGAAAATACAATCACAGTCTACAGTTTACTGTACATACATACTGTATATGACCATTTCAAGGCATGCAAGTAGTGTAGACATAGAACATCCTATTGTCATCCCTAATGTATACCTATATAAGGAGTGGCGGCAGGTGTTATAGAACACATTTGTCAATATGAAACGATAGAACCAACTTATATTATTGTCTTAAACTGAGGCTGTTAGTGCTACAAACAATGTTGATCTGCTTTTAAGTTTCAGAGTGGGCTTTCCTTCATTTCTGTCTTTAAAACGTAAGTAGTGTGTCAAACAGTTTGGATCCTGATGAGACGCTGAGTTACTCGTCATCTCATCTGGATCTAAACTGTTTACCAAACTGTTCACAAATTCGCCCATCGCAGTCATGTTAGTTGTTTTCCTATGACTTCGGTGTTGAAAGAGTTAAACACTACACAGACATGGACAAAAAGTACCCATGGAAATATTAAAGCCACATACCAGTGGTCACAATGTTTACACAGTGTCCCATTAGTGAATACATTATTTGACATTTTTTTATTTTGCTAATTTCGTTATTTAATCAGGCACAAAGTGTTGATTTGATACTACACTGTTTTCAAGACCACAGGAACCTTTCCAATGGCGGGACTCTTTTTAACATACATTTTACAATTTCCAATTAGTTATTTCAATCAAGAGGAATGTGCTGCTAAAGGTAAGCTTTTATAAATTGTGTTTGAGAACAGTGTAGATCCTGATCTGACAGGGTAAGGATGTGTATAGGAATACAGTATAATCCCTCTAACCCGGATAAACAAATTAGTATCTTTAAGACAGGTGACTTCTCGATCCTTTGGAGCTTTTTGCATTAAGCCTAATAAGACCTAAATTATTCATTACCAAAATTCTGGTTTAGAGGGTTTTTACTGTACTGCATATACTCGTATAGGTAAAATGCCGGTGGTCTTGGTCTACCCTTTAGCACATCCCACTGACACTCAAACATATACAAATGGCGATGACACATCATGTTTGGTTTACATTGCAGCTCCTTATATCAGACATGCAGTGGTTGAGCATGATGGCCTTTTCGTTGACTGCAATGGCACGTCAGCTGGTGCCCAAGTGTATTGGACCAACGATGCTGGGACGTTTAGGAAAGATGGGGCTCATCTGTCAATATTCAACATAACCAGAAACTACACAGGCATATACAACTGTATGGAGGTTGTAAACACGACCATTGTCACTGTGGAAAATATTTATGTTGATGTTCAGTGTAAGTCAACCAGTCACTCGAGTTAGCTTTATCTTTTAGCCTGTTGACAATAATATTCAACAGGGAAAATGGTTAAGGTTCAATCACCTTTATGCATTTTAACCCTTTCCCTAATGTAGATGTGTTTTCACAGATTTCAGATTTCAGGATCTGCTCTGTTTGCTGATAGAATTTGATATATCTGTTTCCTTGCTTTCTAAAATGTCTACAATGATCTACCTTCCATATTTCTTTATAACTATTTTGTTAATGAATATTCAGTAGGTATTGACATTTGGCCTAAATATAGAACCAGGAAAGGGTTAAACAGGCATACTTATACATGTAATAAATTGTTCTTTCTTTCATGAAGCAAATGAAAGAGTATTTCTTATCTATTACGATAAAGCTTGACACATATTCATCCGAGTCTAAAATGAGTACAACATACTTTCCACATGCACATCTATGTTAAAATGGTTTTAAGATATCCTTGATAGCATTGATGAAGTTATGACTTGATTAATTACATTTCAGTTGTTATAAATTCCAAAGTCACAATAATTCGGAACCAATAAAGCATATTAGTGTTATTTGGCACCATTTTGATATTTATATATTTATTTAACTCTCCTCATGCTAGCAGCAAATTCTTCCGCCATGTATAACCTGTGCAACAATGAGGCCTGATCTAAACTGTTTATCACTCATGTTCCACTTCTGCATACAAAAAAAATCAGTTTTGAAAATTTTGTAGATGGGAACAGAGCAGCAAACAACAATTGAGCATGCTACAAAATTACTTTTCATGCAGAGATTTTAATTAGACTGATATAAAGTAGCAAAACAGTAGCAAATAGTAATACTGTATAGACCCTAATTAAGTTGCTCATGTCGCTCAAGGAGTCATTTGATCTAGTTCTGCACTATTTGTTTAAGTTTGTTTGTACGAATTTTATATTTTAGTTTCATGCTGTTCATCAAAGTCTGTTGAAAAATTCGGAAACAATATGAAAATAAGTACTGTTACATAAAATGTAATCTGTCACCCTTTGGACAAGTTCTTGGCTACATGCAGAACGTTGTAACATTTGATGATAATAATGGTTCTCCAACAGATCCAGCTAAGATCCTGAGTCTTAAGGCACCCAAACCAAATGTGAATGTCAACGATTCATATACCTTCATGGTCAAGCTGGAGGGAAATCCAGTGCCAACAACATCTCTCCACCAGAATGACGTCATTGTTTTCCAAGCCAATAAGACGGGGATGTTTAACATCAGTGTAGAACATGCTGAATGCTTGGAGTTCCAATCAGTGCAGCTCACAAGCGAAAATATGGTAGGAAATGACACAAGGACGGAAGATTTGTATGTACACTGTAAGTGTAGTTTAAAAGTTATAATGTTTGTTAATACTTAGTTAACCCTTTCAGTGAGAGAAAAGAGTCACTAATATCATTTGCGAACAGTGTAGATCCAGATAGGAGGGCTCCTCCATCATGGTCTTCACTGTTTGTCATGTTACATTTTTCTTTTGAAAAATCACTAAATATTCACAGTAAGCTTGATCATTTTGAATTTTGGAGTAGTCCATATGAAATTTCAGTGATGAAAGGGTTACTATGAAAGTTGTCCACAGTTTAAATTCATGACTGCTGCGTTTCGTTATTAGTTTTTGAAAACCTAACCCTTTCCCTCATATAAATGCCTTATCAGGCATTTGCAAACAGAGTAGACCCAGAACAGACAGCTCCTATAGGAGCTGTCTGATCAGGGTCTGCTCTGTTTGTTGATGGAATTTGATAGACCTGTTTCTTTAGTTTCTAAAATGGCTACACTGTTCCACCTTCCATGTATCATTATAACTGTTTTGTCCATGAATATTCAGTAGTTTTTTAAATTTGGAATGAATACAAAACAGGGAAAGGGTTAACCATGCCACTGATTTCTTTTAACTCTTTACGTATATCTGATTAATATTCTTGTAAGAAATAGCAATACAATGGCCATGACCATTGTTTAACATATAATTATTGCACTTCTGAAACTTTGCATTAATTTACATTACATGTACTTAAATCATTTTACTTACTGAGTTGATATATACCAGTCTGGACTCAAAATAACGGGATTCTCGTTCAGTTATTGGTCATGAATTTATCTCTTGTTATTTCTATATAAATATTTATCCAATTTAAGAAAATCGATGGTACGGAATAAAACAACTCTATGAAACAATTTTCGAAAAGCGCATTCAATTTACCGCAGTTTTCACACCTTCTGCGTCGCCAACATTTTAGTTACTTAACTTATAGACCCGGCAAGGTGTGAAAACAGATGTTAGGTGATAATTGCACCCTGGTCTTAATCTTTGTCTGGCAGGATTCTAGGACAATTGCCCCTCAGACACTTGCCTCCCTGACACATGTCCCCCTATTTGGGCATGGACGGACATTTGCCCTCTGGCCCACTACTGTTCCCTCCCCCCCCCCCCCCAATAATTGCCCCGTCTCTTCAATTTTCGCCCCTCTTACACATTATAGTAGACACCACGACATATTCTAGCTGTTTATGTGTTTTTGAGTCAAACCTAGTTGACACTCCCAACCTGTTCTAATTGTCAAAATGGTGAATATAGGTACTTCAGAGTAATAGATTTGGCTCAACAAGACATAAACAGTTAAAATAATTGTCATGGTGTCTACAATTATAATTTGTAATGTATTAGGGGGCAAAAATTGAAGGGAGGCAAATGTCCACCCATCAAACATTCCAGGGGGCCAAATGTCTTCCCAAGCCAAAACAGTAGAGTCAAATGTCCGCACAAGCCCAAATAGAGGGACAAATGTCCAGGGGACATTTGTCCATATACCTGTTTGTCTTACAGCAGTTATTCAATCAAGATAGCCATGTTTTATTAAATTATGGCAATACTTATGAAAACATTCTGAATTGTTTATGATAATTGTTGAACACAAACGATGGTTTAAATAGGTACAAATCATCCTAAACATTGGTGGTATATAAAAAGGCAATATCATCATCAAGTCATAACTTTAAAAAATCATAGGTTCTACAGATTAAATACAAATTAATAATTAATAATGAATAATTAAACCCTTAATTGTAGAGTTCAAATATACAAGCGACACATTGTCTTTACTGTACTGTATATGTAATGCTTCCCTTCCTAAATATTACGAAATTGTGCACTCAAAATATCAACCCATTCGCTGCTATGACATGGTTGTATGGCTACAAATCTTTTACTTTCATGTTTCATAATGAGTTAAATTACAAATAATGTGAAAAATTGAGACAAACACCTTAGAGTAACAGTTACTGTTTTAAGTGAGTTTATTCTTTATATCATATAAAGTTTAAAATAAAAGTTGATGAAATACAAGTCGATACCATGTTTGAGATCGTCAAAAAAGCCAAATTTGTTAAATTTCAGTTCTATGGACAGAAAACTCCGGTCCCTACCTTTTCATTGAATCATATTAAGACTAAATATTAACCAGTAATTAAAACAAGCACTTTTGCAATCATTTTAGATCCTTGCAAACAGTTTATCCAGATGAAACGTCATGTAACTCGGCATCATATCAGGTTCCTATTAAGGTATTTTTATGGCAATCAACACTGTTGTTTAAGACGCGGAAGAAAAATATATTTTTACAATGATAGGACTACATGTTTTGTAGAGGACATTACTTTGAACACCCTAGGTGAAACTTCAATAACCATTGCAAGCAGTGTGGATCCAGAGGACATGCTGAGTAACTCATCGTCTCTTCAGGATCCAACTGTTTGAATTTGGTGATATTTTTGTAAATTTTGCCATTTTAAAACCTGAAGCCGATGCTAATCTTAGCCAATGAAATTTATTTGGCACCAAAAGGGTTTATATTTAAAGGGTTATATACTTGTTTACAAAGGTCCGCCATCACCCAAATGTGGTATTCACAAGTTCGAACCTCGACTTGGAGGTGCAGTACAATTGAAAGTGAAGAATGTTGGATACCCCTACCCACAATACACCTGGACATTTAACGGCAAGATGGTGGCAAATGAAACAGGTGATAATGAAGCCAACATAACAATCACAGACGTAAAGATCGATGACTTTGGTGTATATACTGTTAAAATGACAAACGACCTTGGATCAGCAACCTTCAACTACAGCGTTATACCCTATGGTATTGGTTTTACTGTTTCAATACTATTCTGTTTTAACCCTTTCCCTGTTTAATATTCATCATCATGTAAGAAATAATGACATTATGAAAATTACTAGTTTAATATAGTTTTATACAGGAATTTATACACAGGATCTTTTGAGCAAACAGAGCAGACCCTGATCAGACCCTATAGCAGCCATCTGATCTGGGCCGGTCTACTCTGTTTGCAAATATATGAAAAGGCGTTTATATAAAGGAAAGTGTTAAGGAAACAAGCAGTGTTACCACATTTGATGTAAATGCTTTTAAAACTCTGTTTACTAAAACGATATGAATGGCATTTACAACCAGCTTGAATCCAGATCAGAGACAGAGTAACTCAGCAACAGAGTCTAGAATGTTTGCCACTCGGCCACTCATATCTTACTTGCCTGCTCCCAAAACAAATAATCAATGCGCTATTACAGACGCTACAAGCAGTTTTCTTTGCATGAGATCAATGTGTTGAAAATCAAATTTCTGATATCGACTAAGTGCGCTTTGGCATGAAATTGCGTATCTATAAGGGAAAGGATTAACATTCTTTCCAGTAGGTAATTAAATTGCAGCTGACGCTTCAGCCGTTTTCCACTATGCTTGACCATTTAGACCCATGCTGAACTTCTTTTAGTAAATCTACCAAAAAGGAGCATTTAATTACTAGAGAAAAGGTCATATTTAGAATTGTGTAGTTTTGAAGCAATTGTGATAAATAGAACATTTGCCTGTATGGAGCAAATGCTATGTTTATCATAATGATTTCTAAAAGTAACTTTTACAGCGGTGTCATTATGAAGGATTGGGTTAAGTTCATATAATCATATAGATTTACAGACGTTATTTCAAAAATTCATTGTCACTTATATTTAAGGACCCCCGGAACCTGTGACCAAGTTGGCAGTCAACAACATAACAGGCACCAGTGCCAATATCAGTTTTGTGTCTGGATATAATTACGGAGCTAAGCAAACTTTCATTGTACAGACTTTCAACGGAGAAACCTTCGAGGGTAAATATGAATAATTGCAATATTTTGAAAATGAGTTGAAATTGTAAATTCGTTTATAAGTTTAGATTTTGCATGCACACATCACAGGCTTGGCGAATGATTAGTCATTTTAAACCTGGGTCCGTCTTATGAAAGACCATATGACTGAAATTATATAAGGGCTGTTCCATTTAAATGAGTATGGGGGTGCAGGAAGGCACTTTCAAATTCGGCCACCCACCCATAGAAGTGTTTTACTTATGCACAAATCAATTAGAACCATTTTTGCAGCGAAACCCATCCATGCATAGCTGTTTTTTAAAGTGCCTTCCTGCCCCCCAATACACATTTAAATGGAACAGCCCTAAGCTCTAATATGTAACCATCGCAACTCCATGTGTGGAATTATTGTTAGTTCTTATATGGCACAATGGTAACTGGAAGTTGCAATCGTCATTTTAGAACTAAAGATAATTTCTATCATACTAAGTTAGTCCAGCAAGCAAGAATAAGTTGTATGAAGTTTGTTTCCTAGGTGTTCATATCTGTATAATGAAAATGAGCATATGTTGACACTTATCCGCACCAGCGAAAGCAGACAATGTATAATGCACTACCACATTACATATACTGTATATAATATAAAACCTGATAATTATTCATGTTAGGAGTATTAGCATCATGAATATTAATTAGATGATTTTTAAAATAGTAATATCAATTAGATGATGTTTTATAACTGCACATGAAAACTGAACATTTTTTCCATAGCAGAAACTGAAGAAACATATTTATAGTATTCCATTATAAGCAAAAAGACCCTGATAGGAGGGCTTCTTATAGGAATTGTCCGCTCTGGGTCTACTCTGGTTGCGACGACACTAAAAGGCATCTCTATCGCAGAAAAGTGTGAAATGGGTTAATATTGGAGTAGTACTTTACCATGAATGAATAAATACTTGATTGTGATGATTGCGATTATCTCTACAATGTACATTTTCTGTTTTAAAGACATTGCCATGTTCGAAGACAAGTCTAAAAATAACAGACCAGCGAATGTAAGTCACGTGATCAACGGTCTTCATTATAGCACAGCTTACAACCTGACAGTGATTTCAAACAATAGCCACGGGGAGAGTGAAAGGTCATCGGCATGTGTGCCCTTTTCTACTAAAGGTACTAAAACTTGAGCCTTGTATAACTGCATATTAAACTGTACAACCTGTCTTAAAAGGTATAATTCCCTTTCCCTGTTGCATATTCATGTAAGAAATGACATGAATATTTATTAGCTAAATTTGAATACTGGCATACAGTATGTATACAGGAATTTTTTAGTATTGGCAGAAACTGTAGAATCGCATCTATTATAATATCATAAGCAAACAGCAAACCCTGTTCAGATGGCACCTATAGGAGCTATCTGATCTGGGTCTACTCTGTTTGTAAATGCATTAGGGAAAGGGTTTAAAGCAGGTGGTAGCTTAATGCAGGTCAAAAGTAATGTAGAAGGCTTCAGTTGGAATTTTCTGCATTACTTAGTCCTGTATTAAGCACCCGTCTGCTCTTTAAGATTCATGTTCAAGAAATGAATAGCTGCTTAAATCAGGTAGTGTTCGAAATTGATATGCCCTTGTGTTTCATTATTCATTCAATACTTTCATTGACTGATACTCATATATATTAGTATATAGAGGATCTTACAAGGGTGTTCATTACTAATTGTTTTTATGCCCCCGTTGACGATAGTCAAGGGGCATTATGTTTTGCACATGTCTGTCCGTCTGTCTGTGTGTCCGTGTGTCACACTTTTACATGCAGTTGATTGTCACACTTTCTTCAAGCATAACATGTCAGTAATTTCTACACTTGTACACATGAAACTTCACATACACATTAATCGCCATCTATGCTATCATTTGGCACCCCGCCCATGCTGCCCTCAAGCTCAGGGTCAAGCTCAAATTACTTGGAAATTTTATGTGCAGTTGGTTGTCACATTTACATGCAGTTGGTTGTCACAGTTTTTTCATTGTCTTATATCTCAATTACTACTATAGCTATTGGCATTTAATTGCATATACACATTAAACACTATCTTTACTTTCATTGCGCACCAAGTCCATGCTGCCCGCAAGCCCAAGGTCAAGGTCAAATGACTTAGGAATTTTACATGCAGCTAGGCAAGCACTGCCACATGGGGCATCGCTGTGTCTTACAGACACAATTTTCTAGTTATGAAACGAGTTTACTATAATAATATGACACACACTTTAGCGAGTGTCATATTCATTATAGTAAACGAGTTTTTTGAAAACTAAATATGTAATGAACACAAATATATTATTATAATAAGTTTTTTTTATTGCATAACCTTTAAAAAGTACCACAGGAAGTGAAATAGACTATATCTGACGGCTGTTTCGACTATTGTTTACAGCGTAGTACAGCCAGATTCCAACTGCTCATAAAAAAAGCACTAGTGCATTTCCGCCACTTTGTTTGGGCACTACCACGTGGCAGAGTATGTGACAAAATTACATGACCTGCTTGATATAAAAATAGGATTGATTGCTCACATACCGTCAGCATGTCTAATCCTCTGTCAGTCTTGACATTGAATAGATAATTATGAATTAAACAAGCATTTATAAAAAAGAACCTGTCATTACATTTTTCAGACTTCACTTTTCTCATGTAGTTGTATACTTCAAGTACACTGTAGATAATGAAATTTTTTTTGTAAATATACAGTTGTCTGTATATATGAATGCACTGAAATACCATGTATGTTAACTTGACTGAGTCTTGTGAACCATGAAAAAATGAGTGTCATAACAAGGATAAGATGTAGACAGTTCAGAGTTGTTCAAGGTTTAAAACATGAAAAAACATAAGTTCAGATATGTTATTACTATTGTTTGAAAACAGTGTATACATTAAAATACAGCGAACCCCTCTAAACCCGAATTATTGTAGAGAAGAAATTAGATACTTTTAGGAAGGTGGCTGCTTGATGCAGGATGAAAGTCATGCAGAAAGCTCTTAGAAGATCTTTCTGCATAACTGTCACCCTGCATTAAGCTGCCACCTGTTTGCAGAACTGATATTTAACATCTAGTTTAGATTGGTTTTACTGTACACTATATTTATAATAAACAGAGATAAATAGCTTTTGCATGGGTAATATTGTAGAGAGACAAATGATGTTCAGTTTAAGAAACTGTTCAGGGCTTTGAAGCTGTTTAAACCAGTACAGTAAAACCCCTCTAAACTGGATGTTTAATTTTAGTATTAATATCAGTCTTGGAGACAGGTTGCAGCTTAATGCAAGGTGAAAGTTATGCAAAAAGCTCCTCTAGGAGCTTTTTGCATGACTTTCATCCTGCATTAAGCAGCAACCTGCCTAAAAATTATCTTAAATCTTCTGTACTGGAATTCTGGTTTAAAGGAGTATTACTGCATTAACCTGCTGCAGGCAGATGTGTGATTACCCATGTACACAGTTTGGATTCAGATGAGACCCAAAGTAACTCAGTGTCTCGTCATCAGAATCTAAACCTTTTGACACCCTGATAGCATTTTGGTAGACATACTGATAATAGCTTGAACATTTTAAAATGTATTGGCTGAAACATTCTGTAAAATGATCTGCTCAGCAGGCTTAAGATTAAACGGTTTTTATACGGGTATTGACATTTCCAATTTCGTTATCATTCATTTAATGAGACAATCTAGTGTTTCTTTCATTTGCATCAGTGCAAGGCAGAAAAGCAGAAAGCAAGTAGATATTTATATTGTATCATCCTTCCCCAGTTGATTTGTTTTCTTAGCCCATTTGCCTTGTGAGAAAAAGAGATCGGTCTTTGTTGTCTTCAACTTAGATATGTCAGCCTTATACAGTAGTTTTCTCATCAACTGACTTGTGTATTGCTTTAGAACTTACACCAGTGTACACCATTACACTATGGATTGTATTTGCTTTATAACTTACACTAGTGTACACCATTACACTATGGATTGTATTTGCTTTACCTTGGGTTTTTGCATGTACAATAAAACCAATCTAAAACAGGACATTAAATTTAGTATAAATTTAGTATAAATAAAAGTCTTGGAGACAGTTGGGGAGACAGGTGGTAGCTTAATGCAAAGAGGAGCTTTCTGCATGACTTTCTCTCTGCATTAAGCAGCCACCTGTATAAAAGTATCTAAATTCTTCTGGACTAGAATTCCAATTTAGTGAGGTTTTACTGTATTATGATCTCATCATAATGCCTGCTTCATTTTGTGTTGGAATTCCACTTTGTGAGGAAGCCTTCCAGTTGGCTTGTGATATCGGTAGTTCTACCCGGGCTTTCTTTTGTGCACGAAACAATGCAATGTGTACTGTGTACAGAAAAGCATGTTGGGTCTTCCTCATCCTATAATAGCTTGACATCACAATATGACTGAAATACTGTTAAAAGTGATGTAAAATCCCAATACAAACAAACAAAAAATCCGCTTATATTCATTCCTTTATACTTACCATATCGATTTGTCCTTAGATTAGAAAGTAGTTCAGATTGAGTGTACTTTTGCTTTGATTTTCTATAAGAGTTGTTGTCACTTTATATTATAGCGTCACTTTTCTTTGTGAAAAAATGAAAAGATCATTTTTTCCATTGGTGGTTTAAAAACACTAGCAAACATGTCGCAATGCTGGAAAAATGTTTTAATTGGAAGAAATGAACAGAATATACCCCAAGAATCTCTAGTTAGATGAAACGTCCAATTAATGCAAGTGAGCTACTGTAACGCGATTGTCATGTGGTGTCTGTTCTCATTCCATTCCTCCATAAGCTATTTTTAGACCCATGAACCTCTTTGAATAAATCTACCAATAAGGAGCATTCATACTAGAAAATAGGGAAAAATAGAATTGAGTAGTTTTTAAACAATTGTGATAGAGCATTTGCTCCATAGGAAAAAAGTGACTTTTACAGAGGCGTAGAATGACATATTTATGGAGGAAAGGGTTAAAGCAAGTGAATGAAAATGATGACCAACAAACTGCATCAACAAGGCTGAGTTGCATTGAAGGCTGATATCAGAGGAGTATTAACATATCGCAAGTACATAAGAGTTGGTGGTCCAAATTGAGACACAACGTCCACTTAAACCAAGAAACATGAGGAATATGGAAACAGTTTTAAAATCTGTGGCAAAAATTTAATGATCGGATCTGTCTCATGTTATAAGCAAACTGAGGAGACCCTGATCAGATGGCTCATGTAGGAGCCATCTGACTTTAGTTGCTCTGTATGCAAAGGCATGTGAACATGTTTATAATTTTTATGAGAGAGAAAAGCTTAATCTAGAATTATGCTCATGCATTAATATTACATCAGGTGTGGTAAAAGCACTGGAACTTCTGCATAGCTTCCGAAAAACTATTGCTTCTCCTTCAGTTTTCCTTCAGAGTTACATCTATATTGTTTCTCACCTCATCCGCGTATGCTTCTTTCTGTTTCCTTGGTTTTATAAGTTTGCAAGCCATCTTTATCCAAAATATCTGACCACATTTTCAGATAATTTCCACATCTAGTCCTCACTTCTAATATTTAGATGCTCATCAACTACTGTAGCCGGATGGAGATTGTGGCGAAACAGTTGACAGGCTTTAGACTGTGTTGCTTGGCAGCTCAGTTGGTAGAGTGTTGGAATTATAAGTCAAATGCCCTGATTTCGACTCTGGCAGTCGAGTCACAACTTTTTCACCATGTTGCATTTGGTTCCCAATGTAAATAACCCATAAAGTGACTTATAAGAAGATAATTTGTAATAATAAGAAACTCTTGGAGTGTTCTTTGAGTAAGAATTTGGGACGAATTCTTGTGTATAGAGGGGGTGTGTAGCCGGGTAGAGATTGTGGTGAAATAAATTGATAGACTTGACTTGGGAGCTCAGTCGGTAGGGTGTTGGCATGTTAAGCCAAAAGCCCTGGGTTCAAGTCTCAGTCGAGTCACTTTTTCACCATGTTACACTTCATTAATTCAGTGCTAATACATTGAAGTACTTTTCAGTTGTCTTTTGAATGTAATAAACAATCTTTGAATATTTTTTATAGTCATAATGTTTAGCCCGTGTGGTCGATTTCAAATGGAATAGTTCATCATTGTTTAACAACTGAATCCATTCAGAATGATGGATATGTTTTGTTAGAAGATTTTGTATGACAAACAGTGTAGATCCTGATCAGAATATTTGTTTAGAAGCCGTCTTATCTGGATCTACCCTGCATATATCCGTTTACAGCATTTGATGGGTTAATATTATTTTTTCCTCATTGTAAGCTACCATGTACCATTGTTCCGGCATGCTTTATATCCATGCTTTATATGATGTATCGGACTATTGGCAAATAATTCAGTCCAGATAAATCGATAATATTGAGACATAGTTAATATTGTGTTTATTAAATAATATTTTCCTTTAACAAATAAGAGATAGTGTGCTATATCCATATAAAAGTTCTTTAACCCATTACCTCATAGGCTATTTTTAGATCCAACCACTTTGAATAATGGCTACTGAAAAGGAGCATTTACTAAAAAAAGGATTTTTTTAGAATTGTGTTGTTTGAAACCATTGTGATAAATTGTGATAAATTTATTTATCATTGTAGTAATTTTATTTATCACAATGGTTTCAAAAAGTGACTTTTACAGAGGCGTTAAAAGGTGCCAATACTTGTATGAGGGAATGGGTTATCTATTTCTTACAGGTTGATAGGTTTAGGTAACAATTTTCTCCCACATGTATGTTTTGCAAAACCATTTAATGTTGCATGGATGCATTTTGCAAAAGTCAAAAACTACTGACATATGGCAGAGAATCATGTGTTTACTACAATCTTTACTCTATGCATGCTAGCGGCGAAACTGTGATTACCTATGCCATGGGTTTGTATCCAGATGAGACACTACATAATGTGGCATCTCATCAAGACAATCTGACCATAGTTTTGCAAAGAAATAAGAGAACTATATATTTTAAGAATTGAAGCAGATAACATATTACTTAATGTGTGCAAAGAGTTAATACAAGAAAATATATTTGTCGTTCTTACAGACCTGTACCACGTTGTTGATATACTGGAAGGGGGCAACCTTACACTGACATGTAATGGTACAAACATGACTGACGTGCACTGGGAGGACAACCACGGTAAACGGGTATCTGTCGACGAGGTGCTGGAGGTGACTGGAATCATTAGAAACGACACTGGTTTTTACAAGTGTGTCGGGAAACATGACTTAGTAACGAGAGAAACCATAGAGGAAATATTTCTTGATGTGCAATGTAAGTACATGATTCTTGTATATTTGCTGACAGCAGTTATTGGCTTCAAATCATGTATTTTTATAAATGTTACAGCTTTTTAAAATATTTGTAATTCATCCTTCTTGTGTATGATGATTATCTTAACCCTTTCATTCATATAAACGCCTTTTCACACATTTGCAAACTGTAGACCCAGATAAAATGACTCCTATAGGAGTCGTCTGATCAACCCAGGTCAGATGGCTCCTATAGGAGCCGTGTGATTAAGGTTTGCTGTTTGCTTTTGACATTATATAGATATGAGTCTAAAGCAAGAAAAGTTTACATTATAAGCTTATAAGTGTTTATGATGTCATATTCATGGAGTAGAGGGTTAAACAGTTAAACTCAGATCAGTATGAGTATCCATCATAGGTCACGGCTAATGCAGAGTGAAAGCCATGCAGAAAGCTACTCTGAGAACTTTCAACTTTTACTCTGTATGACATTAACCACACATTCAGCAGTCACCTGTCCCTCTGTCATATACGAGTAGTTAACCCTTTCACTCACATAAATGCTTTTTTCATGCCTTTGCAAACAGACTTGACCCAGATCTCACTGCGTCTGTAGTAACCTGTGATCAGGGTCTGCTT
Organism: Azorinus chamasolen; assembly: GCA_963576725.1. Taxonomy (NCBI): domain Eukaryota; kingdom Metazoa; phylum Mollusca; class Bivalvia; order Cardiida; family Solecurtidae; genus Azorinus; species Azorinus chamasolen. Next base: position 67,241,750 of record OY755248.1, read on the forward strand.
TGTGTACTTAAGAAATTGTATAGATCTGTTTAAGTCAAATATTTCCATAACCCTTTCTTTCATATAAGCACATTTTCACGCATTTGCAAACAGAGTGACCCAGATCAGATGACTCCTATGGAGCCGTCTGATCAGAGTCTGCTTTGTTTGCTAATGGAATTTGAAAGATCTGTTTCTTTATTTTCTAAAATGGCTAGAAAGTTCCAACTTCCATATTTTATTATAACAATTTTGGTAGATATATTGCTAATTTATATTCAAGAGGTATTCAAACATGGAAAAAGATATATAACTGGGAAAGGGTTAAAAAAAACTTACCTCATAAACTATACATTAATGAATGTTCATGAAGTGATCAATCCATGCACAAATGTTCATTAGGGAAAGTTTTAAGTTATATCGTGCAGAAATAAAACAATTGTCAGGTCTGTTATTCTATACAAATTTGTATATACTTGACATTACACAATAAAGTGATGTGTTATACTTCTTTTTTGCAGATCCAGCCAAGATTCTCAACATGTCAGTAGATGACAAGAACCTACATATTAATGATACTTATACCATGGAACTAAGGGTGGAGGGCAATCCTTCACCAAATATCACATTTATCAAATCGAGAGAGGGGACAGTGGTATTCTTCAGCAATACAACAGGAAGCGTGAATATAACTATAGACCCTGTGGAGTGTACTGATCTGGGAAACTATCAGCTTATCGTAAACAATCAAATTGCAAGCGAAACAGAAACACAAAATATTACTGTGAATTGTGAGTATCTATTGTATTTTTGAATATCGTTAACCATTTTAACACTGAATTTACAAAATTCAAACAGGTAAGTCTTAGCATGAATATTCAGAGATAATTATGTCTCCCACCTCATAGTAGCGTGGGAGACATATTGATTTACTCCTGTCCGTCTATCCGTCTGTCACAAAATCTTGTCCGCTCTCTAATTCTAAAAGCTCTCATCCAATCTTCACCAAACCTTATAAAAATGTTTATAGCTATAATATCTAGGCCAAGTTCTATACCCAGCAAGATTGTTTCAGGAACCTCAGAGTTATGGCCCTTGATTTATCTAAATGTTGCCTTATTAGCCTTGTTCACTCTCTTAGAAGTATAAAATGTCTCATCCAATCTTCATCACCAAACCGTATAAAAACGTTTATGGCTATAATATCTAGGCCAAGTTCAATAACCAGCAAGATTAAACGAGGCACTTTAGAGTTATGACCCTTGAGTATTACAAAATTGGCCTTTTTAGCCTTCTCCACTCTCTAAGTCACTATGTCTCCCACCACGTAGTGGTGTGTGAGACATTTGTAACTCGTTTCTGTCTGTCTGTCACAAAATCCTGTCCACTCTCTAATTTTAAAAGTTCTCATCCAATCTTCACCAAACCTTATAAAAATGTTTATAGCTATAATATCTAAGCCAAGTTTTATATCCAGCAAGATTGTTTCAGGAACTTTAGGGTTATGGCCCTTGATTTATCCAAATTTGGCCTTTTTAGCCTTGTCCCCTCTCTAAGTCAATAACCGTTAACGTATTGTCCAATCTTCACCAAATCTTATAAAAATGTTTATGGCTATAATATCTAGGCCAAGTTCAATATCCAGCAAGATTGTTTCAGGAACTTTAGAGTTATGGTCCTTGATTTATCCAAATTTGGCCTTTTTAGCCTTGTCCCCTCTCTAAGTCAAAAATGTCTAATACAATCTTCCCCAAACCTTATAAAAATATTTATGGCCATAATATCTAGTCAAAGTTCAATAACTAGCAAGATTGAGTTAAGCACTTTAGAGTTATGGCCATTGAATAATACAAAATTGGCCTTTTTAGCCTTGTCCACTCTCTAAGTCATAAAGTCCTCATCCAATCTTCACCAAACCTTATAAAAATGTTTATAGCTATAATATCTAAGCCAAGTTTTATATCCAGCAAGATTGTTTCAGGAACTTTAGGGTTATGGCCCTTGATTTATCCAAATTTGGCCTTTTTAGCCTTGTCCCCTCTCTAAGTCAATAACCGTTAACGTATTGTCCAATCTTCACCAAATCTTATAAAAATGTTTATGGCTATAATATCTAGGCCAGTTTCAATATCCAGCAAGATTGTTTCAGGAACTTTAGAGTTATGGTCCTTGATTTGTCCAAATTTGGCATTTCTAGCATTGTCCCCTCTCTAAGTCAAAAATGGCTCATCCAATCTTCCCCAAACCTTATGAAAATATTTATGGCTATAATATCTAGTCAAAGTTCAATAACCAGCAAGATTGAATTAAGCACTTTAGAGTTATGGCCCTTGAATAATACAAAATTGGCCTTTTTAGCCTTGTCCACTCTCTAAGTCATAAAGTTCTCATCTAATCATCACCAAACCTTATGAAATTGTTTATGGTTATAATATACATGTGTATAGGCCAAGTTGAATAACTAACACGTACTTCAGAGTTACAGCCCTTGAATTTTTGAAAAGGGCTTTTTTTTAAAACAAACAATGTCATTTGAAATTGTACTGCGAAAATCAGTGTCATTTTGTTGCAATTATATCATACATAATTGCAATTATATTCTAAAATATAACATGTTATATCATATATCCTTCAGGTCCACCTGTTGTAGATCCAAAAGCAAACATCACAACGAAATTCTACCCTCGCCTTGGTGTAGAAACACCACTGAAAATAGAGAACTATGGCTACCCTTACCCCAACTACACATGGACACACAACAAAGCCACCATTGCCAAACACAAAGACTCACACTTTGGAAGTAGTGTTGATATCAATGTAACAATGGACGACTTTGGTAGCTACGATGTTGATATGTCCAATGAGTATGGAAACCTGGATTTTTCATTCCAGATCATTGCTGCAGGTAAGAATCATGAATGGTTTCATTTGCTGCCAGGTAGTGTCATCCACCAGTTTCTTTCATAAACATAATGTAATATGAATCTAGATGAGATGTCTGATCTAGATCAAAACTTTAACCCGTTCCCTCATATAAACGCCTATTCACACATTTGCAAACAGAGAAGATCCAGATCAAACCGCTCCTAAAGGAGCCGTCTGATCAGGGTCTGCTCTGTTTGCTAACGAAATTTGATAGATCTCTTTCTTTATTGTCTAAAATGGCTACAATGTTACACATTCCATATTTCGTTATAACTATTTTGTCCATGAATATTCAATTGTATTCAAGGTATTGAAAATTGTATTAAATATAGACTAGGGAAATGTTTAAGTACATGATAACTTGAGTAAAATAGGTTTCTATCATTTGCTTCAATCTGTTCATGATTACAATCATCACAATGGTTATAAATTAACCCCAAGTTACCCCTTTACTCCATGAATATTCAGCAAAAAGACCTCATTAAGATAAACTAGATTAATTGTAATAATAGCACATTGATACAGGAATGTTTTGCCCTGACAGAAACTGTAGTAACATGTCTATATTGTGCCATAATCAAACAGATCAGGCCCTCATCAGACAACTCCTACAAGAGCCGTCTAAGATTGATCTACTCTGCTTGCAAGGGCGTAGAAAGGCATGTTTATGGAGAAAAGGGTTTACTGTTTCACTGTTAACCCTGGGTTAAAATCTAGCTAATTGGTTAGCAAATTAACAAAACCAGTGTTAAACAGTTGTATAAAAAGTTTTAACTATTTGTTTTGTTAACCAAAATAGTTAAAATTCAACCCAAATCATTGTCCAACAATACGGTTTATCATTTATAATATTCCGGTTCAACTTATATATGTTAAAGACAAACTGATTTAGAATCAAGTGTTATGGCAGAACTCACAACAGTTTAAAAATTCTGAAAGGGGGTGATCCCCGAGAGCAAAAATTACAACACAAACAGAGAAAATTGCAGACTCGGTTTTATTGAGTCTGTTCATGAACAGTAATTGAAAGTGCAACACTGCTCACGCCCCCTAGCACCGGCTTAAGCGGTATTCAATTTTCAGAACAAGAAGTACTGAAATTAATGATCTCGAAGGATCAGAAGGTATAACAACACTGAGAATGAAGTACGGGGCGACGTTTTACGGCCGCCACACAAGCACTTAACACCTGCTGTTGTGAAGATTATAAATTCTGAAAGGGGGTGATCTATCCTTGCTACATGTATCTGACGTAAGACAGACCTTAGGCTTTGATTTGGAGGAAGGATTAAACATTGTGGGTGGAGTTTGTCTTTTATTGTAGGCCTAGGTAACTTAGATAAGATGTGTAAGGTTTGGTGAAAAAATAACCATTTTAGTATTTAAATATGCTCTTTATCTATTGCTCTGTTAATGATATCTTAACACATTCCCTCCTAGTGATGCAATTTAGCACCTCTGTAAAAGTCATATTTCGATAGGAGCAAATGCTCTGTTTGTCACAATGGTTTCAAAACTGCACAAATCTAAAATTTTCTTTTTCTCTAGGAAATGTTCCTTTTCTGTAGATTTATTCAAAGAGGTTGGGTCTAAAAATAGTCTAGGAGGGAATGAGTTAAGAAAGCAGTTATTATCCTTACCCACAGGTCCCCCTGATCAGGTGACAGATATAAAGGTAGACAACTTTACCTACAACAGTGCGGTATTAAGCTGGACCTCAGGATATAACTATGGAAACCCACAGACATTCAAACTCAAGAAAGACAATGGAAAAGGGACATTTATCGGTTTGTACATTACCCTGTGTCCCTCCAACAAACTTAACCCTTACAATGCTAAATTTTCAAATGGACTATTCCAAAATTCAAACAAGCCAAGCTTACTGTGAATGTTTAGGGATTTTTTAAAGAAAAGTGTAAACAAACAGTGGAGCCCCTGATGAGAGGGCTCCTCTTGGAGCCCCTCTCATCTTGGTCTACATTGTTTGCACAGGACAGTTTTCCGCATTTAAGGGTTAAACATTTAATTGCTGACTGCACAAAATGCCTTTTTTGCTCAGTATAAATCTTTAATATACCAGATGATAATGTGTACCGTAAACTATCTGGAATTCAAAACTTAAATGAGGGCATGATGTTCTTGCAAAGTAGATTTGTTCTCTGCACATAAACGTGTGTGCAGAAACTACATGAGAAAGTTTCAAAACATAAAACTGACCTGAAACAGTAAACAATGGATAATAAGACCAGAGATATTTCTTTAAAAAATACTGAGCTCTAGATACGATGCATAACTGAAAACATTTTAGGAATGATTACTTTATTATACCCCAACAAACAAAGTTTAGTGGGGGGTGTATGTAGGAGTCACCTTGTCGGTGGGTTGGTCGGTCTGTTGACTTGTTTCCGCACGGTGTTTCAGAAACCGCTGACTAGAATTCAATGAAACTTGACATCATGCTTTATCACAAAGAGGACATGTGCATCCAACTATAAATTAATTTTCCAGCACATTGATTCCTTACAGAGTTATGCCCCTTTGTTTAAAGTTGTTGTGTTGGTCGGTCTGTTGACTTGTTTCTGCACGATTTCTCAGTAACTGCTGACTAGAATTCATTGAAACTTGACATGATGCTTTATCATAAAGAAGACATGTGCATCCAAATATAATTTTCCAGCTAATTGATTTCCTTACAGAGTTATGCCCGTTTGTTTTAAATGTGTGTGTTGGTCAGTCTGTTGACTCTTGTAACCGCTGACTGGAATCCAATGAAACTTGACATAATGCTTTATAATAAAGAGGACATGTGCATCCAAATATATCAGCTGATTGACCAGCTGATTGATTTTCGTACAAGGTTATTCCCCTTGTTTAAAAGTTTTGTGTTGGTCTGTCTGTTGACTTGTATTCTGCACGGTATCTCAGCGACTGCTGACTGGAATCATATGAAACTTGACATGTACTTTATCTTGAAGAGGAGATGCCCATCCATTATAGTTTTAAATTTATCTGCTTCCTTACACAGTTATGCCCCTTTGAATTTTTGTCTGTTGGTCGGTCTGTTTACCTTTTTTTCGCGCTGTTACTTAGCAACTGCTTACTGGATTCCAATGAATCTTGACATGATGCTTTGTCATAAAGAGGACATTCACATCCAGTTAAAGTTTTCCAGTTATGGCCCTTTATCATTTTCTATTTTTTTTTAAATTTAGCTGGACAAGTACCAAATCAGACGTGAGTTGGCGCAACACGCGGCTCTTGTCTTACATAATTATGCCCCTTTCTTTAAAAGTTTTGTGCTGGTCCTTCTGTTTACTCTTATTCCACGCTGTTTCTAAGTAAACGCTGACTGGAATCTAATGTAACTTGAAATAGTGCTTAATCATAAAGCGGACATGCACATCCAATTACAGTTTTCCAATTATGCTCCTTCGAATTGTACAAAGCTTTTTAATGTCACATTTGAAAGGAGGGGGTATTAATCACCTTCAGTGATAGTTCTAGTTTCTCCACCAAACCCTATATTGTTACCACTCTTAAGAATTGCCTTGAGGAGATGATTCTTAAGAGTGGTCACAACATAGGGTTTTGTGGAGATTGATTATTTTCGTATTTGAGTACACACCTTTATCTGTAGTTCGTAAATAAATAGACATTATATGTTGAATATGTTTCTAAATCACCACTAATTGTATACGAGCATATAAACAGTTATAAAACAAACATCCCAATTAACTATACGAATATATGTTCAATTTGATCACTGTTTGAATTGCCATTTATCCTTTGAATGCGGAAAAGGAATGCATTGTTGTTTGTAAACAGTGTAGATCCAGATCAAAGGGCTCTATTAGCCTGCTGATTAGGGTATGTACTGTTTGTCCTTAAAAACCCTCTAGCAAATTTAAGTCCTTTTTAGCTCGACTATTCGAAGAATAGTGGAGATATCCTACTCGCCCCGGCGTCGACGTCCTCGTCCGCGTCACATCTTAGTTAAGGTTTTTTTCAAAGTCCACTTTTTGCCTTTAACCTTTGGAATAAAGCTTTGGAACTTGGAACACTTGCTTCAATTTGACAGCTGGAATTATGGCCCTTTTTAACTTACAATTTTTGGTTAAGGTTTTTGTTAAAGTCCACTGATTAACATAACCCTTTGGGATAAAGCTTTGAAACTTGGATCACTTGTTCACCACCACTAGTTTTATTTGTAGGCAAGCGTACATAACTCTATCAAGCAATTTGGCAGAATTATGGCCCTTTTTAATTTAGAATTTTTGGTTAAGGTTTTTGTTAAAGTCCACTTATTTACATAACCCCTTGAGATAAAGCTTTGGAACTTGGAACACTTGTTCATCATCACAAGTTTTGCTTTATCTGTAAGCAAGAGTGCATTACTCTGTCAAGCATTTTAATAAAAATTATTGCCCTTTTTAACTCAGGTTTTTCTTTTCATTAAAGATTTCAATGAGATACTAAATGTTGAATACTATTAAAGATATTTTACTTGCAGTTTGATTACTTGCTTCTAGTGTCATTTGACACCATTTTAGGCCACTATCAAGCATTTTTACACTAACAATTCTGAGAATAGTCGAGCACGCTGTCCTGTGACAGCTCTTGTTACTGACTGGACTCTACAGTTAAATATCGATGGATCATTCCATTTTCAAAAGTGGGGCTATTGTCATGACCCTCTCGTCGGCATCGGCATTGGTTAACCTTTTTGTTAAAGTCCATTTCTCAGAAACCATCAAAGAATTTTGGTTAAAATTTGATATGCATGTTTACTATCAGAAGGGGAACTAATTTCACAAGGGCAGGTAACCTAAAAATTAATTTTGCCATAGTATAGCTCCTTCCCCGTTGACGTTAGTCAGGGGGCATTATGTTTTGCACATGTCCGTCTGTCCGTGTGTCACGATTTTAGGTGCAGTTGGTTGTCACAGTTTTTCAAGTGTTATAAGTCAGTAATTTCTACACTTATACACATATAACTTCACATACACATGAATTACCATCTGTGCTATCATTTGGCACCCCACCTGTGCTGCACGCAAGCCCAAGGTCGAGGTCAAATGACTTGGAAATTTTACGTGCAGTTGGTTGTCACATTTACGTGCAGTTTTTTGTCACAGCTTTTAAATTGTCTTATATCTCCCTAACCACTGTAGCTATTGCCATGGAGTTGCATGTACACATTGGACACCATCCATACTTTCATTGCACACCCAGTCCATGCTACCCACAAGCCCAAGGTCAAGGTCAAATGATTTGGAAATTTAACGTGCAGCTAGGCGAGCACCTACACGGGGGGGGGGGGGCATCACTGTGTCTTACAGACACAATTTTCTAGTTTGACTTAGACTTCCACTACACTATCCAGCACTAAGAAAAGTGGAGCACGCTGTCCACGAACAGCTCTTGTTATATTTCAGCTACATATACATTATGTTCTTTACAGATTTTATGAATTTTACGGACAAATCGGACCACGGCTTGGAAAGAGGGAACTATCAGGTTACCGGCCTCGACAGTTCCACCTCCTACACATTTGCCGTGGTATCGGCCAATGCAAATGGTACCAGCCCAATGACAAAAGACACTGTCCAATTTAACACTTCAGGTGAGACTAATATGCGTATGAGCTGCTGTGTGATTGAGGGTTGAGATAACCAGTCATAGTTTAGAACAGTCTTGTAACCATGCATGTAAAGAAATTATACTTAATACCATCTTGTGTTACATTGAATTCTATGTGTACCTGTATCTATTGATTTAATGAGTTTGTTCGTTTTGTAAAAAATGACTTGCATTTTCAAACAGCTTGGATTCAGGTCGACCCTAGCTGTTTGATACTTGATCAATGGTTTCTGTAAAGCATAATCAAATCGGACACTGTCAAATTTAAGCAGATGTTTTGTTTGAGCAGACTAAGTATTGACACCTATTTAATTTACATTTAACTATTTCTTTCCTATCAATGCCTTTTTATGCATCATCAAACAGAGTAGACCCAGAAGAGAAGGCTCCTGTAGGAACCGTTTGATTAAGATCTGCTCTGTTTGCTGTTAATGGAATTTGATAGATCTGTTTCTTTAGTTTCTAAAATGACTATAATGTTCCACCTTCCATATCTTATTATAACTATTTTGTCAATGAATATTATTTAGTAGTTATTATACCCCCACCACCTGTGGTGGGGGCTATATAGGAATCACCTTGTCCGTCCGTCGGTCGTCCGTCACTCGCGTTTTTTTTTGGAACATTTGCTTTTTTCTTGAAAACTATTTTCGATACAACCTTCAAACTTAATACATAGTATAAGTGTTATGTGGGGACAATCTTCTCCGTGTTTCATAACTCTTGCACAAAATTTGACACAATTATGCCCCTTTTTAACTTGTTTGCCTCTTAATAGGGACATATTTTTTGGACCTGCCATTTTCTTGAAACCTGTTTTGATATTGTCTTCAAACTTGGTACACATTATGAGGGTGATGAGAGGATGTGCAGTCAACAAGGGTTGTAACTAAATTCATTTTTGAGGGGAGTTATTCCCCTTAGTTACTTATCAAAAGCATTTTTTTTGTCCAGAGCGTAACTTCTAAAGTATTGTAGGCACAACTTTGAAACTTGATATATGGATAGAGGGCGATGAGAGGATGTGCAGTCAACAAGGGTTGTAACTCTAAATTCATTATTGAGTGAGTTATTCCCCTTAGTTTCTATTCAGATGCAATATTTTGTCCGGAGCATAACTTCTAAAGTATTGTAGGCACAACTGTGAAATATACATATGGATAGAGGGTGATGAGAGGATGTGCAGTCAACAAAGGTTGTAACTCTAAATTCATTTTTAATGGAGTTATTCCCCTTTGTTACTTTTCAGAAGCATTCTTTTTAGTCTGGAGCATAACTTTTCAAATATTGTAGGTACAACAGAGAAACTTTGTATATGGATAGATGGTGATGAGAGGATGTGCAGTTAACAAGGACTGTAACTCTTAAATTCATTTTTGAGGGATTTATTCCCCTTTGTTACTTTTCTTAAGTATTTTTTGGCCAGAGCATAACTTCTCAAGTACTACTTCTACATTTCTTCACCATTGAACTTCAAATTTTGATGTGTAGATGTGTGTGACATAATTTTGATGTGAGTCATTCCTTGACTGGACCTTAAAATAATTTCTTTCCACAAGTGTTGATGAAACGATTATTGAGCTATTGCCTTTTGTATTGAAGTCATTGGATCTTTTGACAAGGCGGTGGGTGGGGGTATCAATCACCTTTAGTGATAGTTCTAGTTGAAATTTGGAATAAAGTTTTATATAAGAGGTTAAGGTACCATGGTTATAACCTTTGAAATACGTCACAATTCAGACATGTAACTCAACATTTAAACTGGAATGTGTTTTCTATTGTAGATGCCCCATCACACCATAAAAGCAACAAGAAAGCCATTGTTGGAGGAGTGATAGGGGCTTTATGTGGCCTTGCGGTCATAGTTGCAATCGCAATATTCTTGAAGAGAAGGCGAGATCGCCGACAGTCATGTAAGTTGCTAATAACTCTTTACTCTATGAATATTCATGCAAGAAATAATGACATCATGAATATTAATTAACCAAACTTTTACAGTAGCCTTACAAACCAGGAAATGTTCAACTATGACAGAAACTGTAGAATCGAATCTGTTACTTCATAAGCAAACAGAGCAGGCCTTGATCAGACGGCTCTTGCAGGAGCCATTTGATCTGGGTCTACTATGTTTGCAAAGGCTTAAAAAGATGCATCTATGGAGTAAGAGTTGAATGAATGAATGAATGAATGAATGAATGAATGAAAGACTTTATTTAAAGAGGGTTACCCGGTTAGTCAACAGACTAATCTACCCCAGGGCCCTCTAACACAAGCATTTCATACAAAATATTTAACAACAGAAATATAATAAGAATATCTGTAATTTAAAAGACTGGACAGAGTAGCCATATAATGCACATTTTAATCGATTAAAACGAACTGAATGCGAATACTAGTTTGTAAAAGTGAAATATGGCATTATAATACCAAGAAAAGAAACTTCCACAGAAATTGTCCAATCTGGGATTACTCAATTCTTAGCCTCATGTAATACTCTGTACACAGTCATGTAACACATGAAAAAAAATCATAGTGATAGATATTAGAAAACATATTCACAAAACTGGTTTATCAAAACAACACTGTATGTATATGCTATAGAAAGTATAAAAGTATTGTTCACATATTTCAAACAGGGCAAACCCAGCTCAGAAACTCCTGCAGAGTTTTTTCTGAAATGGAATTGTTCTGTTTGTTAATGTTCAAGACTAAATTTGTAAATCGTCATTGTTACACTGGTTGTTTTACACTGAATTACAATAGAAGAAACTTTGACCTCACAATAGAAATGATTTTGAACAACAACAGTCCTTTCAAATCTATGTAGGTTTTGAACACTTGACAGTAATTAGCAGTATCAAATTATTGTTGATATTTGTTTTTTAAGATTATTTTAAACGTTGCAGATACAGATGCGTGCTTTGGAAAGCTTTCGATAGTACCTTCATTGTTCAATAATGGTTGCTTTATGAAGAAAAAAGGCTAAAATTGATTTAAAACTAGAGTTACTTTAAGAAAAGGAAAATGGTTATGAACAACAAAATAGCAAGATATGTACAAATAGTGCTAAGCGTGTATGGTATCTTGAGATAGTGGCTCAGAACAGGCAATATTAATTCAGCGCTCTGTATGAAAAAGACGGTGCTGAATAAATAACACCAATGGTGTGAACATTTGGTCTTTAGAAGATGAATGAATGAATAAATGAATAAATGAAAGACCCCATTTTACGAGGGCAGCTCATTTAGTCACTATGACCAATCTACATTGAAGCCCTTAAACAAAAGCATTTTATACACAATACAAAACAGTAAAACACAGATCTATATGCACAAGAAATCGATGTTCGGTAATGTTGAGTCTGGATAATTAATAAGTGTTGTCTGCTTCAATTCTGACATTACTGTAAAACATATGCCTCCTCCCACAAGTTGACTAGTCTCCAGTTCTCTTTAAAGGGTAAGTCCCTACATTAGACATGTTTCAAAATTGCCTAAAATATACAAAACTCATTTGTTTATATGCAGAAAAAGACATACATGTATATCAAAAGAAAACCAATTGAATAAACACTGAAAAAGACACACATTCCATATGTTTGATATGTTATTCGGCAATGTATTTATTCGGCTCACGTTTTAGTTTTGTTAACCGTTCGACCAAGGGCAAGCATATTTTGTTGTAGAACTAAAATTATAAGTGTCAATGAAAATGGTTTATTTTGTATCGCAGGGGCATTTTTCGATATAAGTTCAAATTGACAATCTTCATAATATTAATGATTGAACATAACAAATATTAAGTTTTATGACATTATTGAAAATATGCGTTCATTGTAGGGACTTCCTCTTTAATAGAAGCTATTTAAAACCTACTGATTTGAAATTTAGTCCTTTCCCTGTTGAATATTCATGTAAGACAGAATGACATCATGAACATTTATTACCTGAATTTTTATTATTGCATATGCACACGTGAAATTTTGGTATTGGTAGAAACTGTAGAGTCAGATATATTGTTATTTCGTAAGCAAACAGCAGACTTTAACCCATTACCTCATAGGCTATTTTAGACCCGAACTCATTGAATAAATCTACCTAAAAGGAGCATTTACAAGAGAAAAAGAAAATTTTAGAATGGGGTAGTTATAAAACCATTGTGATAAATAGAGTATTTGCTCCATAGAAGCAAATTCTCTATTTATCACAGTGGTTTCAAAAAGAGGCGTCAAAAGGCGTCAATATAAGGGAATGGGTTAAAAGGAGCAGTTTGATCGGGGTCTACTCTGTTTGCAAATGCATGAAACGGCTTTTATATGAGCGAAATGGTCAATCAAGGTACATTTGTAATAGTTTATATTGTAATAATCACAAATTATTTTACAAATTGTATATAGGCAGTCATCACACTGGTTATAAGTGAGTCCATACAGGCTGATTAACCCATTACCTCAATGGCTATTTTTAGATCCATTACCTCATAAGCTATTTTTAGACCCAACCTTTTTGAATACGACTACTGACAAGGAGCATTTACTAGAGAAAAGGAAAATTAATTATATAGTTCCGAAACCATTGTGACAAATAGAACATTCACTCCTGTGGTACGAATGCTCTATCTATCACAATGGTTTCAGAAATTTGACTTTTTCAGAGGTGTCAAAAGGCGCCAACATAAGGGAATGCGTTAAGCTCTACACAAGACATGGAAAGTGATTAAAAGAATAATAAAACCAGTTTTGAACCGTGTCTGTTTCTATGTTATTCAAGTCTGCATATTCCGTGCAATACTAATAAGTTTGTCCTTTTTTCACAGATCATAAATTTGATGACGACCAGTACGAGTAGATGCTATCAACATGTTGGTATGACACTGTGTGTTTATTCAACGGTTTTTCATTAGATGCTGTTGACACGTTTGCATGACACAGTGTTAGTTTGCATGACACTGTTAATTCAACATCCATTCATTAGATGCTATTGACACGCTTGTATGACACTGTCAGACTGTGATAATTCAACAACCTTTCATTGTCTTCTCGACATATAGTCTCATACTAATTTAGCACATGAATTCAACCAGAACTTCTCAAACGGACTATAAAGGAGTATTCTGAAAGCCCAAACATGTTTTAAAATATGTTTCAAAATTGGCAATTTGTTGACACAGTTTGGCAAGCCAAATTATAATAATGAACAATGAAGTCATGTTGTTTTGACTAATCAATAGACACAATATGAACAGGAGCAAAATACGAGTAAAATAAAGATATCTTAAGTCCATTTATATCTTGCAGTGCAGCATGTCGTATGAGACTGATACTTATTTTCTGCATGAATGTTTGGTGTTAATAAGGAATTTTACAGTAAAACTTCTCTTATGCGACCACTTTATCAATGGACATTGGTGTATTTAACCCTTTCCCTGTTCTATATTTAGCCCTAAATTTGATACCTAATTCATGGAGAAAATTCTTATAAGGAAAATATGCAAGGTGGAACAATGTACCCAATTTGGAAAGTAAAGAAACCTAGCTTTCAAATTCTATTAGCAAACAGAGGAGACCCTGATCAGACGGCTCCTCTAGGAGCCGTCTGATCTGGGTCTCCTCTGTTTGCAAATGCATGAAAACACGTTTATATGAGGGAAAGGATTAAAAGCAGGATGTCCTGCATTAAGCTACCACTTGTCTCTAAGACTGAGAATTGTACTTCATTTTGGAAGCACATCACATTAGAGGAGTTTTACAGGTTCGCTGTATTTATTAAGTTGGGGATACATTACAGTATGTCAGACTTTTGACCTCCAAATTTTAAATTATTTGTTCTCATCTCATAACTTCTTACCACAGAGCACTAACTTCAACACTTCTGAAATCTTATATCTGACTTCTTATTTCCAAATTCTCACTTCATTGATATAAGAATAAGAAGTTAAAAGTTGGAAGTATGAAGTCCCTTCATGGCTTCCATGTGTACCAGATCCCATAATTCAAATGTTTTACATTAATCCTATACTCCATATACCCTTTAACAGTTTTGCAAACAAAAGTAGACCCCAATCATACGGCTCCTGTAGGAACTGTCTGATCAGGGTCTGCTGTCTTTGCTAAATTGTAATTATATACTTATGACTTTACAGTTTGTAGTATACATGTACTATATTATAATAACAATAATCTAATTAATATTCACGGTGTCATTATAAATAGTCATGGAGTAACGGGTTGATTCATTGAAGAGATTCATCAGAATAGCAAATGCAGTCATTATAGTATATTCAGAAGCATTGCTTAGCACCAACAATTAAATCTGCTATTGGTGAACTGTGACTTGTTCATGTTTATCCGCACTTGGTACAGTTACTTTTAGGATATATTACGTGTTCCCAAGTCTCTGTTTATAGGTGTTTTCCTGGTTGCTATCCAGATGGCCTCATTAATTCTGTTTTCTTTGGTTGTATTCCTTGTGTATTTATTGTCCCCTCATAATTAACTACATGGTTAGTGCGGATCTGTGTAGTCATTGACCGTACTCATGTTGAATGTACTCTCTGAGACTAAGCATCACCCTTCTCTCATGAATATTTTGGTATTATCATAAGCGAGTTTGTACGAGCGTATGGTAATATTTATGTTGATATCATGTATATTATGCAGTGCTTCAAACAGCTGTTGTGATAAAAATCTTGTTTTAAACATACAGTAGAACCTGCCTTAAGCGGCCATCAAAAGAGGTCTAATTATGGGTTTGTAAGGCAGATAGTAGCTTAATGCAGGTCAAAAGTAATGTTCCTATAGAAGCTTGCTGCATTACGTTTGCCCTGCATTAAGCAACCACCTGCTATTTTAAAGGGGATGTCCCTACATTTGAAGCGTTTCATAAACACTTAAAATATACAAAACTCATTTGTTTATATGCTGAAAAGTAGTATATCACAAAAAGTCCCATATAATTACCGTTTATAATGACAAAACATCCATGTGTTTGATATCGCCGATCCCGGTTTTACTCCCAGATGTTTCAGTTTTATTCGGGTTGAGTTTTAGTTTCGTAACTGTTCGCCCCATTCGCGATTCTCCGACCACGTCCGAGAAAGCTATTACGTAAACAATTGAGGGATCGGGTGTTCATCGGCAAAACGCGGAAGAATTTACGGAAAAGGCCGATAATATTGTGTTGTAGAACAAAAATTATCAGTTATTGATGAAATCGGTTTATTTGTATCACATGGGCATTTTTCGATATAAGTTCAAATTGGGAACCTTCATAATAATGATAGAGCATAACAAATACCAAGTTTTATGATATTATTGAAAATATGCGATCATTGTAGGGACCTCCTCTTTAAGATGCCTATGTTCAATAGATAAATGTCTGCTTAGGACAGGTTCTGCTGTTTTTCATTAATGTGTAGTACATGTACCTTTCGACCTTCTCAAACTAAATATGTGCAGGGAGTTGGGTAGAATATCCACTAAGTATCAAGACATATTCCTATCATATCGTCTCTACATATCACAACATGTACACCAATATACCAATTATAAAATATTTTGAACATGTTCTAAACAATGTTATCCATTTACTCCATAAATATGCTTTTCTACACCTTTGCAAACAGAGTAGACCCAGATCAGACAGTTCCTATAGGAGCTGTTTGATCAGGGTCTGTTCTGTGTGATTATAATATAGATATGATTTTACAGATTCTGTCATTACCAAAACTTTCTGTATCTATGTGCTATTATAACTATTTAGAATGAACTAATAGAATGATGTTATTGCTTCTCTTACATTTCCTTTGCAGTCTTACAGATAACATTTAAGTAATGCCCCAATAGTTAGAAGATTTAAACAAATATCACTACCAGTCTTCAAGACAGGTGGCAGCTTATGCAGGATAATGAAGAAAGCTTCTTTAGGAGCTTCCTTCATGACTTTCACCTTGCATTAAGCAGCCAACTTCCTAAATAGTTCTCCATGTTTCCTTAATTACTAAAACTTCAAACTATCTAGTCTTTACTGTATTGTTATCTCAACCTCAATGTTTCGTAGTTTAGGTAAAATGACACTGATCATACAAGGATTATTTGTTATAAGTTATATTTGATATGTGGTTTAATGTTTTATATTAATTAATGTGACAGAATGACCAATGACCAATAAAATGAAAAACTGGATAGTTTCATTTGTTGTTCTCTACATCATTTCATAAATTCTCACATGTAGCATTTTATATAACTGAAATTAAGGAATTCAGTTCAACTCATTGCATGCTAGTGTCGAATTGGTGATAATCTAGACTATACAAACAGTTTAAATCCAGACGAGACATCGAACAATTGAGTCTAATCAGGATCCAAATTAGTTGTTTCTACAGTTATTATACCCCCCACAACGAAGTTTGGGGGGGGTATACTGGAATCAGGTTGTCCGTCTGTCCGTCTGTCCGTCTGTCCGTCTGTCCGGTCTGTCCGTCTGTCCGTCCGTCCGCACTCACCAAAGGGTAGTTGTGTGACTTTTTCTAACTAGTCCCACAAGTAAAATCATTAACCTGGCCATCTCTTGTGACATTAACCTGGCCATTTCTTGTGACATTAACCTGGCCAGTTGTGGGACATAGGGTTAGGGTTAGGGTTAGCTTCCAGATCATTCTTTTCCAAAGTTAGAGCCAAAAATAGTTTTTCTTGTGGGACTAGTCACACAAGAAAAGATCAAAGGAAAAAGTCACACAACTACCCATTTGTTAGTATGTCCGTCTGTCCGTCCGTGGACACAATTTTGTCCGGCCTTCTTCTTCTACAGTTTTGCTTCAATTTTGTTGAAAGTTCATATATAGCCATATGACCATATAAACCTGTGCACCGCATATTTCCGTTATGATCGGACCACTACTTCAGGAGTTATCTCCCCTTTTTAGTCCCGTACCAATGTTTTCCGGTTTTCTGGATTTTTTATAGAAGTGACTCCAGATATCAACTCTATATTTAGTACAAAGCTAAATCTGTATAAGTTACAGCTTATGTTACAATCTCAGTCCGGTTGAATAATTATTTCCAGAGTTATTGCCCTTGTATTTTAATTTTTTTCTTCAAATTTGGGATTTTCCGGGCTTTTCTTGGAAGTGGTTGCAGATATTAACTTTATATTTGGCATAAAGCTAACTCTACATGATTTACAGCTTAATTCCCAATCTCAGTCTGGTTGAATAATTTTTGCCAGAGTTATGGCCCTTGAACTTTAATTTTTTGTCAAATTTTCAGTTTTCCGGACTTTTCTTGGATGTGGTTGCAGATATTAACTTTATATTTGGCATAAAGCTAACTCTACATGATTTACAGCTTAATTCCCAATCTCAGTCTGGTTGAATAATTTTTGCCAGAGTTATGGCCCTTGAACTTTAATTTTTTGTCAAATTTTCAGTTTTCCGGTCTTTCTTTGGAAGTGGTTGCAGATATTAACTTCATATTTGACATAAAAATAAATCTAGATGAGGTACAGCTTAAGTTCAAATATCGGTCTGGTTGAATAATTTTTGTCAGAGTTATGGTCATTGAACTTAATGTTTTTCTGAAAAGGTACCTAGCTTTAGAACTTTGGATTTGACAAAAACCTCATGAAAGGGTCTTATTTCTAAGAATTATTCTTCATTTTTATTACATAAATTGGGTTGGGGCATGTATTGTTTTTAAATCTCTTCACGTTTCTGTATGTACATATGTTCAGATTGATGATAGGTGTTCTGACAAGCAGACAGGTGGGGGGGTATTCGTTAGCCTTTGGCTTACAGTTCTAGTTTTTCTTTTGTTAAAGTTGTATTTATTACTGCATGTGAATTGACCAGACTGGTATCTGCTCAGAAGTGTTAAATAATTTTGATTAGGATGAAGGTACAATATCACCCCATCTGTACACTAACCAGCCTGGTTTCTTCTCGAAAGTGTTTAGCAACATTGATTAGGGGTGAAGTACAATGTCATGCTGCTTGTACACTAACCAGTCTGGTTTCTGCTCAAAAGTGTTTAACAACATTGATTAGGATAGGGGTACAATAACACTCCAGTTGTACAGGTGTTTAACAACATTGATTAGGGTGGAAGTACAATAATACTCAACAACATTGATTAGGGTGAAAGTACAATAATACTCCAGTTGTACAGGTATTTAACCCTTTCCCTCATATAAACGTGTTTTCACGCATTTGCAAACAGAGTAAACCCAGATCAGACGGCTCCTAGAGGAGCCGTCTGGTAAGGGTCTAAACTGTTTGCTAACAGAATTTGATAGATCTGTTTCTTTGCTTTCTAAAATGTCTACAATGTTCTACCTTCCATATTTCTTTATAACTATTTTGTTAATGAATATTCAGTAGGTACTGAAAATTGGCCTAAATATAGAACAGGGAAAGGGTGAAAGTACAATAATACTCCAGTTGTACAGGTGTTTATCAACATTGATTAGAGTGGAGGTACAATATGGCACTTGCTTGTA
Source organism: Azorinus chamasolen (assembly GCA_963576725.1). Classification (NCBI taxonomy): domain Eukaryota; kingdom Metazoa; phylum Mollusca; class Bivalvia; order Cardiida; family Solecurtidae; genus Azorinus; species Azorinus chamasolen. Next base: position 67,260,787 of record OY755248.1, read on the forward strand.
CAGGTGTTTAACAACATTGATTAGAGTGGAGGTACAATATGGCATTTGCTTGAACAGATGTTTAACAACATTGATTAGGGTGGAGGTACAATATGGCACTTGCATGTACAGGTGTTTAGCAACATTGATTAGGGTGGAGGTACAGTATGGCACTTGCTTGTACATGTACAGCGGTAGCAACTTCAACTTCATGAGAGGAAGTGTCATGCACAAGGGTCATAACTCAAGCATCACATTATATTTGGAGTTATTCCCCTTTTGTCATATTTTTTTATCCCCCATATAGTAATCGCATTGTCCGTCCGTCTGTCCATCCATCCATCGGTCCATCCCAAATTTCGTGTCCCTTCTATAACTTTTTTTTATCTGTGAATGGATTTCAAAATAACCTGGCACAAATGTTCACCACGCAAAGACGATGTGTCGCGTTCCACTCCCTGGTCCATGGGTCAAAGGTCAAGGTCATCCTTCAGGGTCAAAGGTTGGGGGCATAAGTGTTTCACAAAAACACTTAGTCCAGTGGGGGACTCGATGTATCGCATAGCAATACAACATTAACTTGTTCTCCTTTATTCTGATTTTCGCACTCCAGCATATTAACAGTTTTTGTGTCAGCTGCGAGTAGGTGACACATGTGTTCCTCCGAACACTCTTGTTGTCCTGTCAGTCTGTTGGTTTGTGTACAACTTTATCGTTGGCGATAAATTTGTAGCCATTGAACATGCATACTTCGAACTTGGCATGCATGTGCAACTTATAGAGGCAAACATTTTTAAGGGTGGCTTATTAAGGCCAAGGTCATATATCAAGATCAAAGGTCAAATTACGGATCAAATTTATATTGACGATAATCTGAGCATAGTGTTTCACAAACACATCTTGTTTATTTTGCATTAAGCAATCACCTGTGTACAAAATACAAGAAGCTCCTTTTAAAGAATGAACCCCCCCCCCCCCACACACACACACACACACACACACTGGAAGTGTTCATTAGAGAAAATATGGTATTTAAATATACAATACTTCAAACTTGGCATGCATGTGCAACTTATAGAGGTGAACTTATAGAGAATTCATTTATCCGATACATACAGTTAAACGCCTCTAGAACAACCACTAAATGAATAGACATTGATGTCTTTAAAAGCAGGTCAATGCTTCATGTAGAAAGAAAGTAATGCAGAAAGCTCATGCTGGAGCTTTCTGTATAAATTCCGTTCTGTATTAAGCTACCATCTGTCTCTAAGACCGAGATTTAGACCTCATTATCGTAGTCACTTTAGAGGAGTTTTCGTGTAATTATATTGTTGAATTCAATGTTCAGGGTATAGATAAAACACTATCATATTTAAATTACTTCAACATGGTTTGATTAGATAATATTGTGATATCACCAAGCTCAAATGAGTTTCAGTTTCTGACTGCAGTTGTTGCTAATTATTTTTTCAAACAGCTGCATTATGGCTTCAGGATTGGTTGGTAATTACAGAGTGTCATTGACATCTGCACTAGCTCTACTGTTCGTTGTAGAAATTAGATGTGCAATAAGTGCAATAAATCTAGAAGGTAAGTTGACTCTTTAAACCCAAGAGACACATACATGATCATTTGCAAATAGTGAATACCCAGATCAGAGGGCTCCTAGAGGAGCTCTCTGATCAGAGAATTCACTGTTTGGTATTCAAAATCCTCATATTTAAGTCTTTCATACTGAATGGACTCTTTCGTTAACCCTTTCCTCATATAAACACATTTTCACCTATTTGCAGAGTAGACCCAGATAAGATGACTCCTGTAGACCCAGATCAAAGTGATCCTGAGGGGGGCTTTTTGATCAGGGTCTGCACGGTGCCACCGTTTATCATAACAATCGTTTACTTCAGTGACACTTTTTTGTTGTATTAATATTCAGAAAAAGAGGAGCCAGTTTTGAGTATTGAGCAAATCAAGGATTAAAGCTGATAAACTACACTGATAACTATCTGGACAACACAAGTCATGTCAGGTACACAAGGTAATCACTGTCACATTTTACATACTTTTACCTGGTGATACTGCTCCTTTGGAAGCTTTCTGCATGACTTTCTCTCTGCATTAAGCTGTGATCTGTCTTACAGTCAGATATTCATTTTAATGACTGGTTTAGAGGGGGTTTTGATATATAATGCTATAATAGTACATGTAGAATCATCATGACAGTTTGATGTAGGACCACTCTTATCTAAAATATTTGTAATCAAGTATTACCAGATATGCTAACTGTGGCCTGAAGAGTGTTTGCACTTATTGGCTTGGATCTAGACCTGTACTTTGGTCAGTAAAACCTCAAAAGGTTGTGTAGAAAATAAAATGCATATTAGGACAAATCATTAATATTTGCAACATCTAATAGTTGCTAAGCCAGTTGGACTCGATGACAAGCAATTTGGCGCTTCATAAGGAACATAGCACTTTTCTTGATTGAATGAAAGTCATTTCACTTCGAAACTTGAAATGTTATTGAAACAGGCACAATTTCCCTGTTCAAATTTTGTTCTATGCAAAGGTTGGTAGGAAAGTAATAATTTGTCATCAAACGTAATCATCATTGTTAATTATTTTTATAATTATTTGCACCCTAACTACTCAACATCGTGTAAAAGGTCTTGAGGAACAATAATCAGTGTCAAAAGTTTGGATCCTGATGAGACTCCGAGTTGTTTGACATCACATCTGGGTACATGCTTATAAAGCTTTTAGTAGAGTCTGGGTTTTGTTCTCAAGCTTTTGATTGGTCAGATTTGAGTTCTCAAGCCAGAGGCTCAAATCTGACCAATCAAAAACTTGAGAACGAACTCAGACTCAACTAAACGTTTTATAAGCATGGACCCTGGAACCAAAATGGTAGAGATTCGTAGCTAAGTGATAGGGTAACATGTTTTAGGTAAACACAGATTCGAGGCAAAATGTTGAGTCTCTGGCCTTGTGTTTGCTATGAGCAAATTCATGATAACTTATACATACAAAGTGTATAACTAGACATCTAGACAAGCCGTGTTGACCCAGATCATAAATAATTCAGAAATACAGGCTATTAAATATTGGATTCATCTCACTGTTTCAGATGTCCATTTCTTTAAAGCAGAAGAAGGTCAGATTTTCAATCACAAGTGCAATACAACATCCGAACAGGCTTTCTGGACAAACAATGAAGGATTTGCAGAGAACACAAAAACTTTGTCTTTCTTCAACATCAGCAGAAGTAACACAGGATGGTACTACTGTTTTCACAACGAAAGTGAACAGAATCTGCTGGAAACAATCTATATAGATGTGCAGTGTAAGTCAAGAATAATGATAGATTCTATATAGTAAAACACCATAGCAACAACCACTCCAAATTTGTCTAAGTCCACCTCTTCTCTCTGTGGATATTCAGTTAACCCTTTACTCCATAAATACGTCTTTCTACGCCTTTGCAGACAGTAGACCGAGATCAGACCGCTCCTATAGGAGCCGTCTGATCAGGGTCTACTCTGTTTGCTTATGGAATAATATAGATGTGATTCTATAATTTCTGCTTTTGCAGAATGTTCATGTGTTAATATGCGATTTTGAAAATTATTCTAATCAATATTCATGATGTTATTATTTCTTACATAAATATTCATGGAGTAAACGGTTAACAATTTACTCCATAAACCAGTCCCTTATTTTGACAACTGGGCAATGGAGCAAGTGCTCTATTTATCACAATAGTTCAATAGTTTCAAAACTATGAGGGAATGCCTTATGAATGTCATCTTGAGTACTAATTATTTGAATTCTTACAATGGCATTATGAACGAGGGAATTAACCCTTCGCTTGCTGTCCACGTCAATATACCTACCTGCAAATAGTGAAGACCCAGATGAGACAGCTCCTGCAGGAGCTGTCTCATCAAGGTCTGAGCTATTTACAAATTAATTGTGCAACCAGTGCATTCCACAGCAGTGATTGCACAGAGAAATAATTGTAGACAGTGAAGATATATGTAATTATACAACAGGGCATGGGTAAAGAAGAAGAGCTTTTTTTAAATTCAGGAAGAGAAGGGTTAATCATTACAGATACTGAACTATCAGATATGCGATATTTCATGAGCAAATAGAGCAGACCCTGATCAAATGGCTCCTTAATAATTAAAACAGGTGGAATCTTAATGCTGGGAAACATTTCAGGTCACTTTCTGCAATACCTTAGATTTTGCACCTGAATATTAAATAAACAAATTGATTCAAACTTTGTTAAAAGTTGAATCAAACATTATCAAAGAAGAAAATTGTTTTTATAACAAACAGTGAAGATCCTGATCAAAATGTTCCCTCAGGAGCCCTTTGATCTGCATATACACTGTTTCCAACGGTCTTATATAATTGGTTCCGGCTCATAAAGGGTTATGTTTATAATTGGATGCATTGATTGCAGCCAATATATTATACAAACAGTTAACTCTTTATTCCATGAATATTCATGTAAGAAATAATGTCTTCATGAATATTAATTTAATTAATTTTTATATAACAGCACATCATGCACATGGACACATGAAGATTTGGACGTGGCAGCCACTGTAGAATCATACCTTTGTTGTATCATAAGCAAATAGAGGAAACCCTGATCAGAAGGTTCATACAGGAGCCTTCTTATCTGGGTCTGCTCTGTTTGGAAAGGTGTAGAAAGGCATAATCATGGAGTAAAGGGTTAATGTCTAAAAATAGTGAATATGAACAAAAATGATATTCATTCATTGCAAAACTTGTTTGGTTTAATATATGGTTCATATAACTCAGATTTGTTTAAACTTGTTTTCTTAACCCTTTCAGAGGAAAATAGCCATGGCAGAAACTGTAGAATCAAATCAATGTTATTCCTTAAACAAATACAGAGCCGACATTGATAAGATGGATTCTACATGACCCGTCTGATCTTGGTCTCCTCAGTTTGCAAAGGCATATATAAGGAGTAAAGGCTTAACTTTATCTTGATCTGCATTTGCAAAGATCTTGATCCTTGTCCAAGCTAAGAAATACTTGGTCAATCTAATTACATGTAATACATGTACTTGGCTACTTATCAAAAGCCAAGAAGTTCAAAATTGAGCAGACATTGGGTGTTTTGTTCGTAGCTGGGTAAGGATCAAGTACAAGATTTGAATATAGATCAAATATTTTTATTGTAACCCCTTTTGAAAAAATGGGACTATATTGCTTTACACATGTCGGTCTGTATGTTGGTCGGTCGGTTGGTAGATAAAATGGTTTCTGATAAATAACTGATAAAATTCTTGGCGAAGGATCTTCAAACCTGCTGTGGTGGTTGACCCCTATCATTTTGATGTCACTAGATCAAAGGTCAAGGTCACCATGACATTAACTGGTGATATGGTTTCCGATCAATAACTGCTCAAGGCTTTGGCTTAGGATATTCAGACGTGCTGTGGTGATAAGTCATGTCAGATGACCCTATTGTTAAGTAACTAGGTCAAAGGTCAAGGTCACCATGACTTTAACTGGTAAAATGGTTTCCGATTAATAACAGCTCAAGGGTATGGCTTAGGATCTTCGAATTTGCTGTGGTGATTAGTCATGACTACTAGATGACCCCTATTGTTTTTAGATCACTTGGTCAAAGGTCAGGGGGTCTGGGGTATATATGTTTTAAACATCTCTTGTTGAATTATCAAAATATGATTTACGGTAGTTTTACTGTACATGTAAGTAAATAGAACAGATGTCAGACAGGAGATGAACAGAACATACTTTATGCCACTAAACTGAATTAGAACTGTTTTAGATCCCGCCAAAATACTCAGTGTATCAACAGAAAGCAAGCCTTTGCAAGTGAATCAGACCTACAATCTCAAGGTCACAGTTGAAGGCCACCCAGAGCCAAACACAACCTTCATATCAGAAGAACACAATAGGCTTGTGTTTCAGCATACAGGAGAGGGCAGTTTATTGGTTGTGGTAGACAGGGTGGACTGTGGTGACAGTGGAACATACCAACTTATGACCAGTAACCAGCTAGGGAATAATTCATTGCCAGAGGAAATACTTGTGTATTGTATGTATCGATCAGTACTTTGAGCTCAATATTCTTTAGTCTAGTGTGATGCTAAAATGTAAAACAACTCTAGGGAATGCTTACTGTTTACAGACATATACCGTCCCTTGCCATAGGAATAAATCAGATTCCATCAGCGTATTGTGTCTCTAACGATAATATATGCTATATGCATTGCTCAAAAAACAACTGTAGCAGCTACTCTATGCAATAACATACATTTTAAGGAGCTTTTATAATTTGCCATTGTTTTCTTACGTTTGAGCCAGTCCACAAATAGATAACAGGCTATGCATCTGATCTAGCTCTATACTTCAACAATCTTGGGTATATAAAAGAAGTTTATTATCCTCAGAGCAACAGATAAAATTTAGTTTGCATACTCAGATACTAAAAATTGTCATTTCTCCTTTATATATATAAACCCTGGTTTGCTGTAACTACTCCCATAGGTGTTCCTTTAAAAGAGTGGTCACAACATAGGGTTTGGTTGAGAAATAAAGGTGATATTCTTGTTTCAATTTACGCATCTTATCTGGGCTTTGTTTCCTACTTCAATCAGATGCAAAGATAGTGTTGCTGTGAGTGGACTGAATCTACTGACACTCTCTAAATGATTCTTAACAAAGTTGTTAATGTTTTAGGTCCTCCATCACCAAAACGTGGACTTCAAGACACGTTTAAGCCTCGTCTTGGAGAGGATGTTTTGCTGAAAGTAGAGAACACTGGCTACCCATATCCAAGCTACATCTGGACATTTAATGGTAAAGTTCTGGCAAATGAAACACAGAAAAACACAGATAATTATACAATAGACGGTATGAAGATAACAGACTTTGGTGTTTACACAGTCGCAATGGCGAACAATCTTGGGTCATCCGTGTACAACTACACTGTGATTGCTGATGGTGAGTTCTTATCAGAAACCATCCAATTAATGCTTAATATAAAATGCAAGTGATTATTGAACATGCACATAATACACTCAAAACATAACCACAAAAGAAGTAATTTGGAAAGGCTAACAATCATGTACATATGTTGTTTTTAAGTTACAGTCAAGCTATAGTAATTGTATTGTAATGGAATGCATCTGCCTGAATGGGGATTTGTGTGTACTGATCTAAACTTCCAGATGTTCTTTTGAATAAATTTGACCGTTGAATTATCATACTGAGAAATTCGTATTTCTACAACATCTGTGTGCTGGAGGTGAAGAATAATACTTCATATATTTAAATAGCTACATTATATATTGAACAAGGAAACAGCTGACTTTTGAATTCATAATGCCATTTTGATTAAATTATGTTTAGGTAACTATGTCCAGGTGTAGTGAAAATACAGTAAAACCCCTCTAAACTGGACATTCAATTCAGTATAAATATCAGTCTTGGAGACAAATGGCAGCTTAATGCTGGATAAAAGTCATGTAGAAAGCTCCTTTCTGCATGACTTCCACCCTGCATTATCAGCTACCTGTCTAAAGGTGTCTAAATTGCGGTTTAGAGGAAATTTACTGTATAAAGTTTATTTACGCCACTTCATGGGCAAGACTTCATATTAGAAACGTAAGCATTTGAGCCTCTTGTCTTTGTAAAAGCCAAACATTTCCTGGTTGTAATTTTTAATGGAACTGTTATTGGTGAAATACTATTTTGATATATGTAAATACTGTTGTTTCTATTCCTAGGACCACCAGATCCAGTTACAATGCTGACAGTGAACAACATTACAAGTGACACCGCCAACATCACTTTCATGTCAGGGTATGATTATGGAGCCCGACAAAGTTTCATTGTCCAGTCCTTCAACAATGGAAAATACGAAGGTTACACAGTTATAAAGAAGTATATATAGGGAATATTACCAAGGTGACGATATGAAGGATTATATCACATCAGTGGTTGTTTGGCTGTAATATTCTCATGAGCCGCAGGGAGGCGAGTGAGAATACCACTGACAAACAACCACGAGTGTGATACAACACTTCATATCATCACTTTGTGTAATATTCCATTTATTATATACCTGTTTTATTAAAAGAACACAAAAGAAAATCAATATTCTACCCCCTTTTATTAAGATACATTTCGTCACTAAAAATAGACGCGTTTCTGGTGCGTCACGGTGCGACATTTACAGCTATTGCTATATATAACTGCTGTCTGGGATTGCATATCCATATATTGTAGCATTTTTTAATAATCTTGCAGATTATAGTTTTATTACTTTCGTTTGGATGTTATTTAATTGAAACGAGTATTGCATAAACTATATACGCGCTAATTATAGCTGTATGCTAATCAATACACATTATTGATTACATTGCGTTACTGAAAATAGACGTGTCTCCGGTGTGTCATGGAAATTTAAGGCTATTGCAGAGCCACTTTTCGATGTGAAAATACAGATCTTGTATTGCACGTACGTGCAATATGGAAAATTTATCTGAGAGGTTGTATTGCGTGATCGAATACAATCGTATTTTACTGCAGAAACTGACAGGTATGTATATAAAGTAGTGTTATCTGTTGTTGATTTTGATAACACATTCTGTCCTGAGAATATTTATTGTGTAAACAAGAGGGATAAAACATGTCCTTCAGTGAAACATCTCGATATTTAGAGGACATATTTAATATTGATAATCAATAGTTTTCCGTCTACATACCCATTAAATATAAATAAAAACAAATCGGTCAGACATTTCAGCGCTTTTTTAGACTTAGATATATCCATAAATAATGAATTTATCTCTTCAAAATTTTATGGTATCTTTGACATCAATATAATTGATTACCCTCAACTGGATGGAGATGTTGTCGTGTCCGCTCTATGTTTGCAAAGGCCTGTTCCTTTGTTTAGGATTTCAATATTTGCAATCCTGTTTTTACTTAAAAACTTCTTAACCCTTTAATCCATCTATGCCTTTGTAAACAGAGTATACCCTATAGGAGCCATCTGACCAGGGTCTGCTCTGTTTGCTTATGATATAGATATGATTCTACACTTTCTGCTATTGTCAAAAATTACGGTAATTAGTGAAATTTATATTGATGATGTCATTATTTCTTATGCGAATATTCATGGAGTAAAGGTTAAACAGGGTTATAGGTATGATAAAATGTAAATCATTCTCTAGATTTAATTATCCAAATGTCGTATGGCATCTCCTGACTTCTTTTCTATATTATAAAATATTGTTAAGGCACATAGAATTAATTTTTTTCTTTTCTCTTTCTTTCAAGACGTTGTAAAATTTGATGACAAGTCAGAGAGCCATATGCCGATTAATGTCAGTCATGTAATTAAGAACCTTGTACTTGGGGCGACTTATAATCTTACTGTTCTGTCAAACAACAGCCGTGGTGAGGGTCAGAGGTCATCATCATTCGTGCTTTTTACTACTAAAGGTAATCTAGTTAACCACTTCTTTAAGTACAAGACTTAAGTTTTATATTTGGTGTGTAAGCTACACTCATTTATATGATTGTTGGTACATGAGGCCACTTGAAGAACTCTAGCAATGTAAATTTAAAATACACTCCTATCCGTTATATAATAATGCTTTAAGCCTTTACTCCATAAACATGCCTTTCTATGCCTTTGAAAGCAGAGTAGACCAAGATCAGACAGCTCCTGTAGGACCATCTGATCAGGGTCTAGTATATTTTGTTATAGCATTATATAATTATATGTGTGATTCTTCAGTTTCTGCCTTGGCCAAAATGTCCTTTGTAATTTTCATTACATCATTATTGCTTAAATATTCATGGAGTAAATGCTTGTATATGCATTTTGTCAATAGAAACAATATTATTAAAAGTTATCTGTGTTTCAAATACATGTAGCCATTTTAGCTCGTCTGTTTCGAAGAAAAGTTGAGCTATTGTGATCACTGGGTCGTAGGTGTTGTCGTTGTCGTCGGCATCAGCATGCAAAAACTTTAAAGTAGCTCATTACTTGAAAAGTATAAGAGGTATAAACATGAAACTCCATAGGTTAGTAGATCTCATTGAAGGGAAAGCCCCTAAATAAGAACCTGAACTCTTGATTTCAAAAATTTGGAGTTATGGCCCTGTATTTTTTTTATTTTTTTTAAGAAGAGCGTTGGTGCAACATGCGGCGCAGCATGCGACTCTTGTTTCATTGATACATCTGATGCTCTTCCTGTAACTGGATAGTGGGACTAAATTCCACCTCCTATTACATTGCCCTTTTTCAAAGTGCAACTGTAAAACACATCTTAACACTTTATTCCATATGTAAGAAAAAATGGGAAAATTAATATTAATTTGATTAACTTTTATGATAGCACATAGACACATGAACTTTTAGTCATGACAGAATCTATAGAATCAGATCTATAATATATTATAAGCAAACAGAGTAGACCCTGACAGTCACATAACATGACTAGTACAACTTGTTACCATATATATTGTATTGTATTGTGCTTCATGGACATCTGAAAGTATGTTTCTGCTAATAACATAAGCTTCTGCACAGATTGTCATACTTTCCCTTCAATGAGATCTACTAACCTATGGAGTTTCATGTTTATACCTCATCAAAATTCTTAGGTTTTGTATTCCCTAAAATTTCATACTCACTGTATTGTATGTCAGTTTAGCCTTTAACTCCATAAGTATGCCTTTCTAAGCCTTTGCAAACAGTGTTGACCCAGATCAGAAGGCTCCTATAGAAGCTGTCTGATTGGGGTCTGCTCTGTTTGCTTATGAAATAGTATAGATGTGATTCTACAGTTTTCTGCCATGGCCGAAAACTCCTGTATATATGTGTTCATAATAAAAGATAAACTAATTAGTATTCATTGTGTCATGATTTCTTTCATGAATATTCATGGATTAAAGGGTAAACCTTCTACGATGCCGTAAAACCCAACTCACTCACTCACTCACTCACTCACTCTACGATCAATGTTAAACTATTATATTTTCAGTTCCAAAGCATCCATTTGAAGTCAAAGAGGGTGACAATGTGACAGTGCAGTGTGTTGCTTCAAACACAACGGATATTCATTGGGAGGACAGTAAAGGGACAAGGATTACCGCAGGCGAAGTGTTGACGGTAGTTTACATAAACAGGAGTTACACGGGGCTGTACAAGTGTGTAGGGAAACGATACTTTGTTCCTAGAGTGATACTAGATGAAATTTTCATTGATGTTGAGTGTAAGTTTGTAAAATTAGAGATCAATTTGTATACCTAATTTATAAGAAGCAGTGTGTTAATGGTTTGTTTAATTTCAGAATCAATTATCCCGTTCCCTCATATAAACATGTTTTCAGGCATTTACAAACAGATAAGACCCAGATCAGAGGGCTCCTATAGCCTATATGAGCCGTCTGACAGGGTCTGCTCTGTTTGCTTATGGAGTTTGATAGATCTGTTTCAATACTTTCTAAAATGGCTAGAATGTTCTACCTTCCATATTTCATTATAAATATTTTGTCCATGAATATTCAGTAGGTATTGAAATTTGGAATAAACACCAGAACAGTGAAAGGGTTAAACAATGAGCATCAATAGTTGGTACTATAGTCAAACAACTAGGTCTGACGGGTCACGGGTTCGCCGGGTCCATTTTTAAGGGAGATCAGCATTTCGGATATCCACGTGTCATTTATAAAAGAAAATGTTCAGTTATAGGTATAATGAATAAGCGCATTAATTATCGGAAATATAGCGTAGTGGATAAGTCGTAGGACCATAAAGAAGTATATGATCGGCGAACATTTTATTAGGCGCAGGTTCGAGTCTCGCATCAACCTAAAATATTTTTTGCTAAATATATTAAGGAAAGTCTCGTTAAGAGCATTAGTTATGTTGTGCATTAAGAAGCCACTTGTACAAGACATTTGCTAAAACTTATATTGATTTTCATATTTAAGCATCGATTTATTATGGAAAATATGGCTAATATAGGACTCGAACTCAAACAAAGTCACCCTTCCCTAACATAGACGAACATGTGCATAAATGGCCAATACAATTATACAATATGACATAAAATAATACTCTACTATTCATTCAAAATTAAAAAAAAGTTTAAGGTCGACACGGGATTCGAACCCACGCTCAATAAAAAACTACTCTCGCAATATCTTCTGTGTACCTAGACTTTTCCCACTGCGCTAAACTGCTGACAACAATTCCGCCTTCAATTTTATCTTATAATACTAAACTCGTCTGTTTAAAAAATGGTCCGAGTACATGCGGAATGCTGATCTCCCTAAAAAATGGACTCGGCTGACCTTTGACACGTCAGACCTAGTTGTTTGACTATAATACAAATATTTTTATCCCATTTTAGAAATGACCACATCCTTTAACCCTGTACTCCATAAATACGCCTTTCAATGCCTTTTCAGAGTAGACCCAGATCAGACATTTCCTGTAGGAGTTGTCTAATCAGGGTATTGCTCTTCTTGCTTATGATATAATAAAGATTTAATTCTACAGTTTCTGTAGGAGTTGTCTAATCAGGGTGTGCTCTTTTTACTTATGATATAAAGATTTGATTCTACAGTTTCTGTCATAGCCAAAAACGTTTGTGTCTGTATGCTGTTATAACGAATAATTTAAATAATATTCATGATGTCATTATTTCTTACATGAATATTCATGGAGTAAAGAGATAAAATACCAAACATCAGAGGTAGACCGTAAGACATGTAGGCCACTAAGTCACATAATCCACTGAGCATCCATTTACATATGCCATACATGTACAAATGTAGCTCTTATGATTCTTTGATTCTTCAGACCCGGGGAAGATTCTAAACATTTCCACTGGCAACATCTATCTAAAGCCTAATGAAACATACTTAATGGAGCTGGTTGTTGAAGGTAATCCCACTCCAAATATTACTTTGGTAAAACTACGGGATGGGTCAGTGGTGTTCTCCAATAATGAGACAGGAACCCTGGACATCATCATCGACTCTGTGATATGCACTGACCTTGGGACGTATCTATTAAAGGTCAGCAACAAGATTGGAGAAGATACCAGGCATGAAGATATATATGTGTATTGTAAGTGAATCGTAAGAACAGTTTCCAATGGGATAAACATATAGTGTAGATCCAGATCAGTCCCTGTACAATGCAGCTTCCAGGTGGAATCTAAATTGTTTCATTTTAATTTTAGCTGAGTTATTGTTGTGACTCTTGCATCTACGCTGTCGTGGTTTTCATTGTCATCATTGTTGGCTATTACTTCTTTATTATTCATGCAAATTTTATGAAACTCCACACGGTTGTTCACCCTCACAAGGGCTACAATCCTACAGACGAGCTTTGACACCCGCATGCTGTGCTTTTGTTCAATTTTTTCTGTATTATTCAACTTAACCCATTCTCATGCTGAAAAAAACATTGCCTGCCAAATCTCAGATCTGCTAAGTTCTGATTCATTCAAGCTTTTGAGAAACTACTAGCTGAATGACAAAGAGTGTGATGTTTCATCCGGGTTCAAACTCAGACCACCGATAAAGGTGCATACTCAAATACTGAATATCATCATTTCTCCACCAAATCTTTGTTGTAACCACTCTTTGGAATCGTCTCTTTTAAGATGATTCTAAATAGTGGTAACAAAATAGGGTTTGATGGAGAAATAAAAAAAAGTTGTTAAAATGTTTAAATTTACACATCTTATCTGGATCTCTGCAAACGGTTTGCAAATGCCAATCAAGACACCATTTACCCTTTCCTTCATATAAACTTATTTTGCACATCTGCAAACAGAGTAGACCCAGATCAGATGGCTCCTACAGGTTTTTAAAATGGCTACAATGTTCCACCTTCCATATGTCATTTGTCCATGAATATTTTGTAGATATTGATATTTGGAATATATATAGAACAGGGAAAGGGTTAACCCTTTCCCTGTTCTGCATTTAGGCCACATTTCAATATCTACTGAATATTCATTAACAAAATAGTTATAAAGAAATATGGGAGGGCACCCATTATATACATTTTAGAAAGCAAAGAATCAGATCTATTGAATTCTATTAGCAAACAGAGCCGTCTGATCTGGGTCTACTCTGTTTGCAAGTGCGTGAAAACAGGTTTATATGAGGGAAAGGGTTAACATGAGAAGAGTGTAGTTCATGACTACATATGTAGCATTCTGTATGACAACTAGTCATTCTGGATAAACTCTGTAAAAAATATGTCTGCCAAAACTCTTAATCTGTTGCATTTAAAAAAATTTACTTCTGATTCTTAGAAGCGTTTGAGAAACTGTTGACTGAGTGTCAAACAGATTGGATTCTGATGAGACCCTGAGTGTTTAGTTCTTATCATGTAGATATTCACATGACATTCTTATACCAACTGGAATTTTAATCCATTCCCTCATAAGTTATTTTTAGACCCAACCACTTTGAATAAAAGGAGCATTAACTAGAGAAAAGGAAAATTTTAGAATTTTGTAGTTTGGAACCATTGCGATAAATAGAGCATTTGCTCCTATATTATAGCAAATGCTCTATTTATCACAATGGTTTCAAAAAGAGATTTTTACAGAGGCGTAGAAAGGCGTATATATATATGGAGGAAAGTGTTAAGAGAGTTTTACCTAAGATTATCCTTTTGTTAGGTCCTCCCTTAGTGGATCCAACTGCGCACATCCAAACAAAGTTCTACCCTCGCCTTGGTGTAGAAACATCACTTAAAATAGAGAACTATGGCTATCCTTACCCCAACTACAAATGGACACACAACAAAACCCCCATCGCGAAACACACAGACTTACACTTTGGAAGTAGTGTTGATATCAAAGTAACAATGGACGACTTTGGTAGCTACGATGTTGATATGTCCAACGAGTATGGTAACCTCGATGTTTCATTCCAGATCATTGCTGCAGGTAAGGATCCTGGAGCAGTATTACTTACCCAGCTTAATCCCTTTCTCCATTAATATTCATGAAAGAAATAATTACAGTATGAATATTCATTAGATTGATTGCTAAAATATCACATTGACACCGGAATTTTTGGTCATGGCAGAAACTGTAGTATCATATCTATATCATATCATAAGAAAACAGAGCAGATCCGGATCAGATGGCTCCTCCAGGATCTGGGTCTACTCTGTTTGCAAAGGTGTACTCAATTACACTCTTTTCCAAATATCACATTTTTCCGATTTGTTCATGCTTTTGATAAACTCCTTACTGAGTGTCAAACAGCTTGGATCATGACGAGATCCCACGTTACTCCGGATTCAAACTGTTTGCAACTGCCACTATAGAGCAGAGAACATAAAGACACTGAATTCAAGTGATCATTAACTGATTAGAAATATAGAATTATGAACATAAGAACATAAATTAGATGCATTTATACCCCTCAGGTCTGTGATCGGAGGGTATATTGTTTTTGCTTTGTCTGTTGGTTTGTCTGTCACTTTAACATTGGTGATAATTTTGTCGCCATTGCACATACACTCTTCAAACTTGGCATACATATGCAACTTATGGAGGCAAACATGCTTAGGGATTACTTATTAAGGTCAAGGTCATCCACCAAGGTCAAAGGTCATATTTGTTTTTTGCTCTTTCTTTTTTTTTGGTTGGTTGTTTGGTTGGTTTGTCCTCAACTTCAATATTGGTGATAATTTTGTTGCCATTGCACGTACATACTTCAAACTTCGCATGCATGTGCAAATTATGGAGGCAAACATTTTTAGGGGTGACTTATTAAGGTCAATGTCATACATCAATGTTAAAGGCCATAATTATCTGGGGCATAGTGTTTCACAAACACATCTTGTTAAAATAGCATTAAAACACGGGATGGTTTGGGCCTTTACAGAAAGTTAAGAAGCAGATCTGTATTATTTTCTTAAACTAACAAAGCCAACCCTGATCAAATAGCTCCTACAGGATTCCTCTGATCTGCGTATTCTGTGTTTCCAACACTGTCAAAAGGCATATCAAGTACAGGGTTAATGATGTGTCATGTGTGAAGATTTAATCTGGAGGGGAACTATTTCATACGTTATTCTCCCTAATAATTGTCCCCACTTTAATAAAATCCCCTTGCATTGGGGATTGGGTGGAACTAACAATAAAACAGCTAAAACTCTAAATAAAAATACCGGTAATAACCATTTAATAAAGAAGCTCCCTAGGAACTTTCTGCATTTCTTTAACTTTGCATCTAGCAACCACCTGTGTACAAAATATGAGAAGCTTCTTAAAAACATGTAACACCTCTGGGAGTGTAAATTAGAGGTACAATGTAATACCATATGCTTATTGTACAGGCCCTCCCGACCCGGTAACAGACATGAAAGTTGATAACTTTACTTACAACAGTGTGTCTTTAAGCTGGACCTCAGGCTTCAACTATGGCAGTCCACAGACCTTTACACTCCTGAGGGAGCAGAATGGAAAATATGTAGGTAAGAAAATGAAGTGCATATTCAGACCATATATATTCACCTTTCAATTGTGAAATTAACACCAGTACTGTTTGCACATTTGCAATTCAAAAATTTGAACTGTTGTCTAAGAGTGGCATGCATTGATGGTTTCAAAGTCAATGATCATTCTTAATACAGTAAAACCCCTCTAAACTAAACATTTAATTTAAAATAAATATCAGTCTTAGAGACAGGTGATACATGTAGCTTAAAGCAGGATGAAAGTAATGCAGAAAGCTCCTTGGAGATTTCTGCATTCCTTTCATCCTGCATTAAGCAGCTACCTGCCTAAAAGAATATAAATTCCCCTCTACTTAACTAGAATTCCGGTTTAGAGGGGTTTTACTGTACCAGTGGTAGAGCTTAAAGTAATATGGCTACAGTGTAGAGGAGCCCTCTGATCAGTGTCTGCACTGTTTGGCATTCAAATTCCTCTAGCAAGTTTAAGCCTTTCATACAGAGTGGACTTTATATTTAACACTGATGGGCTACTCCGTTCTGCACTTTATATTTAACACTGATGGGCTACTCCGTTCTGCACTTTATATTTAACACTGATGGGCTACTCCGTTCTGCTAATTCAGTGTTAAGCCTTTCCTTTATATTTTCATGCATTTGCAAACAGGGTAGACCCAGATCAGAAGGTTCCTATAGGGGCCGTCTGATCAGGGTCTGCTATGTTTGCCATTGAGTTTTAATAGATCAGTTTCTTTACTTTCTAAAATGGCTAAAATGTTCCACCTTCCATATTTCATTAATGATTATAAATATATTGTTCATGAATATTCAGTAGGTAATGGAATTTGAAATAAACATAGAATAGGGAAAGGGTGGTTACAGTGTTTGCAAATGACAGTGTATCCTTGACCCACATTCACATGTCTATGATAACCATTGACTCTGATTGAGATGCCCATTTCCCTATGGGCTATTTTAGACCCAACCTCTTTAAATAAATATATCGAAAAGGAGCATTTACTAGAGAAAAGGAAAATGTTAGAATTGTGTAGTTTTGAAACCATTGTGATAAAAATAGCGCTTGCTACTATGGAACAAAATAAAACAAAAAAGTGTCTTTTCAGTGTAGAAAGGCATATTTATGGAGGAAAGGGTTATTACCATATAAATGTAAACAGAGTAGACCAAGCTGACCAATATTTATGGAATATTTATTATATAGAAATTATTACTAAACTAGTCTAAACATATCTAAAAGGCATTATGTCTTCACTTTCTTTACAGAACTGCAGTCAGATATAGCTTGACTCCTAATGAGATGTCTAGTTACCTTGTGTCTCATCGGGATTAAATCTGTTTGCAAATATAACCACAAATTCACCACCAGGAGTGAATGCTTAAACTTTTACAGGTTGAATATTTATGTATGAAATATATAAGTAATAATTATTACTGAATTGATATTAATTATCCGTATACTCCATAAATACATGTTTTACATTTCTATGCCTTTGCAAACAGGGTAGACACAGGTCATATACATGTAGCTCCTGTAGGAGCCATCTGATAAGGGTCTGCTCTGTTTGCCTATGAATTAATGTAGGTATGATTTTACAGCTTTTGTCACGGCCAGACTTCCTGTGTTCATGTGCTATTATAATCTAATTAATATTCATAATGCCATTATTCCGTACGTTAAGATTTGTGGAGTGAAGTGTTAGATTAATATTTATAATGGCATATGAACAAAGGACACTTTGGCTCGGGCAGAAAATGCAGAAAATAAATCTACATGAGACCAAGTAAACTGCGCAGACCGTAATCAGACAGTGCCTATAGGAGATGTCTGATCTTGGACTACTCCTTTTCCCATGAAAAAGCTTTTATGTGATGAAAATGTTTTAAATGGTTTGTTTCAGTAAGTTTTCCTGTACATTAATGTTATATGACCTATATTTAGTGTCGCAGTGCCGTAAATCTCAGCTCATTTTACACATTGTTGCAGACTATAAGAACTTCACTGACCTATCTGACCACGGCTTGGCGAGAGGTGAATATCTTGTGACAGGTTTAGACAGCTCAACAAAATACAAATTCACCGTAGTCTCTAATAACAAGAACGGAACCAGTGAAAGGTCACAAGGAGTCATACAGTTTACTACATCAGGTACCATTTTATGTCAGGTACCATCCATGTCATTATACAATACAATACAAAGTACAGTAGAACCCCTCTAAAGCGACCACTGTATGACTAAACATGAGTCTCTTTATACACAGGTGGATGCTTAAGGTTCCACAGTAGTCAAGAATCATAAAAGAAAACCCATTTTTAGCCGGATTTTTTAAAAAAAATCTCGGCTTATAGATTGGCGAAAACCGGGCGGTTGGGTGGGCGGTCAGGTGGACGGGCGGTGTGCCGTCGTTAAGAAAACTTTAACATTGCCTATAACTTCTGAATTACTTAAGCTAGACCATTCATATTTGGTATGCAGATAGCTTGGGTGAAGGCCTTTCACTTTACATGAAATCAGGTCAAGGTCAAGGTCAATACTTCCAAAGGTTTGCCGTGTTTAACCAACTTTAGCATTGCTATAACTTCTGAACTACAAATGCTAGACAATTCATATTTGGTATACAGATAGCTTGGGCAAATGCCTTTCACTTGATACAAGGATATATGAAATCAGGTCAAGGTCAATGTCACTATTTCCAAAACTTTGCTGTTGTTAACAAAACTTTAACATTGCTTATAACTTCTGAATTACTTAACCCTTTCCCTCATATAAACGTGTTTTCACGCATTTGCAAACAGAGTAGACCCAGATCAGACGGCTCCTAGAAGAGCCGTCTGATCAGGGTCTGCTCTGTTTGCTAATAGAATTTGATATATCCATTTCTTTGCTTTCTAAAATGCCTAAAAAGCAACACATCCGTATTTCTTAATAGCTATTTTGTTAATGAATATTCAGAAGGTATTGAAATTTGGTCTAAATACAGAACAGGGAAAGGGTTTAAGCTAGACCATTCATATTTGGTATGCAGATGGCTTGGGTAAAGACCTTTCACTTCATACAAGGATACATGAAATCAGGTCAAGGTCAAGGTCACTATTTCCAAAACTTTGCCGTTTTTAACAAACTTTAACGTTGCTATAACTTCTGAACTACAAATGCTAGGCAATTCATATTTGGTATATATATAGCTTGGGTCATTTCACTTGATACAAGGATACATGAAATCAGGTCAAGGTCAAGGTCACTATTTCCAAACCATTTTAACAAACTTTTTAACATTGCTATAACAATCTGAACTACAAATGCTAGGCAATTCATATTTGGTATACAAATGTTTTTGTAAAGGCGTTTCAGTTGATATAAAGATATGAAATTAAGTCAAGGTCAATGTCACTATTTTGACAAGTTGGCCATTATTGAAAAACTTCAACATTTTTCTTAACTGCTGAACCTCATATGCTAGACAATTCAGATATGGTATGGAGATAGTTTTGGTGAAGGCGTTTCAGTTGATACAAGGACACATGAAATTGGGTCAAGGTCACTGTATTATAAACTTGACTGTTTTAAACAAACTTTAACATTTTGCTATAACTTCTGATCCGCGAGTGCTGGGCAATTCACCTTTGGTATTCAGATAGCTTTGATAAGGACCTTATGAATGACATACATACCTGAAATCAGGTCAAGGTCACTATTTTGAAACATTGACTGTCATTAAAATGTTGTTATAACTTCTGAACTACATAGGCTAGACAATTTATATTTGGTATGCAGATAGCTTGGGTGATGGTCTTTCAGTTGATATAAGGATACATGAAATTGGGTCAAGATCAACACAAAAAATCCGGCTTTAATGCAGTTTCCGCATTTTTTGCTTGTTTTTTTTGTATTAATGAACAGTCACTAATCTATTCTACCCTTTGCAGTAACGAAATACCATTATATGTACTACAAAAGCCGTGTAAACCTCTTTTACATTATTGCCATCAAGCTTTTCTCTGACTTGAACAGTCAGCCATTTACAAGGAAGGGTTTTTCGGTGGCACCTAGAGGGGAACTGATAATTAGGGCACACACATGATAAAACAATAGACACCTATTTAGCTCTTGGTAGTCTCAAATTATGTAGGTACATGTACACCTGACCAGATAAGCTTTCTAATGAGTGATGTATGGGAAACGATCAATAAAATCAGCTTTTTTGATTGATTAGATGAAAGAAAAGTGGGGGTGGGGCTTAGTGAAAATTTTCCCACATAATTATTATAAGCTCTCAATTGGATATAAATGTGATTGAATACCATAGATAATTATCAGATTACGCAACACAATAGGGATCATTTGATTGTTTTTCATGTTTTTGACAAATGCAAATATAAAGGAGTTTTTGGATATTTTGCTTTGATCGCGTAAGTTCAAAAGAAACGTAGCAGGAGGCAGAAAATTAGGAGTCTTAAAACTAAAATATTGCAAAACTCCTAAACTGAGGGTTTTATCAAAATTCTGGGATTCGGATCCCTAGACATGTTAATGATTGATATACTGGCCAATTGTAACTAGAGCTGGGTTTTTTAAGAAAAGCATATGTCTCCCACCTGCTCCTGTCTCAAAAATGATTGGATGCATTTTTATAAAATTTGTTGGAGACTGGATGAGGACTTTTTTATTTAGAGAGCAGACAAAGCTAAAAAAGCTCAGCTTCCAACAAATCAAGCCCAAGGGCCGTAACTCTGCAACATCTGTTCAAAAATTGCTAGTTATTTTAAGCTGACCTAGATATTACATGTAAACCCATAAACATTTTCATAAGGTTTCATGATGATCAGATTTGAACTTTTTTACTTAGAGAGTGGACAAGGCTAAAAAGGCCAAATTTGTATTATTCAAGGGCCATAACTCTAAAGTGCCTAGTTCAATATTGCTGGTTATTGAACTTGGCCTAGATATTATAGCCATAAACATTTTTATAGGGTTTGGTGAAGATTGGATGAGACGTTTTTGACTAGAGAGCAGACAAGGCTGAAAAGGCCAAAATTGGATAAATGAAGGGCAATAACTCTAAAGTTCCTGAAACAATCTTGCTGGATATTAAACTTGGCCTAGATATTATAGCCATAAACATTTTTATAAGATTTTGTGAAGATTGGAATAGAACTCTCCAAATTAGAGAGTGGACAAGATTGTGTGACAGACAGAAAGGAGTAAATCAATATGTCTCCCACACCACTACATGGTGGGAGACATATTAACTTTAGTCGGAAAGATGATCTTGTAATTGCTGTATAATTTTTTTTACACTGGTCCATTTAAATGGACTTAATGCGTTTTCAAAGTAGACCCAGATCAGATGGGTCTTATAGGAGCTGTCTGACCAGACATCATGAATATTAATTACATTAAATTATTTTAATAGCACATGGACACACTAAAAAAGTTTGACCATGGAAGAAACAATAGAATCCTATTTATAGTACATGTATACTATAAGCAAACAGAGCTGATCCTGACCAGTCGGCTTCAATGAGAGCCATCTGGTCTGGGTCAACTGTTTGCAAAGCCATACTGAAAGGTTTATTTATGGAGTAAAGGGTTAAACTAGTTTTAAGACTGCATTTGTGAAGAGAATTTTTTTTCAGAAATATAGCTTTCAAATTTATTTGCAAATGATAAATTGTCTAGCGTACTAATTGATAAAACATGACGTCTTCAGCTGGTTTATTTCTAGAGTCTCCTTCCCATGAGAGCGAAGCATGGAAGATAGTTGGTGTAGTGTTTGGATCTTTATCTTTGGTCGGTGTTTTTGTAGCTGTTGCTGTTTGCTTGAAGAAGAAGCGAGACAGTCATAAAGTGGATGGTATGTAATCCATTTACTCCACCTGATGTTAGAAGTAGTGTATGTTTGAATTTTACTTAGGTTAACTATAATGGTTTACTAAACTTTATTAGCATGTAAATGTGTTTTGTCCATGGCAGAAACTGTAGAATCGGATCTATAAAGTTTTGTATACAAGGAGAGCAGACACTGATTTAGACAGCTCCTATTGTAGGAGCTGTCTGAACTTGGGCATCTCTGTTTACAAAAGATGTTAACCCATTACCTCATAGACTATTTTTAGATCCAACCTCTTTGAATAAATCTACGGAAAAGTAGCATCACCTAGAGAAAAGGAAAATTTTAGAATTTTGTAGTTTGAAACCATTATGATAAATAGAGCATTTGCTCCTATAGGAGCAAATGCTCTATTTATCACAATGGTTTCACAAAGTAATTTTTACAGAGTCGTCAAAAGTTGTCAATATGAGAGAATGGATTAAAATGCAAATTTATTGAGTAAAGGGTTAATTACTGTTCTTTGATTATCTACTAGCTGGATTAATTGATTTACTATTTTCTCTTGAGTTGATGATTAGCTGAGTTTGTTTCAATGCGACAATATCTGCCATTGGCATTTTCCTTTTGATTATTACGGCCTTGCATTGAAAATGCAGGAGCCATATTTTCTGTCCATCTGTATGTCTGTCTCTCCGTCCATCCGTCAACAAGTTTGATTTTACACGATAACTCAAATAGTACTTCACATATTGATTTCATATTAAGGCCATATGCTTAGTATAATGAGAGAAAGACATCTGTTGCTTTTGAGTTGAATCAGTTGACTATGTCTAGAGTTATCTGCCCTTGGATTCATAAAAAATGCCATCAACTTTTGTCAACACTTTTGATGTGATGCAATAACTCAAACAGTACTTCACATATATTGGTTTCATATGCTTAATATCATCAGTTTTGGGTTGAATGGCATCACCATGTCTAGAGTTATCTGTACTTGATTTTTATCAAAAATTAAATATTCATCAAAAGATCACATTAACTGGCCAGTTTTCTGTAGAAACATATAGTGAAAATTTGGAAAATCTTCTTCACTGATTGTCTGATGAGCGATATCAAGGCCATCATTGCCCTCTTGTTATGCATTTTTACACATTTGTAAACATACCAGACCTAGATCAGGCTCTGCTCTGTTTGCTTAGGGAATTTTATAGATCTGATTATTCAGTTTTCGCAACAGTGTAAAAAACAATACCCTTTGCATGTTCCATTTTGTTGATTCTATCTATGAATAATCATAAGGTGAAAAAATATCTCAAATACATCTTAAACAGGGTAAGGGTTAACCTCCATTTCTATGTCTCAATCATCAAAATGGTCAGAATTTTGCGTTCAGTTCTGTTCAAATGCATTTTGCATGATTTTGAGTTTATTTCCAAATATCTGATTGAAGTGTTTGCTTGATTGGGTGGTTGAGAAGTGCAGACTCAAACAGAGAGCTTAGCCCTTTCAATGCTGAATTTTCAAATGGACTATTCCAAAATTCAAACAGGTCAAGCTTTAGGTCTAAGTCTGTTGTGGTAAGACATGTAGTTGCGCAGCTCTTTCTTTCATATAAACACTATTTCATGCCTTTACAAACAGAAGACCAAAATCAGGTGACTTCCTACAAAGTATCTGCTCAGTTTTGTTATGAAACTGTACCGTAATAGATCTTATTCTACAATTTTTATTTACAGTGACCATTACAATTAGGTCTAATTCTTGGGGTTATAGACAGATGTTTGCTTACCCAATTCCCTCACAGTGACGCCTCTGTTAAAGTCGCTTTTTGAAACCATTGTAATAAATAGAGCAATTGCTCATATCACAGTGGTTTCAAAACTAAACACTTCAATATCTGATTCTGCAGCTTCTGCCTTGGCTAAATATTCCTTTGTTATCCCATTACTTCATATACTATTTTAGATACAACCTCTTTGAATAAATCTACAAAAAGGAGCATTAACTACAGAAAAGGAAAATTTTAGAATTTTGCAGTTTGAAACCATTGTGATAAATAGAGCATTTGCTTCTATAGGATCAAATGCTCTATTTATCACAATGGTTTCACAAAATGACTTTTACAGAGTCGTCAAAAGTCGTCAATATGAGGGAATGGGTTAATATGCCTTGATAAAAAAATCAGCAAATGAATACATGAGCACGATACATTCTTTCATATGTTCATTTGAGGTAGGGTTGAACGTTTCTGCTGAGATCCATTCCCTCATAGGCTATTATTAGACCCATCCTCTTTGAATAAGTCTACTGAAAGGAGCATTTGCTATAAAAGAAAAGAAAATCTTAGAATTGTGAAGATTTTGAAACCATAGTGATAAATATAGCATATGCCCCTATGGTTTCAAAAATTGACTTTTACAAAAAAAGTGTCAAAATGCATCAATATGACGGAATGGGTTAAAATGAAGTTAGTATGCCAACAGTTAAACATCAAACATTCTACAGGTGATTGCTCATATTTATCTAACATTTTGTTTATTTTACAGGTTTTAGCATTCAATAACAGTGATGGTGGCTGTGAATATGGCATTAACAATTATCATGCTATAAAGTGCAATCTGACTAACATTAACAAATAGCCTGGATCCACGATCTAAGATGTTTGACACTCTGTCAGTAGTTAAAAAGTAAATAAAATGCTTAGCAGTTGAGATCAAGCAGACATTTCAGCATGAATGCTTACTGTGGATTAGGTCCAGACAGTGCTGCCATTGTTGATGCAAACTCGATATCGGTAATAATGCCATATATATATTTTGCATGTGGATTAAATTGATAACAAACCCCGATTTACATACTACTTTGCAAAATGCTTCAAAATTGAAATGTTCTTTGTTGAGCTTCATAGGTGCACATGCTTGGATATTGATGTTTGCATAATAGGTTTACTGTTGAGACTGTTGTCAGATATAAGGTTTTATTTGTTTTGTTTGTTCAACGCATTCCGCCATATCTGTACATGTAGCCTCCTCCCATACTGCTGTTAGTATTGAGGTTTTATGTTGCTTTAACAGTAGTTCAGTCACATCGCGACATCCATCTAACTACAGGTGGAGAAAGACTCCTAAGGTATTTTTCCTTGTATGGAGGAAAATGCATCGTTTGGTGCACAAACGAACACCCAGGTTGAACTTCCGATCTACCACAAAGCAGCTGGAAGGCTTCCTCACATGAAAAATCTAAATTCTAGACTCGAACCGCAGCAGCGTCAGTCAAAGAACAAAACCACTCAACCATGCAAGTCCCTCATATGACTGCAGTTTAAAAAAAGAAATCTTTCACATAAAATACACAAAGGGGCAAATTGACAGTTTTACCTTACTGTACACATTATAAAGCATATGCGTTAATCCTGATCCAATTGAAAATATAATGCCTGCTGTAGGTGCCCACCTGATCTGGATCTACTCTGTTTGCAAAAAACGTTTAAAAAGTGTATGAAGGAAATGGTTAAAAGTACTCATACACTTATTTATTTCTAATGAAACTGTTCACTTTAACATATCAGGTGTAGTATTATCTACAGTACGTTTAGTCCAAATTAGATTTAAATTTTGGAACCCATCCATTTGTTATATTAAGGGTATGAGCAAAGGGCTCCTCCAGGAGCCCTTTTATCCAGGTAAAGACTGTTTGCCTTAGTCTCATCTATAGGATGGCAGGAGTTAATATGTTACTGTATATACAAGTAAAGTGTGTTAGCACATATAACTTTTTTATCTGTGTAACCTGGCACAAATGTTCACCACACAAAGACGATGTGTCGCATTCAACTCCCTGGTCCATGGGTCAAGGTCATCCTTCAAGGTCAATCGAGGGGCATCGTGTTTCACAAAAACATCTTGTTTCATATTTATACCCCCATAAAATAAGTTTTCTGGGGGGGGGTATATTGGAGTCACTATGTCAGTCCGTCTGCATTAACAATTCCTGTTTATGTGACTATAAGAACAAAATATCTTTTGTTTTCATCGGTTTTATGTGGCTAATTTTCAATTTATGTGGCTATTTCGAACAAAAGAATAGCAATATACCCTAAAATTTATGTGGCTATTTCGAACAAAAGCAATATACACTCAATCCGTAAGAATGTCCATGCGTCCGTCTGTCCGTCCAGCTTGTCCGGATCATAACTGCCAAAGTATAAAAGCTATTGACTTCAAATTTCATATACAAATAGATCCCATTGACCGCAAGTGCGGTGCACAAGATTCGTAACTCTGTCTTCAGTATTTTTGGAGTTATTGCCCTTTGTTATTTTTCTCAAAATCTGGCTTGTCTCGATCTTAGCTTTCAAAGTATAAAAGCAATTGACTTCAAACTTCATATACTGATAGAACACATTAACCAAAAGTGCAGTGCACAAGGTCCATAACTCTGTTTTCAGTATTTTGGAGTTATTGCCCTTTGTTATTTTTGTCAAAATCTGGCTTGTCCGGATCATAACTTCAAACGTATAAAAGCTATTGACTTCAAACTTCGTATCCAGATAGATCGCATTGACCATAATTGCAGTGCACAAGGTTTGCAACTCTGTTTTCAGTATTTTTTGAGTTATTGCCCTTTGTCAAAATCTAGCTTGTTTTAATAAGCGATTTTTTCTGAGCTTTTCTCTGTCATACCTCAAAAAAACGTTTTTAAATTTTGCAGTATTGTTGAACACCATCTGAAGTTCTGCACCTGCAATAAAGTGTTTGATTTGTCACTTCGTGCATGAATGTAATTTTTGTAATTTAGCAAATGAAAATTTAGCAGTCGGAAGCCTTATTTCTATAACCCCATCTCTGTGTTAAATGTGCTGGGGGGGGGGGGGGGGGGGGGGGGGGGGGGGCAGGGGGTTATTAATCACCTTTAATGATAGTCCTAGTTATATATACAACTGTCCCTATTTCTACTGCTCGTTCATATATCAATTATAAAGATTATACATTTTCATGACACATACATCAACATTATCCCGACAAATACTTCAACATTTTCATTGCAGATACATCAATATTTTCCTGATCAACAAGTCAACATATTCACCGGAAATGATCAAACTTTTTGATGCAAATAAGTCAGAATTTTCTGAAAAAAATTGTTAACATTTTCATGGCAGATATGACCATATAGCAAATAGGTCATCATTTTCATGGCAAATACGACATGACAAATATTTTAAAAATGGCAAATATGACAACATGGCAAAAACATCAACATTTTATTGCAAATACATCAACATTTTCATGACAAATACAACATGGTAAAAACATCAACAGCTTCATTGCAAATATGACTGCATTTTCATGGCAATTGGTCGACATTATCCTGGCAAATACGTTTATATCATTTCCATCACATACAGTAGAACGTTTCTCGTCAAAATGGATATTTACATGCATCTACTTTCTGAACTCATCAAATAATAGATATATACATGTATACAGTAAACCCCCTCTAAACCGAAATTCTAGTAGAGAAGAATATGGATACCTTTAGGAAGGTGGCTGCTTAATGCAGGGTGAAAGACTTTCACCCTGCATTAAGCTGCCACCTATCTCTAAGACCGATATTTATGCTACATTTAGCGTCCGGTTTAGAGGGGTTTCACTGTATGTACATGACTCTGCTTTTAGACTGCAACAGGCCACTCTGTGATTAACTAAAGAAGACTTTTGGATTTAGATGATGCACTGTGTAAATCATAAGGATCCATACTTTTTAACTTTTCATATTTAGCAATATATTTTTAAAAAAATGCAAGAATAAATTGCCTGAACGCAAATGGTCAACACAGCACGGTTGTGAATGTTACTACAATAATGATATGTGAAAGTCTGGGTATGTCTCATAGATTTTTCACCCGTTCCCCCATATAAATGCCTTTTCGCGCCTTTGCAAATAGAGTAGACCCAGATGGCTCCTACAGGGGTTAATTTTTGTAAGAAATAATGAAATAATTAATATTAATTGGATTAACTAAATTAATGACACAGGAACTTTTAGCCATGGCAGAAACTGAAGAAATAAATTTATATAGTGCTATAAGCAAACAGAATAGACTCTAATCAGGTGACTCCTGTCGGAGCTATCTGTTCTATTTGCTTGTGAAATAATATAGATAAGATTTTACAGTTTCTGCCATGGACAGAAAGTCATTATAAAATCGGATTGAGTATTATTCATGATATCATTTTTAGCTCGTCTGTTTCGAAGAAATGTCGAGCTATTGTGATCACTGGGTCGTAGGTGTTGGCGTCGTCGGCGTGCAAAAACTTTAATGTAGTCCATTACTCAAAAAGTATAAGAGGTATCAACATGAAACTTCGTAGGTTATCATTCATAGGTTCTCATTGAAGGGAAGGTCCCTACATAAGACCCATAACTCCTGATTTCAAACTTTTGAAGTTATGGCCCTTTATATTTTTAAAAAATGTTTTAGCTTGACAAGCACCAAATCGGACGAGCGTTAGAGCTGCACATGGCTCTTGTTTCTTTCTTGAATATGCAAAAAGTTAAAGGATTAAATAGGCTAAATTTAATTTAATACAGTTATCATTGACCTCTTGCAGTGATAACTTTAAATATCACTTTGTCATATGGGTGCAGCCTGACAGATAGGAAAGTTTACCATACTATGATAAAGCTTAAATTAGAGTGATATACTGAAATATGAACTTTGTTAAAAACTTTTATAATTTAACTCTGAACCTGTGAAATAATTAAAAGTGACACCTCCCTTTCTGAATATTCATTAGCCCATGTGTACTCTGTGTCCTTTAAAAAGTACATAGGCAGACAGTGTAGACCCTGACCAGATTGTTCCTGTAAGACCCCCTCTGAACCCATCGATTTCAATGGCTTATTCGTACCAGCACATACATGTATTTTGTTGGCACTGTCCCCTCAACAAGAATAATGGTTGGGCTCCAAAACAAAATCTGGATGGGTTTATCTTAACCCATTCCCTCATAGGCTATTTTTAGACCCAACCACTTTGAATAAATCTAACAAAAAGGAGCAAAATTTTAAATTTTAACTAGAGAAAAGGAAAATTTCAGAATTTTGCAGTTCTGAAACCATTGTGATAAATAGAGCATATAGGAGCAAATGCTGTATTTATCACAATGGTTTTAACAGGGACAGAAAGGCGTATTTATGGAGGAACGTGTTAAACATATGGGAATAAATGGGTTAAATAAAAACTTGTATCAAAATTTATCACTGAAGAAAATAAAGTTTATGACAAACATTGCAGATCATGATCAAAGGGCTCCTGATGGTGCCCTAAATGTTGCACTAGGTCCTAGATGACTCTTATCATCACTCATACATTGGTTGCTATGGTATCACCAGTGTGGTCCTAGCTCGATCCCGGATTGAGGTAGTATATATGCGATTGCACTGGCACACGTGAAATTACTGTGTACATATAAATAACCACAGTCGACCATATCCGAGCTATTGAGAGTGATATGTACAAGCTGTTGGAGCTTGTTTCATAATTGATTTAAATAAATAGTTTTAATTAAAATTAATCTCTGATATGGAATTCTCACTACAGTAATGAAAACAAAAGGTGTTAAGTCACTAATGTTATTTTGTATGTCCAGTTATGCCTACTGTATAAGTCTGGATTTGTCTGTAAAGAAAAGAAAGAAAAACAATTAATTTTGAGTAGAGCTATAATTTACTACACAGTTTGATGGCTCTGATCAGGGTTTGCACTGTTTGCTGAACCCAGTCAATTGTTGATACCAACAAAATACATATATATTGTTTGCTGTGTCGCTCAACATGAAAATGGATGGGTTTTAAAATAAGAGGGCTATCCTTAAATAACATGGGAAACAACTACATTAACAACTGGATCCATTCAGTATAAAGGCCTAATTCTGCTGGACAGTCTAGATTGGCGTGTTCCTTTAGGAAAAAGCTTCATTTTGAATGGCAAACAGTGCAGACCCCGATCAGAGGACTCCTCTAGGAACTGTCTGATCTAGGTCTTCACTGTTTGCAAATGCCATTTCACTTGTGTCCCGCTTTCACAAGATTAAGATCAGATTCAAAGTTAGAACTTCCAAGATACATACCAATGATGGGGTTTCGCCTCTTTTTTCGACGCACTAAATAGAGAGCTAGAAGTATGACTGCTAATAGAACCACGCACCCCGTCACAGAACTTGCAATGACGCTTATGGTTTCATCCCTGAGACGGCTATGGTGATGGGAAGGCCTGTTGGGATTAGCTGCAAGAGTACAAATCCATAGTAAACCCTATTATAAGCGACCATTGAATGATTTTTTATATGCCCGTTTGTATGTATATCCGTCTGTAACATCTCTAACTCAAGTTCCGCTTGGTGGATCCTTCTCAAATTTAACCACAATGTTTATCTAGACATGCTACAGTAGCCTGCCAACTTCTGGGTCTTATATCCAAGGTCAAGACAAGGTCACACAATTGGACTTAGAATTTGCGTTTAGCAAAAATGTTAACCTGTCTGTCTGTCTGTCTGTAACATCTCTAACTCCATTTCCGCTTGGTTGATCCTTCCCAAATTTAACCACAATGTTTATCTAGACATGCTACAGTAGCATGCCAAGTCCCGGTTAGTTTATCCAAGGTCAATGTCGCACAATTGGACTTAGAAATTGCGTTTAGCATTTGCATTAAGCAAAAATGTTAACCTCAATTTATGCGGAACACATTTTTGTAAGTCCACTTATTTACATAACCCTTTGTAAAAGTAGGCAAAAGTACATAACTCTGTCAAGCATTTTGACAGAATTATGCCCCTTTTTAACTTAGAATTTTTGGTTAAGGTTTTTGTTAAAGTCCACTTATTTACATAACCCTTTGAGATAAAGCTTTTAAACTTGAAACACTTGTTCACCATCACAAGCTTCACCTGTAGGCAAAAGTACATAACTCTGTCCAACATTTTAACAGAAGTATGCCCCTTTTTAACTTGGAATTTTTGGTTAAGGTTTTGGTTAAAGTCCACTTATTTATATAACCCTTTGAGATAAAAACTTTGAAACTTTGAACACTTGTACACTATCACAAGCTTCACCTGTAGGCAAAAGTACATAACTCTGTCCAGCATTGTGACATAATTATGCCCCTTTTTAACTTGGAATTTTTGGTTAAGGTTTTTGTTAAAGTCCATTTATTTACATAACCCTTTGAGATAAAGCTTTTAAACTTGAAACATTTGTTCACCATCAGAAGCTTCATCTGTAGGCAAGAGTAAATACAATGTAACTCTGTCAAGCATTTAGACACAATTATGGCCCTTTTTAATTTAGAATTTTTGGTTAAGGTTTTTTTGGACTTATAATTTGCGTTAAGCAAATACGTTAACCCCAGTTTATGTTGAACAAGAGCTCGACGGGCGTATATTGTGCCCACTTGGCACTCTTGTTCAATCTTTGCAAACAGAGCAGACTCAGATCAGACGGTTCCTGTCTGCCCTGTCTGAAATAATATAGATATGATCCCACTGTTTCTACCAATAACTAAATCCCATGTGTACATAATTATGTCAGTATAAAAACTCAGCTAATAAATATTCGTAATGCCATTCTTTGTTACATGGATATTTAACAGGAAAATGGTTAAACATAGCTGTTTTGAAATAGAAATAGGTTACATAGCATTGTCCCTAATGATTACTCTTGTGAGAAATAATGGTGTGAATATTAGCTTAAACCTATAAAAGACTTCATGACCAATGACAGAAGTTGTAGAATCAGGTCTATATTTATTTCATAAGCCAATTGAGCCATACGATCTGGGTCTACTCTATTTTTAAAGGCATCAAATAGTGTCTCTGTGTGGGAAAACCATGTTACTCTGCATTTCATCTGGATCCAAACTGTTTACATAAACAATTATAGTTTAAATTGACAGTTAAAACATTTACTTCACAAATACGCTTTTCTGTGCCTTCGCAAACAGTAGACCCAGATGAGACGGTTCCTACAGAAGCAGTCTGATCAGGGTATGCTTTGTTTGCTTATAAATAATATTGATATGATTCTACAGTTTCTGCCATGGACAAACATAACATGTGTTAATAATAATAAATATACCATTATAAAAAATAATCTAATTAAGATTCATGATGTCATTATTTCTTACATGAATATTCATAAACTAGAGAGTTAATACACCAATTACCTGCTGTTTTAATTGTGATAGAGTTTGACTCTGTTGATGTAAATTGTCTGCTTTTGGCGGTCATGGCGAGTGTGTAGCTTGTATCAGGACTGAGATCTTTTAGGCTATATGTCCAGTTTTGTCCAATACCGTGGTCCTCATAGTCCCTTGTAAAGAGTGGAGTTATCTATGACAAAATAACATACAATATGAATGCATTCCCATAATGACATAATTAAACATTTACTCCATGAATATCAATATTCATGCAAGAAATAATGACAACATGAATATTAATTAGATCAGTTTTATAATAGTACAGGAGCCATCTGATCTGGGTCTTCACTGTTTGCAAAAACATAAAAGAGCGTATTTGTGGATGCAGAGCTACAGATAAAGGTGCGTACTCAAATACTTAAACCGTCATTTCTCCACCAAACCCTATGCTGTGACCACACAGCTACAGATAAAGGTGCGTACTCAAATACTAAAACCATCATTTCTCCACCAAACCCTATGCTGTGACCACTGTTTAGAATCGTCTCTTCGAGACGATTCTAAAGAGTGGTCATAACATAGGGTTTGGTGGAGAAATAAAGAAGTTATACTTGAAAATTGTTTAATTGACGCATCTTATCTGGAGCTCTGTGGAGGACTCCTGTGTTCAATAAATGAAAGGCGCATAAGATAGTTTGTACTGTATTTCTCCACTGCACCATTTCTTGCTGCTACTCATTAGAATCACCCCTTCAAGGCAACTGGATGATAAGGTAAATGAGTAGCCCCAGTCCAGACGGCCATCTGATCTGGGTCTGCTCTGTTTGCTTATGCATTAAATATCTATGGTGTCATCATTCCTCACATGAATATTAAATGGGGAAAGGCTTAAATATATGTTTTCTTTAGTTCACTCCTGGTTTATTTTCAGCTTCCTTACAGCAAATTAGTGTCTAGCTTCGGAAAGCCAGAAAATAACGTTTAGATTGGGAAACCTAGAGCTAAATAAATTTTAGATTAGGAAACTTACAGAGCAAAATACATGTAGTGTTTAGAGCAACACATATCTGCATGCCTTGGAACTGCAGTTTGATAAAAGATGCTTCAATTACAGCACACGTTCCAATTGCAATTAACTAGAGATGTAACCTCCAGCCAGTCGCATGGTTCATACCTTTATCCACTGATGACCTGTCCAGCCCATAACAGCAAAATACATTAACCCTCCCATATCATACCCGGACGTCCAGTGGAGTTTCACGCTGTCGTATGTGATGTTACTATATTCGAGATTCATAGGTGCTTGAGGTCGACCTGACGAAATTCAATCAAAACCGTGTTTAAAACACGTCTATCATATTGTAATATTAGTGGAACTGATATAAGACATGTCTACAATATTAGTGGAACTGATATAAGACATGTCTATAACTAATAACCCCTTCCCTCATATAAAAAAAACCTTTTCACAACTTTGCAAGCAGAGTAGACCAAGATCAGATGGCTCTTGTAAGACCCATCTGATCAGGGTCTGCTCTGTTTGCTTATGGAAGTATGCTGATCTATTCCTATAGTTTTTGCTAAAACAAAAGATTCCCTTGAAAATGTTGCATTTAAAAAAATGAATGTTCATCAAGTGATCTATTCTTGCTTAAGTGTTCATTAGGGAAAATGTTAAACATTTATGCTCATGGAATTAGAAGATATTACAGTATGCTTTATTATTTATTTTTCGTTAAAATCTCAACAAGATAATGTTGGATAGTCAAACACCGTTCACCGTGAAATATAATATAATGAACAATACATAACCCGGTGTCTCAATTGATTCAGATGTTTTATCAAGTTATTACAAATTCGCCGCAAGAGTGCAGTGTTAATTTAAAATGCAATTAACTGTTTCATATAAATTTAGCCTGTCCACCTGCAGACATGGGTCAGAGGTTATAATACTATTGAGTCAGAGTCTGAGTTCATTCTCAAGTATCGGATTGGTCGGATCTTGAGCAAGCTCAAAATCTGACCATTCAAATACTTGATGGCGGTATCAGACTTTTATAATCTCAGGGTCTGGTCATTATGTACTAAGTTGTGTGAATAAGCCCAACTATGAGCAAACAATTACCATAAGGTACGAGCCTGTAGTTTGCCACATAACTTCCGTACATGTTGCTCATTGTCAGTGTGTAGTTTCCAAAATCAGACGGTTTAACGTCAGAAATGTTCAGAGCAGCTATTGACGGATAACTGTACTCCTCCACATTTCCCATTGGTTTTCCATCCGAACGTGACCAGTTGTAGGTGGGGTATGGATTGCCTACGACATTTTCAAAGAACACAGCCCACACACCGAGCGGCGAGCTCACCAAGTAGTTGCCTGGTGCCAAAGGTTTAGGTCTAGGTGCGCCTGCAATAATATTATTAAAACTTGGGTACTATCATTATATGAAATAGGCACAGCCTATAAGCGAGCACAGCTCCCAAACGCATTCAACTAAATAAAGTGAAAGCATAACACCAAAATATATGGTGAATTTGATGATTTATACACCAGATACTGATGAAATTAGTAACAGCAATTATAACTCTCTAAAAGTAACAGAACAATACACCTTGATAAAAGTTGAAAGCACAACTTCAAATAACAATCTTAAACCATCAATCTCTTAGCCTACTTTTCTTTAATACAAGTCGTAAAGTGGTTGATAGATCTACTTTTGGTCCAAGACTGTGACATCTTATTGGCTGATGTTGTGTGTTTCAGACTTATATAAGTGACTGTCCTGCTGCAATTTATTTAATGTATGTTTAATTGGTTAGCGACGATCATGTCACCCACCATACTATGTTGATTTAAAAAAAAAATGGCTTTAACTGAACCTTGGCAATAAGACAACTTCACAAAGTACTGTAATATTAACGTGAAATAGTTGTGTATTGGTTAGCGATGTTCATGTCACCCACCATACTTCATTAAATTTCTTATAAACAAAATACTACAGTTAGTAATAAAATGTATATATATTAGCAATATATATATATGTTAAATATTGTAGTATAATGTGAAATAGTTGTGTATCATGGTTAGTGACGATCAAGTCATCCACCCATTTTTTACAAGTTGAATGTTGCAATATATCTGTGACATAGAACTTTGTGTATTGGTTAGCGACGTTCATGTCACCCACCAATTTTTACAAGTAAAATAAGAAACTCATAATGCTGCGATGTGATGTTTAAATTATTGACATAGTCTAAATCACAAGACAGTAGATTAGTGATATTAACCCTTTCCTCCATTGCCAGAAGGGCATTACATGTATAATGTAATACTGCTTAAAGCAAGCTGAAATTAAGGTTTGGTAATGCTTAAAGCAAGATGACAAGAAACCAGAAAGCTCAAGGAGCTTTCTGCGTTACTTTCATCATGATTTAAGCTGCAATCAGATCTGTATTCGCCATCATCAGTAAATAGTAATTGTAAAAAATATAGTAAAGGTGTCATATGGTGTTAAATATGCAGAGGAAAGGTTAAAATGGCAAGACAAGCTGTGTGTTAGTTGTGGTATATTTGCATGTACACCAGGTACATTTAGGTGCATTGAGATAGAAACATGCAGAAAACAGAAGATATTGATAGAGTTGTTGTGTTAGTAACTTAATGTCAATTGATGCTAATGATGGTGATGATAGGTCAAGTTACTGGATAGGTCAATAGGATAAGGACGATACTGTGTGCATGCATGTACATGTATTTATTAAAACATACAACATAATGTTTAGCTATTTCCTATTTAGCATGGAGGAAAGGGTTAAACATTTGAACTATGTGTTACACATGCATACAGTATTATCTTTAAATTCTTAGGGGTAGTTAAAAGCTATTTTCGTTTGAAATCCCATGAATCAGAATCATTTTCATCATTAAAATTGTAATCAATAGAATCATCATCATCAGCAGCAGCAACATCTTGCAGGGAAGAAGGACAACTTAAGTCATTCTGAACTGTCTTGCAAACAATGGAAATTAGCCAGTGATCAGGATGAACTCCATCATACATATATGAACATAACTTCATATATAAGTAGATTTTCTACATTTTTTAGAATTTTGGGCATGCCTCCCTCGGGTTTTTTTGTGCTTCTTTTCTGGATGTCTCTATCCCATCTGATTGTTGGTAGATTGTGCTGAGTGTTTATGTGTGATATTTTTGTATAAATTATATGTCTTATGTCCTCTTCTAAAGATTTTTGTTTAGTGTGTATTTCAGTGTCAGGGAATTGGCTTGAATGAAATTTGCTGTGCTTGTTTTTGAATTTTGTCTATTTCTGAAGTGATGCTGGTGGTATGCTCCCAACCTTTAAAGTTGTGATGTCTGTGTTAAATGATGTTGCTAAGCCTTCAAGTTGTTCAATTATGTTAAATTAACTTTCTGTGTAGAATGATTGTAATTAGAGAATATGTCTTCAAGGCTGTAGATCTAAGTCTGGGATGCTAGATTTGGTTGTGTGTGAGACAGACAGACAGAATGTTTTTTGTAAACCAGTAGGCCTATTTAAAGAAGTCAGACAGACAGGCTGATTTATGTAAAACAGTATTTAAAGAAGGACAGAAAGACTACGAAACTTAAACAGTACACTGACAGACAGACCTGCAGACAGACTATATATATCTACTCTATTCGGAAAGAACAAGTCAGATTTCACCAAGATTTAAGCTATTTTGGTTCAAAATGTAAACAACTCTACGTTGCCGTAGACCTAGTTCTTTATAAAATCTCAGTGATATCACGAAGTAAATACAGATTATTTACTTCTTGGTGATATACATTCGTTTGCATGTTTCACTCGCATATTTATTTAAGCAATCGGCATTTGTTTAAGTAGGTCAAATTTACGAAAACCGCTTACACCGTCGAAAAACCCTACGCCGGGATAAATATCTAGATGTAGATCTAATTCAAATAATGTGATGTTTTGTATTGACAACTGATTCAAATGAAAGAAAATTTAATAATCAATGTCTAAATTACTCACATACAAAGTTATTGACAGTAGGAACCGGAAGAGTAACACAGCTGAGCCTTGTATGTAAACAAAATGCACTGCAGACGATAAATGGAAGTCATGTGACCACAACTACGTCACTTGTAAACAAGTTGTGGATTATACGTCATCAGATTTGACACACATACACTCGGCCTTTTCCGCTAACTGGATCTCGGACGGAGATGTTTACCGAACGGAAAACATTAATTTTCTGGCAAATAAACAGCGATTCAAATAGTTAAATCTAATCTATACCGAAACGAAATGCAATTTTCAATTTAGTAAGTTTTAGAAGATCGATTTTCTTCGTAGACAAACGTTGTTGCGATTTGTGTTGCCTGTCGGGTATTCAATCGTAACTACTCGTCGTATTCCGTCAGAGTTCGGAACATAGGAATCACTCGGAACACCCCGGTTATTTCCCTCCATGGTCCAAACCGGAAGTGAACATCAGCAGATCCGATTCCAGGTTAACAATGTACAGCCTAGAGAACCAAAATTATATCCTACGCGTTACCATAGAGCTCACTTCGTTCGCAAGAATGGCCTTCGGCCATTCTTGCGAGCTGTGCTCGCTATTAATTAA
Organism: Azorinus chamasolen; assembly: GCA_963576725.1. Lineage (NCBI taxonomy): Eukaryota > Metazoa > Mollusca > Bivalvia > Cardiida > Solecurtidae > Azorinus > Azorinus chamasolen. The sequence goes on from OY755248.1 coordinate 67,298,991, forward strand.
CCCATTACTCCATGAATATTCATGTAGGGATTAATGACATGATGAATATTATATTCCTTTTTATAATGGCTCGTAGACATGGGACGTTGTGTCCATAGTAGACACTGTAGAGTTGTATCTACATGTATATTAGCAAACACAACTGACCCTAATCAGACGGCTCATATAGCCTAGGATCAAGGTCCTATCAGTGTACAGCTCTAGTAGTTATGGAGTAAAGCGTAACCATTTCGCGACCAATGATAAATTTGTGATTCAGTATGTCATCAGGTTCCAAAATGATTGATGCCATGAGTATGTTTCTTGAAGAAAATTACAGCAGATGACACATATTGTGCACAGACGACATTATATGACAACGATAGTTTTTTAAACGCGGGACATTCACGCAATAGCAGTTGCGAACAGTGTATACCCTGATCAGAGGGTTCGTATGATCAAATTTTTGTAACCCCATCAATCCGACATTGGCACAGAATGTAAAAGCCAGACCAGAGGCTTCTGGACCAATCAGTGTACATTGTTTACATCACTATAAGGTTCGTTTGCAATGTGCCCTCATCTTGACAAATAGATGTTTCCCAAAGTTGTTTTAGAAGAAATTATTTTATATAGTAGAAACCATTTCAAACGACCACTTTATAAACAATTATATATGACATTAAAAGCAGACAGTTGCTTAATGCAGGACATAAGTACTGGAACTCTCTGCTTATTTTTCGTCCCGCATTAAGCAATCGCCTGTCTTTCACCCTTTTCCTGTTCAATATCTATGTAAGAAATAACATCATTGATATTTATTAGCAGAAATTTGCATGTTAACTTTTCCATGAATATTTTGTTGTGACATAAAACTGTAGAATCAGATGCACATCGTGTCAAAAGTAATTAAACAAAGTAGACCCTAATTTTCGCATAAACTACATAGACCAATGGAATACAGACTTACATAATATGGATACATTTTGTCCTCGTGTAACGTTCACCCCGTGGTTGAGGGCGTTTCTACCTGTGCATATATACTTTCCGTCTTCCCCACATACTGCTACAATCTGATTTATGATCACAGGTCCAGGATCACGCGCACGAAAAACCACGATTTTTGTTCGGTTGTTGCGGACTTGCCATATGGGATTTGGGTTTCCCTCCATGTCACATGTGACGTTCAGCGTCTTATTCTCCATTAGGCTTGTTGAACCTACGCTGAACTGTGTGATTTCTGCCGGGTCTGAAAATGCAACGGAGTTTTACTCATATTTCTAAGTTGATTGATTTTGTAGATTAACTTCTGTATCTGCCAACTATGGGCTAAATGGTTGCTCCAGAGAGAGGAGAGCAGATACAGAGAAACCCAGGTGTTATGCCAAACCCAACTCTTATCTTGGCTTATAAAGTCTCATCCTAAGGACTTTGTCTAAAAAGATTTTTCCGAATTAGTATTTTGAGCGATTCTTGTTCCCGTTATTAGGGTGGATTCTCTAAGAGTTTAACCATTTACCTGTTCAATATTCATGTAAGAAACAGACATCATGCATATTTATTAGCTTATTTTTTTATAATGTAAGATTTTAAGTGAATGTGTTACTTTGACACAAACTACTTATCAGATCTATATTGTCATAAGCAGACCCTGATCGAACGGCCCCTACAGGATCTGGGTCTACTGTTTTTGCAAATGCGTGATAAAGTGTTTATACATATTTAAGGGAAAGTGTTAAGCAAAGGTGTGCATCAACCTTGTTTGCAAATGCGTAAGAAATTGTCTTTATGAAGGAAGGGGTTAGGCATGGAAAATATTCAGCAAACAATACAGATTCGTCACAGGGTCCATTCAAGGGTCTTCTGATTAGGATCAACACTGTTATATCTATTGTTTTTCAAAGCAGTTGGCATAGCCTAACTGGGCCAATGATATTCGAATTATTATGATTTTAAATAATGATAAGTAACACAGGCGAAACAAACTTAATAATGAAAACATACATATAAACCTTTAGTCTACTGAACAAATATTTCCATAAATATGCTTTTCTACGCCTTTGCAAACAGAGTAGACCCAGATCAGACGGCTCCTGTAGGCCAGGATCTGTTGTGTTTGCTTATGACATAATTGAGATATGATTCCACAAAATTCTTGTGTTCATGTGCCATTATAAAAATTCTATTAATCAATATCCACAATACCATTATTTCTTACATGTATATTTATTGGGTAAAGGGTTTTAAACTGAGATTTCACAGTTGATTTTCTTCTATTTTATCCAAAGACGTAATAATTGTATATATGTCCAACAGTTTAAATCTGATGAGACTCCGAGTTACTCAGCTCTATATCTCCGGCAGGAACGGTCAATCTTGGTCTACTCTGTTTGCAAAGACATCTCTATCAGATAAAGGATTGAAGCATGATGTGTGATAAGTATAGCAAGCACTCCACTTACATTGTACATCTATGTCCACGGTCTCCACGGTTCTGTTCTGCTCTGGGTCTGTAGTATTTACACTGTGGCACGTGTAACTGCCGGAGTCATTGCGGGAGATCCTTGTGAACTCCAGCGTCAGTCCCGTCTGATATGTGTCCCCGCTGCCCTGTTTAGTCCAGTATATCTCCGTATCGGGATGGTCCGTGGTATTGCAGTCAATACGAACATTGTCACCTTCTACAACTTCTTTCGTTACAGAGTGTGAGAGTTCAAAGCCAGCTACAACGAGTATGGATATGATCCGAATTGTAGTAAAACTATGTGAGTATAGAAGTTATTATACCCTTTTTGGAAGGCGGCTGCTTAATACCATAGGGGTCTGTACCGCATCAAACTATGACAGCAGTCTATGACAGTAATCTATGACTCAATCTATGACAGTCATCAATAACAGAAATTTATGACAGCACTCTTTAACAGCAACTGCAAAATGACTAAACACTTACCAGTCGCTAAACACGAGCATGCTAATAGGATAAATGCAATCCAAACACCCATAGTGTAAACCACGGTCTGTTCTGTCCTGTTAGATCAACACATTAATATGATAACTTCAGGTGTTATCTTTATACAAACACCATTTTGAAATGCCCCATGACCTGATAATAGACATATTGGACGCTGGCGGGCATACCCAGTTAATGTACAATTAAGCCTCTGTAACCGTTAACTTCGTGAATAGTCATGTGAGAAATAATGAAATCATGAATATTAATTAGATTGCAAATTCAACACCCACTGAATATTAATGGACAAAATAGCTATCATGAAACGTGGAAGGTGGGTTATTGTATAGCCATTTTAGAAAGTAAACAAACAAATCTTTGCAAACAGAGTAGGCCCTGATCAGACGGCTCCTATAGGAGTCTGATTTTGGTCTACTCTGTTTGCAAATGCATGAAACACGTATATTAGAGGGAAAGGGTTAAAGCAGACCCTGACCAGATGGCTCTATAGAGTCTACTCCGTTAGCAAAGGCGTATTATTGGATTAAATGGTTAAAGCAACCACACAAAGATTTAAATCTGTCAAATTGGTGAGGTGTATACTTACTTCGGATTCGTTCAAGCGTGTGTGACAACATTCTAGTGTTGCACAGCTTCGTTCGGATGAGACGTGCGTACAGTATTGGAGAAGATCTATTGCAGAAAACCTCCAATTGGATATGTCTTCATTGCGGTCGTCCTGTGTCAAGTACATACTTTTAAGGACACACGCGTATGCATATTTTTCTAGTGTTCGGTTTACATCCATGGGTTCTTCTATATTTAGAAAACAGTCATCTGCTTGTGACTGGGATTGAGCGATATCAATACTGTCTATTTTAACCATTTCCTTCTTATTTTAAATGTGTTTTCACGCATTTGCAACAGAGTAGGCCTAGATCAGACGGCTCCAATTGGAGCCGTCTGATCAGAGTCTGCTCTGTTTGCTAATGGAATTTGAAAGATCTGTTTCTTTACTTTCTAATACAGCTACAATGCCCCCACCTTCCATATTTCATTATAAATATTTTGTCCATGAATATTAAGTAACAACACTGTATACTATATAGAAATTATACTGTATGAATTTAGCAAACATAAAAAGTTGTCATTGATTTGTTTAAAAAACACAACACTTGAAAGGATTCTTAATTGTCACTGACATAAAAAGTACAACAACAGCAATTGTATCTTTACATGTACGTGTATTTTGTTCCTTTTTGACAATAACAGAAATTGATTGCGAAACGAATTTTTCTGAGTCTGAGAATAAAACCGCGCCAAAACAGTGCCTCTTTGATAATTTAAATGCTGGAACCATGATGTGCAGTATTCATACTTTTTTAAAACAAATTTACATCTATTAATGTCTTTCTCAGATTCAGAAGTAACTCATATGACAAAAAATAATAACAGACAGATCAACTATATTAACCTATTGCCACATGAAAGCGCCTCGCAATTCTACAGCAGACGGGGTTTGAAAACAATGGGACAAGGCAATACTTTGCTCCATAATAGCAATTTCTTCCTTTGCCATATTGTTGTAAACTCTCTTATTTTTATATACTCAGCTGAGTCAGCTCTGTGCTGTTTGTAATATGTTTCTGCCAGGTTTCTTTTGAAAGTTGTCTGCTGCAGAGATCTCTCAAATGGCAATGGGTCAACCCTTTACAGTAAAAGTATATCTATTTAAGATGTCAATACCTGTGGAATATTCATTAACCTATAGTTTCTATCTAATTCATTACAATAAAATATGACAATATTATTAGCTTATTACATATGGGTCTATGGAAATTCATATGCAAACACAGCAGACCCAGATCAGACAGCTCCTCAGCGCTGGGTTTTCTCTTTTTGGAAATGTAGTTACATGTGTAAATATGGAGGGAAGGGTAACCATTGAAAGCATACTTTTTCAAATTTCAGATATTCCAGGTCATGAGGGAGACATGTGGTTTCCCAGACATGACCAGCTTCAACTGTAATGCAGGTTAGTGGGAACTGTACTTCTTACTTTCATGAAACTTTATTGGAAATTCCGAACTGGATGCATATCCATTGAACTAGTTTTTAATGTCTAACTTTGATATGAAATAATTGCATAATCATAATTAAAGGACCAATAGATATGGATCATATACAAATAGAGGAGACCTGATCAGAATAGTCCAATAAGAATTGTATACAAATGTAATCTAGGTATTGTCTGTTTGCAAATCTTGGAGAAAGGAAGGTGATATATAGGATATTTCAAGAGATAATAATTGTTCTTTAACGTATTTTCACGCATTTGTAAACAGGGACGACCAAGACCAGATTCCTATAGGAGCCGTCTGATCAGGGTTTGCTCTGTTTACTAATGGAATTTGAAAGATCTGTTTCTTTACTTTCTAAAATGGCTACAATTTTCCACCTTCCATATTTCATTGTAATTGTTTGGGCCAATATTCATGAATATTCAGTAGGTATAAGCATTTGGAATAAATACAGACCATGAAAAGGGTTAAGACTAACGTCCAGCCCAAGACACATTTGGTTGTATTTCTACAGCACTGATTTGTTAAAACTCATTAGAATTGTCTATAACGAATGATATTGGAGAAATGTAGAAGATTATGTTGCATACTATTTAGCTCAACTTTCTTACAGATTACGTCCGAAAATAGAATAAAATTCCCTAATTTTTGCACTAGGTCCTAGATGACTGTTATCATCACTGATATATTGGTTGCTTTGTTAACACTCACCAGTGTGGTTCTAGCTCGATCCCAGATTGAGGTAGTATATAAGTGATTGCACAGGCACTCACCAAGAACACATGAATTTACTGTGTACACATAAATAACCACAGTCGACCATATCCGAGCTATTGAGAGTGATATGTACAAGCTGTTGGAGCTTGTTTCATAATTGATTTAAAATAAATAGTTTTAATTAAAATTAATCTCTGATATGGAAGTCTCACTACAGTAATGAAAACAAAACGTGTTACGTCACTGATGTTATTTTGTGTGTCCAGTTATGCCTACTGTATAAGTCTGGATTTGTCTGTAAAGAAAAGAAAGAAAAACAATTAATTTTGAGTAGAGCTATAATTTACTACACAGTTTGATGGCTCTGATCAGGGTCTGCACTGTGTGCTGAACCCAGTCAATTGTTGATGCCAACAAAATACATTGTTTGCTGTGTCCCTCGACATTAAAATGGTTGGGTTCTAAAATAAGATCTGGAGGACTATCCTTAAATACTATGGGAAGCAACTGCATTAACACCTGGATCCATTCAATAAGGGCTTAATTCTACTGGACAGTGTGGATTGGCGTGTTCCTTTAGGAAAAAGTTTCATTTTGAATGACAAACAGTGCAGACCCCGATCAGAGGACTCCTCTAGGAACTGTCTGATCTAGGTCTTCACTGTTTGCAAATGCCATTTCACTTATTTTCCACTTTCACAAGATTAAGATCAGATTCAAAGTTAGAATTTCCAAGATACATACCATTGATGGGGTTTCGCCTTTTTTTTCGACGCACTAAATAGAGAGCTAGAAGTACGACTGCTAATAGGAACACGCACCCCGTCACAGAACTGGCAATGACGCTTATGGTTTCATCACTGAGACGACTATGGTGATGGGAAGGCCTGTTGGGATTAGCTACAAGAGTACAAATCCATAATAAACCCTATTATAAGCGACCACTGAATGCTTTTCCAGTCTTTGCAAACAGAGCAGACTCAGACCAGACCACAGGTGCTAGGCGTGTGGCCATTTCACAAATACTGCTTATAAATACCTTCAAATACGTTTAGACATCATAACTTGACATTATAAAAAAAAAGAAAAAAAATGAAAAAAAAAATAATTTTCGTATAATATATTACTATATATATAGTAATATATTATACGAAAAAAAATTTTTTTTTCATTTTTTTTCTTTTTTTTTATAATGTCAAGTTATGATGTCTAAACGTATTTGAAGGTATTTATAAGCAGTATTTGTGAAATGGCCACACGCCTAGCACCTGTGGACCAGACGGCTCCTGTCTGCTGTTTGCTTATGAAATAATATAGATGTGATCCTACAGCTTCTACCAATAACTAAAATTCAAGTGTTCATATGTCATTTTAAAAACTCAGCTAATAAATATTCATAATGCCATAATTTGTTACATGGATATTTAAAAGGAGGTTTAAACATAGCATTGTCCCTAATGAATGATTACTCGTGTGAACAATGATGAATGTGTGAATATTAGCTGAATAGTATAAAGGGTTCATGGCCAATGGGATGATTGATCATGACGGCAGTTGTAGAATCAGATCTATATTTATTTCATATGCAAACTGAACCATATGATCTGGGTCTAATCTGTTTTTCAAAGGCATCAAATGGTGTCGCTATGAAGGAAACCCAAAGTGATGCCATGTTATTCTCATCTGGATCCAAACTGTTTACATAAACAATTATAGATTGAATTGGCAGTTTAACCCCTTACTCTTTAATACGCTTGTCTATGCATTTGCCAACATAGGAGTCATCTGATCATCATCATGGTCTGCTCAGTCTGTTTATGGAATAGTATAGATTTTTTTGTTTATGGAACAGTATAGATCTGATTCTACAATTTCTGCTTTGACCAACATATCATGTTTTGATGTGCCGTATTAAAGATTAATCTAATTAACATTCATGATGTCATTATTTCTTACATGAATATCCATGGACTAGATGGTTAATACATCATGTACCTGCTGTTCTAACTGTGATTGAGTTTGACTCTGTTGATGTAAATTGGCTGCTCTTGGCGGTCACTGCGAGTGTGTAGCTTGTATTTGGACTAAGGTCTTTTAGGCTATATGTCCAGTTTTGTCCAATACCATGGTTTTCATAGTCCCTTGTAAAGAGTGGAGTTATCTATGACAAAATAACATACAGCATGAATGCATTCCCATAATGACACAATTAACCAATTCCCTCATATTGATGACTTTTGACGACTCTGTAAAAATTACATTGTGATAAATAGAGCATTTGCTGCTATAGGAGCAAATGCTCTATTTGTCACAATGGTTTCAAACTACACAATTATAAAATGGTCCTATCCTCTAGTTAATGCTCCTTTTTTGTAGATTTATTCAAAAAGTTTATATTTAAAATAGCCTATGAGGTAATGGGTTAACTAGTGTCTTACGTTTCGTTTGAAATATACATGTATTGTAGAGCTATAGATTAGTGGAGTATGTAAAAAGTTTAAGCTTAAAGTAAAATATGAATACAGTAGAACTTTTCTTAAGCGGCCATCAAAACAGGTCTAATTATGGGGTTGTACTCTAAGTGATAGCTTAAATGCAGGTCAGAAGTAATGCATAAAGCTCCTATATGAGCTTTCTACATCACTTTTGTCCTGGATTAAGCCACTACCTGCTTGTTAAGACAGTGAATGAACGAATGAATGGCCGATAAGATAGTTTGTACTGTATTTCTCCGCTGCAGCATATCTTGCTGCTACTCATTAGAATTGTCCCGCAGAGGCGAATCTAATGTGTAACTGCAAGATAAAGTTAGGCTGAGAAATAAGAATTGGGGATTGATTAGTATTAGGCCTTAAAACTGCTGGGTAACCCAGTAACCCAGATCATTCAAACATTTTTGTGCATCAGATTTTTATACCTGTCTTAAGCGACCATTAAAAATATGTTTAATTATGGGTCTATAAGGCAGGTTGTAGCTTAATGCAGGTCAAAAGCAATGCAGAAAACTCCTATGGGAGCTTTCTGCATTACGTTTGCCCTTTATTAAGCAAACGCCTGCTGTTTTAAGATTCATGAGTCCAATCAATATACGGTCGATTATGACAGAGTCCACTGCAAATGTACAATGAGGCAACAATATCCTTGTCATATAAAATGAAACCATTCCTGGCTATGTACAATGAGGCAACACTATCCTTGTCATATAAAATGAAACCATTCCTGGCTATGTACAATGAGGCAACACTATCCTTGTCATATAAAATGAAACCATTCCTGGCTATGTACAATGAGGCAACACTATCCTTGTCATATAAAATGAAACCATTCTTGGCTATGTACAATGAGGCAACACTATCCTTGTCATATAAAATGAAACCATTCTTGGCTATGTACAATGAGGCAACACTATCCTTGTCATATAAAATGAAACCATTCCTGGCTATGTACAATGAGGCAACACTATCCTTGTCATATAAAATGAAACCATTCCTGGCTATGTACAATGAGGCAACACTATCCTTGTCATATAAAATGAAACCATTCCTGGCTATGTACAATGAGGCAACACTATCCTTGTCATATAAAATGAAACCATTCCTGGCTATGTACAATGAGGCAACACTATCCTTGTCATATAAAATGAAACCATTCCTGGCTATGTACAATGAGGCAACACTATCCTTGTCATATAAAATGAAACCATTCCTGGCTATGTACAATGAGGCAACACTATCATTGTCATATAAAATGAAACCATTCCTGGCTATGTACAATGAGGCAACACTATCCTTGTCATATAAAATGAAACCATTCCTGGCTATGTACAATGAGGCAACACTATCCTTGTCATATAAAATGAAACCATTCCTGGCTATGTACAATGAGGCAACAATATCCTTGTCATATAAAATGAAACCATTCCTGGCTATGTACAATGAGGCAACACTATCCTTGTCATATAAAATGAAACCATTCCTGGCTATGTACAATGAGGCAACACTATCCTTGTCATATAAAATGAAACCATTCCTGGCTATGTACAATGAGGCAACAATATCCTTGTCATATAAAATGAAACCATTCCTGGCTATGTACAATGAGGCAACACTATCCTTGTCATATAAAATGAAACCATTCTTGGCTATGTACAATGAGGCAACACTATCCTTGTCATATAAAATGAAACCATTCCTGGCTATGTACAATGAGGCAACACTATCCTTGTCATATAAAATGAAACCATTCCTGGCTATGTACAATGAGGCAACAATATCCTTGTCATATAAAATGAAACCATTCCTGGCTATGTACAATGAGGCAACACTATCCTTGTCATATAAAATGAAACCATTCTTGGCTATGTACAATGAGGCAACACTATCCTTGTCATATAAAATGAAACCATTCCAGGCTATGTACAATGAGGCAACACTATCCTTGTCATATAAAATGAAACCATTCCTGGCTATGTACAATGAGGCAACACTATCCTTGTCATATAAAATGAAACCATTCCTGGCTATGTACAATGAGGCAACACTATCCTTGTCATATAAAATGAAACCATTCCTGGCTATGTACAATGAGGCAACACTATCCTTGTCATATAAAATGAAACTATTCTTGGCTATGTACAATGAGGCAACACTATCCTTGTCATATAAAATGAAACCATTCCTGGCTATGTACAATGAGGCAACACTATCCTTGTCATATAAAATGAAACCATTCCTGACTATGTACAATGAGGCAACACTATCCTTGTCATATAAAATGAAACCATTCCTGGCTATGTACAATGAGGCAACAATATCCTTGTCATATAAAATGAAACCATTCTTGGCTATGTACAATGAGGCAACAATATCCTTGTCATATAAAATGAAACCATTCTTGGCTATGTACAATGAGGCAACACTATCCTTGTCATATAAAATGAAACCATTCCTGGCTATGTACAATGAGGCAACACTATCCTTGTCATATAAAATGAAACCATTCTTGGCTATGTACAATGAGGCAACACTATCCTTGTCATATAAAATGAAACCATTCCTGGCTATGTACAATGAGGCAACACTATCCTTGTCATATAAAATGAAACCATTCCTGACTATGTACAATGAGGCAACACTATCCTTGTCATATAAAATGAAACCATTCCTGGCTATGTACAATGAGGCAACAATATCCTTGTCATATAAAATGAAACCATTCTTGGCTATGTACAATGAGGCAACACTATCCTTGTCATATAAAATGAAACCATTCCTGACTATGTACAATGAGGCAACAATATCCTTGTCATATAAAATGAAACCATTCTTGGCTATGTACAATGAGGCAACACTATCCTTGTCATATAAAATGAAACTATTCTTGGCTAAATGCTTTGTACCACAGGAAAAAAGTGACTGTATATAATGAATCCTATCAACACAGACCTCGTCTGCAAAATTTGTCACTTAAACCTTTAGCCTGGTGAGTGAGGAAAATGGTGTCTGTAGAAAATGTCATGGATTTCAGTTGTCCCTATTAATTTATCTTCCATTTCTTTTCAACAGCACGGTCAGAGTTTCAAACAGTTTGGGTCCTGATGAGACGCCGAGTAAAGACGCCAAGTTACTCGGCGTCTCATCTGGATCCAAACTGTTTGTAAAGCCAATCACTCATCTGTCCACAGCAGGCTAAAGGTTAACATTAAAGCCTTTTACGCATTAACAAACAGAGAAGGTCCAGATCAGACGGCTCTGTTTGCTTAAATATGGCACAATATAGGTCTGGTTATGGAGTTTCTGTCTGAGCCAAACTATCCTGTGTACACATGCCATTATAAAAAAAGTTTTTTCTCTCATGAATATTAAACAGGGAAAGGGTTGAATATATTTTTTTATTATATTTGCTATATTTAGATTGGGAAATCTAAAGCAAAAAATAGTGTTTAGATTGGGAAATCTAAAGCAAAACATATCTGCCTGCCTTGTCAGAAATGCAATTTGATAAAATACGCCATAATTACAGCAGAATTTCCAATTGCAATTAACTAGATGTAACCCCCAGCCAGCTGTATGGTTCATACCTTTATCCACTGATGACCTGTCCAGCCCATAACAGCAAAATACATTAGGCCTCCCATATCATACCCGGACGTCCAGTGGAGTGTCACGCTGTCGTATGTGACGTCACTGTATTCGAGATTCATAGGTGCTTGGGGTCGACCTGATGAAATTCAGTCAAAACCATCTTTAAAACACTTCTATCATATTGTAATATTAGTGGAACTGATATAACACATGCCTATAGCCAATAACCCCTTACCTCATATAAAAGCCTTTTCATAAATTTGCAAACGGAGTAGACCAAGATCAGACGGCTCTTGTAGGAGCCATCTGATCAGGGTCTACTCTCTGTTGGCTTATGGCACTATACAGATCTGATCCTATAGTTTTTGTCAAAACAAAACATTCCCTTGACAATGTTACATTTTTAAAAGTTAATGAATGTTCGTGAAAAGATCTATTCTTGCACAAATGTTCATTAGGGAAAGGGTTAAAGATTTATGCTGATGGAATCAAAATATATCATAGTGATTACTATGCTTCATTTTATTTTTTTAATAAAAAACTAAACAAGGTAATGTTGGATAATAAATTAAATAAATCTGAGAGTGCACATGTAGTCACGGTACGGAAGGAGTCAAACACCGTTCACCGTGAAATATACTGAACAATATTTAACCCAATGTCTCATTTGATCCAGATATTTTATCAGGTTATTACAAATTCTCCACAAGAGTGCAGTGTTAAAATGCAATGAACTGTTGCATATACATTCAAGCTGTTGACCTGCATACATGGATCAGAGGTTATAAAATTGAGTCCGAGTCTCAAAATCTGACCAATCAGATACTTGAGAATGATATCAAGTATAAAGTTTTATAACCTCGAGCCTGATCATTATGTATTAAGTTAGGTGAATAAGCCCAACTATGAGCAAACAACACTTACCATAAGGTACGAGCCTGTAGTTTGCCACGGAACTCCCGTACATGTTGCTCATTGTCAGTGTGTAGTTCCCAAAATCAGACGGTTTAACGTCAGAAATGTTCAGACCAGCCATTGACGGATAACTGTACTCCTCCACATTTCCCATTGGTTTTCCATCCGAACGTGACCAGTTGTAGGTGGGGTATGGATTGCCTATGACATTTTCAAAGAACAAAGCCCATACCCCGAGCGGCGAGCTCACAAAGTAGTTGCCTGGTGCAAAAGGTGTAGGTCTAGGCGCACCTGCAATAATGTTATTAAGACTTACGTACTATCAAATTAATTAACCTATTACTCCATGAATATTCATGTAAGACATAATGACAATATGTAGGAACTGTAAAATCATAAAAAATATCTACATGTATATTGTCTCATAAGCAAACGTGGTAGACCCCGATCAGATGACTCATATAGGAGCTGTCTGATCAAGATCTCAGTTTTCAGAGGCATAGAAAGACGTAGTTATGCAATAAAGGGTTAACCACTTTAACCAATTTGTGATTCGATATCTCATCAGGTTCCAAATTGATTGATGCCAGGAGTATGTTTGTTGAAAGAATGAAAACTACAGACGACACTATATGGCAGCGGTAGTTCTTTGAATGCGGGACATTCATACACTTGCATTTGTGACCAGTGCAGACCCTGATCAGAGGGTTCCTAGGATTTGATTTTTGTAACCCAAATAATCAGATATTGGCACAAAATGTAGAGACAGACCAGAGGCTTCTGCATCTATAAGGTCCGTTTGCGATGCACGCTCAACATGACAAATGGATGTTTTCCATGTTGTTTTTGGAAGAAACTACTTTATACAATAAAATCCACAAACGACCACTTATAAATTATATATATGACTTTAAAAGCGGTGGTAGCTTAATTCAGGACAAAGGTACTGGAACTGCATGACTTTTTGTCCTGCATTAAGCTACCATCTGCCTTTAACCCTTTCCCTGTTCAGTATTCGTGCAAGAACTAATTACATCCTGGATATTTTAAGCAGATATTTTCGTGTTAATTTTTCAAGGGATATTTACCTTGACGAAAACTAGAATCAGGTCTACTCTGTTTGCAAATGCTGTAAAAACGTTTAAATGAGGGAAATAGTTAAGCTCCAGAATCAGACCTCTTTTAGACGAATGAAAGGGTTTTTACTACATTTAATGTAGAATTAATCCGTTTAAATCCTAATGCTCGCATAAACTACATCAGAGACATTTATATACATACATGCATGTATATGTCTGTCTACATAGACCAATCAAATACAGACTTACACAATATGGATACGTTTTGTCCCCGTGTAACGTTCACCCCGTGGTTGAGGGTGTTTCTACCTGTGCACATATACATTCCATCTTCACCACATACTGCTACAATCTGAGTTATGATCACAGGTCCTGGCTCATGCGCACGAAAAATCACGTTGTTTGTTCGGTTGTTTCTCACTTGCCATGTTGGGTTCGGGTTTCCCTCCATGTCGCACGTGACGTTTAGGGTCTTATTCTCCATTAGGCTAATTGGACCTACGCTGAACTGTGTGATTTCTGCTGGGACTGAAATGCAATGGATTTTTACTCATACATCTAAGTGGACTTATTGATTGTGTTGATAAACGTCCGTTTCTTCCAACTATGGACTAACTGGTCTCCAGAGAGAGAGAGGGGGGGGGGGGAACAAATAGAGAAACCCAGGTGCGAAGCCCAAATCTTGGTATAGTAGAATCTCTCTAATCCGACCACTTAATGAATACACGTAGTTGTCTTTATAAGCAGGTGTTTGCTTAATGCAGGACACAAGTAATCCAGAAAGCTCCTCCAGGAGCTTCCTGCCTTACTTTTGTCCTGCATTAAGCTGCCACCTGCATCTAGCACTCAGAATTATACCTCTTTTAGGTGGTCGCATTAGGGGGGTTTACTGTATCCTTTAGCTGTCCACTGTAAAGCATTGGTATATCAAACCTTATCCCATCCTAAGGACTTCGTCTTAATGGACTTGTCTAAATTAATATTTTGAGCGATTCTAATTTCCTTAATTATGTCTCCCCCATTTATGGGGAGACATATTGTTTTTGCCAGAGCTGTCTGTCTGTCCGTCCGTCCATCTGTCTGTCCGTCACAAAATTGTGTCGCTTGTATCTCTGAAACCAGTTGGGCTAGAGTCACCAAACTTCACAGGAATGTTCACCAGCATGAGTTGTTGTGCACCTGGGGGTTTTGAATTGTCTCCCCCTGATAACTGGAGTCATTGCCCCTGGTGACTTAAAATTAGAAAAAACTTTGTGTCGCGCGTATCTCTGAAACCTCTAGTACTAGAGTCACCAAACTTCATAGGAATGTTCACCAGTATGAGTTGATGTGCACCTATGTTTTTTTAATTGTCTCCCCTGATAATTATTGAGTTATTGCCCCTGATATGAACACTTAAATTTATACAAACTTGTTTCGCGCGTATCTCTGAAACCATTAGGACTAGAGCCACCAAACTTCACAGGATTGTTCACTAGCATGAGTTCTTATGCACCTTGGATTTTTGAATTGTCTTCCCTGTTAATTTTGGAGTTACTGCCCCTGATGACTTAAAATTAGACAAACTTTACTTAGTGTGGTGCATATCTCTGAAACCACTAGGGCTAGAGTCACCAAACTTCACAGGAGTGTAGACCAGCATGAGTTCTTGTGCACCTGCGATTTTTTAATTGTCTCCCCCTGTTAATTTTGGAGTTACTGCCCCTGATGACTTTAAAATTAGACAAACTTTACTTAGTGTGGTGCATATCTCTGAAACCACTAGGGCTAGAGTCACCAAACTTCACAGGAATGTAGACCAGCATGAGTTCTTGTGCACCTGGGATTTTTGAATTGTCTCCCCCGGTAATTCTTGAGTTATTGCGCCTGATATGATAACTTAAAATTAGAGAAACTTTGTGCTGCACGTATCTCTGAAACCAGTAGGGATAGAGTCACCAAACTTCACAGGAATTTTCACCTGCATTAGTTGTTATGCATCTGGGTTTTTTAATTGTCTCCCCAAGATAACTTTGGAGTTACTGCCCCTTATGACTTAAAATAAGAGAAACTTTACTTTGTGTCGTGTGTATCTCTGAAACCACTAGTACTAGAGTCACCAAACTTCACGGGAATGTTGACCAGCATGTGTTGTTTTTGTACCCGGGTTTTTTTAATTGTCTCCCCCTGATAATGTTGAAGTTATTGCCCCTGATGACTTAAAATTAGACCCTGATAAGTTAGGAGTTACAGACATTACTCTTGTGTATTGGAAAGAGAATGGGAGGGGGAGCATCTGTTTTTGTGACAAAAACAAACCTCCAGTTATGGTAGATTCTCTCAAAGTTTAACCTTTTACCTGTTCAATATTCATGTAAGAAATGATGACACTATGTATACTTATTAGCTGATATTTTATGATGTAAATATTTCAAGCAGGGTGTGTGATAAGTATAACAAGCTCTGCACTTACATTGCACATCTATGTCCACTGTCTCCACGGTTCTGTTCTGCTCTGGGTCTGTAGTATTTACACTGTGACACGTGTAATTGGCAGAGTCATTGCGAGAGATCCCTGTGAACTCCAGCGTCAGTCCCGTCTGATATGTGTCCCCGCTTCCCTGTTTAGTCCAGTATATCTCCGTATCGGGATGGTCCGTGGTATTGCAGTCAATACGAATATTGTCACCTTCTACAACTTCTTTCGTTACAGAGTGTGAGAGTTCAAAGTCAGCTACAACGAGTATGGTTATGATCCGAATTATTTAAAAAAAAAATACGTTAGTATAGAAGTTATTAGACTCGTTTAGACAGGTGGCTGCTTAATGCAAGGTCAATGTCATACAGAAAATTCCTAGAGGAGCTTTCTGCATGACTTTCACCCTGCATTAAGCTTCCATCTGTCTAAAAGACTTAATGATACATGTCAACAACGGTGGTGGCAGATTCGCGATTTGTTGCTTAATAATTTAATATTGATTTTCAGGAGGGTTGGGAAACAGTGAGATGTGTAGTTCTGCAAGAGTTAGCAAACAACACAAACCCAGGCTAGTGAACCTCTTGATCCGTAATCTGCTAAATAATTGAAATGTTATCACTAGAGAAAATGATTTTTATGACATACAGTGATACGTACAGTAAATGGGTTCCCCGGGAGCTCTTTGATCTGGGTCTACACTGTTTGCGAACGTGATCTGGGTCTACACTATTTGCAAATGTATTATATATTTGGTCCCAACACATTAAAAGGTATTAAGTCTTTTTGTACGTGAGCCTATCCAAATATGCATTATGGTCCAAACTAACTTGGAGTTGAAGGGGCGTTCCGCAAGAACTGTTTTATCTGTGCTACCTTTCAAAAATAACCTGTTCAGCAAATAGTTCAGATCCTGACCAGGCAGAGCGCTCATTTAGAAGTGATCTGGTGTATGTCTACACTGTATTCTTGTCTCTTTTTAGAGACACTAATCATAGATGGATTAACAGGGTAGTGTTTTGGTTGCCATGGGCAACTATATATATATATGATAACTTATGTCCTTTGCAGACATTTGAATCAAGATGAGAAGCCGAGTAATTCGGCATTTTTCAGTATGTCATCTGGTTGATATGATGTTAACCATGTACTCAATAGTTGCGACTTTAACGCCTTTGCAGACAGGGGTAGACTCAGACCAGATGACTCTGATCAGAGTCTGATCTGTTTGCTAATGTAATTATATAGATCGCGTTCTACAGCTTTTGCCATGGCCAAAAAGTTCTTTGTTCACATGCTATTGTGAAAAATAGTCTGATTAATATCAATGATTCCATTATTTCTTACATGGATATTAATGGAGTTAAGGGTTATGGTTCAACACGATTTGTATAGACAATAATTTGAAATAGAAAACACATGTTTCAGACAGCAATGTAGTCCATGGATGACAGCAATAATTATATGAGAGCAATGTATGCCAGCAATATATGACAGTGACTTATGAAAGCAATCTATGACAGCAATGTATGATTGGAAGTTATGCCAGTCAGCTATGACAACAATACATGAAGTTATGACAGCAAAGTATGACAATAATGCATGACAGGAATTTATGACAGCAGTCTATGACAACAATTGCAAAAGGACTAAACACTTACCAGTCGCTAAACACGAGCATGCTAATAGGATAAATGCAATCCAAACACCCATAGTGTAAATTAACATGTCTGTTCTGCCGTGTTGGATCAACAAATTAAAGTGATAACTTCAGGTGTTATCTTTATACAAACACCATTTTGAAATGCCCCATGACCTGATAATAGACATATTGGACGCTGGCGGCCATACCCAGTTAATGTACAATTAAACCTCTGTAACCTTTAACTCCATGAATATTCACGTGAGAAATCATGAAATCATGAATATTAATTAGATTGAATTTTATAATGACACATGAACATAGGAATTTTGGCTATGACAGAAACCATAGAATCATTTCCCTATTATAAGCATAGTTCAGTTCAGTTCTTTATTTGTTATTAGGACCCGGCCCATGTACAAAAACATACAGTACATACTATATACAAAGTATAATGTAGTATAATGTATGTAGCATAAACAGAGCAGTGCCTCATCAGATGGCTCTACAGGGTCGACTCTGTTTGCAACTCTTGCAGAAAACCTCTCATTGGAGCCTTCTTCATTACGTTCGTCCTGTATAAGTAAAGTTATACTTTTAAGGATACATGCGCATGCATGTTTTTCTAGTGTTCGGTTTACATGGGTTCTTCTATATTTAGAAAACAGTCACCTGCTTGTGACTGGGATTGAGAGATATCAGTACTGTCTATTTTAACCCTTTCCTTCATATTAACGTGTTTTCACGCATTTGCAAACACAGTAGACCCAGATCAAGCGGGTCCTATAGGAGCCGTCTGATCAGGGTCTGCTCTGTTTGCTAATGGAATTTGAAAGATCTGTTTCCTTACTTATATGGCTACAATGTTCCACCTTCCATATTTAATTATAACTATTTTGTCCATGAATATTCCGTAGGTATTGCAATTTGGAATAAACAAAGAACAGGGAAAGGGTTAAGTAATCACATACTTTTATGGGCATACGCGCATGCGCATTCTTCTTGTGTTCGGCTTTGATTGGTTCTATATTTTGAAAACAGTCACCTGCTTGTGACTTGGATTGGGTGATCGCGATAAGTACAGTCTACTTTACTATAAATTAACCTTTAACCTGCTGTGTAAATTATTTTTACACAATTATTCAAAATTCAAACTATAGTCCAAACTGTTTGCAAAAAATAATCACAGATCCGTCGGCAGCAAGCCAAATATTTACCTTTACTCTATTTCAAGGCTTATAACACAATTTCGATCCTGTTAAGTTGCGTGTTACTGTTTTTCTAATAGCACAGTTCTTGAAAAAAAACACCAAAGTTTACGCCTGTCTGGAAAACCCTATGTCTAAACCTTATCGAAACTTAAAATTTTGAATGTAACCCTTGAAAATCCCTTGACATCGGTTCATTTCTCGAAATAAAGATTAAATAAAAGAGTATATGAAAATATTGAAATTGGCTAAAGCTCTTTTCACAATCTCCGGATATCCCCCATATATCGCTGATGACTATTCGTTACTACTCGTCTTATTCCACCAGGGTTCGGAATAATTTCGTAGAAAAAAGCTGATATTATCAATTTATATATACTAGTAGCCTGTCTTCAATCTATTTCGTTTGAAACAACTATTCAGATTTCTATATTAACAGTGTCCCTGTTATTGCATGTCTCAAACACATCTTATGGTGAGACAATTCGGCAGAACATTCTAATGGAGAAATAACATTTTTCGTTCGAAAATTTATTTGGAACCGCATGTTTATTTACTGCTATAGCTGAATTATTTTATTTGTAGACACTCGATCTCTGCAGTGGGATGATGTTCACGATCTGTACAGCAGTGTCGTTAAAAGATTTCACACATGAAATCTCAGGTTAAAGAGCGAGTGAGGAACAGGCGAAGACTGGCAGGGGCCAAGGGAGGTGGGCCAATGCTAGAAAGATGGGAGGAGGATGTAAGTAGTTGAAAGTAAACTTTCATTAGCTTGTGTCTATACAGAAACACTGTATAGTTTATAGAAATTATACTGTATGAGTTTAGAAGACATAAAAGGTCATCATTAATTTGTTTAAAAAAACACATAATTTGAAAGAAGTCTTAAATGTCGCTGACAAAAAAAGAACAGCAACAGCATTTGTATCTTTACATGTATTTTGTTCTTTTTTGACAATAACAAATATTGATTGCAAAATTATTTTTTTCTGAATCTGAGATGACAATCGTATCAAAAAATGTATCTTTTGATAATTTATTGCTGGAACTATGCAGTTCAAAATTCAATTCATACTTTTTAAAAAGTTACATCTAATGTCTTTCTCAGAAATAATTCATATGACAAAAAAAAATAATCAGACAGATCAACTAGATTAACCCATTACCACACGAAAGCGCCTCACAACTCCTCTACAGTTACCACACGAAAGCGTCTCACAACTCCTCTACAGTTACCACACGAAAGCGCCTCACAACTCCTCTACAGTTACCACACGAAAGCGCCTCACAACCCATCTACAGCAGACGGATTTTGACAGCAATGCGACAAAGCAATAATTTGCCCCATAGTAGCTCCATAGTAGCAATTTCTTCCTTCGCCATATTGTTATCAACTCTCTGATTTGTATATACTCAGCTGAGACAGCTTTGTGCTGTTTGTAATATGTTTGTGATAGGTTTCTTTTGACAGTTGTCTTCTCCAGCAGAGATCTCTCAAGGGGCAAGTGGCAAGAAAGTGGTCAGCCCTTTACATTAAAAGTATTTTTATCAAATAGTTCAATACCTGTGGAATATTCATTAGCCTATAGTTTCTATCTAAATCTTTAAAATAACATATGACAAAATAAGTTAACTAATTACACATGAGTCTATGAAAATTCATATGCAAACAGAGCAGACGCTGATCAGACAGCTCCTTTAGGAGTTCTCAGCGCTGGGTTTTCTCTTTTTTGGAAATGTGGTAACATGTGAAAATATGGAGTAAAGGGTTAACATTGAAAGCATACTTTTTCAAATTTCAGATATTCCAGGTGATGAGGGAGACATGTGGTTTCCCAGGCATTGTCAGCTTCAACTGTAATACAGGTTAGTGGGAACTACTTATTACCTTCATGAAACTTTATTGGAAATTCCGAACTGGATGCATATTCATTGCACTAATTTTTAATGCCTGAACTTTGATAAGAAAACATTACAGGACCTATAGATAATGGATTATATGCAAATAGAGTAGGCCTGGTCAGAATATTCCAATGAGAATTGTATAATCTAGGCATTGTCTGTTTGCAAATCTTGGAGAAAGGAAGGTGATGTGTAGGATCTTTCAAGATTTGTCTCTCGAGAAAACAAATAATTGTTCTTAAACCTATTTACACGCATTTGTAACCACACAGCTCCTATAGGATCCGTCTGATCAGAGTCTTCTGTTTGCTAATGGAATTTGAAAGATCTGTTTCTTTACTTTCTAAAATGGCTACAATTTCCCAACTTCCATATTTCATTATACAGGTAATTGTTTTGGCCATGAATATTTAGTAGGTATTCGAATTTGGAATAAATATAGAACAGGAAAAGGGTTAAGACTTTTATGTCCAACCCAGGACACGTTTGGTTTTACTTCTACACCACTCATTTGTTAAAACTCATTAAAATCGTCTATAATGAATGATATCTGAGAAATGTAGGGGACTATGTTGCGTACTATTTAGCTTAACTTTCTTTCAGAGTACGTCCGAATATATAAAAATAATATGCGTGGGCAACTTTCAACATCTGGATCCACGCTTAGAATAATGCATCGAAAGTATGCAAGGTACTGCCCGGTCGAGTTTTACATGATAAGGGCTAATATTCCTCTCGTAACCACGTAGGTTAAGTTTGTATATAGCTTTTAACAGGCTAAACAGTTACATATTCATCATAAGTATGTTCTGCTTTACCATTAACCTATCAACAACTCTTACCCCTGAAATTATGATATCCATCGTTTACAAATGTTAAAGTGCCAGCCTGGTAAAACACAGCTAGGTCTCAGATCAAACACTGATTTCTCTTCTTTGTTTGATCTGGTATCAGGATGTTTGCCAAAACACAGCCTTTACAATTAGCAATTTTGGATTTAGGCGTTTATTTTGTGCGTATTAATAAGACGTTGCCTTTCGGGTAATATGAAGTTGGCAAAAACCGATAATGATAATGTTTTGTTGGTTTATTTTCCTACCAATTGACAGCCAGTTTGGATCCCAATTAAACACGGGACAGTGAATAATTTGCATCCACCCTGACACAAAGTGTAACAAACAACATTAATAAAACTGCCTATCCGAAATGAACATAAACGTACTTTAAATACATGTATGTATGTTAGCAACTGACCCATGTCTTAATCTAACTTATTTAACAATCTGTAAAAATGTAAATGTTCCATGATATTGAAGTTTTACATGTGACATTACTGTATATATGAATATATTTTGCCTTTGTATGCATATGTATATTCTTCCTCATGAATTCATGTAAAATCATGAACTGAGTGTAATAAAGGATATTTGATTTGAAAAAACACGCCTAACATCAAACCACCGATAACCTACATCATTTGATAGCAATCCACGGAATTATATTTGTTTAGCCCATTCAGCCCTGGTGACTAATTGGTGATTACGTTTGCAACCCGTTTGGAACCAGATGAGAAACCGAGTAACTCGGCGTTTGGAACCAGATGAGACACCGAGTAACTCGGCGTTTGGAACCAGATGAGACACCGAATAACTCGGCGTTTGGAACCAGATGAGACACCGAGTAACTCGGCGTTTGGAACCAGATGAGACACCGAGTAACTCGGCGTTTGGAACCAGATGTGACGCCGAGTAACTCGGCGTTTGGAACCAGATGAGACACCGAGTAACTCGGCGTTTCATCAGGATGGATCCAAACTGTCTGACACTCTGATAGAGTTTCTGTATAGAAATGTAACAATTATTTAACCCTTTACTTTATGAATATTCGTGAAATAATAAAGACATCGTGAATGTTAGATTCATTTCTATAATGGCACATGAACATAGGACATAGCAAAAACTAAAGACTCATACCTATATTATTCCATGCGCACACGGGACAGACCCTGATCACACAGATCCTACAGAAGCCGTCCAATCTGAGTCTACTCTGTTTGCAAAGGCATGGGTAGCCGTATTAATGCAGTGAATGGGGATTTAAACTAATTGACGCGCTGGTCTTCTGGCAGACAAGAAAAAACACCATTCTTTGATTATTTAGACAGGCGACATTTCAGGCAGATTTCAGTCGCTGAACATGCTAAAGTTAACCCATTTCCTCCTACTAACGCCTTTTTGCGTCTCTATAAAACTCATTGTTTTGAAACCATTGTGATAAATAGAGCATTTGCTCCTACGGAACAAATGCTCTATTTATCACAATGATTTCAAAACTATACAAATCTAAAAATCTCCTTTTCTATAGTTAATGCTCCTTTTCGGTAGATTAATTCAAAGAGGTTGGGTCTAACAAAAATCTAGGAGGGAATGAGTTAACCTTTTTACACGTGGTTACCTGCCAGTTACATAGAATTCATAAACTACCGCGTACTTGTATGGACAGGTAATATCCGGGTAATGTGTCGTTGTCCCTAGCAACCAGTCATTATCAGCTGCGGTACTTTCAGAGTCAATGTTTGATTTGTCCCTCCTCATGCTGAAAAGGTTATGTCTGCTCAATCACTGATTTGCTAAACTTTTCGCGGATTTCCAATTCGATCAAACTTTTAAGAAACTATTGACCGGGTGTCAAAGAGCTGGGAGCCTCATATCTGGATCCAAGCTGTTTGCAAGTGACAATCAGGCTACTCTTAGCATAAAAAGAGTCCAATATTAAATTACTGGTAATGTTTATCACGTCATGTTGTTAATAAATATTAATAAACTGTTGTTGTTTGCTTAAGTTCAGAATGATTAATAAGCGTGACAAGCCAATTAGGTTCAAAATGCTTTAACCCATTCCCTCATATTGACGACTTTTGACGATTCTATAAAAGTCACTTTGTGAAACCATTGTGATAAATAGAGCATTTGCTCCTATAGGAGCAAATGCTCTATTTATCACAATGGTTTCAAACTACAAAATCTTAAATTTTCCTTTTCTCTAGTTAATGCTCCTTTTCGGTAGATTTATTCAAAGAGGTTGTATCTAAAAATAGCCTATGAGGTAATGCTTTAAGTAAAAGGAACCTAACCCTTTTTCCGTTACGAGTATTCGCGACCTGACTGGCATTTGTAAATAGCTTGGATCTGGATGAGACGCCGAGTAACTCGGCGTCGCACAAGCATCCAAGCTGTTTGACATTCATCAGTTTCTCAAAAGCTTGATCGCATCAGTAATAGTCAAAATTGCACCAAATACAACTTTGGCAGGCACTATTTCAGTTTACCTCGGGGTTAAGTAGAGTCATTCTGCCATGTCATCATTTGAACTTATGCAGTGAAAACTTGTTGAGTGATATTCATATTTATAAACGCGGCTCCTATAAGAGCCGTCTGATCAGGGTCAGACGGGATATCCTCCAATTTTGGTGACTCTATTAACCATGTACTACATGAATATTCATGTAATAAATAATGACATTATGAATATTAATTAGATTAATGTTTATAAAGGTACATGTATATAATCACAGGAACGTTTGGCCATGGCATAAACTGTATAATCATATCTATTATATTGTCATAAGCAAACAACAGGAAATGATCAGATGACTCCTACATGAGGCATCTGATCTGAGTCTACTCTGTTTGAAAAGGCGTAGAAAAAGCGTAATTATGGAGTAGATGATTAGCCGTTCGCCTCATGGAAATGTCTTTTCAAGATTTTGTAAACGGAGTAAACCCCGCTCGGACGGCACCTGCAGAAGTCGTCAGATCAGGGTATACTGTATATAGATATGATTCTACAGCTTCTACTATGGCCAAGCATTCTCTGTTCATATCGTGCCAGGTTAAAAGTTATTCTAATTAATATTTTTAAAATCACAAATTCTTGTAATCATATCCATGAGGTATAGATTTAAATCATAACAAATAATAAATCTAATTAACGGAAATATCGTGGCTCGACTTGATTTCCCTGTCTCCAACCCAGGATGTAATGACTGCTAGGTTGACCAATCAGATTGTGAGGTATGAATTGTGGATATTATGGCGTTATACTCTTAATAGGACAGCGTAGGAATGTGTGAAAATATTTGCTAATATGTGACATATTAAAGTTACACCTGAATACTACAGTAAACCGTCGCTAGCTCGAACACTAGCATAGGCAGCATTATCATATTTTCAGATAGATGGTAGCTTAACGCAGGGTGGTAGTCGTAAACAGAGCTTCTCCTGGGGTTTCTGTATAATTTCCACCCTGAATTAAGTAGCCACATGTTTAAAAATGCAAATGTTATTCTTACTTTAAATTTGAATGAGTGAGTATTCGAAGGGTTGACTATCTAAATCAAGTGAATTCTCCTGGAGACAGCTGACTGCTCGGGCTGCTAGTGTCCGGTGCATTTTGATTGCATTTGTACTGCTCGATGTCACGATGCTTCTGTTGCCTGTAGGGCTCCTTCTTATGTACCAGTGCACATTAGGTAAGTGTTTTTTCAGCAGTAAGAGCCATTTATGTCCTGTTAATTAATACACATACTACAGAAATATTTACTGTATGACTAGATCTAAAGCTTAATTGTTTTTACATTTTAGATAATGCGTGTCATATAATATCTGGATCTTGTCTGGTGGGCCCGTCCAACCTACATGCCTCCAAACTTTAACCCCCCTCTCTCTCTCTCTCTCTCTCTCTCTCTCTCTCTCTCTCTCTCTCTCTCTCTCTCTCTCTCTCTCTATCTGACCAAGTCTACTGTTAACCCATTCCCTCATACTGACGCCTCTGTAAAAGTCACAAGTGGAGCAAATGCTCTATTCAATGTTTCAAAATTACAAAATAATTCAAAAATTACTTTTCTCCAGTTAATGTTCCTTTTCAGTAGATTTATTCAAAGAGGCTGGATCTAAAAATAACCTTTGAGGGAAAAGGTAATAATGTACTGTTAATAATATACTAGAGAAATACCCACGGGATAAATTATTTAATATTGGACTGAAGCTGTTGGTCTTCTTCTGAACACTGTATTATACATGTAGATGCATGACCCTTTCGTCTATGATACGTGTACATATTTCATTAAGGTTCTCATGCAAACAGAGTAGATCCATATCGAATCTGCTGTAGCAGTAGTCTGAGTATGGTCTACCCCGTTTGTCAATAAAATCCACTATGGGGAATTCCGACTCTCGTTTGGTAATAGCTTTGCATTACCTGAAGATTTTGAAAAAAAAGAGTCCTTAAAAAATACACACGTAGGCCGTCTTGAAATTTATTAAAACATGGCACTTTTTCTTCTTTCTTTTTTTCCAACTTTAGAAAGGCACCACAGTAGGCTCCTAAGGAACAGTGAAGAACAAAAAATGCGAATTATCTGGAACACTTTACCCTTTCTCAGATGAATGTTCATGTTGAAAATAATGACGTTATGAATATTAATACGATTGTTTATTATAATGGCATATGAACACATGACATTTTGGCTAGGCAGAAGCTGTATAATCAGAGCATAAGTAATGTAGAATTACACCATAAGCAAACAGAGCAGACCCTGATCAGACGGCTCCTATAAGCAGACCCTGATCAGACGGCTCCTATAGGAGCCGTCTGATCTGGTCTACTCTGTTTGCGGATGCGTCAAATGCGCTTACATAAGGGAAACGGTTAATAAACAATAAAAATCTAATTAATGTAAAATAATAGCTCTTATGTAAATAATAAAAATACGTTAAAAAGATCCAGGACCTACTTTTAATTCCCTATTGGGCAACAACATTTCCCCTCATAAACTATTGGAGGATAATGCATTTTTCAAGAAGATGTTTTTAAACAATAAAACTGTAAAGGAAATAAACAAAAGCGAGACAGGTAACCTAACGATTGCATTTATGGTCTAAACAACGTGGGAAGGATTTCCTCAAAGTATTTTGAACATAATTATGTCAACCAGTCCATTGCTACCTTATGAACTGCGCGTGGATTTACGTGACGCGATAAAATGGAGAATGAAACAGATTTTTAAAAAAAATTAAATAAATTCGACTATGCCTGCTAGAGTCGGAACTTATAACTCATTACACATAACCCTTCTCTTGCTGAATTTTAAAATACATGTCTCCTTCTTTACCCATGCCCTGTTGTATAATTACATATATCTTCACTGTGTAAAAGTATTTCGCTGTGCAATCACTGCTGTGGAGTGCACTGGTTGCACAATCAACTTGTAAATAGTGCAGACCCTGATGAGACAGCTCCTGCAGGAGCTGTCTCATCTGTGTCTTCACTATTGACAGGTAGGTATATTGGCGTGAATAGCAAGCGAATGGTTAAATATCCATGTTAATTATCTGATTATGTCCTTTGCAAGAATAAGCGTTTTTCCAAGCTAGGAAAGATTTCTTATTTAATTTTTTTGTAGATGTCCTCTAATCTTTCATAAAGAACGCTATGTTATTATTATACCCCCACAAACGAAGTTGTTTTGTTTGAGGTTGTTGTTTTTTGTTGTTGTTTTTATTTTGTGTGTGTGTGTTTTGTTTGGGGTTTGTTTTTGGGGGTTTTTTTTTGTTTGTTTTTTTTTTGGGGGGGGGGGGGTACTGGAGTCACCATGTCCGTCCGTCCGTTCGTTCGGCTTGTCCGGATCATAACTTCCAAAGTATGAAAGCTATCGACTTCAAACTTCATATACAGATAGACCACATTGACCGCAAGTGCAGTGCACAAGGTTCGTAACTATGCCTTCAGTACTTTTGGAGTTATTGCTCTTCGTTATTTTTCTCAAAATCTGGCTTGTCCGGATCATAAATTTCAAAGTTTAAAATCTATTGCCTGCAAACTTCACACAAGTGTACAAGGTCCATAACTCTGTCTTCAGTATTTTTGGAGTTATTGCCCTTTATTATATTTGTCAAAAATCTGGTTTGTCCGGATCATAACTTCAAACGTATAAAACCTTTTGACTTCAAACCTCATATACAGATAGATCACATTGACCGCAAGTTCAGTGCACAAGGTTCGTAACTCTGTCTTCAGAATTTTTGAGTTATTGCCCTTTGTTATTTTTCTCAAAATCTGGCTTGTCCGGATCATAACTTTCAAAGTGTAAAAACGATTGACTGCAAACTTCATATACAGATAGAACCCATTGATCAAAAGTGCAGTGCACAAGATCCATAACTCTGCCTTCAGTATTTTTGGAGTTATTGCCCTTTGTTATATTTGTCAAAAATCTGGTTTGTCTGGATCATGACTTCAAACGTATTAAAGCTATTGACTTCAAACTTCATATACAGATAGATAACATTGACCACAAGCGCAGTGAACAAGGTTCGTAACTCTGTCTTCTGTATATTTTGAGTTATTGCCCTTTGTTATTTTTCTCAAAATCTGTCTTGTCCGGCTCATAACGTTCAAAATGTAAAAGCTATTGACTTCAAACTTCATATACAGATAGACCACATTGACCACAAGTGCAGTGCACAAGGTCCACAACTCTGTCTTGAGTATTTTTGGAGTTATTGCCCTTTGTTATTTTTCTCAAAATCTGGCTTGTTTGAATAAATGAAATTTTTCGGACCTTTTCTGTCATACCTCAACAGAACCTTTATTAATATTGCAGTATTGGAACACCATCTGAAGTGCTGCACCTGCGATAAAGGTTTTGATTTATCGCTCCGTGTATGATTAAATGATCTCCCGTTTCGTAATTTAACAAATGAAAATTTAGCGGTGGGGAGCCGTATTACTATAACCCCCATCTCTGTGTCAAATGTGCTAGTGGGGGTATTAATCACCTTAAGTGGTAGTTCTAGTTGAATTTAAAATGCAAAACTGCTAATGGCGATATATATATACCAAATAGAGTTAGCAATCTTATCTTCGAAATATTGCTGGTATTCACGACAAATCCGGCATACAATCGAGTCCATTTGTTTAGTAGACTACGTGTAATATATATCTACTCTTAAATATAAATGCACGTTTTTCTTGTTATCGTAATCTTAATTTTACGACAATCACTTCTACTCATATATCACAAAATAATCTCACACCCTAGTGTGTAGCATTTAAGGCTAATTTTGTACGACTGAAATTATCGAAAGTTCTAAACATACGACGATCGCAACTTCCAGTTGTAACTTCCTGTTGTAACTTCCAGTTGTAACTTCCAGTTGTAACTCCCAGTTGTAACTCCCAGTTGTTGTAACTTCCAGTTGTAACTTCCTGTTGCGATCGTCGTGTGTTAGAACTTACGATACTTTCAGTTGTACGATGCACCGGGTTCAGAAAAGAAAGCTCGCACGAACTATGTCTCTACGCCCAGCAACGAAACAAACCATTAGTCGCTTTAGATTTTGATCAATACTTCTATTATTGACCGTGTAGAGTACAGCAACCGATTTTCAAACATTCCATCATTAAGTTCCCATCAGTTTGGCCAGTATTGTTAGTCAAACCAACCTTAGAGAATGTCAGTGACAAACAGAAGTACAGTAGAACCCCGCTAATGCGACCACTTAATGCGGCCACTTAATGCGACCACTTAAACAAACATGGCTGTTTTCATAAGCAGGTGGTTGCTTAATGCAGGACGAAAGTTATGCAGAAAGCTCCTATAGGAGCTTTCTGCATAACTTTCGTACTGCATTAATCAACCACCTGCCCTTGCCACTGTGAATTATGCCCCTTTTTTGGTGGTCGCATTAGTGGGGTTTTACTGTAGTAACAAGAAGGCAGTCCGGTGGACTACTGCATCCTTCATATACTGTTGAACTTCGATATCTCGAACTTCAAGGGAGTCCACAAATTAGTTCGAGATAACAGATTTGAAAAGTCAAAACCTACGCTATATACGATATACATGAAATTGCTTATTTAATTGTATGATCCCGGGTCTCGTCTTTCTAAAGAGCGCTCTGTACGGCTGAAAGTTCTAACACAGGACTTTCATTTGCGATCGTTGTTATGTTCGAATTTACGATACCTTTTGCCATTCGAAGTTGTCGTAATTGCTTACCAGGGTCTAATTGTTTACATCCCCTCGATACTTGCTACTTTGTATTTTCCTGTTCGATATTCATGTAAAAAAAATAATGTCATCGTGACTATTCATTAGTTGAAGTTTTATAACGGCATACATACACAGGAGTGTATAGTCTGTTGGGTCAATGACATTCGACTATGCCTGCTAGAGTCGGAACTTATAACTCATTACACATAACCCTTCTCTTGCTGAATTTTAAAATACATGTCTCCTTCTTTACCCATGCCCTGTTGTATAATTACATATATCTTCACTGTGTACAAGTATTTCGCTGTGCAATCACTGCTGTGGAGTGCACTGGTTGCACAATCAACTTGTAAATAGTGCAGACCCTGATGAGACAGCTCCTGTAGGAGCTGTCTCATCTGTGTCTTCACTATTGACAGGTAGGTATATTGGCGTGAATAGCAAGCGAATGGTTAAATATCCATGTTAATTATCTGATTATGTCCTTTGCAAGAATAAGCGTTTTTCCAAGCTAGGAAAGATTTCTTATTTAATTTTTTTGTAGATGTCCTCTAATCTTTCATAAATAACGCCATGTTATTATTATACCCCCACAAACGAAGTTGTTTTGTTTGAGGTTGTTGTTTTTTGTTGATGTTTTTATTTTGTGTGTGTTTTTTTTTTTTTTTTTTTTTTTTTTTTTTGGGGGGGGGGGGGTACTGGAGTCACCATGTCCGTCCGTCCGTTCGTTCGGCTTGTCCGGATCATAACTTCCAAAGTATGAAAACTATCGACTTCAAACTTCATATACAGATAGATCACATTGACCGCAAGTGCAGTGCACAAGGTTCGTAACTCTGTCTTCAGTACTTTTGGAGTTATTGCCCTTCGTTATTTTTCTCAAAATCTGGCTTGTCCGGATCATAAATTTCAAAGTTTAAAATCTATTGCCTGCAAACTTCACACAAGTGTACAAGGTCCATAACTCTGTCTTCAGTATTTTGGAGTTATTGCCCTTTATTATATTTGTCAAAAATCTGGTTTGTCCGGATCATAACTTCAAACGTATAAAACCTATTGACTTCAAACCTCATATACAGATAGATCACATTGACCGCAAGTTCAGTGCACAAGGTTCGTAACTCTGTCTTCAGAAATTTTTGAGTTATTGCCCTTTGTTATTTTTCTCAAAATCTGACTTGTCCGGATCATAACTTTCAAAGTGTAAAAACGATTGACTGCAAACTTCATATACAGATAGAACCCATTGATCAAAAGTGCAGTGCACAAGATCCATAACTCTGCCTTCAGTATTTTTGGAGTTATTGCCCTTTGTTATATTTGTCAAAAATCTGGTTTGTCTGGATCATGACTTCAAACGTATTAAAGCTATTGACTTCAAACTTCATATACAGATAGATAACATTGACCACAAGCGCAGTGAACAAGGTTCGTAACTCTGTCTTCTGTATATTTTGAGTTATTGCCCTTTGTTATTTTTCTCAAAATCTGGCTTGTCCGGCTCATAACTTTCAAAATGTAAAAGCTATTGACTTCAAACTTCATATACAGATAGACCACATTGACCACAAGTGCAGTGCACAAGGTCCACAACTCTGTCTTGAGTATTTTTGGAGTTATTGCCCTTTGTTATTGTTCTCAAAATCTGGCTTGTTTTAATAAATGAAATTTTTCGGACCTTTTCTCTGTCATACCTCAACAGAACTTTTTTTTAATATTGCAGTATTGGAACACCATCTGAAGTGCTGCACCTGCGATAAAGGTTTTGATTTATCGCTTCGTGTATGATTAAATGATCTCCCGTTTCGTAATTTAACAAATGAAAATTTAGCGGTGGGGAGCCGTATTACATCTCTGTGTCAAATGTGCTAGTGGGGGTATTAATCACCTTAAGTGGTAGTTCTAGTTGAATTTAAAATGCAAAACTGCTAATGGCGATATATATATACCAAATAGAGTTAGCAATCTTATCTTCGAAATATTGCTGGTATTCACGACAAATCCGGCATAAAATCGAGTACATTTGTTTAGTAGACTACGTGTAATATATATCTACTCTTAAATATAAATGCACGTTTTTCTTGTTATCGTAATCTTAATTTTACGACAATCACTTCTACTCATATATCACAAAATAATCTCACACCCTAGTGTGTAGCATTTAAGGCTAATTTTGTACGACTGAAATTATCGAAAGTTCTAAACATACGACGATCGCAACTTCCAGTTGTAACTTCCTGTTGTAACTTCCAGTTGTAACTTCCAGTTGTAACTCCCAGTTGTTGTAACTTCCTGTTGCGATCGTCGTGTGTTAGAACTTACGATACTTTCAGTTGTACGATGCACCGGGTTCAGAAAAGAAAGCTCGCACGAACTATGTCTCTACGCCCAGCAACGAAACAAACCATTAGTCGCTTTAGATTTTGATCAATACTTCTATTATTGACCGTGTAGAGTACAGCAACCGATTTTCAAACATTCCATCATTAAGTACCCATCAGTTTGGCCAGTATTGTTAGTCAAACCAACCTTAGAGAATGTCAGTGACAAACAGAAGTACAGTAGAACCCCGCTAATGCGACCACTTAATGCGACCACTTAATGCGACCACTTAAACAAACATGGCTGTTTTCATAAGCAGGTGGTTGCTTAATGCAGGACGAAAGTTATGCAGAAAGCTCCTATAGGAGCTTTCTGCATAACTTTCGTACTGCATTAATCAACCACCTGCCCTTGCCACTGTGAATTATGCCCCTTTTTTGGTGGTCGCATTAGTGGGGTTTTACTGTAGTAACAAGAAGGCAGTCCGGTGGACTACTGCATCCTTCATATACTGTTGAACTTCGATATCTCGAACTTCAAGGGAGTCCACAAATTAGTTCGAGATAACAGATTTGAAAAGTCAAAACCTACGCTATATACGATATACATGAATTTGCTTATTTAATTGTATGATCCCGGGTCTCGTCTTTCTAAAGAGCGCTCTGTACGGCTGAAAGTTCTAACACAGGACTTTCATTTGCGATCGTTGTTATGTTCGAATTTACGATACCTTTTGCCATTCGAAGTTGTCGGAATTGCTTACCAGGGTCTAATTGTTTACATCCCCTCGATACTTGCTACTTTGAATTTTCCTGTTCGATATTCATGTAAAAAAAATAATGTCATCGTGACTATTCATTAGTTGAAGTTTTATAACGGCATACATACACAGGAGTGTATAGTCTGTTGGGTCAATGACATACATACACAGGCTGGTATAGTCTGTTGGGTCAATTGCATACATACACAGGAGTGTATAGTCTGTAGGGTCAATGACATACATACACAGACTGGTATAGTCTGTTGGGTCAATGGGATACATACACAGGAGTGTATAGTCTGTTGGGTCAACGGCATACATACACAGGAGTGTATAGTCTGTTGGGTCAATTGCATACATACACAGGAGTGTATAGTCTGTTGGGTCAATTGCATACATACACAGGAGTGTATAGTCTGTTGGGTCAATGGCATACATACATAGGATTGTATAGTCTGTTGGGTCAACGGCATACATACACAGGAGTGTATAGTCTGTTGGGTCAATTGCATACATACACAGGAGTGTATAGTCTGTTGGGTCAATTGCATACATACACAGGAGTGTATAGTCTGTTGGGTCAATTGCATACATACACAGGCGTGTATAGTCTGTTGGGTCAATGGCATACATACATAGGATTGTATAGTCTGTTGGGTCAACGGCATACATACACAGGAGTGTATAGTCTGTTGGGTCAATTGCATACATACACAGGAGTGTATAGTCTGTTGGGTCAATTGCATACATACACAGGAGTGTATAGTCTGTTGGGTCAATGGCATACATACACAGGCGTGTATAGTCTGTAGGGTCAATGGGATACATACACAGGCGTGTATAGTCTGTAGGGTCAATGGGATACATACACAGGATTGTAGTCTGTTGGGTCAATGGCATACATACACAGGCTTTTAAATAGTCTGTTTGGTCATTGGCATACATACACAGGATTGTATAGTCTGTAGGGTCAATGGGATACATACACAGGATTGTATAGTCTGTTGGGGCAGTGGCATACATACACAGGATTGTAGTCTGTTGGGTCAATGGCATACATACACAGGCTTTTAAATAGTCTGTTTGGTCATTGGCATACATACACAGGATTGTATAGTCTGTAGGGTCAATGGGATACATACACAGGATTGTATAGTCTGTTGGGTCAATGGCATACATACACAGGATTGTATAGTCTGTTTGGTCAATGGCATGCATACACAGGATTTTATAGTCTGTAGGGTCAATGGCATACATACATAGGATTGTATAGTCTGTAGGGTCAATGGCATACATACATAGGATTGTATAGTCTGTAGGGTCAATGGCATACATACATAGGATTGTATAGTCTGTAGGGTCAATGACATACATACACAGGATTGTATAGTCTGTAGGGTCAATGGCATACATACACAGGATTGTATAGTCTGTAGGGTCAATGGCATACATACACAGGATTGTATAGTCTGTAGGGTCAATGGCATACATACACAGGATTGTATAGTCTGTAGGGTCAATGGCATACATACACAGGATTGTATAGTCTGTTGGGTCAATGGCATACATACACAGGATTGTATAGTCTGTAGGGTCAATGGCATACATACACAGGATTGTAGTCTGTTGGGTCAATGGCATACATACACAGGATTGTAGTCTGTTGGGTCAATGGCATACATACACAGGCTTTTAAATAGTCTGTTTGGTCATTGGCATACATACACAGGATTGTATAGTCTGTTGGGTCAATGGCATACATACACAGGATTGTATAGTCTGTTGGGTCAATGGCATACATACACAGGATTGTATAGTCTGTTGGGTCAATGGCATACATACACAGGCTTTTAAATAGTCTGTTTGGTCATTGGCATACATACACAGGATTGTAGTCTGTTGGGTCAATGGCATACATACACAGGCGTGTATAGTCTGTAGGGTCAATGGGATACATACACAGGATTGTAGTCTGTTGGGTCAATGGCATACATACACAGGCTTTTAAATAGTCTGTTTGGTCATTGGCATACATACACAGGATTGTATAGTCTGTTGGGTCATTGGCATGCATACACAGGATTTTATAGTCTGTTGGGTTAATGGCATACATACACAGGATTTTATAGTCTGTTGGGTCAAATTATTATAATTTCATAATCAAACAGAGCAGTCTAAACAGACGGAGTAGATCTGGGTCTACTGTGCAAATGCACGAGAATGCGTTTATAAGATCTAGAAGGAAAGGGTGTAGTCAATAATCTTGATAATCTAAAACTACACAATATAATTTAATCTTTTTCAACAGAGGTAACGGGAATCGGCCCGGCATCTGTATCGTTAAATTACACATCATCAACAGTCAGAGTAGCTGAAGGAGACCGTTTGGCACTCGAATGCCGCTCTGGTGTTTCAAATTCAAGTCTGCACTGGTGGTCTACATCTAACAAGACGGGGTTCTACACGAACGGTGCTACTTTGGTTATAGAGAAGGTTCGGAAAAATCACAGAGGAGATATTTTCTGCATGGCACTGGACGAAAATGGAAAAAATATATCAAGTGTTACAATATATGTGGACGTATTGTGTGAGTATGGCTGTATTCTTCTTCTTCTTCTTCTTCTTCTTCTTCTTCTTCTTCTTCTTCTTCTTCTCCGTCTTCTTCTTCCGCCATGAACTTGTCCGATACATTTCACGGTAAGTAATAGTCAGATCCTGAGGAAACTTCACATGAACATTGCTGGTTATATGCAGATGTGCATCCCGCTTTTGATTTTGTAAAATAATTGCCATTGGTTAACATGGTAAGGGTATGGTGGCTTCTGATTGATCTCAATTTAGATAACATGCGATGTTGCTGAAAGAAAATTGATAAGAAGGGGTATGCGGGTACCCAAAACTTACTGACAGGACTTCAAAAATGCTGGTTGCCATGGTTATCGGGGCCCAGTGATGATCTGTGATTGGTTGAAATTTAGATATTTTTCTCAATACCTATTTCCGTTTCCATTGGGGGGCATTCTGTAATGGATTCCGTTACAATTAGATCTTTTTGAAGTTTAACCTTTAGCCTGAAGAACACAATGTCGTCGATATTTCATATTTAGTTTTAATCCAGGAGCGTAGCTGAATCCAAATGTAATGTACGCATCGTGGCTATAGGGTTCCGGGGCATGCTCCCCAGGGACAAATTAGAATTGTGAAAGTTTGAAACCATTCTGATAAATACTGTTTGTATGATGACTATGTCTCTTTGCTAAATGTTTTGTTGTGTCTTCCGAACTAC
Source organism: Azorinus chamasolen (assembly GCA_963576725.1). Lineage (NCBI taxonomy): Eukaryota > Metazoa > Mollusca > Bivalvia > Cardiida > Solecurtidae > Azorinus > Azorinus chamasolen. The sequence continues at coordinate 67,335,428 of OY755248.1, forward strand.
AGCAGAACCTATCTTAAGCGACCTAACATTGATCGTACACATGCATCTTAAAACGCATGCTGTTGATTAATACAGGGCAAAGGTAATACCTTACATATCTATAATTAGACCTCTTTTAATGGTCGCTTAACCCTTTCCCTGTTCTGTATTTAGGCTAGTATTCAGTACCTACTTAGTATTCATTAACAAAATAGTTATAAAGAAATATGGAAGGTGGAACATTGTAGCCATTTTAGAAAGTAAAGAAACAGATCTGTCACATTCTATTAGCAAACAGAGTAGACCCTAATCAGACGGCTCCTCTAGGAGCCGTCTGATCTGTGTCTACTCTGTTTGCAAATGCGTGAAAACATGTTTATATGAGGGAAAGGGTTAAGACATATTCTACTGCACTTGTTTTGATATCGCACTTTGGACAGCTACTATTTACCTATATTTGAGACCAATGTACTTGCATCTGATGTGTGTCAAAAATGTTAGCCACTAGAGAGTTCACGTTCAATGCATGAGGTTGCGCATTTGAACAGACCGGGTCATGTCAGCTTTTCTAGAAATGGTACAAGTGGTGCTCTCCTTAAGCTATCAGTATTTAAGTTAAAGATATAAAACAGATTTAGACTGTATAAAATAACGTACTGCCCTCTGTGGTGGCATTTATTTGGCTTCATGTAGGTCAAGCAGTCAGTGACGGTTAGTTATACATTGATTATTAAAGCCTGTGGACCAGGCATTGGTGTGTTACATTACACTTTAAATAAGTTGCTTATAGTACCCAAATACTTAAGATATTTATACAAATAAAAAGCCATATATTATAAACTGAAGAAATCCTGGAGCAAAACTCAAAATGTTATTGGAAAAAAGTACATGTAACGACACACTAATATTATTGAATATGCATAAACTTGAGAAAAAAAATAGTCTTACGGGATGAACGGTGGACTTCCATGAAGAAATATATACAGTTGAACTTTGATATATCGAACTGTATTACTCGAACTTCGGGATAACTCATAGTTAAAGTTCAGTTCTTCCAAAATGTATTATTTTGGACCTGCATTAATCTGTAAACCAGAGATTGTTCAGATTAGAAATTGGATAACTTAAACTTTTTATATCAAAGTAATTTGTATGGTCCCTTGAAGTTCAAGATATCGAAGTTCAACTGTATATATAAAAACCGGTAGTGATTTACATGACTGTTAACCTATTCTCTCATATTGACGACTCTGTAAAAGTCACTTTGTGAAACCATTGTGATAAATAGAGCATTTACTCCTATAGGAGCAAATACTATATTTATCGCAATGGTTTCAAACCACAAAATTCTAAACGTTTCCTTTTCTCTAGTTAATGTTCCTTTCGGTAGATTTATTCAAAGAGGTTGTATCTAAAATAGCCAATGAGGGAATGGTTAAACGAGTTTGTATTTTGAAGAAATGTTTTGATTTCGCTTATTGCACAAAACCTTTTTTATCCAGGGAGTCCGGGTAACATTATTGTAGATGGTCCAAGCAGCGCTTTGCCTTTTGAAAGCGTCACATTCTCATGCACTGCCAGCGGCAACCCGGAACCTTCCTACTGGTGGTCCTATGACCATGACGGCCATCCAATAGTCGGAAGGGGACAAACGTTCACGGAATATAACTTCAACCAGAACGTCAAAATATACTGTTTTGCAGAAAATACCCTCATACCAACACAGGGAGAGCATGTGACGTCTGCAATCACGGCGTGGAAACATGTGCAAATACATAGTATAAAACATCAGTTTCATTGTATTTGTTTTCGGTTGAGAAATTTTCATCGAAATTGAAATTTATCAGCACTTAAATCGACTTTATCTTTTATGGGCATATTTTAAAAGCATCATTTTCGATAGTAATGGACATAAAAACTGTTCATTTACTTTGTCGTCTCATTCATCCTCTTGTTATTAATTCCTGTCTCTATTAAGTTATTCCTTTACAGTTAAAAGGAATATGAGATTAATTAAACTATCTAAATATAACTTTATTTTCTGTCAGTAAATACGATTAATTTAATAAATATCACATTCGACAAAATAACCAGTTTGCAAATAAAAGCTGTTTTGAATGTGACAGGCTGTGTGATGGACATCCGCTCGGATACTTGCCTTCATTTCCCCGATCATGAATAAATATGCTAGCGGAAAAAACGAAACTGTGCATTGGTATAATATGGTATAAATTTTTAAACAGGGTTTAATCTGAACTTATTTAACAACAGCTTAATTGACATGGATCTGGCATCAGCAGCGTCTTAGATAGAAATCAATTCTCACAGACTTTCTATGTGGTTCAGCATATCAATATTGTGTGTGCCCACCATTGGAAACGATGCATGCTTGGCAACGGTGCCTCATTGATGCGACACGCAGAAAAATGCCTGAGGGATACCATTCCAGATTCTCACAAGCGCACGCCACAAGTCGGGTAACATCGGCAGCTGATTTGAGAGGCGACGTTAGGGACGCTGCATCTCGTCCCGCACATGTTCTAGAGGCAACCGATCCGTTCGATCAGTCGGCAACGTACCATCCTTGGACTAACTCTTCTAAGACTAGGAATACTTCCAGCCATCAAAGAAGCAGTTCTGAGTCGTTCACGGAGATGAGCGACCCGGAATATACAAATATCAGTCACATGACAAAATCACATGACCATAATATGAATGAAGTATTCTCCCAGAGACAGTTACTCAATGAATAAAGATATGTACGTCAGATGCAATTATGCAAGCGATTAGGTAATCACGCCCATAAACTGCGAGTGGTCAGTTTGATAAGCATAGCGGGAAACGGCTGAAGTGTCAGCTGCAACTTAATTATCCACTGGAAAGGGTGTTAATCCTTTCCCTTATAGATACGCAATTTCGTGCCAAAGCGAACTTGATTTTCAACACATTGTTACCATGCAAAGAATACTGCAGCGTCTGTAACGCTTTGCTTTGTCTTACCGGCATCTACACTCTGATTTTACACAGTTAAATCCGACAATCGTGTTGGCTGAAAAGAAGTTAAAACGAAGGCATTGGCCGGAGAGACAAAATACTCGGCAACTTATGCACTTACCAGTACAAATGACGGAGAGGGATACACAGCTTACCTGTGCAAAGCTTCAATTTATAAAATTGAGCGATAGATTAATATTATACGGGGCCTCCGTGGCCGAGTGATTGTGGCCCTTCACTGACAATCGCTTAGCCCCTAACGGCTGTGGATTCGAATCCCGGTCTGGACATTTTGATTTTTCATGTGAGGAAGCCTTCCAGCTGGCTTGCGATAGGTCGATGGTTCTACCTGGATGTTCTTCTGTACACGAAACAATGCAATTTGTTCCGTGCACAGAATAACCTCTGGGATCTTCCTCCACCTGTATTTAGCTGGGCGTCGTTATATGACTGAAATACTGTTAAAACGACGTATAACCTGATAAAAACCTAGCCAAACCAATATTAACATTATACACACACAGTTTCTTTTTCCGCTAGTACATATACATATATATATAAATTTTTGTTGCATGCTGTAGACCTAGCCAATCTTGGACTGCAAGACATTCGGTAAAGATCGAGATTAAAGGCTGGTTCTATGATAGATCTACGCTGTCTGGCATGTGCCACAATGCTTTCAACATCCGAACTCCCGTTTCACACAGCCTAACACATTGACTTTGGTTTTGCACAAAACCCATACATGTACTTGATTTATAGTAAACATAATTTCTCTTAATTGAATATGTTAAAAACCTCTTAACCATTTCCCTCTTTAATATTCATGTAAGGAATGACCTCATGAATATTCATCAGTTGAATTTTTATGATGGCATATGGCAGATGTTTTGGCTCAGACAGAAACTATATAATCATATCTATATTATACCAAAAACAAACAGAGCAGACCCTGATCAGACGGCTTCTATAGGAACCGTCTGATCTGGGACTACTCTGTTTGCATATGTGTGGAAATGTGTATATGAAGGAAAGAGTTAATTAATAACTGCATTGAAATATATGTACTATTTCTTTTTCACATTGTTTAGTACCAGCAACAATTCACGAGCTTCCTGAAGACTACAGTGTTGAAGAGGGTAGCACTTTCGATTATGACTGTAAAGTGTATGGTATTCCGCTACCAGCTGCTTGGTGGACAAAGTACAAGAGCCACACTCTTATCAACAAACAATCTCGATATGTTGTCCAGAATACTCCGGTAGGCTTTACCAGAGGCCATGATAAGTCGCGTAAATTAATATAGGCAATCATAGTCAAGAATAGCTTCTTTATTTCTCCACTAATATAAACCCCATGTTGTGACCACTCTTTAGATTTCGTGACCACTCTTTAGATTCTAAAGAGAGTGACCTTTTAGAACTTTTGGAACTTAACATAAGGTTAAGATGAGAAATGATGATTGCAGTACTTGAATATACACCTTTATATATTGCTCTGGTTTACCAAATGATTATTAGAGATACAGATAAAAATGCGTACTCAAATACTAAAATCATCATTTCTCCATCAAACCCTATGCTGTAACCACTCATTAGAATCGTCTCGAATAGATAGTTCTAAAGAGTGGTCACAATATGGGGTTTGGTGGAGAAATAAAGAACTTATTCTTGAAAATGTCTAAAAACATTTTCAAAAATAACTCCTTTATTTCTCCACCTAACCCTATGTTCTGACCACTTTTTAGAATTGTCTCGAAGAGACGATTCTAAAGAGTGAGCATAACAGTTGAGTGCAGTTATCTGTAGTTCTGGATAACATAGGGCTTATTGGAGAAATGAAGATTTCAGTCTTTGAGTACGCATATTTATCTGTTGCTCTGTAAGTGTTACTTATACATTCTACCAAAACAAAGAGGTGAAGGAACGGTGGTTTTCCAGTGATATAAAAAAACATTTTGCACTAAGTGTTATTTTTATGCCGCCAAAGGAGGCGTACATGTATAGTAATTGCACTGCATGTCCAGTCTTCTTGTCAATCAGTCTGTTAGTATGTCTGTCTTACATTGTGTCCGCTCTGTTACCCCTGCATACATGAGTGAATTTCAAAATAACCTAATACAAATGTTTATCGACTTAAGACAATGTGTTGCGTAAAAAACCCAGACAATCCTAACCAAAAAGGTCAAGGTCACAACCGTAGGTCAAAGTTAAAAAATGGGGACATTTTGTCGTGTTCGCTCTGTAACTCCTGCATACATGAGTGAATTTCAAGATAACCAGGTACAAATGTTTACCACCTTTAAACAATATGTCGCGAAAAATAACCAGGTTCCTGTCTCAGAAATCAAGGTCACAATCGCAGGTCAAAGTTAAAAACAATTGGACATTTTGTTGTGTCCGCTCTGTACTTACCTCATATATGAGTTGATTTCAAAATAACCTGGTACAAATGTTCCCCACCTTGAGACGATGTGGGGTGGGTTAAATACAAATATACACATGCATGACCAAGGCTTTTATCATGGTGATATCGTTTGGGGTCATTTTCCACGTGACTGACAGAGCTTGTTTGATTGACTCTCTATAGTCTTAACTGATCTACTTTATTCTCGTTTTATGACTGAATACGTATTTCAACCAATTTTGCTCATATGTGGTATGGCGATGCCACAAAACAAGTCGCCCGAACATGGACGATTGATAATTCTATTATTATAGCACCCTTGTATGGCATACATGTAGACTGATCAAACCCATGATAATAATAGTTACAAAGAATATGCTTGTAATTTTATATTTTCAGAAAGACTTCGACGGTTATTATACATGTTATGCTGAAAATAACGTCACAAATTCAGCTGGCATCAATACAATGGTCACTGTCTTCAACAGTACATATATCCATGTTCTACCAAAAGGTTTGTTATCTCAAAATTAAGCTCAAACATTTTGTCGATAAAGTTTTATAAAATGTTTTGACATCCATGCATTTTGGAACTTTGACTGAAGTTCGAATGAACTGAATCAGATGTTTTATTTACCCCAGTGGTGTCACTATACATACCCGTTCAGTGTTGCGGTGCTTTTAAACCTTCGGCGCCAAATTTCTAATTGTCGTCTGCCATCCAATTTTGTTAAATCATTCGGTAAAATAAGGAAATAAATAAATGCAAATTTCAAAGAAGTAAATCACATGTATAGAAATAGAGTTTGAGACAAAAAGTGAAGTCCCTGATCAGACGTCGCCTTGAAAAGGCGCCGTCTGATCTAGGACTGCACCATTTGTTGTGGTGCATTTTTGCGACATTGGCGGTGAAAAGGTTAAACAATCTCAACTAAACTCATATTTCAATGAATCGAAAGTATATTGGTTTGCTTTTACACAAACTTCAAGCTTATAAAAAAGTTCTTTCTTTATATGAAAAGGGCTGGGAGTCTTTTCTCCTGAACCTCAGACCTGTTTAACCAATTCCCTCACATTGACGCTTTTTGGCGCCTCTGTAATGTCACTTTCTGAAGCCCTTGTAATAAATAGAGAATTCGCTCTGGTTTCAAAACTATACAATTGTAACATTTTCCTTTTAGGCCTTTAAAGGGGAAGTCCCTACACTCGACGCGTTTAAAAAATACCTAAACTATACAGAACGCATTTGTTTATCAATATGCTTAAAAGTAGTATATTTCAAGAAACCCTATCAAATAAACTTTAAAATGACAAAACACCCACGTGTGTGATATCGACGATCCCGATTTTATTCCCCCGGCGTTTCAGTTTTATTCGGGTTTCGTATCTGTTCGCGCTAATCGCGTCTCTCCGACCACTTCAAAGAAAAGCTGTTATGTAAACAATGGAGGGATCGGGTGATCATCGGCAAAACGCGGAAAATTTGAACGGAAAAGGCCGATAATACTTTGTTGTAGAACAAAAAGTATACGTGTTGATGAAATCGGTTTATTTTGTATCACATGGGCATTTTTCGATATACGTTCAAATTGATAATCATAATAATGATTGAGCATAACAAATTCCCAGTTTTATGATATTATTGACTTCCTCTTTAAGCGATGGGGGCATTAAAGTTAACCCTTGTCCGTACTTACGTCCTTCCTGTAAACTTTTCGTCATAGATTTCTTGCCTTGTGTAAGTCAGTATGATTTGATATATACTATTGTTAGTTTAGTTTTAAGCTTAATCATAGTGACTTGTAGCGTTCTCCCTTTTTCGGGTATGCCGTTCTTCTACTTCTTGTTTGCCGACACTTTGATTAGATTATCTTAACACATGATTATTTTCAAAAGCAGATACTGTAGAATTAGATCTATAGTATACCATAAGCAAACAGAGCAGACCCTAATCAGACGGCCCCTATAAGAGCCGTCTAATTAGGGACTATTCTGGTTGCAAATGTGTAACAGGGTGTAATTATAGAGTAAAGGAAAACAGAAACAGATGCGAGGGACGGAGTAAAGAGTATGAAATTATATACACATTATAATACGGAACATGATTGAGGTAACAATGAACAAACACTTGATGCACTTGATTCAAGTCAAACTAACCATCTACAATAAGGAACGTTATGTATTATTTTAGACATTACGATTTTATGAACATTTTCGATGCTTTTAGGTATAAATGCTACAAAGGTCTGTGGCGAGGGAATCTTCGCGACCCTGGTACTGGGTTGGAGTATGACTGTCATATTGCTTATACTTGGCCTGTGCCACTTAATACGGACTCACAGTGGACGTACACCACCGATATGGAGCAAGCATCATCAGTCCGCAGGTATGCAGGCAGATGCCACTTTGTCAAAAAAAATAGACCAACATTTCAAGCTGGTTAATTAATGAAATCAAGGCAAGCATTCATGTTTTCTTGTGTATGCACCAATCTCAAATATAGTGGAGACATGATCTAAGTCCTTCGGGTGAGACTTTTTAAACCGAGGTATGATGTATAGTGCTTCACACTGGGCATCTAAAAGAACTAGCTAATTCTGTCGATAGGAAGAGTAGGGCATCACATCCGGGGTTCATCACATCCGGGGTTCTCTGTTTCTGCTCCACTCTCTCTGAGGCGCTCGACTAGCCCAATGTTGCCAGAAACAGACACAAATCAACCAAACTAACCAACCAACATTATCATAAAATACTAAATTGTGCACCTCAGTATATTCTCAAAAAAAATTAATCTCATTGGGACGACTAGAACTCCCGAAACGCAATACATTAATAGTGGAATAAACAGTAAGTGATTTACTGCATTTCTTAAACTATTATCAAATATTGTCGACCGTGTACTTTTCCATTGTTCTAAAAATAACCTTAATGCAAGTAAAGGGTTATAAAAATAACAAACTGGAAGGAAACCATACAATTTATTTTTTTTATCTTTGCTTCCATAAACATGGAAATTAATATAATATGAATGGGTGGTATGGTTTTGGTAACCTATTGTATATTCCTTATGTTTTTGTTTCAGACGAAATTGCAAAGTCTACCGGCATAAAAGGGTTTGTTATTTTAAACATATTTTCTTCCATATAATGCTTGGGATGAGGTTGGGCCACGAATTCTGATAAAATTAGAAACGGCCTCTCTCTGCAAACGTTTAACTCGTCGAGATTCGCACTGTTTTAACTGTTTTTTGAAAATACAAATATAGAAATATAACAAATGAAAATTGTAGAAGACAATATGACAAAACATGGCAGCAAAACCGTTAAATTACAGGCAGATCTCAGATATGTAAACAATGTAGCCTACGAAGCAAAAGTTATATTCAACAAGAACAATTCCCATCTCCACAGTTGTGAAAATTAAGTTGTGCAAACCAACTCTATGCTGAAGGCTTAGGTTGACAATTGGCACTTAATCCTATACTCCACGAATATTCATGTAAGCAATAGCATTATCATTGACTAGCTAAATTTGTATAATGACATATAAAACTTTGGCCGTGGTATGTAGAATCAGATATATTGTATGTCGCAAGCGAACAAAGTAGAGCCCGATCAGACGACTCCTATAGGAGCCGTGTGTCAATTCTAACAAAGCAGAGTCCCATCAGACGAGTCCTATAGGAGCCGTGTGTCAATTCTAACAAAGCAGAGCCCGATCAGACGACTCATATAGGAGCCGTGTGTCAATTTTAACAAAGCAGAGCCCGATCAGACGAGTCCTATAGGAGCCGTGTGTCAATTCTGTTTGCAAAGGCGAGTCATGAAGTTGAAACTGATAACACAAATCTGTAATCATTACACGAAACCCTATCGCTGCATCTAAATGACATAACGGCGTCATATCATCAAACAGTTCGAATCCAGATAAGTTGCCAAGTTACTCGGCGTCTCCTCTGAATCCAAACTGTTTGCATAGGTAATCACAGTTCTGACATTAACAGCTAAAGAGTACGTCAAGGCAATATTGTCAACTTTTCTTGCAGAGAAAAATACACCACACGTCGTCTACCGGAACCACCCATCAATCCTGATGAAATAGAATATTCTGGACACAGTTACATATCTGTAAGGCATGGTGAGTTTCTCTATCATAGTGACTCTCAGTAACATATCTGTAAGGCATGGTGAGTTTCTCTATCATAGTGACTTTCAGTAACATATCTGTAATGCGCGATGGGCATGCCATAGGTTACATTTAGCTATATATCTGGAAGACATACGCAGCGCTACAGATAAAGGTGCGTACCAAAATACTAAAATCGCCATTTCTCCACCAAACTCTATACTGTGATCACTCTTTAGAATCATCTCTTCGAGACGATTCTAAAGAGTGGTCACAGTATAGGGTTTAGTGGAGAAATACACGAGCTATTCTTGAAAATGTTCAGATTTACGCATCTTATCTGGACCTGTGACATAGTGGGTATTGCATAGGTGACATTTAGATATATATCTGTAAGGCATAGCGAGTGCATCAAAAGTTACATTTACTGATATATCTGCCAGGCACGGTATGTCTGCCAGGCATGATGAGTATGTCAAAGGTTACACTTACTTATATACCCGTACATGTATATGTAAAGCATTTAGATGACATTTAGTGATAATTCAAGCAGCCTTTGTTTTAAAATATACGAGCAAGTTCGACTTGGAATGTATTTTTCAAACACCTGATAAATGTAAAATAATGGCTATCAAGCATTTGCATCATGTGCCAGTCCAGCATAAGCCAGTACTGTATGGCTCAACTCCGTATTAGACTCATCAGACTTTTCACGGCGATGTACTAGTCCAATGTATTTAATCCAAGGCTCAGCAATATCTAAAATCTTCGAATTCTTTTCTATTTTTCAGCAACAATCGATCTTACAAAGTAAGTATAATGATTATATTGTCACTAGATTTTCTTCACCAATTAGAAATGATCATATGTCTGTGTGATATCAATGCATTTTCCGTGTTCTACTTGCTGAACTTCTCTCCAACTTCATAGCATGCTAAATCCACATACTCTCATATCAGTCACGGTAAACTCTGACATCTAACATAATTGATAAAACCGATTAATTTTTCATATTGAGTTGCGCCGCTGTAAACGCCTTTCTACGCTTTTGCAAACAGGAACCGTCTAACCAGGGTCTGCTCTGTTTGCCAAAGGCATTTGATAGAACTTTTTCTTTATTTCTTAACATGGCTACATTGTTCCACCCTCCGTATTTCATTATAATTATATTGTCCATGAATATTCAGTAGGTAGTAAAATTTGAAACAAGCATAGGACAGGGAAACGGTTAATAGACTGGTATACACTATTGACATCAACTAATTAAGCGAACAAAATTCTTTGATCTGGGTCTACACAGTATGTCGTTGTCCCATTTAATGACCAAATGGAGTAAATTGGTGTAAATCAAAGCGTTTTACCATAGTTATCAAGAAAGTCAATTCGCCTCTAGGAAACTATAAGAATTGATAATAACAAACATACCAGACAAATCAAAAACATCGAGTATATAAATGGGAAAATTTTTTCGTGTACAGTGAATCCCCTCTAAAACGATCACTTTATGAATAAATATAGATGTCTATAAAAACATGCACAGTAAAAACTCGACACTACGAAATTTTAGTAATGAAGAAGTAATGCCTTTGTATACAGGTGGCTGCTTAATGCAGGGTGAAAGTAATGCAGAAAGCTCCTATAGGGGCTTTCTGTATGACTTTCTATCTGCATTAAGCTGCCACCTGTGTTATAAATCAATAATGGTACGTATATTTGAGTGATCGAATAATCAAGTTTCATTTAATGCAGAACGAGAGTAATTTATGAAAACAGGAGCTTTCTGCATAACTTAATAATGACATCATGAATATTGATTAAGTTAATTTTTATAACGGCATATGGATACATGAACATTTGGCCATGACAAAAACTGTGGAATCATATTTATTATATTATAAGCAAATACGGCAGACCCTGATTAGACAGCTCCTATATGAGCCGTCTAATCTGCGTGTACTCTGTTTACAGAGGCGTAGAAAGGCATATTTATGAAGTAAAATATTAAGGTGGTCGTATTAGACCAGTTTTACTTTAATTGACATTAAAATCCGTTTACCTTCATACCTTTAACGGTATCCTGGTAAATTATTATTATTATTATTATTATACCACATTTATATAGCGCTCTTTTCATACAGGATATGTGCGTTCAAAAGCGCTTCACAAAGATACATTTACTGTACAATAATGCTGCTTTAACTAATATTTCGACCACTAAGGGCCTTTGTCAAAGATTATCATGTCAAAAGATCAGAGCAGTTTAAGTATTTATGTACAATAATGCGTAAATTACAGAAAAATTTAAAATAAAATATATTTAATACTTATATATAGATAAGAATAATAATAAAATAGATTTTTTTTAGGACATTGGTAAATAAGCTAATCTTTTCCGTAAGTTTATCTGTCTGTGTCGTATTATGTTCTATTATAGTGTGTCAACGCACTCAGGTTGTAAAAAACATAACTTGAATGCAACATTCTATGCGCAGTGCCAGTAAATAGTCATCCAGAGTTAATGAAATCATGAATATTCATGAGATGCTTTTTAAAAAGGAATATGAACACACGAACTTTTGCCATAGCACAAGCTGTAGAATCAGATCTATATTATTACAGGGGCCGTCTGATCTGGCTCTACTGTTGTTAGCAAGACTTCAAAAAGTGTCTGAATCTGGTACAGGGATAAGCAAGATCTGGCCCCCAGGTTATAAAACTTTTTGCTTGAGTCTAAGCTCATTCTCAAGCATCTGACTGGTCTGATTCTGAGCTTGCTCATAATCTGTCCAGTCAGATACTTGAGAATGATTCCAGACTCAGAAGTTTTATAACCTTTGGCACATGTATGTATCTGCAAGCAGCTTGGACCTAGATGTCTCATCAGGGTCGTCTTGAAAATGTTAAAATTATAAAAAATAAAAGTTAAGGATTGGAATATTCATGATGTGATCAGATATTGTATAAATAGTCATTAGGAGAAGGACAAAGTATGCATGAGTTTACAGGGTGGTGAAGGATACGTTTGACGAACATTCAGTTACAGTACAACCTGGTTTAACCCTTTCACCGCCAATGACGCAAAATGCACCACCACAAATAGTACAGTCCCAGATCAGACGCCGCCTTTTCCGGGCGGCGCCTGATCAGGGTCTTCACTTTTTATCTCAATCTCTAGTTCTAGATTTGTGGTTTATTCCTTTGAATTCTGTATTCATTTACCTCATTTCCTAATTTTACCGAATGATTTAACGAAATTGGTTTTCAGACCACAATTAGAAATTTGGCGCCGAAATACTTAATCTGTCATAGAAAAGTGTCTGATTATGGGTCTGTAAGGCACGTGGTATCTTAGTGCATATCTGAAGTAATGCAGAAAGCTCCTGTAGGAGCTTTCTGTATTACTTTTAACCCTGAATTTCGCAACCACCTGCTTTTTAATAATCATATGTGCGCAATAAATAAATGGCCGCACAGGGCAGGTTCTACATATTTTAGTTCGAGTGAATTGGACCAAAACTGTTACATTTGAGTTGGCTTCTGTAGTACTGTACTGTACTTATGCTTAAAACTGTTGTATAGACGTGCGGCAAGACTGGTTCCGAAGGAGCAATCGGGTCAACACTGGTCCATATTTATATTTCTGTAGACTATATGCATACAGTGTTCAGAATCAACTGAATACACTAGGGTCCCCTTTTACGAAAGAGCGTTTGCCCAAACTTATCATAAGTGATTTACGATAATCACTACTATATACAAACATATCACACATTCACAATTATCACATGTTCGTAAGTACGTAAATTAACGTAAGTTATAACATCGCAACTTCCACGATCTTTAAGAAAAAGGGTTCGAGGCAATATGTGAGATGATTTAACCCTTTCATTGCCAATATCGCAAAAATGCACCATGACAAATAGTGCAGTTCCAGATCAGACGCCGCTTTTTCAAGGTAGCGTCTTATCAGGGACTTCACTCTTTGCCTCAATCTCTAGTTCTCTATCAGTGGTTTATTCTTTTGAAACTTGCATTTATTTACCAGTATCTCATTTCCTTATTGTTAACCCTTTACTCCTAGAATATTCATGTAAGAAATAATGACATCATGAATATTATAATAATAGTATCATTATAATATTATATTATATTATAACACAAGATTTGTTTTTGTCGGACCCGAAAGAAACTGTAGAATGAGATCTGTATTATTTCATAAGCAAACAGAGCTGGCCCTGATCAGACGGCTCCTATAGGAGCCGTCTGATCTGGGTCTTCTCTGTTTGCAAAAGCGTAGAAAGGCGAATCTATGGAGTAATTGCTGACTGCAGTCAGAAATTTGACACCAAAAGGGTTAAAATGCGTATGTTTTCTCTTTAAGCCCAAATGACAGTAACTTGATGCAAACATCATCACAGGATTACAATGACGGGTACTTAACACGTAAGTTTCAATATATTAACGTTTCGCTTGCTCGGCGTTACTTGACTCGTATTATACCAAACAGATTATGTAGAGATGAGACGCCGAGTAACTCGGCATCTCAAGAGGACCCAAGCTGTTTGATATTTGATCAATAGTATCTCAAGAGTTGGAAGGATGGCGTGAGGGGTGGCGTGAGGGGTGGCATGAGGGGTGGCGTGAGGGGTGGTGGGGGTGATACTTTTACATATATTTACATGTATATTGAAAGTGAAAATTGCGAGTATTCTCAAACTACTGCTAGGATTTCATGATTGTTCAAGTCGTTCATGGGGAAAAGGTTAAATAATGGACAATAATGTTCATGTGTGTAAATACTAGTAACTCGCAATCTCGCACAAGCTATGGATAGAATGATCACCGTGACAACTCTTGTTTCATAATTGTTTTTCACCATTTCAGCGAAATGGGATCGTCGCAGGTATGTAAACAAGCTTTACCCTTTGAATACGAGACAAGTGCGTTCTGGCATTTGTAAACAGTGTAGACCTTGATCAGTGGACTCCTAGAGGAGCCGTTGATATAGTTCTGCTCTGATTTCTCATGTCATTCATTCTATATAAATCTAATTCTACTGTTTCTGTCATGGCTCAAATATCAGGCCCGAGGATATAAAACGTTTTGCTTGAGTCTGAGATAATTCTCAAGCATCTGATTGGTCAGATTCTGAGCTTGCTCAGGGTGTGACCAATCGGATACTTGAGAATGATCTCAGACTCAGATTCAGAAGTTTTATAACCTAGGACCCTTGTGTTTATATACCATTATGAAAGTGAGCTGATTAATATTAATCTTTAGTCTGCTGTGGACGGATGAGTGATTACCTATGCAAACAGTTTGGATCCAGATGAGACGCCCAGTAGATCGGCGTCTCATCAGAATCCACGCTGATTGATATTGGTAGACAAATTGATTATAGCTTGAAGTTTGAAAATGTAGTCAGGGAAAAATTCTATAAAACTAATTTGCTCAGCTATGATTCAATAGCTCTCATTAGAAATACGCATTAACCCTTTCCCTGTTCAGTATTTTTTAAAGAAATAATGAAAACATGAATCTTTATTAGCTCCATTTTCCTAAAATCTAAACTTTTATTGGGAGTTTTTGCTTTGACAAAAACTGTAGAATCAGATCTATATCATGTCAAAAGCCGACCAATAGGTGTGAACTGTCGTAATTGCAATAGCATACTGTTACATGAAGAAATTCGTATGATAAGTAATTTTGTCGTCTGTTCAGTTACAGTCTGCAACATCTTTAAAACCATCATTTTTCTGATTTACTTATTTTTTTTCAGAAGCTGAGCCTGTTGACAAACAGTTTGGATCTCAAATCAGGTCTTAAGTTTTATGGGACCTGATCTGGATCCAAACCGTTTGCATAAGTCATAAATGGCGTGAGAATCCTTGGCTAGTATGCAAACAATTAAAGGCATGGTCGTGTTAACATATTACACATACGCATGAAAGTTGATTGTAAAATATAAGACTTTATAAAAAAAAAAACCGGTATCTACATATCAATTTTTATCTCTCATAAATTCAAAGGCGGGAAATTTTGATGGGAAACTAGCTCATGGTCTGTTATATAAATGATCGAGACAAGCCTTACATATACATCCATTTATCTCCGTATTATTATAAAAGCGTAAATTATCTGATCTAATAGTTCGACCACTAGGGGTCTTTTTCAAAGATTACCATGATAATCATGAAAAAAGCCCTCAGTGGTCGAAATACTAAATCAGAGCTATTCAAGTAATTATGTATTATATTACTTCCCTTTTTGGAATATATTCTTCATCGTAAATTATCCCTTTTCCTTATGTAAGCGCATTTTTACGCATCTACAAATAGAGTAGACCCAGATCAGACCGCTCTTATAGGAGCCGTCTGATCAGGGTCTGCTCTGTTTGCTTATGGTGTAATATAAATCTGATTCTACAGCTTCTGCCTGAGCCAAAATGGCCTGTGTTTATATGCCATTATAAAAAATAATCTAATTAATATTCATGACATCATTATTTCTTACATGGATATGCAACAGGGAAAGGGTTATATAATAGAATGTCTTGTGATAATTGTAATGTTTAGCATACGTATAGCTCCAGATAAGATGCGTACACATACAATGTACTGTGTCACTTAATCATAGTACTCGGCGATCACGTCGTGACGGTTCCGACATGATTATGGACAAAGTCTGGGCCATCGTCGACTCTCTATACATAACCTTGTGGAGGCCTTATAGATGAGCAAACAGTAAACACCAGACAAGGCCAAACATCTGACTAGTGGATTAACTCCAATATCTGCCTTTAAAACAAAAGTTCGCTCAAATCAGGGTAACTACGAAATGCAAAATTACTCTGACTTATGTTGTTTCTGTTCAAGCGCGTCTGCCGGTAACGTATACATAGAGCCTAAAGACTCGGCAAAAGAGAGATACAAGGAACTTGGCCGAAGCGACAATACTGAGCCCATCTATGCATCTGTTTGAGCGGTGTCTCCAGGGTATCAGACAAGCGCATGTAAAAATACACATTGACAGCTGGATTTTCAAAATGTATACGACCGATTTGTGTTTAACTATAGGATCTATATTGCATTTACCTATGAATTCCACATGCAGCCTTTTTGCACCAGAGCCAACGATTTTTGAATTTCAATTTCTATTTCCCATTGCAAGCAATGCAGATCCTGATGAGAGGGATCCTACAGGAACTCACTCATCCGGGTCTACACTGTGTGTAGTAAAAATTGTGCTTAGCACATAATGGATTACACTCAGATCTGTTTATCACCAGTGCAAGGTTGGTGCCTATGCAAAATTATTATGAAAGCATTACAAATTGTATATATGTAATTGTATATATGTTTTCTCTCTGTTTGAGGGCCTCATGGAAGATTGGTCATAACCAAATGAGTACTCTCGTTAAATAAAGTCTTTATTATTATTATTATTATTATTATTATTATTATTATTATATGAAAGGTGTAACCTTGTCACCGCCAATGTCGCATAAATGCACCACGACAAATAGTACAGTCCCACATCAGACACCACTTTGAAAAGGTGGCGTCTGATCATGGACTTCACTTTTGCCTTAATCTCTATTTCTATAATGTATGCTGCATTCATTTGAAATTTGCATTTATTTATCCCATTTTCCTTATTTTACCAAATGAGTTGACAAAAGTGATTTACAGACCGTGAGACGAAATTTAGAAATTTGGCGCCGAAAGAGTTCAACTTGTTGGATAATTTTGAATGACACATAATGCAGATTCTGATCAGAGGGCTCCTTTAGGCGCCCTCTGATCTGGGTCTACATCGTTTGCAGATGAATTTTAGGCGCCCTCTGATCTGGATCTACATCGTTTGCAGATGACAGTATAATCGTTTACTGCATTCAAATGATTGACATCCTGGTCAGATCTCAGCTCGTGCTGTTTAGCCACATTGACGTCATCAGCTAATGTAGAAACTTTCTCGCCAAATGAAAATTAGAGCGAACTTCTAAATGGACAACTGCGTTCAAGTTTTCGTTTTATTGACCGTTTGAAATCAAACCCTCTCTATATACATGTATAATGTGACAGCGAAACTGTTAGGTATATAAGCACTATAAACTCTCCTTACCGGGGAGCTAGCTCTTTGGCGACATGGTTTTGGTGTTCGGAAATGTAGCGAGGTTAAGCTATAGACTACGCGGCTGCTGACTGGATGGGTGAACGCCAAAGTACATGTAGTATCGATGGTGCACGTTACAAATTGGTGACAGTGGTAGGATGAAGACAATTGCCAGACTGGAATTGCCTTACCCACGGTTATTTCCCAAGTCAATTCTTGGGTCGAGATAGTATTGTAACAGCGAGGCTGTTAGGTTTTAAATGCAAAATAAACTCCCCTTACTCTCTTTTTTGGCGACGTCGTTTAAGTGTTGGGAAATGTAGTTAGGTTTAGGTATATATACTGCGCTGTTGCTGGGTGGATGGGTGACCGCCAGGGGTTGCTGATGGTGCACGTTACAATATATTGAATATCGCGTGCCTTTTCAGGCATATTTTCAAAATGTCTCATGTTGTTTTCAGTGCTTATAAATATTTAAGATGTTCTTTTTAAACACATGAATATGATTAAAGATGTGCCATTGTATGATATTTGACGTGCAGTTTATTCTGTGTTTGAAACATTTTGTATGAATCCGGATACACAAGTGGTTTGGCGTATAGAAAATATCCGCTTTAGAAATAGAACAGAAGTCACACAGGAGATCCCATACTAATATTCATAGCAACCCCAGAAGCACAAATTAAAAGCGCGCGCACATAATCATATACATGAACTGTTCCTTGCTAGTTCACCACCAAAAGCACGATATCTGCGCTATATGACAAACAATTAAACTGTCTCACAGTGCCGTTAACCTTTTCACCGTCAATGTCGCAAAGTTGCACCACGAGAAATAGTGCAGTCCCAGATCAGACGCCCCCTTTTCAAAGCGGAGTCTGATCAGGGACTTCACTTTTTGGGTCAAACTCTATTTCTATATATGTGCTTTATTTCTTTGAAATTTGTATTTATTTATTTCCTTCTTTTACCGAATGATTGAACAAAATTGGTTTGCAGACGACAATTAGAATTTTTTTGCCGAAAGGGTTAAACCAAAACTCAATTAAAAGTCAGCTTTACCTAATGTCACTAAGGTGGCCATTCCTTTAATCATTTCCTTGTTTATTCCAAAGTTCAATACCTACCGAATATTCATGGACATAATAATTATAATGAAATATGGAAAGGGGAACACCGAAGCAATTTTAGAAAATAACGAAACAGATCTATCAAATTCCATTAGCAAACAGAGCAGACAGGAGCCGTCTGATCTTGGTCTGCTCTGTTTGCAAATGAGTTTTTATGAGGGAAAGGGTTAAATAATGCGATGGCATATGTTGCAGCACATAGCGTCGCCGGCACACTCATAGAACCTGTCCTAAGCGGCCAATCATTTATTGAACACAAGAGTCTTAAAAGCAGGTTTTTGCTTAATGCAGGACAAAAGTAATGCTGTTCTGTTCTGTTCTGCTAAAAGGTCCTTTAGGAGCTTCTTTAAAAAAAAGTGGAGTACTTTTAACCTGCATTAAGCTTTCACCTGCCTTACACATCCATAATTAGATAACCTATTACCTCATAGATTATTTTAGACCCAACCTCTTTGAATTAATCTACCGAAAATGAGCATTAACTATAAAAAAGGAGAATTTCAGAAGTATGTAGTTTTGAAACCATTGTGATAAATAGGAGCATATTCTCTATTTATTATGTGGTTTCAATAAATGAGTTACAGAGGCGCAAAAAAGGCGTCAGTAGGATAGAATGGGTAAATTAAGCTAATAACGCTAATTAAGCCCATAATTGGCAGAAACGGGCGTAAATCAACACAAACACAAACTTATTTGGTCCTTGTCCTAACGTGAAAATAGCATGTCTCCTTAAATTTGAAATGCTCAAGTTTATGTCCAATTCGATCAGACATTTGAGAAAGTATTGACCAAGTCTCATGCCAAAAGCTTTCAAGAAACCATTGAGCGAGTGTCAAACAGCTTGGATCCAGATGAGACGCCGAGTTACTCGGCGTCTCATAGTCATCTGGATCTATACTGTTTGTAATTGCGAGTAAGGTCGCAGTAAGCAGGGTAAGAGTTAATAACCATTTGCAATCATCCGTCCTTTAACCCTTTCAACGCTGAATTTTCAAATGGACTATTCCAAAGTTCAAACAGGTCAAGTTTACAGTGAATATTTGGGGATTTTTCTAAAGAAACATGACAAACAGTGCAGAGCCTGATTAGAGGGCTCCTCTAGGAGCCCTCTCATTTTGGGTCTTTTGCAAAGGACATCAGTAACTCGTTGTCGCTCTGTAAGGGTTAATTCTGACAATACAGTTTTCTTCCGTTTCTTTCCAAATTCAAAATCATAGTGTCAAAGAGTTAAGATCATGTTACTCGGCGTTTCATCTGGATTCAAACAGTTTCCACACTGCTAATGTATTTCACCTGCACATTGTTTCCACACTGTTAACGTACGGGCCCGTAGGTTATATATCACTTGAGCATTGCAGCGATTTATATACATCTATAAGGTAACATGTGTGTTGCATCCGATCAGGATATACACTGAACATTACTCATTCATGTTAATTAAAGTATTGTTTCTTCTCTCAATGCGTATGGTACGAGCGAGCTTACATTGAAAATCGAGAGCATCGCGCACAACTATTTTAACTACCTTCCTTACTTAATACAGATAAGGATTTGCAAAATAGTTTCTATAATTCTAGAAACGTCACTTCCATCCATTCTATAGTTACGAATTCCCTTTTTAAAACCCATTACCTCATACGCCCTTTTAGACCCAGCCTCTCTGAATAAATATACCGAAAAGGAGCAGTTATTAGAGAAAAGCCAAATTTAGAGTTGTGTAGTTTTGAAACCAACGTGATAACTATAGCATTTGCTCTATAGGAGCAAAATTAATGCTCTATTCATCACAATGGTCACAATATCTGACAACTGTTTCGTCCATTGTTTACAGCATAGTACAGCCAGTTCAAACTGCTCATTTGCATAAAAATGCACGAGTGCATTCCACGATTTACGGCACTCTGGTACGACACTCCCACACGGCAGATTATATGTTAAACATATAATATACACATAGAACTTTTCCCTGCAAACATAGCCGCGCCATTAAACCAAAACTAAAAACCATCGGAAGGACGTGACGCCATAAATTACGCAAGCGTATTTATATATAAGACATCACAAAAGGCCTTGAAAAGCATATCGGGCTGAATCTAGGGCGCTGTGCCATTGAATAGCATTCAGACAGTAGAAGGGCACGCACCACGACCGTAAAAAGGTCACATAGCGTCAAGGGTGTCACAGCAGTTGAAGAGCACTCATACACACATGTATATTTCACACATACACATTCAGATGTATCGAAGTATGAAACTACGAAACGTCGGTTTACATAATCAGCTGACGACATTTTCGTCATTGTAGATTTCGTTGGTGGATGGTCGACGAGACTATAGATCTAAAATAAGAATCACAAAGCGTATCAAAGCTTGTGGTTTGTAAGCAAGTCGTTGAACCGAAACAGTCACATGTATGTATCATATGTAGTCTTATTTGATATGTGTTAGGAACTTCAAAAATAACACCAAATGTTTGTAAAACAGAAACAGGCAATGGGTTTTCAAATAATTACATCTGACCATGGTAAAAAGTGAGAAAAAAATCCTTTGCACAAAAAATCGGTGATTTATCAAGAAGTAAGATCTAATTTCACTGTGAACGTAGTCTGCTTTAAATATTTGATTAGCTGAAATCCACAGTAAACTGATTTTAAAAGATGTCATATCATATTTTCTATATATATGTTGCTTTTGGTGGGAAATCATAGGCTAGTTGGTCGATGTAAAGTATTATAATTTAATGATTGATCTGGTCCAATACTACTGACAGATGTGTACAGTTATGTATATACTTTAACCGTTCTCCGACAATCCACGACCAGAGTCTTATTTGCAAACAGCATGGATCCAGATGAGACGCCGAGTACCCCTGTGTGCCATTTGGCACCCGCTCAAAAGTGTTCACAAATGGAAAGTAGTAAAAAGTGCACCAGTTCATCATTTGAGCGGTTACAGTGTGGTAAATTGTCAATGTAAGTATTTATTTCTCAGCGAAGCATGTAAACACGATCATACAGAAGATCCTGTCCTAAGCGGGCATTCATTTATTAAACGTAGGAATCTTAAAATGCAGGTGGTTGCTTAATGCAGGTCAAAAGTAATACAGAAAGCTCCTATAGGAGCTTTCTGCATTACTTTTGACCTGTATTCAGCTACCACCTGTCTCCCAGACTCATAATTAGACATTTTTTTGATGGTCGCTCAAGACAGATTCTACTGTATACAAAACTGAAATGAATGAGTTAAACGCTCAGCTTATTTCGACACGTCCTGCTGATATATATCCTAAAGTGCCGTAACCGTTGTGTAAGATGGCAGTAGCTGGATTACATTTGACAATGAAAATACCACAGTACCAGTGGATTATAGTGTTGGCATGTCTAGGTTTACACTATTGTAACGGTATGTTATCTAATTGAACACGTTATATGACATATAATATACAGTATGTAGCGTCACTCATACCCACACTTAACCCTTTACCACAAGAATATACGATTAAGAAATAATGAATATCAATTCGGGTATTTGTATGCTCCCGCGTTTAGGCGACAGGGGCATTAAGTTTTACCCTTGTCTGTACGTACATACGTCCGTCCGTCCTGTAAAAATTTCGTCAATGATTTCTTGGATTGTGTAATCTGGAATATCTACTTCCTGTTTGCCGACACTTTCACTGAATTTTAGTGATTGTTTAATGACAAAAGTTCGTCATAGATTGTTTGTGTTGTGTAAGCTGGACTTATTTGATATTTGCGTATGCCCTTTTCAGGTCCATTGAATGTTGGTGATTGTTTAATGACAAAAATTGTCGTTTGTTTCTGTCTAGATTTTACGACGCTATAACCCAGCGCGTTTTCAAGCATTTGCAAACAGAATAGACCGGATCAGACGGCTCATAACAGGGGCTACACTATTTGCCTTTGACGTTATATAGATCTGATTCTACAGGGTTTTGTCATAGCAAAAATGCATTGAATAGTTTATATTATAAACATTCGGCTTATGATTATTCATGATACAGATGCGAAAATTCACAGGACCTCTGACAAATGCGGCACAATTTCGTCTGGTCTGGTCTGGTCTGGTTTGGTTTGGTTTGGTTTTATCGGGGTTTACGTCGTTTTAACAGTATTTCAGTCATATCAAGACGTCCTGCTAATTACAGGTGGAGAAAGGCCCCAGAGGTTCTTCTGTGCACGGAAAAAAATTGCACTGCTTCGTGTATAGAAGAACATCCATGTAGAATCACTGACCTACTGCAAGCCAGTTGGAAGGCTTCCTCACATGAAAAATCCAAATGCCCAGACCGGGATTCGAACCCACAGCGGTGAGGGGCTAAGCGATTGTCAGTCGAAGACCATTTAACTACTCGACAACGGAGGTCCCGTCCGGTCTGACAAAAAATTGCTAAAGTACCGGTCCTCGTGGTCGGTGAATTTTTGCTGGGTTCGCACATTTTGATAAAAAAAATAAACGTAGGAGTCTAAAATGCAGGTGGTTGCTTAATGCAGGTCAAACAAAAGTAATGCAGAAAGCTCCTATAGGAACTTTCTGCATTACTTTTTTCTCATGCATTCATCTAACACCTGCCTTCCATACCCATAGTTAGTCTTTTTATTTTTTTCAATTTTTTTAGCAATTTGGAAAATAATGAATCAACTTACATAATGATTATACATACATATTAATTATAAAGAATATATTAAATAACAAAATATATCAGGAACAACATAGTTTTACTCTCTATTTGTTGTATGTCCTGTGAATGATGTCCGGTCTTGTAAAATTACACTTTTCACAGGACCTCCTGCATGCCCAGTGGAATCTAAACAACTTTCGCATAGACTGGGCACTATTTCTGACATGAATATTGAAGAGGGGAACGGTTAACCATTTAACTAATGAATATTCATGTAAGGAATGATTTCTGTGGAAACCGCAGAATCAGATCTATAGGCCTATAATTTAATAAGAAAACGGAGTAGACCCGGGTCAGGCGGTTCCTACAGAAACGTTTGATCTGGTTCTACCCTGTCTGAAAAGGCATTAAAATTGCCTTTGTCAAGAAGTCTTTCAGTCATATCGGGGCGTCCAACTAATTGCAGAGCGAGGAAAACCCAAGTTCCGTGCACAGTTCTAAGAATTTGCATTGAGCATTACATACACAGAACATCCGGGTAGAATTAATTAGATTGATTTGTTTTATAAGGGCACATATAAACACATGTCGAACCCATGTATGAAGCACAGACTTACCATCTAGGGTAACCAGTTGGAACGCTTCCCGGCATGAAAACCCCAAATGCCCAGACCGGGATTCGAACCACCGCGGCAAGGGGCTAAATTACTGTCAGCTTGATCACCGAAATGTGAGAAATACTGGGAGAGTTGCTTCCCTTTGACTCTAACGAACAGCAGAGAATGAGTTGGCGGTTCCCTCCCTGAAGTCATTTAATGTTTTAGGGATGGCAATGGATTTGTATGGAAGCAACTTTCCAGATCTGCTCAAAGTCCATTGATCAAGTTGATAAGTTCATCAGCGAAACGACCGGGTAAATACAATATTTTAGCAATGTATAATAATAGATCTAGTTCACCTGATACTACTGAACTGAACTTGGTGCCTGGACCCCAAAATGGCACACCTGTGTAAAAAATCCATTCTGGGTCGAAGTCATTGATTACATATATATATATATATATACAATGTGTGTGTATATATATATATATATATATATATATATATATATATATATATAATGTATATATACGTAATCAATGACTTCGACTCAGAGTGGATTTTTACACAGGTGTGCCATTTTGGGGTCCAGGCACACTTCAGACCCCTGTGATCAAAGTAAAATGTCTATAACGTATTTGAAGATGTTTATCAGTAACGTTAGTATTTATGAAATTGTCATGTTCCTAAACACCTTGATAGACCTATTCACAAGAGATGTTAAATTATTCATGAATGTGTAAAGATTTATACTAAGATTAAATAGACGTTCGTCACGAAACTAAGAGAAATATTCAAAGCCTAACTTTCGTACTGAAAGGGGAGGTCCCTACATTCGACGCGTTTCAAATATACCTAAAATATACAAAACTCATTTGTTTATATGCTGAAAAGTAGAATACTTCAAGAAACTCTATCATTTTTCAAGCAGAAACAATATAGTGGAACTACAGCACCTTGCGTCGGTAAATGTGCGCGCGTGCCTCCGTGCATGTAGACTCGGGTGTGTGTTGGCGTTTACGTTCAACTCACAGTACAGTAAAACCGAACGTTTAAATTAGTAGCTATGCCTGTGTGTAAGATGACAGCTTAATGCAGGATGAAAGTCGTGCAGAAAGCTCCTAAAGGAGCTTCCTGTATGACTTCCATCCTGCATTAAACCGCCATTTTTTTCTTTATTTCTGTTGAGATGGATTGAACTGTGCTTTAGTTTAACTCTTTCCCTTATATAAACGTCTTTTCATGCATTTGCAAAAAAGATTAGACTCCGCTCAGATAGCTCCTACAGGAGCAGTCTGATCAGGGTCTCTCTTGCTCTGTTTTTGATACGATATTGATTTGATTTTCTACAGTGTTTGGTCAAATGAAAAAAATATCCCCGAAAAGTTCACATAAAATTTCAGCTAATAGATATTCATGCTGTCATTAACAATGAACAGGGAAAGGTTTAATGGAGATAGTGTGTCTACATGGTACTGAAATAGTACTATGATAACAAGAGTTATCTATGTGATACTGAAATAGTACTGTGATAACAGGAGTGTATCTATGTGATGCTGATATAGTACTGCCATGCTGTGATAGCATGAGTGTATCTACGTGATACTGAAATATAGTACTGCCATACTGTGATAACATGTCATACACAATTGTTGATTAAAAACTGATGAGGAAGCGTAAGCAATTGAGCTGCAACACCCGCTGTATATAATATCCAGGAGTTGAACACACGAGTCACGACTCTGAAGTTGATGATCCATCTACTCTGCTAACTAGGCTTGAATCTATTATATGTTTACCTTTAGCCTGATTACATTTGCAAACAGTTTGAATCCAGATGAGAAGCTGGCTTAGAGGAGTAAGCATTTAAAACAATAATTGACCTTTATGCATCTAGTTAGGAACATTAGTCCTGCATCGTTTCCGCGCTGTCACTCCTACATACATGAATGGATTTCAAAATAACTTGGTACAAATGTTCAACTTAAGACAATGTGGCGCAAAAAAGAACCAAGTTCCTATCTCAAGGGTCAATGTCAAAATCGGGGATCAAAGGTCAAAAGTGGGGACATTGTTACGTGTCTGCTCTGTAACACCTACATACACGAGTGGATTTCAAATTAACCTTATACAATTGTTAACCACCTTGAGACAATTTATCGCATAAAAGAACCAGATTCCTATCTCAAATGTCAAGGTCACAGTCGGGGAACATTTTGTGTGCGCTCTGTAAACTCCTACATGAGTGGATTTCAAAGTAACCTGGTATAATATTCACCACTTTGAGACGATGTGTTGCAATTGAGAACCAAGTTCCTATCTCAAAGGTCAAGGTCACAATCAGGGGTCAAAGTTCAAACTGGAGACATTTTGTTATGTCCGCTCTGTAACTTCTACATATGAGTGGATTTAAAATAAACTAGTAAAAATGTTTACCATCTTGAGACCATATGTTGCGAAAAAGAACCAGGTTCCTATCTCAAAGGTAAAGGCCACAATTGGGGATCAAAGGTAAAAACAATGGGGACATTTTGTCGTGTCCATGCTGTAACTCCTACATACATGAGTGGATTTCAAGATTACCTGGTATAAATATTGACCACTTTGAGGCAATGTGTCACAAAAAAAACCAGGTTCCTATCTCAAAGGTCAAGGTCACAATCAGGGGTCAAATTTCAAAACTGGGGACATTTTGTTATATCCAATCTGTAACTCCTACATACATGAGTGGATTTCAAAGTAACCTGGTAGGCTGGTAACATATGTTCACCACCTAGGCTTCTACAACATGAGATATGGTCCAGGCTTACACATGATCCAGGCTTTAATGTAGGTTATATCCTTTGGTGCATTTGTCATGTGACTGTGACAGCTCTTGTTATAAGGACATATACATGTATACACAAGTTTTTTTAGGTATTGGTAGAAATTGAAGATCTATTGTATTCATAAGCAAAACAGAGCAGATCCTATAGGAGCCTCTGATTACATAGATTCTTCTAACAAAAACTAAATAAGACCTCTATTTCACTATTTCTGTGAATTTGGTCACAATTGGCTTTCCTAAATTAGACATGTTCAGTTGTTTAAGTAACTTGACGACGGATGGCAAACACATAATTATCACATTGAAATTAGACAACATTTTATTTTACAGACAAATGTTACTCATATCTAAAATGCTTAACAATTTGCAGGTGGGAGTAAACAGCAGACTGTGACAATCTTCATTCCCGGTGATGTTGTGGCGCCTGCCGTTGTTAGTGTCAAGGAGGGAGGTAGTTTACGGCTTATCTGTCGAACCAGTGTCCCGAACACTTCAATTCTGTGGACAAAGTCCGGCAATGACGACTTCTACTACAATGCTGAAACGTTGTACCTGGAAAGAGTTCGACTGGAACATGGTGGACAATACACCTGCAGCGTAGTGGACTCGGGAGGACAGACACTCACCAATCTTATTGGCATCCACATTGTCGACCTTAATGTTTTATGTATGTATAAATTGAGAGTTTGGCGCAAAACGATTGTAACTACAAGCTTTAACTCTTGACTCCATAAATATGCCTTTCTATGCCTTTGCAAACAGAGTAGACCAGATCAGATGGTTCCTATAAGAGTCGTCTGATCAGGGTCTGCTCTGTGTGCTTATGGAACAATATAGATGTGAGTCTAAAGTTTCTGCTATGGCCAACTATTCCTATGTTCATGTTCCATTATCAAAAATATTCTAATCTATTCATGATGTCATTAATTATTTCTTACATAAATATTCATGGAGTAAAGGGTTAATATTCATAATCAGCTGTGAAATTGTCATTTTTTACTCTTAAACAATCATTTCTTCAATTTATTTCTAAATTCAGGATCAGAGTGTCACACAGTTTGACACATTCTGAAAATATTGAATGAATCCGATACAAAATGTACTAGTAAAAATTATAACAGATCAAGAATATATCAGATTTGTTGCAACTCGTTACTCAATAAATACTCCTTTCAGCACATTTACAAACAGAGTAGATCCAGATTAGATGGCTCCTTTAGGATAAGTCTGATCAGGATCTGCCCTGCTTATGAATTAATATAGATATAATTCTACAGTTACTGCCATTGCCAGATAGTCCCTGTGTTCATGTGCCCTTATAAAAATCTAATTAATATTTATGATGTAAATCACAGAGTAAAGGATTATTGCCGAATGAGAAGAGTTTCAGTCGAAGGTATAG
The DNA here is from genome assembly GCA_963576725.1 of Azorinus chamasolen. NCBI lineage: Eukaryota > Metazoa > Mollusca > Bivalvia > Cardiida > Solecurtidae > Azorinus > Azorinus chamasolen. The sequence continues at coordinate 67,363,647 of OY755248.1, forward strand.
TAGAACCAGCCTATAGCAACCATGTAATAAATAGACACGTCAATGTATAAGAACCAGTCGTTGCTTAACCCTTACCTCTCACTATTCATAGAAGAAATAATGACATCATTTATATTAAATTAGATGGTACATGTATATATATATATAAACAAATTACACTGTTAATCATACAGAAACTTTAGAATCCGTTCTACCATAAGCAAACAGAGTAGACACTGATCAGAAAGTGACATAGGCAAACAGAGTAGACCCAGATCAGAACGCTCCTAGAGGAGCCATCTGATCTGGGTCTTCTCTGTTTGCAAATGCGTTATAAGGCGTTTAAATATGAAGGAAAAGGTAAACATTAATACACACACAAACACCACACACATACACACACGACCACCACACTCACCACCACCACACCACACCACACCACACACACTCAACACAACACAGGGAAAATATGTCCAAATCCTATTTTGGAACCCATCAATTTTTCATTTTGAGGGGGCACACCAAACAAGATATTTACTCGTATAAGCCATTGATGGGTTTAGCAAGCAGTGCAGACCTATGCACTGTTTTCCTATGTCATTTTTAAGGACCACTGGCCACTGCTAGGTTAGTACAGAAAGCTCCTTTATGAGCTTTCTGTACAGCATTCGTCCTGCATTAAGCTAACTACTGTGTTAAAGACCTGCTTATTTGGATGGTTGTTGTAAGCAGGTTATAATGTATGTTTCTTGTATAAAGCTTGTTGGCTGCTTCAAGTCCAATATTATATTTTCTTCTGTTTCAAGATAGAATGCGTAAATTAAAACATTGTCTGCTTTATTTCTCCACCAAATCCTATATTGTGACCTTTCTTTAGAATGGTCTCGAAGAGACAATTCTAAAGAATAGTCACCACATAGGGTTTGGTGGAGAATTGACGATTTTAGTATGAGTATACGTACACCTATATCATTGATTGCTCCGTAAATTTCATATAGATATGGCTGTATGATTGGATTATGGACTCATCTTACTCTGCCCCTCGTCTTGATCTAAACTGGTTGAAAATCAAAATTGGCCCATCTATAACAGCCACTAAATTATATCAAGTATTTTGTGTTAAAGGCAGGTGGCTGCTTAAAGCAAGGTAAAAGCAAAAACAAACGCTCCTACAGGAGTGGCCGTTATTGAGAGGTTTTACTGTACCTTTTATTTGACATCTTAGCAAAGAGGGTAGATCCAGATCAGACGGCTCCTGTAAGAGCCTAATCTTGGATAAAGCACTTACATGGTTTGCTATGGTTTTTGTGCATTAATATACATGTAGATATGGTTGCATGAGTTGTGCCAAAACAAGTCAATTACAAACAATTTCTGTGTTAAATTACCCTAACAAAACATAGGAAATTAATATTCCTAATGTTTTATTTTCTTACATGAATATTCAACAGGTAAATGTTCAAAGAAAGTGCTGCACTTTTTATTTGCGAGGTAAATGTTAAGGACAGTGATCGTGAACATGCCATGATATGATAACTATTTTCAGATGGTCCAGGAAGAGTCTCTATCAGTGGTCCAAATAGCGCATTGCACCTTGACATGGTAGAACTGGGGTGCTCCGCTACTGGCAATCCACAGCCTTCCTTTTGGTGGTCCCTTGAAGATACCGGCGAACCAGTCTTACATAGAGGTCCGCACTTAATAGATCAATTCCCATCCAAAGATGAAACTTACTACTGCTTTGCAGAGAACATTCTCATTCCAACTCAAGGAAATTCCACTACGCATTCAGCCAGAGCAAAGAAACTAGTTGATAGACATGGTTTGTAAATTTTATTTTTATACGCCAGAAGGTAACTTCGGTCTTATAATGGTATGGCGCTTGTCCTTCCATCTGTCCGTCAGTTAGCTACATCTTTGTCTGCTCAATAACTTGACAACTATTGGGTGTGATGTCTTCATACTTAGTAGGAAGGTTGGTCCTGGCTAGTAGATAACCCCTATTGATTGTGATGTCAGTCAGTCAAAGGTCAAGATCGCCGTGACCTTAAACTAAAAAATCTTGTCCGCTCAATAGCTTGATAAGTATTAGGTGTGCTGTCTTCATACTTAGGAAGGTTGGTCATGGATAGTAGATGACCCCTATTGATTCTAAGGTCACTCGGTCAGATTTCAAGGTCACCGTGCCTTCAATTCAAAAATATTTTCTGTTCAATAACTTGGTAAGTATTAGGTATGATGTCTTCATACTTAGTAGTAAGGTTGGTCATGGCTAGTAGATCACCCCTAATTGATTTTGAAGTCAAAGGTCAAGGTCACCATGACCTAACTAAAAAAATATTGTCCACTCAATAACTTGATAAGTATTGGATGTGCTGTCTTTGGTCATGGATAGTTGATGACCCATATTGATTCTGAGGTCACTCTGTCAAAGTTCAAGGTCACCGTGACTTTCAATACAAAAATCTTGTCTGCTCAATAACTTGATAAGAATTAGGTATGCTGTCTTCATACTTAGTAGGAAGGTTGGTCATGGCTAGTGGATGACCCCTATTGATTTTGAGGTCAGTCAGTCAAAGGTCAAAGTCATCATGACCTAACTCAAAAATATTGTCCACTCAATAACTTGATAAGTGTTGGGTGTGCTGTATTCATACTTAGGAAGGTTGGTCATGGATAGTAGATGGCCCCTATTGATTCCGAGGTCACTCGGTCAAAGTTTAAGGTCACCGTGACTTTCAATACAAAAATCCTGTCTGCTCAATAACTTGATAAGTATTAGGTATGCTGTCTTCATACATAGTAGGAAGGTTGGTCATGGCTAGTGGATGACCCCTATTGATTTTGAGGTCAGTCAGTCAAAGGTCGAGGTCACCATAACCTTCAACTAAAAAATCTTGTCTGCTCAATAACTTGTTAAGTATTAGATGTGCTGTCTTCTTACTTAGCAAGAAGGTTGGTCATTGCTAGTAGATGGCACCTATTGATTTTTAGGTCAGTTTGTCAAAGCTCAAGGTCACCATGACTTTCAACTCAAAAATCTTGTCTGCTCAATAACCTGATAAGTATTAAGTGTGCTGTCTTCATACTAAGTAGAAAGGTTGGTCATGGATAGTAGATGACTCCTATTGATTTTTATGTCAGCGGTGTCAAAGGTCAAGGTCACAGTGACTTTCAACTCAAATCAATATTGTGCATGTTAGGACAGCACAGACTTTGGGCGTATAATGCTCAGACACACGGGGCCACACACCCCACGATAATGGGGGTGGGGGATTGATTCAGTTCTAAATTATCCCCCTTGACAGATATACACAAAGGTACACCAGATAAGAATTATATCATTTTAGTTGGATTACTCAGTTATTTTTTTGTGTTTCAATGAGATGTGGTTGATCGATTGGATATTTAAGGATCCTTATATTTAAGGATCCTACAGGAGCCGCATCTGATCTGGGTCTTCTCTGTTTGTAAAGACGTAGAAAGGCCTATCAATGGAGTAAAAGGTTGAAGTTATAAAATTGATTTGAGTTGACACTGTATCCCTAAATTGTCCTTTGGGGACTTTTTGCATTTTGCTCTTATGTCAGTTTGAAAATCTCTTCTCACATGAATGCGATTTCAGAAAGAGGCAGGATATATCAGCTTAACACATGAATGTGATTTCAGAAAGAGCCAGGATATATCAGCTTTTAACAGATTACGAAGTAGAAGAGGGTGACACTTTAAATATGTATTGCAAGGCAGTAGGAAACCCACCACCAGTTCAGTGGTGGACAATAGTAGGAAACAACACAGTGATATATGAAGGAGGGCGACTGGTTATTCAAAATATCCCAGTAAGTATTCTTGCCTTACTATGTAGTATGTATATTCAAAATATTTAAGCGAACTGTATGACACGTATGGACTAAATGATCACAAGTGTGTAGGCAAACTGTAGCAAGCAAACCCATAGCCATAAGTGTTCAATTTAGCTGTAACACTCACAGACGATAAACAATGACCTGATCCGTATCGCAAACACCTTGGATCTACATGAGATGCCGAGTTTCCGGATGCCTCATCCAGGCCCAAGCACTCAGTCAATAGTTTTTCAATCGAACTTGCAGTCAAATATGTACCAGACTAAAATTTGAACAGATATTATTTTTTTCACATTAGGGTACAGGTTAACATTGAATTGCATTACCATGGTATAGGACTAAGTTTTTGTACCATACTCGTACTATCTTATGGGTATAAGTTACTCTTCTCTGTTCTTCAGGGACAATTGTATATCATTTTCAGAGAGATTTTGTTTCTCTGATCATTTTCATTAGTCGCTCCTGCATGTCATTTACAGAGAGAATTTGGTGGTTTTTACTGCTGTTTCTCTCATAATTTCGTAAGTGACACCTGTGTGTTATTTTCAGAGAAAATTGGATGGGATTATCTGTTTATAGCTCACCTGAACACAAAGTGCTCAGGGTGAGCTTTTGTGATTGCCTGATGTCCTTCAACGTGCGTCGTTCTTCGTCAGTCGTCCTCAACAATTTGAACCTTTAAAAAGCTTCTCCTCTAAGTCCACAGGGTTCTTAGCTTTCCATCTTTGGCAAATAGCATCATGTTCAGGTCCTCTTAAAAAGTTATATAATTTATGCCCCTAGGGTCAAAATGGCCCAGCCCTGGGGTGGCCAGTTTTTCAATAGAACATATAGTGAAAACTTTTAGAATCGTCTTCTCTGAAACTGGAAGGTTCTCAGCGTTCATATATGGCACATAACATCATGTTCAGGTCCTCTACAAAAGTTATATAAATTATGCCCCTGGTGTCAAAACTGGCCCATCCCCAGGGGTGGCCGGTTTTCTATAGAAACATATAGGGAAAACTTTGAAAATCATCTCCTAAATCTGGAATGTTCCCAGCTTTCATATTTGGCACATAGCATCATGTTTAGGTCTTCTACAAGAGTTATATAAATTATGCCCCTGGGGTCAAAATTGGCCCACCCCATGGGTGGCCAGTTTTCAATAGAAACATATAGTGAAAACTTTGAAAAGCTTCTCATCGGAAATTGGAAAGTTTTCAAACTTTCATATATGTCACATACCATCATGTTCAGGCCTTCTACAAAAGTTATATAAATTATGCCCCTGGGGTCAAAATTGGCCCGTCCCAGGGGTGGCAAGTTTTCTGTAGAAACATATAGTGAAAATTTTGAAAATCTTCTCTGAATCTGGAAGGTTCCCAGCTTTCATATTTGGCACATAATATCATGTTCAGGTCCTCTACAAAAGTTATATAAAGTATACCCCTTTGGTCAAAATTGGCTCCACCCCAGGGTGGCTAGTTTTCAATAGAAGCATATAGTGAAAACTTTGAAAATCTTCTCCTGAAACTAAAAGGTTCTCAGCTTTCATATTTGGCACATCTAAGCATCATGTTCAGGTCTACAAAAAATATATAAATTATGCCCCAAGAGTCAAAATTGACCCCACCCCCAGGGGTGGCCAGTTTTGTATAGAAACATATAGTGAAAACTTTGATTGTCTGGTGAGCGATATCAGGGCCATCATGGCCCTCTTGTTTATTTTATCATTTTCATCAGCAACAATTGCATGTCATTTTCAGACAGAATTTGGCAGGTTTTACTATTGTTTCTCTTAACATTTTCATTATCGGCATTTGTGTCATTTCAGACAGAATTTAGCAGGTTTTACTATTGTTTCTCTTAACATTTTCATTATGGACATTTGTGTCATTTCAGAGAGACTTTGACGGGTTTTACTATTGTTTCTCTTAACATTTTCATTATGGACATTTGTGTCATTTCAGAGAGACTTTGACGGGTTTTACTACTGTTTCTCTTAACATTTTCATTATGGACATTTGTGTCATTTCAGAGAGACTTTGACGGGTTTTACTATTGTTTCTCTTAACATTTTCATTATGGACATTTGTGTCATTTCAGAGAGACTTTGACGGGTTTTACTATTGTTTCTCTTAACATTTTCATTATGGACATTTGTGTCATTTCAGAGAGACTTTGACGGGTTTTACTATTGTTTCTCTTAACATTTTCATTATGGACATTTGTGTCATTTCAGAGAGACTTTGACGGGTTTTACTATTGTTCCTCTTAACATTTTCATTATGGACATTTGTGTCATTTCAGAGAGACTTTGACGGGTTTTACTATTGTTTCTCTTAACATTTTCATTATCGACATGTGTGTCATTTCAGAGAGACTTTGACGGGTTTTACTCTTGTTTTGCCGAGAATACTGTTGTCCATGCCTCCGGAAACTCTTTGCTTGTGACAGACAGTTTAAACACTTACATCCATGTCAACCCAAAAGGTGTGTGTTAATTATTAAATTCTAGTTTTGAATCCATTGTTATAAATAGAGTATTTGTCCCTATGCAGCAAATGCTCTATTTATCACAATGGTTTCAAAAAGTGACTTTCTAAGAGGTGTCAAAAGTTGTCAATATGCGGGAATGGGTTAAATATAATATTCTATATATATAGACAACAAAAAAATGTTTTAAACCCTTACACTATAAATACGCATTTCTGCACCTTTTCAAACAGAGTAGACCCAGATCTGACGGCTCCTGTAGGGGCTGTTAGATCAGGCTGTCACTGTTTGTTTATGAAACAATATAGATCTGATTCTGCACTTTCTGCCTTGGTTAATACTCGTGTGTTTAACATGGTAACATTGCAGCCATTTTAGAAACTACAGAAACAGATTCCTTCAAATTCCTTTAGCAAAAGAGCAGAGCCTGATCAGACGGCTCCTATAGGAGCCATCTGATATGGGTCTATTCTGTTTGCAAATGCGTGAAAACACGTTTATATTAATATGAGGGAAAGGGTTAAATTCTTGATCAAATTGGAAATAGTCAAAATAACACCAAATCTAAATTTGACTAGACGCAAATTTTTCACAACAGAACATTACTAAGGGTTAACATGCAATAATCAACATGTGATGATAACCTTTGATCTTACATAACTCTGGGTTAACTGGGCCCGTGGTTATAAAACGTCTGAGTTCATTTTCAGGTATCTAATTGGTCAAAAACGTATGAGTTCATTCTCAGGTATCTGGTTGGTCAGATTTTGAGTAAGTTCAAATGCTTCAGATGATCTCAGACTCTAGCAAAAAGTTTTATAACCTCTGACCTGGAATCAAAACAGCATTGAAAGGTTACGATAAATTAGTCCACATCAAGTTTACAATTCAATTCTAGAAATTGCATGATTCTGATGTCTCTGAAACTGTACATATTTGATTCTTTTGACTTGTTAAGTCGTACTTCCTTCTTTAAACACGTTTCTACATCTTTGCAAACAGAGCTAAGACCCAGATCAGACGGGGCCCTGCAGGAGCCATTTGACGAGGGTCTGCTCTAATTGTTTATGGAATAAAAACAGTTCTGACTCTGCAGTTTCTATCAATACCAAAACGTGTGTATATCTGCAGTTATAACAAATCAGCTAATAAATATTCATGATGTCATTATTTCTTACATGAATATTCAACAGGGAAATGGTTAAATCCTTAATCATTAGCATCTAATCATTTACCTCACGAAAATCAATGTAAAAATATTGACACATTTATTAGCTGAATGATGTATGACTACAAGAATGTTTGGCCATGTCAGAAACTGTATTATCCTACCTCCTACAAGTTTGGTTGGTTAAATGATGTCACATGAAAGCCATGTATTTTCCATCCTCTGCATTCAGCAACCTTATATAAGCTATTTGGCATTAAACATGACATCGTTGGCGGTAAACATGATGTCACACATTGATGTTCAGATAATGATGACGTTGTGTTATCATCTTCAATGACAGCAGTCGCCTATCATCAAAAATTATGATGTTCGTCCATCGCTTAGCGAAGATGACCATGACTTCATATAGTTTTGTGTGTCCGTCAAAAATAAAAGGTAGTCGGTAGGATAAAACGTTACACAGTGTTCAGGTTACCTAATATGGAATATACACTGCTATTATTTAAATTCCATATGGGATGAGAGCGAATCAGATCAAGCAGACAGAGCAGACCCTGGTCAGAAAGCTTGTACAGGAGCCATCAGATTGTAATCTACTCTTTTTGCAAATGTGTCTCTACCAGGTAATGGGTTATAAGGCCATGTTATTAACTATAGTAAAAGATGTCAGGTGTATTATATTGATTTAGTATGAAAATAACTGCTGGTATTCAAAATTAAATTTCAGCCATTAATTAATCCATTTCTCCATAAATATGCTTTTCGACGCCTCTGTAAAAGTCACTTTCTACACCATTGTGATAAATAGAGCATTTGTTGTCCTAAACTTTTCCTTTTCTCTAGTAAATGGTTCTTTTTGGTTGATTGATTTTAAGAGGTTTGATCTAAAAATAGCCTATGAGGGAATGGGTTAAATATATTTTAGTATGCCTGTGTTTATTTCCATAGGACCACCAACTAGTGGGTGTATTTGTTCTTCAAGTTCCTCTACTCTTGGTAAGTAATCCACACGTGCCAATAACACTTTAATATTATACTTAACTATGCTCATGCTGATGTAACTATTGCTACTACTCATACTTATACTACTACTACTACTACTACTACTACTACTACTACTACTACTACTACTACTACTACTACTTCTAATACTACTACTACTACTACTACTACTACTACTACTACTACTACTACTACTACTACTACTACTACTACTACTACTACTACTACTACTTCTACTACTACTACTACTACTACTACTACTACTACTACTACTACTACTACTTCTACTACTACTACTACTACTACTACTACTACTACTACTACTACTACTACTTCTACTACTACTACTACTACTACTACTACTACTACTACTACTACTACTACTACTACTACTACTACTTCTTCTACTACTACTACTACTACTACTACTACTACTACTACTACTACTACTACTACTACTACTACTCTACTACTACTACTACTACTACTACTACTACTACTACTACTACTACTACTACTACTACATGTACTACTACTACTACCACAATGAATGCGTCGACGTCGAAGAAACAAACAAAACCAATAAGTTCTATTATTTGTATGTATTATTCCCAATAACACTTCCTACTACACTTTTAACACATCAAGTACTAATATTACTCCTGCAACAACCACATATACTTCTTATCTTCAAATGTTACATTTCTTCTATTATAACTGCTGTGTCAGATACAACTATTACTACCACTGATATTACTACAACTCCCACTGATGCACTACCACCGATATTACTATTACTACCACTGATATTAATAATTACTACAACTCCCACTTATGCACTACCACTGATATAACTATTACTACCACTGATATTACTACAACTCCCACTGATGCACTACCACTGATATTACTATTACTACCACTGATATTACTACAACTCCCACTGATGCACTACCACTGATATTACTATTACTACCACTGATATTAATAATTACTACAACTCCCACTGATGCACTACCACTGATATTACTATTACTACCACTGATATTACTACAACTCCCACTGATGCACTACCACTGATATTACTATTACTACCACTGATATTAATAATTACTACAACTCCCACTGATGCACTACCACTGATATTACTATTACTACCACTGATATTACTACAACTCCCACTGATGCACTACCACTGATATTACTATTACTACCACTGATATTAATAATTACTACAACTCCCACTGATGCACTACCACTGATATAACTATTACTACCACTGATATTACTACAACTCCCACTGATGCACTACCACTGATATTACTATTACTACCACTGATATTACTACAACTCCCACTGATGCACTACCACTGATATTACTATTACTACCACTGATATTACTACAACTCCCACTGATGCACTACCACTGATATTACTATTACTACCACTAACATTACAACTACTACAGCCCCAGATATTACTACAACTACCACTGATATTACTACAACCACTACCACTGATTGGTTTGGTTGTTGTTGTTTTTTATCGGGTTTTACATCGTTTTAACAGTATTTCAGTTGTATTTAAAAGGTTACATGAATGACTAAGGAACGAACATTTCAGCAGGTATCATGACATGGTTTCGGGTTTCAGACATACGAATTTGCAGATAAATCGTCTCTATGAATTTAACTTTGTATACTCGAAAATAACTTGTTAAACATTTAATAACTCACACCAGTTGACTTCGTTTTTACTTTAATGTTTTCTTTTGATATTGCAGCGACTCCTTGCAGTGAGGAAGCATGTGCCAGTAAATGCAATGTAACATCAGGTGCGGTAACATACAACCAGTGTCTGGAATTTGCCACTGGCACACATATGTAACCAATGTTTCAAATTTGCAACATAACACCAGATATGGCAAACATATATAACCAATGTTTGAAATTGACACCAGATATGACAAATAAATGTAACACACCAGCTATGGCAAACAAATGTAACACACCAGCTATAGCAAACATATGTAACCAATGTTTGAAATTTACAACATAACACCAGCTATGGCAAATATATGTAACCATTGTCCGTAACCAATGTTGAAAATTTACAACGTAACACCAGATTTGGCAAACATATGCAATCAATGTTTGAAATATACATTTACATCATATGGCAAACATTTGCCAAAAGTTGGTTTGGTAAACATTTGCAACTAATGTTTGAAATTGACATCGTAACATTTGCAACTGATTGCTGAAACTGACAACATACTCAGAAAGCTAATTACAGTGAAGGGTATGTTGTTTAACAGGTTCCATGTCTGGGCATGGTATGACGTACATGTATTAGACTGAATAAACAGCTAAAGTGGACCTGTGGCTAGTCGTTGTTTAGACCCTCGGTCAGCCTGTGACATATGGTACCGGTAAATTTATGCAACCATTGTTTTGAAATTGACAATGTAACACCAGGTATAAAAGTTAGATGCAACTTATGTCTCTGAAATTGGCAATTGGCGACAAACACATTAAACAAATGTCTGATATTGATCAAAATGGTTCGGTAAATTTCTGCGAGCTGAAAATTTTGTGCTTCAAATTTAAAGATAAAAAATAAAGTACCATAAACATCATACAGGGCATGAACTGCTGGTGTATTCAGATTTTATTACAATATTTTAACCCTTTAACCCATGAATATTCATGTTAGAAATAATGATATCATGAATAATAATTAGATTAATTGTTATAACACATAGACACAGGAATTTTTGACCAAAGCAGAAAATGTAGAATCACATCAATATTGAATCATAAGCAAACAGAGTAGACCAAGATCAGATGGCCCTAGAGGAGTCATCTGACCTAGGTCTACTCTGTTTGCAAAGGCGTATTTATGGAGTATAGGGTTAATCAGCACTACGGTCAATAAATCAAAAGACAATTTTTAAAGAAAACCCACATTATGTCTATTTCAGACATCATCATTATATTATATATTATTCAAAAGTACATGTATTTGTAGACAAATCCGTATCATCAGATACAGTGAGTGGAAGTTGCAATGACGGTATTATAGCAGCTCTTGCGATTGGCTGGATTGTTGTTGTCATCTTGGTTGTGATTGGTATTTTCTACGTTATACGTGTTCGAGAAAATCGGAAAATTCCGTCACAGAGTTCACACCACCTGTCAGAAGGTATTGACTCACTTTATTATGTTTTCGCATACCAGCAGGAGATAAAACCCTCTCCCTCACATCAGCGCCTTTTCACACATTTACATACACAGGAGACCCAGATCAGATGGCTCCCAGAGTAGCCGTCTGATCAGGGTCTGCCCGTTTTATGCTCCCCAATAATGGTGTTGGGGGAGCATATAGTCGCCGCTTTGACCGTCCGTTTGTCCGTCTGTCCGAACTTTGTCAGGAACATACCACAAAAACTGTAATAGATATTAACATTAAACTTCATAAATAGATTGATCTCGATGAGGAGAAGTGCAATGCATAAGAACCATCACTCTCTTTTGCATAATTCAGGAGTTATTGCCCTTTGTAATTTTTCATACTTAAAATTTGTCCAGAGCATAACGCAAAAACTATAATAGGTATCAACCTAGAGCATATAGTCGCCACTTTGACCATCCGTCTGTTTGTCTGTCCGTCCGTCTGTCCGACCTTTGTCCAGAGCATACCACAGAGACTGTAATTGATATCAACATTAAACTTCATAGGTAGATAGATTTTGATGAGGAGAAGTGCAGTGCACAAGAATCATCACTCTCTTTTGCATCATTTAGGAGTTATTGCCCTTTGTTATTTTTATGCCCCCATTGACGATAGTCAGGGGGCATTATGTTTTGCACCTGTCCGTCCGTCCGTCCGTCACACTTTTATGTGCAGTTGGTAAGTGCAGTTGGTTGTCACAGTTTTTCATGGTCTTATATCTCACTAACCACTATAGCTATTGGCATGGAATTGCATATACATGTACACATTAAACACTATCCATACTTTCATTGCGCGCCCTCTCCATGCTGTCCGCAAGCCTAAGGTCAAGGTCAAATGACTTAGGAATTTGACGTGCAGCTAGGCAAGCACCACCAGGGGGACATCACTGTCTTACAGACACAATTTTCTAGTTCATACTTAAAATTTGTCTGCAATTAGAGAGCATCCATCGATTCTACCGATTCTCTTGTTGCTAATAGAATTTGATAGATCTGTTTCTGTGCTTTGTAAAATAGCTACAGCGTTCCACCTTCCATATTTCATTATAACTATTTTGTCCATGAATATTTAGTAGGTATTGAAATTTGGAAAATAGATCTATCAAATTCCATCAGCAAACAAAGCAGACCCTGATCAGAAGGCTCCTAGAGGAGTCATCTGATCTGGGTCTACTCTGTTTGCAAATACGTGAAAACACGTTTATATGAAGGAAAGAGTTAAGACAGGTTTTACTGAATGTAGTTACAATAGTTTGGCAATATGTCCTCAAACTTTTCTTATTTGACTGGAGTAATGCACAAACACATTGAAAGTTTCATAAGAATATTAACTGTCTTACATGTACAGTAAAACCCCTCTAAACTGGAATTCTAGTAGAGAAGAATTTATATACTTTTAGGTAGTCATGCACAAAGCTACTCTAGGAGATTTCTTTTTGCATGACTTCCACCCTTCATTAAGCAGACGCCTGTCTCCAAGACCGATATTTATTCTAGATTGAACATCCGGCTTAGAGAGGTTTTACTGTATAATTAATCCACGGTTTAATTGTAACATGCAGGTATAATTCAAATACATGTTCTTAGAAATAAAACAATTGACCGTTCCTTTCATGTCCTTCATTTCAGCATATTGTGTACATTTTTATTTGCAAATAATCTCTATCCAGTGAAATTCGAATCATGTCAGGGTTTAAACTTATTGATACCTAATCAGGGTTAAACTTTATTGACAGCTAATTGGTAATTTTATTCTAAAAACTCCATGAATATTAATTAGCTTTATTGTTATAATAGCACATGAACACATGAATATTTGGCTATGGCAGAAACTGTAGACTCATATCTACATTATATTATAAGTAAGCAGAGCAGACTCTTTTCAGACGGCTCCGTCTGATTTGGGTCTTCTCTATTTGCAATGCGTAGAAAGGTGTATTTATGGAGTAAATTTTGCAGGAACAGTGATCAATGTACTTAAGGACGATACTAATTAGTATTGTGACTGTTGATTTTTTCTCTTCAGCCCAAACAGAGACGTCACTGGTGCACGCTGGGTATGTGTCTATAGTGTATTTCATAACTGTTGGACGAACCCTTCAACTCTGAATTCTGAGAGAATGAAATACCATCCTTTGAGAATAATTTGCCATGGTTAATAATTGGCCTATTTCGCCACCCAGTACGAAAGGGCGAAAACTTAACACACCAAAATATATCCGTGACAAACAAATAACACTTTATCGTGATATGTAACTTATCCTATATACTCACACAGGTTAACACCTACATGATATACTACTGTAAATAATGCCCGGCAGAGGCACAACTCTGATAACAGTGGTTATTTATTAAACAATATACAGCGTAACATCCATATTTCTAACTTGCATAACTACTGCATATATCTATGAAGATATGTGACAGCTGGATGGAGGTCAACAGTAATGCTGAAAGCTCCTATCTAAAGAGTAGTAACAACATAGAGTTTAGTGGAGAAATGACGATTTTAGTACTTCAGTACACATGTTTATCTGTTGGTCTGCTTTTATTACATTGCAGTACCAGTTATCCCCAGCAGGGTCGACCCCAACCACCCAAAAGGCCAATAGAAAACCAACTTTCCAATCATATCTACATGTCCCTGGACGGTGGTAAGTTAAAGAGGAGGTCCCTACAATGATCGCATATTTTCAATAATATCATAAAACTTGGTATTTGTTATGCTCTATCATTATTATGAAGGTTCCCAATTTGAACTTATATCGAAAAATGCCCATGTGATACAAATAAACCGATTTCATCAATAACTGATAATTTTTGTTCTACAACACAATATTATCGGCCTTTTCCGTAAATTCTTCCGCGTTTTGCCGATGAACACCCGATCCCTCAATTGTTTACGTAATAGCTTTCTCGGACGTGGTCGGAGAATCGCGAATGGGGCGAACAGTTACGAAACTAAAACTCAACCCGAATAAAACTGAAACATCTGGGAGTAAAACCGGGATCGGCGATATCAAACACATGGATGTTTTGTCATTATAAACGGTAATTATATGGGACTTTTTGTGATATACTACTTTTCAGCATATAAACAAATGAGTTTTGTATATTTTAAGTGTTTATGAAACGCTTCAAATGTAGGGACATCCCCTTTAAACTTGCAATGAAAACAGGTATTAGTGGACTTTGTAAACTTTGTTGATCCAGACATGCTACGGTGTCATAGACACATATATACATGTACACTGTTTGACAAAATCCTTAACATTTCAAAGTCATATAACTCAAACTTCAATATAACTCAAGTTAAAAAGTGGGACCCTTTAAAATTAAAATACAGAATTATTCTAAAATTCACCACTGCATACATCTATAAAGAGTTGCAACTTAATGACATCATGATCACAGGGGGCCATTTCGTGGGTCTACATGGTCTAAAAAGTCAAAAAAATTGATTGGGTCGATTTAGTGTTATATTATATACGTATATATAATATAACACTAAATCGATCCAATCATTTTTTTTTACTTTTTAGACCATGTAGACCCACGAAATGGCCCCCTGTGATCATGATTATATAATGGTATATGAACAAACAATGGAATCAGATCTTATTAGTTACACGGAAATTTGGCGTGGTGTACTGACTGGTATGACCGGGATAGATCCCGTATTTCCTGAGGCGTTAGCCTCAGGAAATACAGGATCTAACCCGGTCATACCAGCCCGTATACCCTGCCAGATTACAGTGTAACAAATTTATTACCAGTCAGAGATCCGATTTACATAATTAAGAAATGAACAACTCTTATATTTTGCTGACATTAGATCTCTATATGACGACATGACAAGGAAAACATGATGTCATCACAGAGCAAATACGACATCGTCTCAGAGCAATTCCGAAAGAATAATTTAAACTTCACTTGTAAACATTTGAGTTTAAACAATTACACGTACTGAGAAGTTGATAGTGTCAAATTGAGGAACATATGAGGAACAGTTTTTTACATTTATTATCGATTATTTGGTCATAATCCATCGAGAATCAATGGAGTAAGGACGATATGAAATTTCGAATCGACTCTAAAAACAAAAACAAAACGAATAACGTCACACATCAAAATTGAATTATGTATTCTCCGTGGAAGCCGCCGAATACGGTTCTGTACACCCCGGCAGTTTTTGGCAGACTGACCAATCAAATTCCAAGGATTTACTCTGACTGGTAATAAATATATGTATATCATTCCATAAGCAAACAGAGCAGACCTATTCAGATGGCTGCTACATAAACCATCTGATATGATAGCATCAAAGGGTGTCCCTTTGCTTAGGTCCATTACCGGAGAATACACTATTAGATCTACCTTTGCAAACAGTTTAGATCCAGATGATTCCCCATGTAACTCGGCGAATCTTCAAGATCCGAGCTATTTGACACTCTGATTACATTTATACAGCATGCTAAAACAGACAATAAATATATTTAGCCTTTTATCTTAACCCTTTCCCTCATACAAACGTGTTTTCACGCATTTGCAAACAGAGTAGACCCAGATCAGACGGTTCCTAGAGGAGCCGTCTGATCAGGCTCTACTGTGTTTGCTAATAGAATTTGATATATCTGTTTCTTTACTTTCTAAAATGTCTACATTGCTCCAACTTTCATTTTTCTTTAGGACCAATTTCTTAATGAATATTCAGTAGGTATTGAAATTTGGAATAAACACAGAACAGGGAAAGGGTTAACCCTTCTTTGGCTATCAGCAACCTCAGTCACATTTGCAAACAGTTTGGATCCAGATGAGATGCCAAATAACTCGGCGTCTCATCAGGATTCAAACTGTTTGACACTCCATCAATAGTTTTCCAAAAATTTGATCGATTCGGAAGTAGTAAAAATTGCCCCAGATCCCAATTGAGGTAAAGCTTATATGAAACAAAAGCCACAACTCTAACGCCATTATCTTATTATACCGTGCATTTCAGTGTTACGTTTGTAAGATGTTCGCATGTTGTAACCCCGTTGTTTTGATGGTTGTTTTACAGAGTCGGTCAATCGGGGCAAGTGAGTATTATTAGCTTTGCATTATAGTTTTTACATTTTCTTATCCATCTATGATAATAATTTTAAGCTAATTTCTGATATGATTACTCTTGGAGTTAAGAAGCAATATAATAGTCCTGCTTTTTACTGTATTGAATAAATATTTCATAAAGGGAAATTGATTAAATCTATGTATATTAGGCTCCAATTCCGATAGTTTGACCCTACATGGATTTTTTTCCAAGAATAAAATGGATAAGCTCTATATTTGTTTTGCATTCAGAATCATCTTAACTGTTAGCTTTTACATAAATACTTGAACTGCTCTGATCTAATATTTCGACCACTAAGGGCCTTTTTCAAAGATTATCATGTCAAAATAAACGTCACATTTTTGTTACATGCATTCAGCTATAAAATCAAAGAGAATAATATTGATCCAGCGTCATATTGACATTGGGTTGTTATTTAAAATGTCATGACTTCATCAAAATGACATCATCAAATGACGTCATGGGTGCAACGACGTCATGCATGCATTAGCGCATTATCCTCTTTGTTGTTACAGCCAAATGGTCTGTACGTTCTCAGCCTCCCTATCCAATTAGTTTCATGGATCTGTCTTTCAATATTCTACATGCATGGAACATCCGTTTCAAAACTACAAATCTCACATCATCACTGCTATGACCACCGATTCCAAAATGTCTATTTATTGGCTTCTCTCTCTCATGCCTCACATCACTTAAATGTGCTTTCATTCTCTCCCGAATTTCTCTCTCAGTCTCACCGACACACACCATTATATCGCATTTACTGCATTTAATTGCATATACTACGTTTCTTTCTCTACAGTTAATATTGGTAGACACATTGTAAACTGATTGCCTATTTGTGTCACTAATACTTGACATTTCAAGAATACTGCAAGTACCACAACCCTGTGAACAAACTGTATTGCTTGGTCTAACAATCCGGTTAGTTTTTGAATGCACCAGTGTGTCACATAGATTTTTATCACGCCTGAATGCTACAATTGGCAGTTGTTGAAATACTTCTTTAAGCCGGTCTGATTGGTGCAAAACTTTTGAATGTTTTTTTTTACAATGTCATGTATATTCGGAAGCAGATTTGAATACGTCAAAAATGGACCCTATTCATTTTCCTATTAGATCTAACTGTTTGTTTCTTTACTAAAGTGGCAGGTCTGTCAAGTTTATCCACCCTTACCAACTGATTTTCTATCATCCTGCCACTATATCCTCTCTTCCTTAACTGACCCTTGAGTTTATTTCTTTCTCTAATATAGTCGGATTCTCTTTCACATATACGCTTAATTCTTAGTCCCAAACCATATGTCAGATTGAATGTGGAGGCTGAGTACGTACATACCATTTGGCTGTAACATCAAAGAGGATAATGCGCTAATGCATGCATGACGTCGTTGCACCCATGACGTCATTTGATGATGTCATTTTGATGACGTCATGACATTTCAAATAACAACCCAATGTCACCACGACGCTGGATCAACATTATTATCTTTGATTTTATGGCTGAATGCATGTAACAAAAATGTAATGTGTATTTTGACATGATAATCTTTGAAAAAGGCCCTTAGTGGTCGAACTATTAGATCAGAGCAGTTCAAGTATTTATGTATTATATAATTCCCTATTTTGGAATATTTTCTTCATTGGTAGCTTTTAACCCTTTCCTCCATGAATATTCATGTAATAAATAATGACGTAATGAATACTAATTTCATTGGTTAAGAAGTTAAGATGATTTTGAATGTATAATCTGTAGAGTGGCCTTATCTATTTTATAGAAATATCAGAATTAGAGCCTTAATATACATAGAATTTTAACTATGATAACTGTAACACATTTTTATACGCTCAAAGGTAACTTCGATTATGGAATGACCCTTGTCCGTCTGTCTGTCTGTTCGTTAACCACATCTTTGTCCGCTCAATAACTTGACAACTATTTGGTGTGCTGTCTTCATACTTAGTAAGAAGGTTGGTCATGACTAGTAGATGACCCCTATTGATTTTGAGGTCAGTCTGTCAAAGGTCAAGGTCACTGTGACCTTCAACTCAAAAAATCTTGTCCTCTCAATAACTTGATAAGTATTAGATGTGCTGTCTTCATACTCAGTAGGAAGGTTGGTCATAGCTAGTAGATGACTCCTAGTGATCTTGAGGTCAGTCGGTTAAAGGTCAAGGTCACCATGACCTTCAGCTCAAAAATCTTGTCAGCTCAATAACTTAAGTAAAATAAGTATGAGGTGAACTGTCTTCATACTTAGTAGGAAGGTTCGTCATGGCTAGGACATGATTCCTATTGATGTTGAGGTCAGTCGGTAAAAGGTCAAGGTCAACGTGACCTTCAGCTCAAAAATCTTGTCTGCTCAATTAACTTGAAAAATATTAGGTGTGCTGTATTCATACTTAGTAGGAAGGTTGGTCATGGCTAGTAGATGACCCTTATTGATTTTGAGGTCAGTTGGTCAAAGGTCAAGGTCACCATGACCTTCAACTTACAAATCGTGTCTGCTCTTTAGGTGTGGTGTCAATATACTTACTAGGAAGGTTGGTCATGACCAGTAGATGACCCCTATTGATTTTGAGGTCAGTCTGTCAAAGGTCAAGGTCACCGTGACCTTCTACTCAAAAATCTTGTCCGGTCAATAACTTGATAAGTATTAGGTGTGCTGTCTCAATCATACTTAGTAGGAAGGTTGGTCATGGCTAGTCGATGACCCCTATTGATTTTGAGGTCAGTCTATCAAAGGTCAAGGTCACCATGACCTTCAACTCAAATTAATAGTGTGCATGTTAAGACAGCACAGACTTCGGGCATATAATGCTCTGACACATGGGGCTCTTGTATAGAATGTCTCGGAATGGATACGTTTTATGAAATCGTATTGGGTACATGGTTACCAAGTTGAGCAGCAATTGTCCAATTATTGGTTTGAGATAGGCCTGATAATTATACTAACGCTTTTGTTTCTGCTTTAGCCAAATGAACATTTCATTTAACCCATTCCCTCATATTGACGCCTTTTTATGCCTCTGTAAAAATCACTTTTTGAAACCATTATGATAAATAGGACATTTGCTACATAGGAGCAAATGCTCTGTTTATCACAATGGTTTCAGAACTACACCATTCTAAAAAAATCCTTTTCTCTAGTTACAAATGCTCCTTTTCGGTAGGTTTTATTCAAAGAGGTTGGGTCTAAAAATATCCTATGAGGGAATGGGTTAAACATTTAGTCCATGAATATTCATATAAAATATAAGAACTTAATTAATGATAATTAACTCAATTCTTATAATGACATAATTATGAACACATTATAGTTTGGCTGTCTTAGAAACAAGAATTATATCTATATATTTCCATACACTATCAAATAGAGCAGACCCAGATCAGACAACTACAGGAACTGCCTGATCTTGGTCTACTCACTTTAAAAAGGCGTTTAAAGACATCTGTGTGTTTAGATCTGGTAACATGCGTGGATATGGCAGTTGTCCATAGCAAAGAACACTTCAGAATCGTCTCTTCGAGAATATTTTAAACAATGGTCGCAACATAGGATTTGGTGGAGAAATTTCCTAACGTGTTTTAACCCTTTCCCTGTTCTATGTTTATTTCAAATTTCAATACCTACTGAATATTCATGGACAAAATAGTTATAATGAAATATGGAAGGTAGAACATTGTGGCCATTTTAGAAAGGAAAGAGACAATCCTATCAAATTCCATTAGCAAACAGAGCAGACCCTGTCAGACAGCTTCTATAGGAGCCGTCTGATCTGGGTCTACTCTGTTTGCAGGTGCATTAACCCTTCTCTTTGCTGAATTTTAAAATACATTTCTCCTTCTTTACCCATACCCTGTTGTATAATTATATATATATATATATCTTCACTGTATTTCGCTGTGCAATGATTGCTGCTGAGTGCACTGGTTGCACAATCAATTTGTAAATAGTGCAGACCCTGATGAGACAGCTCCTGCGGGAGCTGTCTCATCTGGGTCTTCACTATTTACAGGTAGGAATATTGACGTGAATAGCAAGCGAAGGGTTAAAACATGTTAATATGAGGGAAAGGGTTAATTTACGACTCTTATATGGACCCCTGAAATAGGATAAGGTTTATTTTCTTTTGATCCAACAGTCCAGATGGAAACCATTCAGCGCCAGTCGTGATTAACAAGGAACCAGCTATAGATCCTGACACCGGATATCTTGCACGTGAGTTAAACTTTAATATGTGGGAGCAAAGAATATAAGACATTTACAAATAGTGTAGACCCAGACCAAAGGGGTTCTGAGAGAACCATTTAATCAGGGTCTGCACAGTTTGTCATAAAATCATTTTCTTCAGTGATAAAATTTTATTCAACCTTTTGTTTAATTAATATTCAAAAAAGGAAAAAGTAAGTTTTAATTATTCAGCAGATTAGCCCTTCCCTTCATATAAACATGTTTTCACACATTTGCAAACAGAGTAGAACCAGATCAGACGGCTCCTATAGGAGCCGTCTGGTCAGGATCTCCTCTGTTTGTTAAGGGAATTTGATAGATCGGCGTTTCTTTACTTTCTAAAATGGCTACAGTGTTCCACCTTCCTTCTTTCATTATAACTATTTTGTCCCTAAATATTCAGTAGGTTTTGAAATTTGTAATAAATATAGAACAGGGAATGGGTGAATGATTAAATGTATCTCTGTCTGGTAACAGTCTCCAGACCTCTGGGCAAAACTGGTCAGGATCAAGACAGTGTTTATTGGAATTTCTGTCATCTAAAGTTATGGTCCCTGTAATAAATGTATATTTCCTTTACTCTATAAATATGCCTTTCTACGCCTTTGCAAACAGAGAAAACCAAGATCAGATGGCACCTATAGGAGCCGTCTGATCAGGGTCTGCTATGTTTGCTTATGATATTAGATAGATATGATTTTACAGTTTCTGCCATGGCCAAAAATTAATGTGTTCTTGTGGTACAGTAACAAATTAATCTAATTAATATTCATGACGTCCTTATTTCTTACATGGATATTCATGGAGGAAAGGTATAAAGGCATCTCTATGGAGTGAGTGGTTATAAACGTTATCTGTGTAAACAGAAGGTTTTGTTTTTTCTTCCAGCCAATTCAAGAAAGAGGTATGTAAAGCTTACCAGTTTCAAAAAGTTATGTTTGCTTATATGTATTGCGGGTTTTCATGATTTAACACTTTCCCTCAAATTGACACCTTTTGACGCCTGTGTTAAAGTCACTTTTTGAACCATTGTGCAAATGCTCTATTTATCACACTGGTTTCAAAACTACAAATTTTTCAAATTTTCCTTTTCTCTAGTAAATCCTCCTTTTCGGAAGATTTATTCAAAGAGGTTGGATCTAAAAATAGCCTCTGAGGGAATGGGTTACGAGTACTTCAGTCATATCGCGACACCCAGCTAATTACAGGTAAAGGAAGATCCCAGAGGTGTTCCATGTATGTAACAAATTGCATTATTTGGTGCACAGAAGAACACACAGATACCCATCAACCTACCACAAGACAGCTAGAAGGCTTCCTCACATGAAAAATCCAAATGTCCAGACCGGGATTATAGTTATGCACAAACAGTTTGCAACCCATTAAAGCCTATTTGCTGTTGGCCCATACATCTGACCTTGACCTTTCATCTGTGGGATTGGGTATTACAGTATCTAAACCCTTTGCATGCGGGACACACATGCACCGTTATTTGCAATCAATGTAGACCAAGATGAGATCTGTTCCGGGTCTGCACTGTTTGCCATTCAAAATGACTGTCTCAAAGAAGTAGTCTCTTGGATGCATCAGAACATGCTGAAGCTCAATACTGACAAGACTGAGGTCATTCTGTTTCATACAAAAAACACAGAAGTACCTGCAGAGGTTAGTGTGCAAGTAGGACCCTCTAAAATCAAGCCATCTTTGTGTATAAAGAATCTCGGTACATGGCTCGATTCACAAATGGATATGACATCACATGTCAATTCCGTGTGTAGGTCTAGTTATGCACAGCTCCGGCAAATAGGCCATATTAGAAAGTACCTCTCACCTGATGCTACCAAGACTTTGGTAAACTCTCTTGTTACATCGAAAATAGACTACTGCAATTCACTGCTGCATGGGATTTCAAACAACTCACTGCGGAAATTTCAAAGGGTGCAAAACACAGCAGCCCGCATCATTACCAGAACTTCTCGATATAATCATATCACGCCGGTTTTGAAGGAACTTCACTGGCTTCCGGTTCAACATCGAATTGAATTCAAAATTCTGACTCTTACATATAAAGCCATGCACAATGAATCTCCCAAGTACATTGTCGACATGCTTGACATATACAGGCCGCGCAGAGAGTTAAGGTCAGCAAGCAGATCATTGTCGTTGGTTGTGCCAAAAAGTCGTACGGTAAAATACGGTGAGAGAAGTTTCATGCATGCAGCTCCGAAACTTTGGAATGCTCTACCGTCAGGCATTAGAGACGCAAGGTCACTGGCATGTTTCAAAAGGTGTCTGAAAACGCACTTTTTCAGCATTTGTTACTAGGACAGTTTTGCTCAGAATAGGAATGGCTTTCAGCCAACCTATTAAGCTAACAGATTACCCAATAGTCATGTACTGTGGCAACTAAGCTAAGGATAGGAATGGCTTTCAGCCAACCTATTAAGCTAACAGTTGACCCAGTAGTCATGTACAGTGGCAACTGAGTTCAGGATAGGAATGACTTTCAGCCAACCTATCAAGCTAACAGTTGACACAATAGTCATATAAATGGAATGATTTTCAGTCAGACCATTTATTCTAATTTATGATATTGATGAGCATGGCTTTCAGTCAACTTGTCTGTATCAAGTTTGTTAATATAGATTATTCTAATTCGTGATACTGATGAGCATGGCTTTCAGTCAACTTGTCTGTATCAAGTTTTGTTAATACAGATTATTCTAATTTGTGATATTGATGAGCATGGCTTTCAGTCAACTTGTCTGTATCCAGTTTGTTAATACAGTTTATGCTATTCCTTGCGGATAGTGATTTTATATCTATTGTATATCTTTTTCATATCTTTAACTGACCGGTGGAAATCATGTAGTTCCTACCGGCTAGCAATTTCATATATATTGTACATCTTTCATTGTCTGGATAGATAAGCATGCTGATCGCTCCGGTTAGTGATTTCATCCATGTGAAGCGCTTTTGAACGCACATATCCAGTGTGAAAAGAGCGCTATATAAATGTGGTATAATAATAATAATAATATAAAATCCTCTAGCAAGTTTAAGCCTTTCTTACTGAATGGACACTATAGTTAAATACGGATGGGTCATTCCACTCTGAAACTTCGGTGCTGAAAGAGTTAATAGAATAAAATGTCAATCAAATGGACCAACGGCAGGTGGAAACATGTAATGTGTAAGAGTTCTGATATTTATATGTGGATAAGCTTGCTTCAAGTTTCTTTGTGCTCAATGCCTGATATAACCATTTCCCTCACGAACTACTGATATTATGAATATGAATAAGCTAAAGTTTTATATAAAGGTACTATAAACAAAAGATATTTTTATTCATGGCAGAGACTGTAAAATCAGTTTGTTTGTATCGGAGTTTTACGTCTCAGTTATATCGCAACGTCCAGCTAAGTACAGGTTGAGTCTGTGTTTGGAACAAATTGTTTGATCTGAAAAGCCAGATCTATATTAACATTTGAGCAAACTGTGTAGACCATGATAAAGCAACTCCTACATGATCAATCTTTTCTGAGTGAGCTTTGTTTGAAAATTGACACAAGACGTCTCTTAGACATAGCAGGTTGACCCTTATCCTGCTAAGAACGACCTATCTTGAATTTACAAACAATTTGGATGCCATGTAACACACCTCATCATAATGATAAATCTAAACCGCTTAACACCTTAATCCTTTCCTTGTTCAATATTCATGCAGGAAATAATGACATCATGAATATTTATTAGCTGAATGCTTATAATGTAAGCTTTTCAAGGGAATGTTTTGCTTTGACAAAAAAACTGTAAATCAGATTATATCATGTCATAAGCAAACAGAGTAAACCCTGATCAGACTGCACCTACAGGGGCCATCTGATCTGGGTCTACCCTGTTTGTAATGAAAATTGTTAACCCTTACCCTCATATGAATGTCTTTTCACACCTTGGCAAACAGAGTAGATCCAGATCAGACAGCTCATGTAGGTGGTAAAGACAATTGATTAGGCTTTCTACCTTTTAACAGCCATTAGAGAGTATTCTATTTTACTTATGTAAGAAACCATGCAGACCCTGATCAGACATTTTGTCCATTTTTACAGTGTCTGCAAAGTCTAAATTGCGGATGCTTGTTTCTATACACAGAGAAAATGGAGAGTACGTAGAACCGAACAATTCGACAGAGACTTCCGAAGCGGCAAGCTACGACAATAAACAACTGGAACTAACACCCGAAACTGCCTGAAACGGATCATGAACTGGGTATGAACGGGTTTCCTTTTCCTCCTCAAGCTGAAAATACAAAATCTGTAAAATACCGGAGATGTTACATATTTTACTTCAGTCTGAGTATTTCAAGCATATGACCCACTCCCTCACATTAACGCCTTTTGACGCTTCTGTAAAAGTCACTTTTTATACGCCCGAAGGGACGTATTATGGTATGGCGCATGTCGTCCGTCCGTCCGTCCATCCGTCTGTCCGTCCGTCCGTTAGCAATTTCTTGTGCAACTAACTCCTCCTTTATTTTTCAACATAATTTCTTCAAACTTTCAGGAATGATAGATACTGATGTGTAGTTGTGCATATCAGTGAGATAACTCTCATATCATTTTTCATTCTGGAGTTATTGCCCTTTGATAGTTTCAGGTAGCAATTTCTTGTGCAACTAACTCCTCCTTTATTTTTCAACATAATTTCTTCAAACTTTCAGGAATGATAGATACTGATGTGTAGTTGTGCATATCAGTGAGATAACTCTCATATCATTTTTCATTCTGGAGTTATTGCCCTTTGATAGTTTCAGGTAGCAATTTCTTGTGCAACTAACTCCTCCTTTATTTTTCAACATAATTTCCTCAAACTTTCAGGAATGATAGATACTGATGTGTAGTTGTGCATATCAGTGAGATAACAGGAGGTAAACTGTGGGCTCTCTTCTAATTATTTGTTGTAAAGAAAATGTTTCTTTGTTATTCCTTTTACCTGCTACTTTTTTTTTCAAAATAAATGCTCCTTTTTCAGCTTTTAGGCCCAAAGACAAATAAAAGATTACTATTACAATAAGCAGTTTTACTCTCCTTGCTGTTGCCTTAGCCCTAATAGACCTCATATGCGCAACTTCTGAAGGTTCACACATTGTGTAAATAGAACAGCCTTCGGGCGTATATGGCCCCGTCTCGCGGTGCTCTTGTTGAAATTATTGTGATAGAAACAAATGCTTTATTTATCACAATGGTTTCAAAACTACACAGTTCTAAACTTTTCCTTTTCTCAAGTAAATGCTCCTTTTCAGTAGATTTATTCAAAGAGGTAGGATCTAAAATAGCTTATGAGGGAAAAGGTTAAGAAACTTTTGACCCGATATCAAACAGATTGGATCCTGGTGCGACACCAAATGTCTGTCAGGTCGCGCATAACATGAGAACGGCTGAAAGGATTCAGTTTTAGACACTAGTAACTGCTGCCCCCTGTTCAAAAGTCAAGTGTCGCCTGTCAGTATCAGATGGCTTTCCTATGCCAATGATTGGAGCTGTATACTGAGAAAAGATGAACACGATTTCTTCACAAAATATATATTTAAAGCTCCAAAGTTTAGCAAACCGTAGTGATTGCAGTCAAGATCAAAAGCAAGAGAATGAATGGGGGTGCATGTGGATGCGCGCGTGTAGTAAAATGATCTCAATTCATTCTACTAAATGAACAGTTTAGTCAGATTTTATGGTTATTGTTAATTATACAACCTACAGTAAATAGGTATAATGTTTAATGCAGGGTGAAAGTCATGCAGAAAGCTCCTAGAGGAGCCTTCTGTATGACTTTCACCCTGCATTAAGCAGCCACCTGCCTAAAAGTATTCTAAATTCTTCCCTACTAGAATTCCAGTTTAGAGAGTGTTTACTGTACTTATTTAGCAATGGATAATTTGTCGTTTCTCCGTTTAACAGAGTTTCCTTCGGGCGTTGACAACAATACGAACCGACTGGACAAGGGCACAGATAACCAAAAGAAATCCAACAGGGCCTTCTGCAATGTAGTTCCGATCAAGTTATAATAACAAAATTTCTGAGAAAATATGAAATAGGCAGAATCCGTTTGACCTAAAAATATGAATAATTTCGATTGCAATGGCCTTAATTGTGCATATTTGCTTTGTTAGCCCTTTCAATCCCGAATTATCAGAATGTACCGTATAGCCCACCAGTGTTTAACTATAGAATCCACCCAGTATGAAAGGCTTAACCCATTCCCTCATAGGCTATTTTTAGACCCAAATTCTTTGAATAAATCTACCAAAAAAGGAGAGCTTATCGAAGAAAAGGACAATTTTAGAATTACGTAGTTTTGAAACCATTGTGATAAATAGGTGCTCCATTTTATCACAATGGTTTTAAAAAGTGACCTTTTAAGGGGCATCAAAGGTGTCAATATGCGGGAATGGGTAAGACTTATCAGGGGATTTTGAAAGACATGCAGTGGCAGACCCTGATTAGAGGGCTCCTCTAGCAGTCCTCTGATCTGAGTGTACACTGTTTGCATATGACAGTGCATGCATGTCTCAGATTGAAAGGGTTTAATGTCCCTAGTATTTGCTTCCAGATATTATTCTTGCACAATCAATCAATTTATTAATGATATATGTGCATCGACTATATGCAGACAATATATGTGACATCATTCTATAATTTCCATTATGATAATTATCATAATACATTTGTATATGTACATGTATATGTATTCTTCATGAACAGCAT
Source organism: Azorinus chamasolen (assembly GCA_963576725.1). NCBI lineage: Eukaryota > Metazoa > Mollusca > Bivalvia > Cardiida > Solecurtidae > Azorinus > Azorinus chamasolen. The sequence goes on from OY755248.1 coordinate 67,391,485, forward strand.
TGATTTAACTCTTTCCACTGTGAATATTAATTTGAGTTGTTTTTACTCCCTGAATATTCATTGATTATACATTAATAGTTAAGCATCCAAGGTTATCAAAGTCACCAGTAGAGTGCTAAAGGTGCTCCTGGCATTCAGTTAAGATTTATTCGAGCCTGGTAATATGGGTTGTTTGTGTCACTTAGAAGCCCTTCGATGTATAGTGTGGTTTTCTATGTGAATAAATCTTTAAAAAAAATTAGCCGTAATTTGAGCGGAATGCTGTACAAAGTCCTACTGACGTGGTCAATAAAAGCTGTGCATTATACATTTTGTTCTGAAAGACAAGTTAAAATCGAGAATTGGACAATTTGACTATACATACAGCAGAGCAACAGATAAAAGTGTGTACCCAAATATTAAAATCTTCATTTCTTCACCAAACCCTATCCTGTAAACACTCTTTAGAATCATCTCTTCAAGACGATTCTTAAGAGTTGTCACAGTATAGAGTGGAGTAATAAAGGAGCTATTCTTAAAAATAATGAAATTTACGCATCTTATCTTGACTTCTGATACAGTAAGTAAAACTCTCTAAAGTAATAGACAATGTTGTCATGGTAACATGCGTCTGCTTGATGATGACTTTTGTTCTGTATAATTCCACGTTTCCACCTGCAATAGTTCCGTAATTATTTTAGCCACCACCTCCCCCTCCCCCTTTTCGGTCAAAAGTGTTGGGAGTCATATTGTTTTTGCCCTGTCTGCTGGTTTGTTGGTTGGTTTCCCCAACATTAACATTGGCGATAATTGTGTAGCCATTGCACATACATACTTCAAACTTAGCATGCATGTGCAACTTATGGAGGCAAACATTTTAGGGGTGGCTTATTAAGATCAAGGTCAAATTACAGGTCAAATTTAGATTGGCGATTTTTTTGTCATCATTCAATATACATATGTACATCCTTCAAATTTGGCATGCATGTGCAACTTATGGAGGCGAACATTTTAGGGGTGACTAATTAACCCTTTCCTCCATAAATACGCCTTTCTATGCCTCAATAAAAGTCACTTTACGAAACCATTGTGATAAATAGAGCATTTGCTCCTCTATTTATCACAATAGTTTAAAAACTACACAATTCTAAACTTTTCTTTTTCTCTAGTAAATGCTCCTTTTCGGTAGATTGATTCAAAGAGGTTGTGTCTAAAAATAGCCTATTGAGGAAAGGGTTAAGGTCAAGATCATACATCAAGGTCAAAGGTCATGTGGGGGCATAGTGTTTCACAAACACATCTTGTTTAACATGTTTTTACTTGTTGGTATAGATGTGTTAAATTCATGTTTATTTTGTAAATAATTTTTGTATGCCTCACTCTATCATTGTCTGATGCCGTATGTAGCAATATTCATTATAATTGTATGTTTGTTTATACATATCATTTCCTTCATTTGTATACATTCGTGTTTTTTTGGTGCTTGTGAAAAGCTCTCCTTATTTCAGGAAATATAATTATGAATTAATTAACCTTTAGCCTGCTATGGGATGATGAGTGAATACATCTGCAACCAGTTTGGATCCAGATGAGACGCCGAGTAACTTGGCGTCTCATCAGAATCCAAACTGTTTGGTTGCATTTATGTAGAAAAATTGGTTATAGCTTGAATTTTAGAAATGTAGTAGGTGAAAAATTCTGTAAAAATAATTTGCTCAGCAGGCTAAAGGTTAATGGATACAGCGAAAGAATGTTGACGCGACAGCACCTTTTGTTTTGTTTTTGCTTCGTTGTCTTGAGATACAGTTAAACTTCGATATCTCCAACTTCAAGGGACTATTTCTGATTTCGATTTCTGATCTGGACAATTTCGTAAGTTCACTGCTTAATGCAGGTGTAAAGTAATGCTGAAAGCTCCTGTAGGAGCTTTCAGCATTACTTTACATCTGCATTAAGCGGTCACGCGTTTTTCTAGATATGCGTAGCTATACATTTTAGAGCAATGCTGAATTGCAAGTTTTGGAAGGACCGAACATTTAGTTCGAGTTATCCGAGTTGGAGATGTAAATACATTATGCGAATACATGTAGTTTGCTAGTTTTCAATTAGTGAACCCTTTACTTGATGAATAGTCGCGTAAGAATGCATGGATATTGAATTATCAGCTATATTTTTATACAATGTAGTGGAATGTTTGGCCGTGGCAGAATATGTAGAATCAGATCTATATATAATTCCATAGGAGACAGAGCCGACACTGATCAGACTTCTCCTATAGGCGCTGTCTGATCTGGGTCTACTCTGTTTGCAATGGCGTTTATATCATGTAAAGGTTTAAACAGCTCAAAGCCCAACGCACTGCTTCAAGTGGATTTTACTTTTATAACTATTTCGCTCCCCATCTGTGAATTTGCAAATAGTTTGGACCAAGTCAAATAACTCGAAGACTCACCAGTCTCCAAACTGTTTCATGCAATGATTATGATTTTAAAATAAAAACGAAGAAAGTTGAATCAGGTGGCAAAGTTAACAGGCGACAATAGTTGTCAGCGAAAGAGTTAAAATTGATTCTTTATGGGGTGAATTGTAATACTCAATAAAAATCCTACAAATTTCCATATTCATGTAAATTATTTTGCCCCCCCCCCCCCCCCCCATCCCCCCCCCCCTTGCATTACTGTGCTGTACATGTGGGCGTATGTTTCACTTTTAATCATGCCCCAGCCTTTAGGCAATGGGGGCATTAAGCTTTACCCTTGTGCGTCCGTGCTGTAAAATGTTTAGTCAAGGATTTCTTGGCTTGTGTATGCTTGAATTATTTGATATTTCTTCCTGTTTGCCGACACTTTGATTGAACTTTGGTGATTGCTAAATGACAATTGTTTTCATCAAAGATTTCTTTGCTTGTATAAGCTAACTTTTTTTGTCAAAGATTTCTTTGCTTGTATAAGCAGGAATGATTTGATATGTGGTCTAAAGCATAATCATATTGAGTTGTACCGTGTCTGCCCTTTTCAGGTATGTCGTTCATCTACTTCTTGTTTTCTGACATTTTGAATTTTGGTGATTGTTAATGACAACAATTTTCGTCAAAGATTTCTTATCTTATGTATGCTGGAATGATTTGATATTTAGTCTGAAGCGTATTCATAGTGAGTTGTGCCGTGTCTCCCCATTTCAGAGCTGTCGTTCATCTATTCCCTGTTTGCCGACACTTTGATTGGACTTTGGTAATGTTGGTGATTGTTTAACAAACTTCTTCCAGTTTATGGTTATATTATTAGTAATTTGTAATTGTTATATATACAGAATTATCAAATATTAGGTTATAGTAAATTATTGTGTCGCCTGCATTTCGCAGAGGCAACATAAATGGATCACTTTCCGTCTTGCGCCGTCGTCTCCAAATAATTTCTGTTACATTTTTCTCAGAAACCACACAGGCCAGCTTCCAGATATTTGGTACAGAGCATTAGTGTAGATAAACTTAATTTTTGAACAGAGATCATATTAATTGATAGAAATAAATCTGCACAAGGGAAACATGCAAACCTTAAGTCAGTCAATGTTAATGCAATTAAAAAACTGGCAGGGACATCCGTGTCCTGGGACTTATTTTCTTTTATTTACTTTAGTGTTGGTCTTTATATGTTGATTTGAAAACATTACCCACAATTGTAATAAGTACATATTTTTGAATCGTTATAATTGATTGCAAAACAGGCACACAAGTTTATTGCATTTTGATATCCAACTTTTGAATAACAACGGTTTATGCAATAATTATTTGTTTCGTCGTTGAATAAAGGGCCCAATTCAACATTTGTCCCCGATGAGTAGCCTTTAGTATGTTAAATTGCTGATTTTAGCTCGGTCAAGTCAGCCCGTTTCGTATATACAGTAAAATCTCGATTATTCGATTTTTTGTAGAGAATAATTTATACCCTTTTAGGCAGGTGGCTGCTTAATGCGTGGTGAAAGTCATGCAGAAAGCTCCCTGAGGAACTTTCTGCATGACTTTCACCATGCATTAAACTGCCACCTGTCTTAGAGATCGATAATGATACGTATTTTAGTTTTCGAATAATCGAGATTTTACTGTAGTTCTTTAGGTCGTGGTTTAGTGTTGTCTGCATACTTTGGAGTCTGCTTTTAGTTTGCTAACATAACCACAGACTCGCACATTGCAACAAGTCCTTTTAGTGTTTCCCGGCAACCGTGGCAATGAAAGATTTAAAGGACATATTTATTGTCTTTTTTGTTAAAAATGAATTCCTAGTGTCACATGGTGTGTTTGGATCTGGATCCAAAATGTTTACAAGTGCGTTAACACATACGTCCTAACCATGGTAATTCTTTCCTTCAGTTAAACGCTTTTCCATGCCTTTGCAAACAGTAGACGGGTCTTGGTTGTTTCAGAAATTCTTACGGATAAGTTGCATAAATTAAAACATTTTTGAGAATAACTTCTTTATTTCTCCTCCAAAACCTTTGTTTCGACCATTCTTTATAATAATCTCGAAGAGACGATTATTAAGAGTAGTCACAGCATAGGGTTTGATGGAAGGGGCAATTCTTAAGAGTGGTCACAACATAGGGTTTGGTGGAGAAATGAGGACTTTAGAATTTGCGTACGCACCTTTATCTTTTGCTCTGATTTAACAGATCTTACTAAAGTTTCTACCAATATCAAAAAATGCAGCTAATAATCACGAGGGCATTATTTCGTACATGAATATTCAACAGGTAAATGGTTTAAGGTTAAGCAGAATAAATCTGAACGATACATTGTCCTATTTCAACTGATATTTGAATGACCGTTCAACCACAAGCGTATTGAGTTGTACCAATAAGCGCGGTCAAAAACAGATTAAATTTCAAACTAAACTATCTAAGACAATATTTGGTAAGTACTCTAGAGGGGCTAATCCACAGTTGTCCTCTATGTTTTACAAAATTCGTTTCAATATAAACATTGACGCATGATTTATCACAATGGCGAGGTTAGTATTTGAGCTTTCCGCGTGTCGTTATAAATTCAGCATTTATTGCCAAGTTTGCCTCTTTTTAAATGACGAGCCGGAACCATTCTATTGACTACCATCTTGTTTTGTCCAGATTTTAATTCTTTATTCCGCTGTGGAAAAAATCATGTCTGCTCAAATTTGGATCTAGAGCAAATTTGACTACTTCCGATTCGAACAAGCTTTTGAGAAACTATTTACAAAGTGTCAAACAGCGTGGATCCAGATGAGACGCCGAGTTACTCAGTGTCTCATCTGGATCTAAGCTATTTGCAAATGCGAATCAAGTCGTAGATAGCGGAACAAGAATTAACAATATCGTACTAGAGGACTAATTAAAATTTGTTTTAGAATAAATAACAGAGATGAGTGCCAGCTTTCGACCGGTCACTCAAAGTTCAATTTGAGATACTGGGGTGGGGGTTGACATTTGTCACAAACTTGCTATATAGAATGTCTTACTCGTCTTTTCATTGAGATTCGTTTAAATATCCATTTTGGCGTTATTGATATGATGTATACCCAGAACAGGATGTTCATGTTGGAGCCGCCTTGTCTGGGTATACATTGTTTGCATATGTCCATGTTAACTCTTTCCCTGTTGTATGTTTATTCCAAATTTCAATACATACTGAATAAGCATGGACAAACTAGTTACAATGAAATAATAGAAGGTGGAACATTGTAGCCAATTTAGCCAACTTAGGTAAAGAAACGGGTCTTTCAAATTCCACTAGCAAACAGAGCAGACCCTGATCAGACAGCTTCTATAGGATCCGTCTGATCTGGGTCTACTCTTTTTGTACATGCGTGAAAACACCTCACATAACGCCTCTGCAAATGGAGTAGATCAAAACCAGAAGGTTCCTGTAGGAGCTACCTGATCTGGGTCTGCTCTGTTTGCTTATGAAGTAGTTTAGATCTGACTCTCCAGCTTCTGCTATGGTAAAACAATTCTTAGTTCAAGATGCCATTTCAAAATCCACCTAATTAATATTCAGACTAATTATATCTCATTTGTATATTCATTAGGGGAAGCTTTAATGAGGTTATGCCAATATGTCCATGTTATTTGTTCTAGACATATACGTCCAGATTAGTATATACGTCACGTAATTTAATCGTTCAATCACTTGACTAACCGGTTATTGGCTGGTCACAAAAAGGGTCAAAGTAAGTTCGATAGTTTCGAGAAGTCTTTGTACGTGAATCGATTCCCGCCGAGCTGATAATAGTTATGTAATGCGTGGACTTTAAAACTTAAAAACAAACTACAATAAAACATCTCTATAACGGCCACTTAATTGTGTTAATTAGTTTGTAATAAGGGCACGTGGCTGCTTAAAGCAAGGTGAAAACAAAACAGAACGCGCCTATAGGAGCGTTCTGTTTTACGTTCAAATTGTTTTAATCAGCCACCTGCCTTCAACACAAAATACTTGATGTAATTTAGTGGCCGTGATAGAGAGGTTTTACTGTACAAACTACAATAAAAACCCTCTTAAACGACCACCAAAACAATATATAATTATAGGCCATAAAGGCAGGTGTTAAGCTTGATGCAGATTCTTTATGCTTTACTTTCGTCCTGCGTTAAGTTTAACCCTTTACTCCATGAAAAATTAATGCAAGAATTAGCGAATATTAATTAGATTTTATTTTAATAATGAACTGTAAATGTAGAAATTATTTTCCATGACAGAAAATGAAAAATCAGATCTATATTATTACGTAAGCAAATAGAGCAGATCTTGATCACACGATTCTTACGGGAGCCAACTGATCTGGGTATACTCTGTTTACAATGGCATTAAAGGGTATATTTATGGAGCAAGCGTTAAGCATGCACATGCTTTTAACCCTTCGCTTGCTATTCACGTCAATATACGTACCTGTAAATAGTGAAGACCCAGATGAGACAGCTCCTGCAGGAGCTGTCTCATCAGGGTCTGCACTATTTACAAGTTGATTGTGCAACCAGTGCACTCCACAGCAATGATTGCACAGCGAAATACTTATACACAATGAAGATATATGTAATTATACAACAGGGCATGGGTAAAGAAGGAAAAATGTATTTTAAAATTCAGCAAGAGAAGGGTTAAGATACCAGATGAAAGAAGCTTTATTTAACATCGGATTTGTTAATAGATAACGTTAGCATACAATGAGAGAGAAAACCTGTCTTAAGTGGTCATCAAAAAGATACCTAAATATAGGTATGTAAGGCATGTGGCAGCTTAATACAGGTCAAGAGTACTGCAGAAAGCTCCTGTAGGAGCTTACTGCATTATTTTGTCCAGCAATAAGCAACTGCCTGCTTTTTAAGACTCCTATGTTCAGAAGCTACATATCTCCTTCGGGTAATTTCTACTGTATATAAAGCTATCTGTCGACATATATTTATGTATTTATTAAGTAGTCGAATCAGAGAGTTTCTGCTGTACGTACTTACACAATTACATTATTTGAATTTCCAATGTTGAATTTATCAGTTCCAATTATAAGTACTGAAACTATTGAGTTAGCCCCTTCAAATCTTCGGACGTATAAACAAATATATAGGTAAAGTAAATAAATGGTGTTAAAGGTAGACACAGTGTATTAGTTTTTAAACAAGGTTTAAAGTGCTTTAATAACACGATTTAAAGTGCTTTAATAACAAAACCATATCAGAGAGAAAGTATGCGTTTCCGTTTTGAATATCATTTTAATGGAATGCGTGTTTGTAGAGATTCTGTGTAGGTTCCACTTGTCCCTTTGTACTCTACGTAATAGGTAGTCATGCAATCATGTCTTGCATGAATATTCATCAGACAAAGGGCTAAACGTTTAGATTGAAAGGTGTTCTTTATAGATAATAACTACTACTAACTACTACTGTTTCTGCTACTACTATTTCTGCTACTACTAGTATTGCTACTACTACAATTTTTATGCCCCCGTTGACGATAGTCAGGGGGCATTATGTTTTGCACATGTCCGTCCGTCTGTCCGTCTGTCTGTCTGTCACGCTTTTAGGTGCAGTTGGTTGTCACAGTTTTTCAAGTGTTATTAGTCAGTAATTTCTACACTTATACACATGAAACTTCACATACACATCAATTACCATCTGTGATATCATCTGGCACCCCACCAATGCTGCCCGGAAGCCCAAGGTCGAGGTCAAATGACTTGGTAATTTTACGTGCAGTTGGTTGTCACATTTACGTGCAGTTTTTTGTCACAGATTTTTCATTGTCTTATATCTCCCTAACCACTGTAGCTATTGCAATGGAATTGCATATACACATTAAACACCATCCATACTTTCATTCCACACCCAGTCCATGCTGCCTGCAAGCCCAAGGTCAAGGTCAAATGACTTGGAAATTTTACGTGCAGCTAGGCAAGCACCTACACGGGGGCATCACTATGTCTTACAGACACAATTTTCTAGTTATTATTATTATTCTACTACTACTACTTGTAAAACTACCACTAAATAGTTGCTTATATGTCTCAAAAGAAGTGCATGTATACTTCTCGATGTCTAAAACAGATGATAGCTTATTGCAGGACAAAGGTTATGCAGAAAGCTATCATATAAGCTTTCTGCATTACTTTTGTCCTACGTTTAGAAACCACTTGCTTTTACAGACCCCGTTAATCATGTATCGAGGGCTTGGTGCAAAACTATTCTAACTCCTTCACTTTGTGAAGGAGTTAGAATAGTTTTGCACCAAGCCCTCGGTATGTGGTCACATTAGCGAGAGGGTAGACCCCGATCACACGACTCGATCTAAAAGCTTTGCATAAGTCCCAATTAAAAGCCATTGAATACAAGAGGGTAAAACAGCAGCCCAGCATTTTATCTTGACGTCACAAAATCTCTAGACAAACACGAACCTACACCTAGTACTTTCTGGACTTCTTTTTAACCCCGAATTTTAAGAGCAGGTCAATTCACACAATAATTAAAAGTCTATCAAGCAGTGATGTATGTGCCAGTTGACCCTAGCGACATCCTTATTTTCTCTAATCGATGATAAATGTCATACAAATGACACAACAATAAAAGCTCGTAATGGTTTGTTTTCTGTGATACCCATGTTCTAGTACTGAGGCTTTTGGTCGGTGCTTTGAATTGTTTGTAACTGATTCACTGTTATTAAAAAGAATAGATCACACGCTTGAATTAAAACATTTTAACAATACCTCTTTTCATTTCTCCAGCAAACCCTGTTGTGATCGCTCTATAGAATCGTCTTGATGAGATGAGTCTATAGAGTGGTCACAGCATAGAGTTTGGTTGAGAAATGACGATTTTACTATTTAAATTCGCATCTTTATCTGTAACTGTGGTTATTAGTTTTCTTTGTTTCTCAAAACCCCTGTCGTATTTTTGCCAAATGAACAAAAGTAATGTAATGCTTATAATTATGTTGACTGTTTACTACTTTTGTAATAACTACAGTTTATAGCACCAAGTGTTTTAAAACTGAACACCGGTATGACCAAGCAACACTGACTTTGCATGTTCTTGTGAAATAATAAAAACTATATTGACAAAAACAACGGTCGCGTTAACTGCAGTTGGGCAATTAAAAAGTGACAATAGAGGTCAAGTACGCTTGGGCATGACACATCAAATGTGGGCTAAATGCTCACCTTTAACCTATTCCCTCATAGGCTATTTTTAGTTCCAACCTGTTTGAATAAATCTACTGAAAGGGGGCATTTACTACAAAAGAGGAAAAGTTCAGAATGGTGTTTTGAAACCATTGTGATAAATAGAGCATTGGCTCCTATGGAACAAATACTCTATTTATCACAATGCTTTCAAAAGTGACGTTTACAGAGGTGTCAAAAGGCGTCTATATGAGGGAATGGGTTACTCCTCTACTTCATGAATATTCGTGCAATAAACATTGTCATGAATATTTAATAGCTGAAATTGTATAATGGCATTTTTGTCATTGTTTAATCAGATCTATATACAGTAAAACCCCTCTAATGCGACCACTTAATGAGCAAACATGACTGTTTTCATAAGCAGGTGGTTGCTTATGCAGGACGAAAGTTATGCAGAAAGCTCCTATAGGAGTTTCTGCATAACTTTCGTCCTGCATTAAGCTACAACCTGTCTTTGCCACTATGAATTATGCCCCTTTTGGTGGTCGCATTAGAGAGTGTTTACTGTAGTTTCATAAGCAAACAGACCAGACCCTGATCAGATGGCTCCTTCAGGACCCGCCTGGTGTGGGTCTAGTCCGTTTGCAAATGCATGTAAAGGGTTCTATATCAGGTAAAGCGTTAACTGAATCAGAGCCACAAAAAGAGATGAGACAACGAAACCTCGCCAGGGTGTTCATTTAATCCATCGATAATCCGCTTGTGAAGATAGTTTAAACATTTACTCAATTAATACGATAATAAATTATTATAGATGTGATTCTACAGATTCTTCCATGGCCACAGGTCCCTGTGTCCATGTGCTACAGTAAAACCTCTCTGTAACGGTCACTAAATTACATCAAGTATTTAGTGTTAAAGGCAGGTTTCTGCTTAAAGCAATGTGAAAGTAAAACAGAACGCTCCTATAGGAGCGTTCTGTTTTACGTTCACCTTGCTTTAAGCAGCCACCTACCCTAAATACCAACTAATTAACATATTTTAGTGGCCGTTATGGGAGAGGTTTTACTGTTTTATAACAACTAATCTAATTAATATTCATGATGTTCTTATTTCTTACATGAATACGTGCATATTCATGGAGTAAAGGGTTAAGTTGGTCGGACCGCTGTCTGGAATTCTACAGATCGTTCAGACTAGGCACATATTTTCCCTGCGCCCTTGTCATATCAACTCACTGTTATGGAAGTATTATAATGATTAAATTATGCTGCAAAGTATGAAGGTTTAACCCTTTCCCTGTTGAATATTCATGTAAGAAATAATGACCTGATGAATATTTATTAGCTGAATATTTTTAATGTAAATTTTTCAAGGGAAAAAGTTGCTTGGACAAGAAAAAACTTAGAATCAGATCTGTATAATTCCATAAGCAAACAAAGTAGATCCTGCTCAGAAGGGCCCTGTGTGATCTGGGTCTATTCTGTTTGCAAAGGAGTCAAAATGAGTGTATATGAGTGAAAAGGGTAAATAAAACTCTGAAGCGACTACCATAACAGTCAAATAAAAAGTCTTAAATGCACGTGGTAGCTTAATGCAGACTAAATGTATACAGGAAGCTCCCATTGCAACTTTCTCCATTTCTTTCGTCCTGCATTAGTCGGCCAAATGCTTTTAAAACGCATATACTTATTAAGTAAGCGGTCGCTTTAGAGAGGGTCTAGTGTACACTAGAACCTGTCTTAGCGACATTGAATTGCTTGAACGCATAAATCTTAAAAAGCAGGTGGTTGCTTAATGCAGGACAAAAGTAATGCAGAATGGAGCTTTCTGCATTACTTTTGACCTGCATTAAGCTACCATCTGCCCTACAAAACCATAATTAGACCTCTTTTTGATGGTCGCTTATGAGAGGTTCTACTGCACGTGCGTGTATTGCTGTTTCATGAACGTTTCATGACAGATAATATGTGTTTCTGGTAAACTAACGTCGTATCCCACGCGAGCTACAGGTTGTGGTGGCATTCTTCGCTGTTCAGTGTAGAGTGTAAAGGCTCTGATATCCCGTATTGCCTCCCTAATGTCTCTCTCGAATCATGATGGTTCCTGATCAAGGATTCTCACCGTGTCCCATGTTCACCGAATATCAAGGTTTGTCTGCATGTATGTGGTGCGGTACCTCGCTCTTGTCAGAGTTGGGCCTCCTCTGCAGAACCTGTCGCACACGCACGAAGAAAAAAGTTTAATGAAGTCTACCATTTGTGCGTTAGATTCTAGAAAAGCATATGATTCCATTGATAGATTTAAACTATGGTCTCGATTTCTTGATACCGGTATTTCTGGCAAAATGCTCATTACAGTCATGTCGCTTTATAATTCTGTGTTTTCACGTGTTCGAGTTAAACTTTTAAAACTGAATAGTTTGATGTCAATATTGGTTTAAGACAAGGGTGATCTTGCATTGCATATAAATGCTTACGTTGCATATAAAACACCAGATATAGGTGTGTAAGTATAGTATATTAAGAAAAGTGGTTTTAATAGCAGAGTCAGCACACGATTTGCCAAACTTGTTGAATGCATTTGTAACATGGTGAAAAATTTGTGACTCGACTGGGACTCGAACCCAGGGTCTCTGGCTTACCATGCCAATACTCTACCGACAGAGCTACTAAGCCACACAATAAAGCCTATCAACTTATTTCACCACAATACCTACCCGGCTGCACACATTCCCTCTACACAAGAATTCGTCCCGAATTCTTACTCAAAGAACACTCCACGAGATTTTTTTATTATTACAAATTATCTTCATATATATCACCCTATGGGTTATTTACGTTGGGCGCCAAATGTAACATGGTGAAAAAGTTGTGACTTGACTGGGACTCGAACCCAGGGCTTCTGGCTTACCATGCCAACACACTACCGACTGGGCTACCAAGTCACACAGTAAAGTCTATCAACTTATTTCACCACAATATCTACCCGGCTACACATTGAATGATTGATGTGTTGAAAACAAAATGGTGATAAACTGTTAGAAAGGTAACGTTATTCATTTTAGGAATCCATCGCAACCTAAAACCAAATTTGCACTTCACTGCAGGTGTGATACGAGTATTAGTAGTGACAAGTATACGTACCTTGGTCTTGTTTTATCAGAATACTTAGAATTCAATGGTACCTTCATGCAGGTGTGTAGTAATGCTGAAAGCTCCTGTAGGAGCTTTCAGCATTATTTTACACCTGCATTCAGCTGTCAATTCGACAAATTCTGTTATCTCGAACTAATTTGTATAGTCCCTTGGAGTTCGAGATGTCGAAGTTCGACTGTATCTGCAAAAGAAGTTTCCCAGAGTGCAAGTCGTGCATTGGGTCTTGCCATAGTGAAATGTAAGCTTGCAGGTGGACTTTCGTATTCGGTTTTTACAAAGCTTTATGGCTCTATTGTTTGGCCTGTTATAGGTTGTGGTGCAGTGGTATGGCTTTCTGTCCTTCTCTTGCATAATGCCGTACATAACAGAGCTAGAGGTTTTTTCTTGGGGCCGGAAAATATACGCCGTGTGCGGCGTAGGCGGGATAAATGGGCTAGAATCCTCCGATTGTAAGGCAGTGGAAACATATTGCACATATTTTGGCGTATGTGTGTAACACTAAATGCACGTGTCAACAAACGTATTGCAGTCTAGGCATCTGGCTTATGTTGCCGTTTATGCAAATACTGGTTTTACATTGTTGATTGTGAATTAAAATAACATAATTTGATTGACTGCATATACTTGAAAGTCCCTTCACCAAAAAGGTATGTGTGCCAAAAGTTGGAACGGTGTTTAATGGGTGTGTTTATATAGCGGAATGGAGTGACGTCATTTATAGGCCAACTGGTTCGTTGGGAAGAGGTGAAAACAATGAATCTATTCTTTGATGAAATATGACTTTTCCATCGAAACGTACTGTAAAATCATCCTACCCATTAAGCACCGTTCAGCATTTTGTAAATTTAGATGCGATGATGTGCCAATTAGACTAGAAACAGGCAGGTATGAATGTTTACCAGTAACCGTTAACGGAAATATTTGGTTTGCAATGTCATTGAATTAGAAATGAATGTTATTCTCCATTGTCCCTTATACGAAGACATCCTTATTAACCTCACTCAAAGGGCGAAAGATATTGTGAATGGATATTCTAGTCTTGCTGATGAGGCAAAATTTTATTCTATTAGTCAGAATATTTTAGATTTGTGTAAGTTAAGGTCAAGATAAAGTACATGCTGTACAGGAAAAGACCTGTAGATTCAGATATCCTATAATTAGTAGTCCATAAGGTCATATAGTCGTCATCTGGTCTCTGTCTGTCCTGATTACAAAGAAGTCCCTTTTAAGTAATATTTAATAAAAACAAGTCCCTTTTAAGTAATATTTAATAAAAACAATGATAGAACATGACTACCAAATGCTGCAGATTTTTTTCATTTTATAATCTTATTAAAGCCAGTGGGGGTATCCTATTTCTATGTTTACTTTTTAAATCGAGTTATATAAACCTTCAAATTTAACAATTCTTTGATTAGATTTTTCGCTTGAATACGATAAATCGATGTTTGTCTGATAAGTATTCCGGGATGATTTATTCCAAGTCAGTACACTCCAAACAGTACATTCCTTGTGTCAACAAAATTTCATGATCTTAACCGGTCTCCCGGTACCCACGACCTGACTCGCATTTGCAAACAGCTTGGATCCAGATGAGACGCCGAGTAAATCGGCGTCTCATCTGGATCCAACATGTTTGACACTCTCTCAATAATTTCTCAAAAGCTTGTTCGAATCGGAAGTAGTCAAAATTGCACCAGATCCAAATTTGAGCAAACATTTTTTTCACATCAGGGTAAGGGTTTACCTTTGCCACGCTATTGCCCAACTTGTAATAAAATTTGGGTAGTTTTGATCTAGATGAGACACAAAGTAACTCGTCTCACCGTGACAAAACAATTGGAGACACCCATCCTGTTTTGGAGGGAAAGGTGAAGAAAAAATTTCTTTAAAGCAACGCATTTTGCTCCATAAATATTTATGCAAAAATAATGACATCATGAATATTAATTACATTAACTGTTATAATAGCACTGACACGGCTAGTTTTAGCCATAGCCAGAAACTGTAGAATCATATTAATATGATATCATAAGCAATTTAAGGAAACAGAGCAGATCCTGATTAGACGGCTCCTACAGGAGCTGGCTGAACTGTGTCTACTCTGTTTGCAAAAGCGTAGAAAGAGGTATTTATGGAGTAAAGGGTTAAACGTTAAACCAGAGTACTAGTACAATGACAGACGTACGTCACTAGATAAATCTGATAAGTCGATATTTACTTGTGACAGTATTTGACACAAAATATTTGGAATTCTGCATAATAGGTCGATCATGGTGCATTTATTACTTTCCAAATTCAATTAATCGAAACTACCTCGGTAGCTGTTCGGTCCAAATTTTCTGTTTTGCATAAGTCAAACCTATCAATATTGCGACCACTTAACGCCTTACTCCATACGTTTCCTTTGCAGACACAGTAGACCCAGATCAGACGGCTCCTATAGGAGCCGTCTGATCAGGATCTGCTCCATTTGCTTATGGTATAATATAGATATATTTTTACAGTTGCTGCCATGATTAGTAAGTTCTGTGTCCCTGTGCTATTATAACAACCTAATTAATATTCATGAGGTCATTATTTCTTACATGAATACCCATGGAGTTAAAGGTTAATGACTAAACATACGCGTCTATATCTATAAGTGCGCGTTGTTATTTAACCCTTTACTGTAGGAAATAATGGCACCACGAATATAATTAAACTGGTCTTTTATACTGGTACTATCAACAATGGATTGTGTTCTCATGACAGAAACTATAGAATAATACATACATGTATGTATATTATTTCATAAGCAAACAGAGAAAACCGTGGTCCTGTGGGAAACGTCTGATCAAGGTCTGCTCTATTTGCTTATGAAATTATCATAGATTTGACTCTACAGTTTCTACCACTACCAAAATTGTGTACATATTATGCCAATATAAAAATTCAGCAACTAATCATTCATGTTATTATTCATGTTCATTATTCATGTTATCCTTATTCATGTTAGCATCATTCTTGTTATCATTATTCATGTTTATTATTCATGTTATCATTATTCATGTTCATTATTCATGTTTTCATTATTCATGTTGTTATTATTCATGTTATCATCATTCAAGTTATCATCATTCAAGTTATCCTTATTCATGTTAGCATCATTATTCATGTTCATTATTCATGTTATCATTATTCATGTTATTACATGTATTTCTTACATATAAAATCAACAGGGAAATGGTAAATATGACCTGCCATAGATATCATATTTCCATTGCTATAATAAGTGCAACACTCTTAATATTTATAACTAGTGTTAGTCTTATACAACACGTATCATTTCAAAATATATAATTTTGCCAATTTGTGAGTTACCAAACAAGCATCTAAATACAGTAAAACCTCTCTAAATCGGACGTTGAATTTAGTATAAACATCGGTCTTGGAGACAGATGGAAACTTAATGAAGGGCGCCTGTCATGCAGACAGCTCCTCTAGGAGCTTTCTGCATGACTTTCATACTGCATTAAGCCTGCCTAACCTGCATAATACCTGCCTAAAAGTATCTAAATTCTTCTCTACTGGAATTCCGGTTTAGAGGGTTTCACTGTAGTTGTTATGATGGTACATTAGTATGAAAATATTATGTATTTTGTACAAGTCTGTGTAAAATATTCATCTTGAAACCTTATAGTAACGCTTTTGATATAAACGGCTTTTTCACGCATTAGCAAACAGTACATCCAGATCAGACGGCTCCTCTGGGGACCGTGTCATTAGGGCCTGTTCTGTTTGCTTATGAAATAAGGATAGACATTTACATTTTCTACCAATACTCAAAACTCCTGTGTACATATGCCATTATCAAAATTCCGGCAATAAATGTGCATAATATAATTAATTATTTCATGAATATTCAACAAAGTCACGTCTGTTCATGTTTTCTGACACGCAATCTGAAAGAGTGGTCATTATTGTGTGTATGTGACATAGCGTGACCCTGAAACTAGAACAATGTATTCAAACAAATGTGTGAAAATCAGGGTGATTGGTCAACTGACAGAAATTGGAAGTTCACTGAAACATTCCCGAATGTTGATAGTTTAACCCATTACTCCATAAACACGCCTTTCTACGCCTTCATAAACAGAGTAGATCCAGATCCTGTTTGAGCCGTCTGACCAGGGTCTGCTCTGTTTGTGTATGCTATAATATAGATATGATTCTACAGTTTCTGCCACAATGGCCAAAACTTACTGTGCCCATGTGCTACTTTAACAATTAATCATAGTAACAGTTCATCATGTCATTATACCCCCACAAACGAAGTTGGGGGGGGGGGGGTTATACTGGAGTCACCATGTCTTCCGTTCTTCCGGTTGTTCGTCCGTCCGTCCGGCTTGTCCGGATCATAACTTCCAAAGTATAAAAGCTATTTACTTCAAACTTCATATACAGATAGATCACATTGACCGCAAGTGCAGTGCACAAGGTTCGTAACTCTGTCTTCAGTATTTTAGAGTTATTGCCTTTTGTTATTTTTCTCAAAATCTGGCTTGTCCGGGTCATAAAATTCAAAGTATAAAAGCTAATGACTTCAAACTTCATATACATTGACCACAAATGCAGTGCACAAGATCCATAATTCTGTTTTCAGTAATTTTGGAGTTATTCCCTTTGTTATTTTGGTCAAAATCTGGCTTGTTTTAACAAAGGTTTTTTTCCGGATCTTTTCTCTGTCATACCTCAACAAAACTTTTTTTTTAATTTTGCAGTATTGTTGAACACCATCTGAAGTTCTGCACCTGCGATAAAGGTTTTGATGTGTCGCTTCGTGCATGAATGAGTGATCTCCCTTTTCGTAATTTAACAAATTAAACTTTAGCGGTCGGGAGCTTTATTTCTATAACCCCATCTCTGTGTCAAATGTGCTAGTGGGGTGTTAATCACCTTTTGTGTTAGTTCTAGTTGTTTCTTACATGAATATTCATTGAGTAAAGGATTAACTTCTGTGATTAAGAACGTTAACAGTTTGGATCCCAGTGCCCGTTTTACTGAACATCGTACGGCTTAAATTATCTCAGCAGGAAATTAGTTACTACAGTAAAACCTCTCTTAACCGGACGTTAAATTTAGTATGAATATCGGTCTTGGAGACAGGTGACAGCTTAATGCAGGGTGGAAGTCATGCAGAAAGCTCCTAGAGGAGCTTTCTGCACGCCTTTCACCTTGCATTAAGCAGTCACCTGCCTAAAATATCTAAATTCTTCTCTACTAGAATTCCGGTTAAGAGAGGTTTTACTGTATATTTATTGTCGTAAAAAGTTTTAGCCTTAATCCTTTACTCCATACATACGCCTTTGCAAACAGAGTAGACCCAGATCAGACGACTCCAATAGGAACAGTCTACATGAACAGTGTCTGTTCTGTTTGCTTAAGAAATAATATAGATATTATTCTACAGTTTCTGCCAAAATGCCCGTGCTTATATGTCATTATAAAAATTAAAAGTAATTAATATTCACGCTGTCATTAGTTCTTACATGAATATTCGTGGAGTAAATTGCTACACACTAGAATGTGCGAGGATTTTAGCTGTACGAGTAGTAACGATTGTCATAAACTGGGATGACGGTAATTTTTGGGCGTACGATCTTTAGTCAAATGGGCCCTAGCCCACTTCGCTCCTTAAATACGCCTTTCTATGCCTTTGCAAACAGAGTAGACACAGATCGGACGGCTCCTATAGGAGCCGTCTTATCATGGTCTGCTCTGTTTGCTCATTATTTAGATATGATTCTACAGCTTCTGTCATGACCATACGTTCCAGTTTTCGTGTGCTATTATAATAAATAATTCAATTAATATTCGTGATGTAACTATTTCTTTTATGAATATTCATGGAGTAAAGGGTTAAAAATCCGTATAGTGCAAGAAAATGTCCGAAATTTAAGATAATCTCAAAACTGGTGAACTAGAGTTGTGTTTATTTAGCGTGACGCACAGCATTCCATGAACAATAAAGTTCTGTACATAATAGAAAGTGCCTATTTTAATAGCATATAAACATTATGAATGTTTTAACCATGGCCTACACTTTAGAATCGGTTCTTTATTTGTCTTAACCCTTTCCTTTATATAAATGTTTTTCACGTCTTTGTAAATAGAGTAGACCTGGATCAGACGACGCGTGTAGGTCTGATTTGTTTGCTTATGAAATTATAATAGATCTGACTCTTCAGTTTCAGCCAATACCAAAACATCCTGTGAACACGTGCCTTTATAAAAAAATATCAGCTAATCAATATTCATGATGTCATCATTTCTTACATGAATATTCAACAGTACCTCCTGATTCCTCACATTAACCTTTCCAACGCTCAAATTTCAAATGGACTGTTCCAAAATTCAACCAGGTCGAATTTCCGTAAACATTCAGGGCCGTTTTAAAGAAAGGTGTAACATGACAAACAGAGCAGCCATTGATGAGAGGGCTCCTCTAGGAGCCATCTCATCTGGGTCTACAATGTTTGAAATACTATTAATGACTCATTTCCCAGACCAATGGGGTTAATGTCAGTCACAGCAGGTGGGCGATCGGTACCTATTCTTTAACTATTAGGCAGATCACCAACCGATCATAGCAGACCGAGTCCCTGAAGGAGATCGAAACTTCAACCTCTCGGTCCAAAGGCGAGTGCCTTAACCACTTGGTCATAGGACCTTATACGTAAACGTACCAGCATATGAATAATATGGTGGTGGTCAGAAGATATTTTCAGAAGCTAAATTAATTCGTAGGTTGAATAATTAGTTTATAATTAAATTAACTTCGTCATCACGCAATGCCGTCTGCATGATATGCCGTCCGCTACAATTTCATTGTTAATGTTCTCTCATTATCTTTCACAGAATCAAACTATTTGTATCGTAATGAGACGCCGTGTTACTCGGCGTCTCATCTGGATCCAAACTGTTTGCATATGTTTTGCACAGTTTGGGCATCGACAACGAAACGGGTAGCAAGGTTGGTGTGCATGTTTTGTTTTAAGGTACGTGTAGTTCGAGTTTATATCAATGTACCTTTTAATGTCTTTAAGGCAGTCAATTCGCATATTAATAACGTGCATTAACATAAAATGTTCAACCTATATGTATACTGTTACGTATTTCATACAAAAACCTTTAAATCTGTACCGACATCAGTTCGCTATATCGTCAGGCGTACCTTATCTATTAATTCTTTCGCTGCCAAATATTGCCATCTGCAAAGTCGGTCGTCCTGCACCAGTTGGTGGTGTTGACTTTTGATCTAGTGGTTGGGCGTTGAACTGATAACCCAGGGGTCCGTGGTTCGAATCCCGCCTGGACCAGCTCGAAATTCCTGAAACACTTTTCAGTGTATCCCACCCGCACGATGTTGCCTCCTCTCCACCCAGGGTTAAAATGGGTACCTGTGAGGGTCATTAGCCGGTACTGCGACTGCGTAATCACGCCATATTTTAGCAGTGCTCAGTATTGTAGGCGAATGGCGAAAGAGGAGTAAATGTACAGTCGGCTGAGCGGTCATTCGGACTGAAAGTAGACTCTAACTAGGTACTTTACTTCTTACCAGTTATCACATTAGAATTTTCCTCCTTTTTGTTTCCAAGCACATAACATCGAACAGAATCAAGCAATTTTGGTCTGGTTGAGGTGCCAAATACAGGAGTGTTTCGCTAGTGCAGAAACTGAAGAATCAGATCTATATTATTTCATAAGCAGACAGAGAAGACCCTGCTCAGACAGTTCCTACAGGAGCTGTCTAATATTGGTCTACTCTGTTTACAGGTGCAAAAGCCAACCACATTGGGAACCAAAGCAGACATCAACATTTTCCGACAATAATGTCAATTCAATATGCCTGATAAAGTATATTTTTACATAAATACATGTACATGTAATTGTGATTTGAAAAAAGATCATCTGCTGCAAACTGACGTTTTCTTTTTCTATAAAAAAAATGTAGTTGACGTGTCAAGCGGTGTAGATCCTAAGTCGACGTGTCAAGCGGTGTAGATCCTACGTTGACGTGTCAAGCGGTGTAGATCCTAAGTTGAAGGGTCAAGCGGTGTAGATCCTACGTTGACGTGTCAAGCGGTGTAGATCCTAAGTTGAAGGGTCAAGCGGTGTAGATCCTAAGTTGAAGTGTCAAGCGGTGTAGATCCTACGTTGAAGTGTCAAGCGGTGTGGATCCTGATGATATGCCGAGTTACTCAGTGTTTAATCTGGATCAAAACCTGTTTGAATGGGGTTTTTTTAAAAATCGGCATTACCGTCCGTTATATTTTGAATGTATCTTTTCTGTAATTCTTCTCATGCTCCATAGAAGCGCACATATCTGTATTAGCAAACAGTGTAGACCCATATGAGACAGCTCCTAGATCGGTTGGATACATTTGATCTACCATTTAGAATTATTCATCTGATAAACAGTGTCATCAGACCCAGATCAGATGGTTCCTACATGTATAGGAGCTTTCTTCAGATGGTTCCTATAGGAGCCTTCTGATCAGGGTCTGCTCTGTTTGCTTATAAATGCAATAATATAGTTGTGATTCTACAGTTTCTACTATAGACAAAAACTCCTTTTCAATGCGTGGTTATCAAAATTAATTTAATTAATATTCATGATACTATCATTTCTTTCATAGATATTAATGGGGTAAATGGTTAATTGATATTCATGTAGTGGGTGTATTCACATTCGAATGTGCAACATGTAATTAGCTCATATTTCCTGAAACGCATATTCAGTATTGCAGATTTGTAGACGGTATTGCACGGTGTAGATTCAAGTCCTAGTAGGCACAAATTGGCCTTTATGTGGTATGCAATATTACACAGGAGATGGAATAACAAAAACATCCTTGAAGCCTACGTCATAACTGAATTAATCCTTAATCCCACTAACCGCATTTGTAAACAGTATGGATCCAAATCAGACGCCGAGTAACTCGGTAACCCGGTGTCTCATTGAGGTCCATGCTATTTGACACTCCGTTAACCCATTCCCTCATATTGACGCATATGTAGAGGTATTTTTTGGAAACCGTTGAGATAAATGAGCATTTGCTCCATAGGAGCAAATGCTCTATTTATCGCAATGGTTTCAAAACTACACAATTTTAAAAAAAAATCCCTTTTCTGTAGTAAATGCTCCTTTTTGTAGAATTTATTTAAAGAGGTTAGGTCTAAAAATAGCTTATGGTGTAATGGGTTAATATTTTACTATTAAAAGGTTCTCAAAAGCTTGACGGACTCGGTGGAAGTTAAACTTGCACCAGTCTATATTTGAACAGACATTTTATTGCAGCTGGGCGTGGGTCCAATACAATTATAACATGTTTTCTCAGATTCTTACCCCTTTCCCTCATATAAATGCTTTTCCATGCCTTCGCAAATTTAACAAACTAGACCTAGGTCAGACGGCACCTACATTGTCTGCTCTGTTTGCTTATGAAATAATATAGATATGATTATACAGTTTCAAATATTCCTTCGGTCATATTACATTATAAAAAATAATCTAATTAATATGCATGGTGTCATTATTTCTTACTTGAATATATTCATTGAGAAAAGGGTTAAATATAATAATTATGACATGTTCCTCAAATTCATAAATGATTTGATTAATAATACGTCAGTTCCAAATAGAATAACTTGCAAGTGTATCGTTTTATAATCAATATAGATCTAGTATAGGCCTACTATTATATAACATCAGTACATGTACGTCAGTGCAGGCAACCGATTTAATCTTTAATTGACGTAAACTATGGGCTGCTCACAAACGGTGGACGATATCAAAAGCCGATCCATTTGCTTTTAATAAATATGTTAACCAATAAGATGGTTACGATTAATCCAAGTTATTTACGTTCGCAAATTTCTAAATCTGCATTCATTTTCTGTTTTTAGATACAAACGTTTTACTTATTATAATCTCATCCTAGCTAACAAGACAAGGGATTAATTCTCCCGATAATGCATTTGTGACGAAACTGATCAATATTGTCGTAAATCCGAGACTTTTACAAATATTTTGTATGGACTTATTACCGGTAATTGTAGACGCGTCCAGTGGTTGGTTTTATAACGCAAACACGACCTTTGCCTTCGGCAATCGGCATTGTTCTAAAAGGGTGGGTATAAAACCCGAGAAGTCGCCGGGTACGTGTTTAATACGAAACCGAACGGGGATGGATAGACATAAATTAACACGTGCTATAGAGTACCTGAGCGCGGTGTGGATTTTCGCAACATTATTCAACAATCATGTGACTTGTAAGTATTAACCTTTTTATACCATGACTATCCATATTAGAAACAATGGCATCATTAATATTAATTAGGTTTTTTTGTTTCTGATTTTTTATAGTAACACATGAATTTTTGACAATGGCATAAATTGTAGAAACAGTAGACCCTGATCAGACGGCTTCTACGGGAACCGTCTGATCTGAGTCTTACTCTATTCACAAAGACGCAGAAATGTGTATTTATGGAGTAAAGGGTTAACACATCACATCGTATAATTTGATGGTAATGCTTGTTCACATGTTGATGGTTGGGATAATATATCCGAAACGTTTTTACCATCTCTAAGAGACGATATAGTATATACTAGTACACCAGTTCTAGAACATGCGCAAATATGAGTTTTTATTTACTTCTTTGAATACTTCTTCCGCCGTCCAAATAACTTTGATAGACTTTCTTAACCACTTCCATGTGGGAAACGAATGCCCTATCACTTGCAAACAGTGTATATCCAGATCAGAGGGCTCCTAGAGGAGCCATCTGAATAGGGTCTGCATTTTTGTCATTTAAAATCCTCACATAATGTTTACCCTTTCATAATGTATGGACTTTACCAATAAACAATGGTGGACTATTCCACTCTGAAAATTCAGCGTTGAAAGAGTTAAATAATAATTAATACTGACAGAACACGCAATGTTTGTTAAGTGGTTAAGTATGTATAAAAGTCTCATTATTATACGCGCTGGGTGTTTATGCATGCGTATATATGTCTTGTGTGGTTTTAGAATAGAAATACAGTAAAGTGAACAAATATCCTACCCTGTGCCATTTTCTAACAACTACAGAAGGTATTTGAATATTAACGGTTGGCACAGATAGAAAGCAGGGAATTAAACATTGGCACCAAAAAAAACAGCATTGTCGTTGTTATATTCAGCATAGATAACTCTCTCTTCCAGTGTCGTTGTTACATTTAGTATAGGTAATTCTCTCTTCCAGTGTCGTTGTTACATTTAGTATAGGTTATTCTCTCTTCCAGTGACGTTGTTACATTTAGTATAGGTAATTCTCTCTTCCAGTGTCGTTGTTACATTCAGTGGCGTTGTTACATTTAGTATAGGTAATTCTCTCTTCCAGTGACGTTGTTACAGTTAGTATAGGTAATTCTCTCTTCCAGTGACGTTGTTACATTTAGTATAGGTAATTCTCTCTTCCAGTGACGTTGTTACATTTAGTATAGGAAATTCTCTCTAACAGTGACGTTGTTACATTTAGTATAGGTAATTCTCTCTTCCAGTGACATTGTTACATTTAGTATAGGTAATTCTCTCTAACAGTGACGTTGTTACATTTAGTATAGGTAATTCTCTCTTCCAGCGACGTTGTTACATTAAGTGGCGTTGTTACATTTAGTATAGGTAATTCTCTCTTCCGGTGACGTTTTTACATTTAGTATAGGTAATTCTCTCTTCCAGTGACGTTGTTACATTTAGTATAGGTAATTTTCTCTTCCAGTGACGTTGTTACATTCAGCATAGATAAATCTCTCTTCCCCAGTGTTGTTACTTTCACTACAGATAAACCTCTCTTCCAGTGCCATTATTACATTTAGCTTATATAAACCTCCTTTCCTGTGTCGTTGTTAACTTTCAGAATACAGAAAAAGCTCCATTATTCGAATTTTCTGTATAGAAGAATTTAGATCCTTTTAGGCAGGTGACTGCTTAATGCATGGCTTTCACCGTGCATTAAGCCGCCACCTGTCTTAAATATCGATAATGATACGAATTTTGGTGTTCGAATAATCGAGATTTTACTGTAGATAAACCTCTCTTTCATTGCCTTTGCTACTGTCGGTCTCTGTCCTCTTTGGCTTTTCTGTAACCGCAGTGTTCTTTGCTGTTATTGCAGTTCGTAAATGCATATCAGGAACGTTACTAAACGTTTATTCGTCTATTTCAGATGCAGCCAGTGTTACAAGTATTTCGCCAAACGAAGGAAGTTTGGCTGGGGAGACGAGGTTGACTATCTATGGATCGGGTAAGTATTTACTCCATGTTTTCATTCACCATAGTTAATCCTTAACTCCTTACTGTGACGTCTTTCCAACAATGAAGACCAAGATCAGACGACTCCATTAGGAACCGTCAGATGAGGCGCCGACCTGTTTACTGATGGAATAAAAGTACAAATATGAGTCATGCACGAAACACCACATACAGAACAAACAGCCGCCCGAACAGCAACACAAGAAAACACAGCAAATGTACATAACTACCAAAACATAAAGAAACGCACAAAGACAAAATAAACAAACGCTAGGGGGAAGATGGAAGTACCGCCTTGCAACGGTCAGTGACGATATAGATCTGAGTCTCTAGAGCTGATGTGGTTACATAAACTATTGTAAAAAAAATCATCAAGTTAATATTCAGGATGTCATTATTAATTTACACGAATATTCATCAGGTTAACCCTTTCCCTGATGAATATTCGTGAAAGAAATAATGACGTCATGAATATTAATAAGATTACTTTTATAATTGGATATGAACACAGGAAATTTTGGCTCAGTCAGAAGCTATAGCACCAGATCTATACTACACCATAAGCAAACAGAGCAGACCCTGATCAGACGGATCCTATAGGAGCCGTCTGATCTGGGTTTACTCTGTTTGCAGATGTGTTACATGAGGGAAAGGGTAAACGAAGTCGCCACTGGGCTAGGTTTCCTATGGTTGCAATGGCCGAATGTCGGACAGCTTAGTTTACCAGTTGTGTGGTTCATAAAATATGTTTAACCCATTTATTGCCATATTATTTAATCATTACCCTGTTCAGTATTCATGCAAGAAATAATGACATCAAGAATATTAATTAGATTGATTTTAGAATGACACAGGGCATTTTTGGCTGAGATAGAAACTGTATATTAACACCTATATTGTACAATAAGCAAACAGAGCAGACCCTGTTCAGATGGCTCCTATTGGAACCGTTTTATCTTAGTCTATTCTGTTTTCAACTGCGTGAAAAAGCATTTATAAGAAGGAAATGGTTATGGAAACCCCGCCAGTTTTGGAAGCCCGTCTATTTTTCCTGTTGTGGGGGTCCTGTTTAGAGGGGTTTAGTGTGAATGCTTGTACTCGTACTACAACCAAACAAACCAATCAGCCAGACAAAAAGCACCCTATGCAGGTTGAAATACCAATCAGCCGTGTCACAGTTAGTCTGTACATGTAGTCCGACGTGTTTTTGCACATCTAAGAAATCCCCTGCACATCAGTGCTTCTTCTACAGTAAGTACGTGTAAATCATTATTTTGTTATTTTAAATGTGAATATTATACAAGTCATGTAAAATATTAGATGTTAAAATATTTCGCAACCCGGCCCGATGGGCCTATAAGTCACCGTTTCAAGCATCCACATTGTTTAGAAAAATATTCTACATGTAGGCCTATATGTACCTGGAAGTTCGTCATAAGTTAAATGAACCTATACTAATAAAATATTCATAAAAATAGGATTTCTTCTCAAATTAAATGCTTTCACTAAAATATTTGTAAGTTACCTGAGATATAATGACACTGCATTGACATTATGACGTCATCTGGACTGTTTGCTAAATCAAGAAACGCACGGAATCAGACAATCTTTCTAACCGTAGGTCGCTGTAAAACATAACAGCTAACCCTTACCCCATAGATACACGTTCTACCGCCTTTGCAGAGTAGACCCAGATCTGACGGCTCCTATAGGAACCGTCTGATCAAGGTCTGCTCTGTTTCTTATGATTTCATATAGATATCATTATACAGTTTCTGCCATTGCCAACATTCATATGGCAATATCCTAATGTAACAATTAATTTAATCTAATTAATATTCATGATGCCAATATTAGTTACACGAATGTTCATAGAGTAAACGATTAAGTAGAAAGTGTATTTCGTCCTCGAATATTTGATCATTTAAAAAGTCTACATAAATATCACTTATTTCGCCTATCTATTCGAAGGGATAAGATGCCTGATCTAAATTGGCTTAACCATTACAGTGCGGGACACGAGTCAAAACTCTAATTTTCAAACAGTGTAGACCCAGATGAGAGGTGTAGGAGACCTCTCACCAGAGTCTGCACTGTTTGTCATGTTGCACTTTTCCTTAGAAAATCCCTAAATACTCACCATAAGCTTTCAATACCCGTTTGAATATTGGAATAGTCCATTTGGAAATTCAGCGTTGTAACGGTTAATACTGGTCGTTCCTTTCCACTGTGATTAAGTTTTATATGGTCCTCACATTGAAACGTAGATTTAAACAGTTTGTACGTTCTAATCTTCTTTACCTTTTCCCACTTCGTGCGGCCATATATTGCAATAATGATGACTGATTAGTAAACGTTTACAACAGTTCTGTTGTGGAAATTATCTGCAAGACCGATTTCTAACATCAAATGCTTCATGTATCCTGAACAATTATTTCTTCTCTTGCGATAGTACATTTTAAACACTTGTTTTGTTAACCACCCCCACCCCACTTCCACTACACACACAAACTCACGCACGTACGCACGCACGCGCATGCACGCACACACACACATTTCTAGTTATTCTGGAATCGTCCATTTGCATTAGCATATTCTAAAGTGTAATCAGTGATCCCGGACGTCAATATACAATGGATAATAGTGGCTATCCAGCCTGTCTATATATACTGGGGTCCGTTTTACTTAACCCTCTCACTGTTCTATGTTTATTCCTAATTTCAATACCAACTGCATATTCATTAACAAAATAGTTATAATGAAATATGGAAGGAGGAACATTGTAGCCATTTTAGAAAGTAAAGACATATCTTTCAAATTCCATTAGCAAACAGAGCAGACCCTGATCAGACGGCTCCTACAGTAGCCGTCTGATCTGGGTCTACTCTGTTTGCAAATACGTGGAAACGAGTTTATATAAAGGAAAGGGTTAAGATCGTACGATCAAAATGACCGTAAGTCCTAATTCACGACAACCGCTACTACTCGGACGACTAGAAGTGTCGCAGTTTCTAATGCACAGTAACAAAACTTCGTACGACAGAAATTATCGTAAGTTTAAACTTCCAGTTGCGATCGTCGTAAATTAGAACTTACAACAATTTTAATCGCACGACCTTGAGTAAAACAAACCCCATAGGTATCCTATAGGTATCAAACGTGTGTCTCAAGTCATAGATAGATAGACCACATCTTAGTAGATCGAGATCAGGATCACATCTGTTTGTTTATGAAATAACATACATTTGATTAGAACTACGGTGTCTACTGTGACCAACACTATCTGTGTTCATATGCCATTATAAAACTGCATAGGATTAATATTCATGATGTTATTATTTCTTATATTAATATTCATGGAGAACAGTGTCAATGGAGTAACAATTTTAATCCATTACTGAAACTTTTAAAGCAGTTTTTGTTTATGCTTCCATACATAGACTATAATGCTATTGTCGTTATAACAGTAAGTATTGCATAGAAATGAAATGACATTCAGTAAGGGCGACCAGACACATTTTAAAGTTTTGAAATTGTATACATCATTAAATAGAGTGCAAACCTGTAATTAAAGTTTTCATTAACTATACATATGATTTTCAAATTACAGCACATTCAATACAATAAAAAGCCATACAGTTTACAATTTATCATGCATAAATCCTAAATCATGATGAGTACAGCAAAATCCCTATAAATCGGAATTTAAGTGAAGAAAAATTTAGATTTTTAGGTAGGTGACTGCTTGATACAGGGTGAACATCGTGCAGAAAGCTCATTCGGGAGTTTTCTGCATGACTTTCATCCTGCATTAAGCTGGCATCTGTCTTACAGACTGGCATTAATACTAATTTGAAAGCCCTGTTTAGAGTGGGTTTACTGTACAATAAAACACTATAAAGTTACACTTTACCATGCATAGGTGACAATGGGTAAATGTAACTGCACAAATACCTTACAGACCATAAGTGTTACATAATAAAACTAGAAACGTGTGTCTAATACACAGCGATGCCCCCGTGGTGGTGATTGTCTAGCTGCACGTAAAATTCCTAAGTCATTTGACCTTGACCTTGGGCTTGCGGGCAGCATGGAGTGGGTGCGTAATGAAAGTATGGATGGTGTTTAATGTGTATATGCAATTCCATGCCTATAGCTATTGTGGTTAGTGAGATATAAGACAATGAAAAAACTGTGACAACCAACTGCACGTAAAAGCGGGACAGACGGACGGACAGACAGACAGACGGACTGATGCAAAACACAACCCCCCTGACTATCGTCAACGGGGGCATAAAATCCTAATGCTTCAACACCAAATTGAGGCAGCCGTCTGATTATTTTACTACACTTATGCAGACTGGTTACAGTTGAAGTCTACTTTTAGGATACAGCATTTATGAATATGTACACTTTATTTTGAATTGTGCACTAATAAATAGTTTCATTATGCCAATAAATGGTCTTTTGGGATCACAAATACTTGCTGAACCACTAGTGCCATGATATATACAATGTATAATCAGCTCTATTTATTGCACACAGTAGGACCTGTCTGAAGAAACCATCAAAGAGAAGTATAATGTTGGGTCTGTGAGGCAGGTGGTAGCTTATTGCAGGTCAAGAGTAATACAGAAAGCTGTATTACTTTTGCCATGCATTAAGCAACCACCTGTTTTTTAAGACTCATGTGTTCAATAAATGAATGACCGCTTAAGACAAGTTTTACTGTATACAGTAAAAACACACTATTAACGCAACTATTCAATGAATAAACACTGGCGTTGTTCAAAGCAGATAGTCGTTTACTACAGGACGAGTAAACGAAAGTAATGCAGAAAACGCAGTAATGCATGTACAGGAGTCGTGTGATCAGTGACTGCTCTGTTTCCTTATGAAATAATATAGATCTTATTCTAGCTAAACAGTTTCTTATGCCATTATAAACATACAATGAAAACTAACAACTTAACAAATTAGTGTTAAGCCTGTCTTCACAGTCTCTATTTTTTCGCATTTCCGTTGCACCACTGGGGTCTTTCTAACTGACTGACCCCTTCTCAGCGACTTAGAAGTCTAAGAATATGTCTAAAATGAAAGAAGGTCGCTTTATACTGAAAGAAAGTAATGAAGAACATGGCTTTATGAGCTTTCTGTATTAATTTCATCCTGTATTATGCAGCCATCCACTTTAACGTTTTCCTCCATAAAACGCCTTTGCAAACACAGTAGACCCAGATAAGACGGCTCCTGTATCAGGGTCTGCTCTGTTGCTTACGAATACAATGTAGTATAGACATGAGTCTGTAGATTCTGCATTAAGCTATCGCCTGTCAGTCATATAGAGACTGATACTGACACTCGTTTTAGTGTTCGAACTATCGGGGGTTTGGTTGTTTGTTTATCACTTTATTGGCCGCTACAGAGAGGACCCACAGTAGGTAGCTCGAGCTTGTACAAGTGCTTGTGAACGAAGATTCATACCATGGCCATTAATATCATGTGAATACGATTCGACAAGCGTAAAGTTACAAATTGGTACCTTTGTTACGAGACAAGTGCAAGTCTAACTGTAATTGCGCCTAATCGTTTGATATGTCATATAATTCACTGTTACAAATTAAATTCAAAAGATAAAATTATTCTCATTGATTGTAATTATATTTTTTGCAATAAATTGTGGCTATCTGTATAGATTCCAGTTAGGACAATTCTATTATCTGATTGCAATCTTTTAAATGTATCGGGCCTCCTTTTCTAACTTCTTATGGGCTTCGTTTTCATTTTTTACGTTCATTTGTTGTCTTTCTTTTTCTTATGAAAGATGGTCCATACTTTTGCGGAATTAAATTCTTGTGACAGTTTTTGTTCGAGTTCTGACCATGGGGAAATTAAAACTTATTGAAAAGCGCATGTACTTGTTCTATAAGCCAGTAATCAGCTTCACAGGTAGCTGTTTCGAACTGACTTTATGATGGAGAGAAAAACTCCTCTATTCAAAACGGACATTAATAAAGAAGTAATTAGGTCTTTGTAGGCAGGTGTCTGCTTCATGCAGGGTGAACGTTCCTTAGTCCTCCTATGGGGACTTTCTGGGTGACTTTCACCCTATATAAGCTGCCATTTGTCTTATTGATACAAATTTGATCTAATTTGTTCTATAGGCCAGTAGTCAGTTTCACAGGTAGCTGTATCGAACTGACTTTTATGATGTACAGTAAAGCCCCTCTAAACCGGATATTCATAAAGAAGAACTTAGGTCTTTGTATGCAGATGGCTGCTTAATGAAGTGTGCTTTATTTCATCCTGCATTCAGCTGTCACCTTTGTTATACAGAGTTTTCTGTATTAGTTTCGTTCTGCATTAAGCAACCACCCGTTTTTAAAGACACCCATTAATATTTATTAAGTGGTTTCTTTTACTATTTAATATTCATAACATCATGAATATTTATTAACTGATGTTTTTAATGGTACATGAACACTGTATATATTTTTACATTGGCAGCACTATACAATCACATCTATTACTTAACCCTTCTCTTGCTGAATTCTAAAATACATTTCTCCTTCTTTACCCATGCCCTGTTGTATAATTACATATATATTCACTGTGCACAAGTATTTCGCTGTGCAATCACTGCTGTGGGGTGCACTGGTTGCACAATCAACTTGTAAATAGTGCAGACCCTGATGAGACAGCTCCTGCAGGAGCTGTCTCATCTGGGTCTTCACTGTTTACAGGTAGGTATATTGACGTGAATAGCAAGCGAAGAATTTACTCCATATCATGAACACCAGATTATCAAACAGTTTGGACCCTGTTTAGACGCCGCAACCTGTGACGTCTCATCTGGAGTCAATCTGTTTGCACAGGTAATAATAGTTTCGCCGCTAGCGTGCAAAGAGTCAAGAGCCAAGAGTCAAGAGCCATTAGAAAATGTGGAAAAAAATGCAACCAGTCACATAGATAGCCAGATATGTGCCTCACACGGATATGTTTTCTCCATCTTGACCGGTACAATTATTAAATCAGTAAAACTAATGGAAACTAAATGGATATCAGTAATCCCCTCGATTATTGGGAGAAGTAAATCTTATTATACAGAGATCAGGATAAGTTTCGTTAAATTATAACTTTTTCAATAATAACTTCTTTATTTCTCCATCAAACCCAATGGTGTGACCATACCATAGGGTTTGGTGTCATACCATAATATAGGGTTTGGTGGAGATATGACAATTTTAGTATTTAAGTACGCGTTTTTATCCGTTGTTCTGTTATAAATTTAGTACTTAACTCGAACATTTTTTTTCGGAATTACTATATATGGAAATCTCGCTTCGCAAGGTGTTCAGTACGATATACAATACAAAGACTTTTAAATACAGTACGCAGCAAAACAAAAAACATTGACGTCATTCATGTGTCAATCACATGGGTGCGATTTGCAGTCGCGGCGGATAATTGTTCAGTTGCATGATGACAGTGCACGCATGTCCCGTAATTCAAAGAGTTGATATTGCAAAATGTAACCTTCAACCCCGTCTCTATAAACAACATGAAACATGACAAAACATAAATGCAGTACACTTTATTAACCATTCTCCTGCTGTTCAAGTCAATATGCCTACCCGTAAATAGTGCAGACCCAGATGAAACGGCTCCTGCAGGAACTGTCTCATCAGGGTCTGCACTATTTACAAGTTGATTGTGCAATCAGTGCCTTCACAGCAGTAATTGCACTGAGAAATAATTATTGTAGACAATGAAGATATATGTAATTCTACAACAGGGCATGGATAAAGAAGGAAAACAAATGTATTTTAAAATTCAACAGGAGAAGGGTTTATTTATTTTAGGTATCTTTAAAAGAAGTTGATAGCTTAATATATGATGAAAGGTAATGAAGAATCCTCCTACAGGAGCTTTCTGCATTATTTTTGTCCTGCATTAAGCTACCACCCGCACTTTACGACCCAGAATTACACCTTTTTTGGATGGTCGCTTTAGAGGGGTATTAACTGCTGTTCACATGACCCCATCTCGTTATTTTATATGGTCATGCCTTACTCTCATCTCAAATAACGTCAAAATTGGGTTAGTGTCTTGGAATGTTTAACGCTTAGTTGTCGTCTGCAAACTGTGTCGTCTGCTCAATTTTCATTCTTTACTATACTTCCAATTATGTTTAAAAAATATATAAACCAAAGTATACAACAGCTTGGATCCTATTGAGACGCCGAGTTTCTCAACGTCTCATCTGGATCCAATCTGTTTGCAAGGTCATTACACTCAAAGAGCAAAGTATTTGCTTATATGCAATATTATGATTCTGTTTTTTAAACATTACGAGAAAAATAGTAAACAGTATAGCTCCTGGTAGGCCTACGTGACGCACGCCATTTTGATTTCGATTTGATATTTGAACACGCCGTCGTTTGATAGGGCCTTCGATTACAGATCCGTAAGCATTGAGTGGGAACATTAAAATATTAACACCCCCGCCTCCACCCGCCCCTACATCATGAGCAGAAACGTATACCTAATCCTTTACGTGATAAATACATCTAAGAAAAAGAATGACGTGATGAATATTAATTGCCTAAATGTTTGTTTTAGCCATCTCTCTCATGTCATGACAGACACTGTAAAATCAGATGTTTATAATTCCATTAGCAAACAGCAGGCCCTGATCACATGGCTCTTACAGGAACCGTCTGATCTCGGTTTGCTCTATTTGCAAAGGATGCCTCTAGCAGATATGTAAAGGGTTCAAATGTCTTCTGTTTATATAAAACAATCTTGACCCAATCTATGTGCCCGAAAAGTGAATTATCATTTGCAAACATTGAAAACCCATATCAGACGGCTCCTTGAGGAGCCTCTGATCAGGATCTGCACTGTTTAACATTCAAGATCCTGGTGCAGACTTTATCCTTTCATACTTCATGGACTTTACCAATAAACACTGATGGACTATTCCACTCTGACAATTCAGCGTTGAACGGGTTAACAGTCGTCTGCAAATTTAAATTAGTTTGTTCAAATTTATTTCAAAGTACTTTTTTAATTCCATTTACATGTAGAATGGATTTATACGGGTTTTTATCTGGATCCAAACTGTCCTCAAAGTTAATAACGTCACATTTAGTACATATTGACGTCTGCTGGACACATTGTCGTCTGTTTGTAATTTTAGAGTTGGCCTGACTTTATTGTGTCTTTATATAGATCTATATAATGTACGTAAAAGAAAGACAACCAGGGCGTCGAACAGTCTAGATCTGATGAGACACCGAGTTATTCGACGTCTCATCTGGATCCGAACTGTTTGCGCATATCACAGACCCGTCTTCATGGCATTAATTAGGAATAACTCTACTTAATTATGCGTAGTTTGTAATTTAATTGTGTTTATAGCTATTGACCGACAAAATAAAACATCCAACATACTCAATATTTTGAATAGTTATTGTTAGATAAATAAAAAACTGTTTGTTCATTATATTATAATAACGATTTAACGGAACGATCGCGTGCCTGACTTTAGCAGAGGTCGTCTGCTATAAAATAGCCCAGGGGAAAATGGACAGGGCGAGGCATTTTTTCTTTCGGACCCCCCCCCCACACACACACACACACACACACATACACACGCACACACAACAAACAAACAAAAATCCGTTATACCTCGTACATATGCCGATTTTGATATGGGCATATGGGTATTAAAGAACTAAGAAGCAAAGTCTAAGGGCAACCAGGGTATCGAGTTAGGTACACGCGTACTTGATTCCCACTCAGGCTTAGTGCAAAGCTATTTTATACTAGACAATTGGTAGTTGTGGCTTGTAAACATGTCTGTCAAAATGGTACCGGTGTCAAATCATATCTAATGATAATAAAATGTTGTGGGGTTTTTTCAATTTTCATGCTAATATTTATATTATGCTCTACAAATGTTATTAAAAATCTAAAACGGGGATCTAATACTGCAACGCAATGTTCATACCATACAAAATTTGTGTTTTCATGGCACTGCACATAGATCTACGTTCGACTGGCAAAGGTGTTAACCCTTTCGCTGCCAAACTCTGTCGTCTGCTAACTTCGTCGTCTGCTACAAATTTTCATTCTTTTGATTTTCTCCATTTTTGTTTCAAATAGGCCTACATAGTAACAGTAACAAACAGTTTGGATCCTGATGAGACGCCGAGTTACTCGGCGTCTCATCTGGATCCAAACTATTTGCATAGGTAATCACAGATCCGGCATTGGCAGCGAAAGGGTTAATGTAATGTAAAGATTCTAAAAATGGGATTTATAAGAAAAAATATAGGCCTTGTTTTCTGTAGGCCTACCAATTAGCATTAAAATGGTCAAATCGTTTTCTCTCAATTGGATATTTATGTGTATTCGTGTATATAAAAGTATATTGTTTGCGAGTTGATAATGCGGAGATGAGTGGGCCAACACTGCTTGTCCCTTAATTATTAGGATTCTACAATAACACTGTGACTCTCTGCCTCAGTCAAAAAACTCCCTATGTTAATATGCTTTAAAAATAAGCTCATTAATATCAGAGACATATACATACATATGTCTCTGTTTAAATTCATGACGCCATCATTTCTTTCCTGAATATTAAACAGTAACAGGAAATTGCGTACGTATTTCAACTGTCAAACCGTGCATCGCCATTCTCGTGCAGATCGCCGATAGACGCTTGCACTGGTGTAACTTTAGGTTTATATGCAATTTCGCACACACAGTAGCTCGTACCATGTAGGTATTTTTTTAAGATGTCAGAAACTGGATTCTCGTTTTCTGTCGCGATTTTTTAATCGCGATGCACTGTCTCTTACATAGTTGGGTCCGGTATATTTATGGTAAGAAGCATTCGCAAATCGTGGTCGATTCGGAAACTATACAGGGCGAAGGGGTTAGGACCGGTAGTAATCACATTGCGAGCGTCTGACTGACAGAAGATGTCGTCGTCTGAGAGGAGAAAAAGTCAAATATGTTCAGTTATTTTCAGAAAAGGGAGGAAAGGATTAGTGCGGACCCGATTGTAAAGCCAAATAATAATTGACTCTTTGACAAGGTAATCGGCGATGAAAAAATGGACAGAAAAACAAGAAGCACAGTTCCCGTTTCCAGCATTTCATTGTAGTGATCGGCCTATATAAGGCATCTCCAACAGCCTTGCTGTTGGGTTAACCCTTTAGCGACGTGGTTAGAGTGTCGGACTATTATCCAGGAGTCCGGGGTTCGAATCCTGGTAGAGGCCAGTAACTTTTCCTCCCTTAGAATTACTTCATTGGCGACGAGGATAATTCGGGTTGTATGCGGGGATGCATGTAAAGGCTTAGGGGCATGCGGGTTTGCAGGGCATGGGTATATGCCTGGCTCCTAAAGGTTAAAAGGGAGGGGAGTGTAGTGATCGGCCTATATAAGGCATCTCCAACAGCCTTGCTGTTGGGTTAACCCTTTAGCGACGTGGTTAGAGTGTCGGACTATTATCCAGGAGTCCGGGATTCGAATCCTGGTAGAGGCCAGTAACTTTTCCTCCCTTAGAATTACTTCATTATTAAAGTAGCCCAGTGTTTGCTCTGGAAGTCTACTCTAAACCTACTGGCTAACGAGAGAGTAATAGAATAACTCACAGTTTGTAAGGACAAGCCTCTCCTGTCCAGTCCGGTTGACTGTCAGTAGGCAACTGCATAGAGTCCGGTACCACGCTCGCGCGCTTCGAATCAGCTGACTCGGATGTCAACAACACATCGCACATGCGCGTCACAACATTCCCCCCATCTTTATCCTGAAGGTCTGGGGCCTCGGGGATGGATGCTGCTGTATGTTGACTGGAGCGATAGGTGGCACTTGGACTATTCTAGTCTTCCTAGGAACCGGATCTGGACGATAGGTACCTTTGACTGAAAGTCTTAAAGGTCCTAAACTTAATAAACCTCCGACTGAAAGCCTGAAAGGTTCCTGAACTTTACATACCTTGGGCTGAAAGCCTCAAGGGTTCTTAAACTTTACAAACCTCGGGCTGAAAGCCTCAAAGGTACTTTAACTTATCATGTTCAGTGTCTGGAAGACTGCTACCTGAACATGAAACATTTCCGAAACAGCCAGTGCGTCATAGTCTAAAAGACAACCTGAAGCCTCTGACTTCGAAATATACTGAGCTCCTTAGCCTGAATGGCTCTGGACTCCTGAAAAGCTCTGAGTTTCAGGGACTGAAAGTCCCATAACTCCAGAACTAGAATTAAACTCAATTCCTGGTGCTCGAACAGAATCATACAAGCTATCTGGAGCGAGAGACCTACTGCTGACTCATTCACTAAGTAAAATGTATCCGCGTGTAAGCAATATTTACAACTGTCACAGGGTAGATCCGTTGGCTTTATACCAGCAACATATGCTGAGCATGGAGTCAAACGATCCGGGATCCTGGAAATCACATCTGCATTCCAATGCTTTACTCCAGCCCGATGCTTAACCACTATATTTACTGAGACAATTCTTTCAACCATCAGGCTAGCTGCCCCTGTGATTTCTTAAACCGTAACAATCAAGTTAAACTGGAATGATCTGTCCAAGCAAGTAATACCGAAAATGCCTGGTAAATTGTGATAATTTAGAACTCTTTCCTGGTTGTACCGTATACTCCGGAGTCAATGAGAGGCTGCTGAAAGCAATCACTCTTTCCACTCCGTTCTGTATCTGTATCAATTCCGCTCTGATTGCTGTATACGAGGCATCTACATGTGTACATCCAAAATAAATGGATCTTGACTATTCGGCAAAGCCAACAAGGGGTGTGAAGTCAATGCCTTCTTCAAAGCCTCAAATGCCTTCTGTTCCAAAGGACCCCACTTGAATAGATTCTTGCCAGTTGACCTATATAAAAGCTGTGTCAACTTAGGACATATGGTAATTGGCCAAACCAAGGAACCTTTCAACATCCTCGGATGAAGCTGGAACTTGCTACTGAGCCATGCCATGGTTTCTACAACGCCAGCATCCTTAGAAACCATGAACAGGCATTTTCCACTGACATTTCTCCCAAGAAACTACTTCTTCCCGGAAGAAAAGACAACTTTCTTGGCCTAAACTTCATGCCATAACTTCATGCTATAGGCTATTCAAATGGTCCTCAAAAACCCTTTCCATAAAGGGAAAGTATCCTTTACAGAGACAACATAGAGTGTCCTGTAATCAATGCACCAGTGAACTATCTCTGGCAGTTTTCTGCTTGCTCACTAACGGAACTCTTTTCTCAGCACTGCGACTGGAAGTCTGCTTGCTGACGACTTTGAGTTTCATCTAAAACAGAGTCTACAACTCGCGCACAAGCTACAATATAATTACTGACCAAACCACCTTGCAGGGTACTCTGTTACTCTCAAAACTGTCTCTTTATCAGCCATCTGCATCACAAACTCTCTAATATTTCGTGGTTTCTCTTTCCAACTTTGGTATACATGTATTTGCGTTGAAAGGATAGTGATCTCGGCCCCGGAATCAATCCTAGCCCTAACCATTCTCCCCCCAACCTTAATATGAAAAAGCACTGAGATTGTGTTTAAGATCTGACAGCAGACTAGATGCAGCTCCAACACCTTCCTTGCAGTCTTTTTTATGAAACCTATGAGTATGAGTACCTGCTCCTGCATCAGTCGATTCAGGACTGAAAGTCATCTGAACTGACCTAAAACCTTTTCCATTTGCCGACGAAAGTTGACTGGAAGTCATTCTTTCTGAAGATTAATGCTCTCTAAAGGTTGCTAAAGATTCCTAGCCACTGAAATTGCCTTGATGTGCCTTAACCTTAACCTCAGTCTTTATTAAGTTCAAGCCTTGTCGGGCTTGTCGCTATCTTTACAATCTCGTTTTTTTGACCAGGCTAAGTATCTCTCACAATCACGCTTCATGTGTCCCCTTTGCTTGCAAAAGAAACACTGAACAGCCATGTTGCGAGAATCAACCTTCCGTGATGGGAACTGTAGCTTGGCATCCAGACTCTCTATAGCTCTAGCTACCATCTGCTCCACTTTAGATTCTGTGATAGAACCTACTGCATTTATAGTAATCGCATCTTTTAATTTCTTACCAGAAGCCTTCCCCCCTTCAATAGCGCGGTAACTACCATGAATACTCATTGGGTGTTCAATACAAGCATGTTTTGCAGCATCCTTATCCAAACACCCTTTACAAAATTTTGAAATAGCCTCTTGTTTGCGATGGCTTTTGGGTAGATCCTTGTATGCAGGTGTAGCTAAAGACTTGTGCTCTATCTTACATGTGTCCCGATGGCTCCTGTGTCTGGAAGACGACAGATGTTTGTTGACTAATTCCCCACTTGCCAGTCTGGAAGACTGTAGCGTATGTGGGCTTGAACCTGTGACCAGCTTATCCTCCTCAACCCTAACCAGATTTTGAATGATGTCTAAAATGCTCTCTGCCTCCCGCTGCAGCTCTCGCAAATGCTCCAAATATGAAACTTTAGTATTGGATTCAGGTTTTGGACATATGTAACTTTGCTTTCCCTCATGGTCAAACAAACCCTTATAGGTCCTCACCTGCCTTTCAGACATGCTGATAAGCCGGTCGTAGTCATCAACTTTAACCTTCGGGTCTGATGGTGATGTACTTAAGGGTAGATCTGCACCTGCACCCTGAACATGTCGCTCCTTGACTGAGTTCTGCTCTGCTTGATCTAACTGTCCTGGCAGAGAGAAATCAATTACACGAAGCATGTTTTCATTGAGATTCCCCATCAGCACAAGGGACAAAGCGTCCTTCGTCACTACTTGATACTGAGCACGGAACCTTACAATGGCTTCTACTCTAGCTTTATCTATTCCTGGGATTAAACGCAACTCCTCTACCGAAGCTGTATTAATCTTCACCAACATTTTGAGCACTGAGCAAGCATATACCTATATTAATCGTGTATGAAATACAACGATAAATCTAAGGTTTATTTTCCCTGTATGGAATACAATGGAAAATCTTTATACTGACAGACAATGAACTTTCTATTCAGTCAACAGGTATAAAATACGTGATAACTGCAATAGTACAAACAAACTTACCTTACATCCCGTGAGCTAATCTACCGTAAATAAAACTGGCATAAAACAAATTTGAAACTGAATGCCTTAAGAAAAAATAACTTTACCTTAGCTTAGAATCAATTAGATGAATTCCTAGAATGCCTTAAGAAAATAATAAACTGGCATAAGTCACCTTACTGAAAACCTATCAGAATCCTAAGACAACAAAGTTATGGACTGGCATAAGACTTTCAATTATCCTCAAACTGTTTTAAGAAATATAACTGGCATAGGACAAATTCAAAACCTGCCCTAAGAAAAATGTCTATTCATCCGCACCTGCAGTGAAATAAACAAACTGTCACTCTCGCTAGATGTGTTAACACTTACTGCACACAAACCGGTAACCAGTGTGTATTGCAATAAATAAATTAACCTGCTCGGTTTAGAGACCCTTTACTTTTCTCCTACTGGCATGAAGCATAAATTCCAAGAAAAACTGGCATGTATGAGTTACCTCGATACAAGAAAAAATAACTGACATGAAACCTACACTTCAAGAAAAACTTTCATGTACGAATAACCTCTGTACAAGAAAACTGAAATGGAGAAATGACTCCTGCTTGAAACTTGAAGTCTGACTGGCCTTTAAATCCTCGTCGCCATTAAAGTAGCCCAGTGTTTGCTCTGGAAGTCTACTCTAAACCTACTGGCTAACGAGAGAGTAATAGAATAACTCACAGTTTGTAAGGACAAGCCTCTCCTGTCCAGTCCGGTTGACTGTCAGTGGGCAACTGCATAGAGTCCGGTACCACGCTCGCGCGCTTCGAATCAGCTGACTCGGATGTCAACAACACATCGCACATGCGCGTCACAACATCATTTTGACTTTCATCATTCATAATAAAATGTGCACGTACACGCACACATTAGCAGCATGCACAAATTATCTGGAGCACTGTATAATTCACATGTTGTAGAGGTGAAATGGCCTACATTAACCGCATGTATTAGAGGTAAATTAGTCTACAGTAATCAGAGGTAGTATCCTCGAGTGCCCTGTTTTAACAGCGAAATATTGTTTCGATGCGTCGAAACTGGGCACTCGAGGACAGAGTTAATTTATAGCCAATAGTAGTCACAGGTATACGTAGTAGAGGTAAAATAACCTACACTAAGTACAGTGAGGCTACAGTAACCGCAGGTAGAGGTAGAATAACCTACAGTAACCACGGGTAGTAGAGGTAGAAGTGCTTACAGTAACCGCAGGTATTAGAGGTAAACTAGCCTATAGTAGGCTAAGCACAGGTAGACACAAAATAACCAATATTAACCACAGGTAGAAGTAACTTAAGATAATGTATTGCAGTCTCGGGTAGATGTTAGATGGCATATAGTCATCACAGGTACAGGTAATATAGCCTATAGTAAACCCATGTAGGGGTAAATAGCCTAAAGTAATCACAGGTTGAGGTCAGATACCCTGTATTAAAAGAGAGATAAGTTAACCTATTGTAAATTTGTAATCACAAGTAAAGGAAAAAGAGCCTATATGTAGCA
Source organism: Azorinus chamasolen (assembly GCA_963576725.1). Taxonomy (NCBI): domain Eukaryota; kingdom Metazoa; phylum Mollusca; class Bivalvia; order Cardiida; family Solecurtidae; genus Azorinus; species Azorinus chamasolen. The sequence goes on from OY755248.1 coordinate 67,433,235, forward strand.
GTCACAGGTAGCCTTTAGTAATCACATATAGAGGTAAGATAACCTATAGTAATCACAGGTAGAATTAAGATAACCTAAAGTTATCACAGGTACAGGTAATTATTAAAACAGCTACAAGTAATCATACACATGTACTATAGCGTTTCGTAATGTTGTGACGCGCATGTGCGATGTGTTGTTGACATCCGAGTCAGCTGATTCGAAGCGCGCGAGCGTGGTACCGGACTCTATGCAGTTGCCTACTGACAGCCAACCGGACTGGACAGGAGAGGCTTGTCCTTACAAACTGTGAGTTATTCTATTACTCTCTCGTTAGCCAGTAGGTTTAGAGTAGACTTCCAGAGCAAACACTGGGCTACTTTAATGGCGACGAGGATTTAAAGGCCAGTCAGACTTCAAGTTTCAAGCAGGAGTCATTTCTCCATTTCAGTTTTCTTGTACAGAGGTTATTCGTACATGAAAGTTTTTCTTGAAGTGTAGGTTTCATGTCGGTTATTTTTTCTTGTATCGAGGTAACTCATACATGCCAGTTTTTCTTGGAATTTATGCTTCATGCCAGTAGGAGAAAAGTAAAGGGTCTCTAAACCGAGCAGGTTAATTTATTTATTGCAATACACACTGGTTACCGGTTTATGTGCAATAAGTGTTAACACATCTAGCGAGAGTGACAGTTTGTTTATTTCACTGCAGGTGCGGATGAATAGACATTTTTCTTAGGGCAGGTTTTGAATTTGTCCTATGCCAGTTATATTTCTTAAAACAGTTTGAGGATAGTTGAAAGTCTTATGCCAGTTCATAACTTTTTTGTCTTAGGATTCTGATAGGTTTTCAGTAGGGTGACTTATGCCAGTTTATTATTTTCTTAAGGCATTCTAGGAATTCATCTAATTGATTCTAAGCTAAGGTAAAGTTATTTTTTCTTAAGGCATTCAGTTTCAAACTTGTTTTATGCCAGTTTTATTTACGGTAGATTAGCTCACGGAATGTAAGGTAAGTTTGCTTGTACTATTGCAGTTATCACGTATTTTATACCTGTTGACTGAATAGAAAGTTCATTGTCTGTCAGTATACAGATTTTCCATTGTATTCCATACAGGGAAAATAAACCTTAGATTTATCGTTGTATTTCATACACGATTAATATAGGTATATGCTTGCTCAGTGCTCAAAATGTTGGTGAAGATTAATACAGTTTCGGTAGAGGAGTTGCGTTTAATCCCAGGAATAGATAAAGCTAGAGCAGAAGCCATTGTAAGGTTCCGTGCTCAGTATCAAGTAGTGACGAAGGACGCTTTGTCCCTTGTGCTGATGGGGAATCTCGATGAAAACATGCTTCGTGTAATTGATTTCTCTCTGCCTGGACAGTCAGATCAAGCAGAGCTGAACTCAGTCAAGGAGCGACTTGTTCAGGGTGCAGGCGCAGATCTACCCTTAAGTACATCACCATCAGACCCGAAGGTTAAAGTTAATGACTACGACCGGCTTATCAGCATGTCTGAAAGGCAGGTGAGGACTAAGGGTTTGTTTGACCATAAGGGAAAGCAAAGTTACATATGTCCAAAACCTGAATCCAATACTAAAGTTTCATATTTGGAGCATTTGCGAGAGCTGCAGCGGGAGGCAGAGAGCATTTTAGACGTCATTCAAAATCTGGTTAGGGTTGAGGAGGATAAGCTGGTCACAGGTTCAAGCCCACATACGCTACAGTCTTCCAGACTGGCAAGTGGGGAATTAGTCAACAAACATCTGTCGTCTTCCAGACACAGGAGCCATCGGGACACATGTCAGATAGAGCACAAGTCTTTAGCTACACCTGCATACAGGGATCTACCAGAAAGCCATCATAAACAAAAGGCTATTTCGAAATTTTGTCAGGGGTGTTCGGATAAGGATGATGCAAAACATACTTGTATTGAAAACCCAATGAGCATTTATGACACATGTAGTTACCGCGCTGTTGAAGGGGGGAAGGCTTCTGGTAAGAAATTAAAAGACGCGGTTACTATAAATGCAGTAGGTTCTATCACAGAATCTAAAGTAGAGCAGATGGTAGCTAGAGCTATAGAGAGTCTGGATGCCAAGCTACAGTTCCAATCACGGAAGGTTGGTTCTCGCAACATGGCTGTTCAGTGTTACTTTTGCAAGCAAAGGGGACACATGAAGCGTGATTGTGAGAGATACTTAGCCTGGTCAAAAAAGCGAGATTGTAAAGATAGCCACAAGCCCGACAAGGCTTGAACTTAATAAAGACTGAGGTTAAGGATCGCACATGCGCGTCACAACATTCCCCCCATCTTTATCCTGAAGGTCTGGGCCCTCGGGGATGGATGCTGCTGTATGTTGACTGGAGCGGTAGGCGGCACTTGGACTATAATAAAGTCTATTCAAGTGGGGTCCTTTGGAACAGAAGGCATTTGAGGCTTTGAAGAAGGCATTGACTTCACACCCCTTGTTGGCTTTGCCGAATAGTCAAGATCCATTTATCTTGGATGTAGGTGCCTCGTATACAGCTATCAGAGCGGAATTGATACAGATACAGAACGGAGTGGAAAGAGTGATTGCTTTCAGCAGCCTCTCATTGACTCCGGAGTATACGGTACAACCAGGAAAGAGTTCTAAATTATCATACAGTTTACCAGGCATTTCCGGTATTACTTGCTTGGACAGATCATTCCAGTTTAACTTGGTTGTTACGGTTTAAGAAATCACAGGGGCAGCTAGCCCGATGGTTGAAAGAATTGTCTCAGTAAATATAGTGGTTAAGCATCGGGCTGGAGTAAAGCATAGGAATGCAGATGTGATTTCCAGGATCCCTGATCCTTTGACTCCATGCTCAGCATATGTTGCTGGTATAAAGCCAACGGATCTACCCTGTGACAGTTGTAAATATTGCTTACACGCGGATACATTTTACTTAGTGAATGAGGCAGCAGTAGGTCTCACGCTCCCGATAGCTTGTATGATTCTGTTCGAGCACCAGGAATTGAGTTGAATTCTAGTTCTGGAGTTATGGGATTTTCAGTCCCTGAAACTCAGAGCTTTTCAGGAGTCCGGAGCCATCCAGGCGAAGGAGCTCAGTATATTTCGAAGTCAGAGGCTTCAGGTTGTCTTTTAGACTATGACGCACTGGCTGTTTCGGAACTGTTTCATGTTCAGGTAACAGTCTTCCAGACACTGAACATGATAAGTTAAAGTACCTTTGAGGCTTTCAGCCCGAGGTTTGTAAAGTTTAAGAACCTTTGAGGCTTTCAGCCCAAGGTTGGTAAAGTTCAGGAACCTTTCAGGCTTTCAGTCGGAGGTTCATTAAGTTTAGGACCTTTAAGACTTTCAGTCAAAGGTACCTATCGTCCAGATCCGGTTCCTAGGAAGACTAGAATAGACTTTATTATAGTCCAAGTGCCGCCTACCGCTCCAGTCAACATACAGCAGCATCCATCCCCGAGGGCCCAGACCTTCAGGATAAAGATGGGGGGAATGTTGTGACGCGCATGTGCGATGTGTTGTTGACATCCGAGTCAGCTGATTCGAAGCGCGCGAGCGTGGTACCGGACTCTATGCAGTTGCCTACTGACAGCCAACCGGACTGGACAGGAGAGGCTTGTCCTTACAAACTGTGAGTTATTCTATTACTCTCTCGTTAGCCAGTAGGTTTAGAGTAGACTTCCAGAGCAAACACTGGGCTACTTTAGTAATCACACATAGAAGTAAGATAACCTATTGATAATCACACATAGAGGTCAGAATGCAAAGATATTAAAACAGGTAGAGGTAATTCAACCTATATGTAGTTAGTCACAGGTAGAGCTAAATAGCCTTTAGTAATCACATATAGAGGTAAGATAACCAATTAGTAATCACAGGTAGAATAAAGATAACCTAAAGTAATCTCAGTAACAGGTAATACACTACAGCCTGAACTTGAAGTAATCACATTTACTAGTATAGCCTATTATAATCAAAGGTAGAGGTAAGTTAGCCAATAGTAATCATAGGTAGAGGTAAAATAGCCTATCAAACTATGGTGTATACATGTATAGATAATAGACTTACTAAAAATCATAATGTATCCTTAGTAACTGAAACACTCCATACAGGGCTAATTTGAAATATCCGTCCAAGTTAGTCTATAGTCGTTTATTATTCCATTATTCCATATAATATATCCCTGTATGGATTTTTCATTCGGCAAGGTTCAGTATGATTTGCCATGTGTGTATACGTCACAAAGTCAGTTGTCAGTTTGATACTGCTTCTTGTGATATTAATTATCATTTTGTATGATTGAGAGAATAAAGGTATCACTATAAACAAGGTCCTGTGCTTAAATTCACAGAACATTATAATCTCTTTACACCTTGAATATTTATTTAGGAAATAATAGCATTATTAATTGCATTGTTACTAGATGAATTTTTATAATAGCACATGAACACAGGAAATTTTGGACATGAAAGAAAAGTCAGAATCAGATCTATATTATACCATAAGCAAACAGAGCATGCAGGAGCCGTCTGGTCTGGGTTTACTCTGTTTGCAAGGGGGGTCATGAGCATATCTGTGGAATGAAGGTTTAACTTTAAAACATGTTTTCTTACTTTTGTAGGATTTTCAGCTGATCAGTTTAGCCAGAATGAAGACCCAAACACTGGGAACAATGTTTACCTGGTCGGTGAGTCTGGCAGTGAGTTTTCTTGTCCTGTGCACAAGGATGGGACCACAGAGATTCAGATCATGTGCTACACACCAGAGTAAGTATACTATCAGTTTTAGTCTCATCAATGAGCTGTTTAGACGACATGCTAATTTTCTGTTATCTGATGGTTGCCATCTTAGGATATTGTCAAAACCAAAAATAGCTCGATATCACCATTTAGATTACACATAAGCTGTATCACTTCTGACAGCTCGCTACCCAATTTCAGAGGTTTCATTACCCTGCACATTCGCTACTCAGTTTTACACACATCATTCCATTACCCATGTCTTATATCTAGGAGGATGTTAACCCTTCGCTTGCTGAATTTTAAAATACATTTCTCCTTCTTTACCCATGCCCTGTTGTATAATTACATGTATCTTCACTGTGTACAAGTATTTCGCTGTGCAATCACTGCTGTGGGATGCACTGGTTGCACAATCAACTTGTAAATAGTGCAGACCCTGATGAGACAGCTCCTGCAGGAGCTGTCTCATCTGGGTCTTCACTATTTACAGGTAGGTATATTGATGTGAATAGCAAGCGAAGGGTTAAGATACCACTGCTACTATTGGGCCATGTTCATAATATTAGTGTGCAATTGTATCATAATTTTAAAGACATCAGTTTAAGAAACATTTACTGATAATACTTGGGTAGCGAAACAACTTGTGATTTAGGTAGCAGACTGGTCGGGGTATCGAAAGTGTCAAGGTGGCGAATGTGCAAGGTAGTTCAATGACCGTAAGCCACTCAAATCATGTTTAAAATTACAAAACATCTTTAAAAAAATTTATTCATTGCCTCACTTTCTAAGTGCCCTCGCCAAATATGTATAGTGAACGAACCCAATTTTCATTTGAAGGGGTGAGAAAACTCTTTCTCTTTGTGCTGTAGCAGCAAATATTTAATGCCTACAGTCTGTTAACCTTTCTACTCTTTTGCAAACAGAGTAGACCCAGATCTGATGGCTCCTATAGGAGCGGTCTGACCAGGGTCTGCTCTGTTTGCTTACGAAATAAATAGATATGATTCTACAGTTTCTACCACTGCCAAAGGAGTCTGTGTCAACTCAATATTATAAAAGGTAATCTAATTAATGTTCATGCTGTCATTATTAGTTACATGAATATTCATGTATTAAAGGGTTAAAAAAAATTCCGGACACCATGCATACGCCAAATAACCCTAAAGTATTCGGACACCCTTTCTCCACTGTCCACCAGTTGTCTGATCTGGGTCTACTCTGTAAATGCAAAGGCCTAGAAAGGCATATTTAAGGAATAAAGGCTTTAATATATGTTTCTTTTTTCAGCAAAATGCCAGAACAGGCATACTATGTCAAGGTTGTAGTAGATGGAAACGTCGTACCAGACTCTGGTCTTTGTGGTGGTAACCCAACCAGCTCCAAATGTAAATTCACAGTATGTATCTTGTCAATATTTTCCTTATTTCTCATCACTGTCATTATTTCTGCAATATTGAAAAATCCTGGAACTTGAGAAATTTTATTTTAAGAGTTGGAAATAGACCACGATTGTTGCAGATGAAAAATTGCTTAACATGTAAAGAGTCAAATTGTTTTTTGGCATAGGGAAACTACCCCAGCAAGTCTGTTTTCTTTATTGTATGACTGTGGATGTAATCTATTACAGCCTAAGTCTGCTAACACACCGACAGTGACAACATTTTCACCCCAGTATGGCAAACCTGGGGCCTTTGTCAAGATGGAAGGGAAACTTTTCTCTGACAGATATGGCAGTAACATGGAGGCAGCATCAAATTCCAGATCAGAAAGGCTTCTTAGGTGAGCAAGTGCATTATTTACGCTGTAGGGGTAGAAACTAGTTGTGTTGAACACTTTCAACAATGAATTATCAGAATGGAATAGCCCATTAGTGTTTTACTCATTTCCTCATAGACTATTTTTAGGCCCATCCTCTTTGAATGAATCTGTTGAAAAGGAACATTTACTATAGACAAAATGAGAATTTTAGAATTGTGTAGTTTTGAAATCATTGTGATACTGTGGAATGCTCTATTTATCACAATGGTTTCAAAAATTGACTTTTACAAAGGCATCAAAAAGGCATCAATATGAGGGAATGGGTTAACTATAGATTCCACTCAGTATGATAGGCTTAAACCTGCATGAAGATTTTGAATGACAAACAGTGCAGACCCTGATAAGAGAGCCCTCTCTCTAGGACCCCTATGTATATAAAGTCTACACTGTTTACAAGTGACAGAGCATGTATGTCCTGAATTCAAAAAGGGTTGAGTAAGTTGAAACCATGGTTTTATGAGTGAGTCAGTTTTCAAATACATTACACTCTGCAGCTTGTCTTGGTCATTTATTCCTCAGCTTCATGAATATTCATGCCAGACTCCGCCCATTTTGAATACTGATTATTTAACCCTTTCCTCCATGAATATTTATGTAAAAAATTAAGACACCGTGAAAACTAATTGCAATAGAACCCATCTATACCGGAATTATAGTAGAGCAAGATTTAGACACTTTTAGGCAGGAGGGTGCTTAAATGCAGGCTGAAAGTCATGCAGGAAGCTCCTATAGGAGCTTTCTGCATGACTTTCACCCTGCATTAAGCTGCCACCTGTCTCCAAGACAGAAATTTATACTAAATTCAATGTCCGATTTAGAGGGTTTTTATTGTAGATGCATTCTTCTAATGGCATGAGAACACAGAAAGTTTGGGTTATGGCAGAATCTGTAGAATCATGTCTACATGTATATTATGTCATTAGCAAACAGAGCAGACCCTAAAGGAGCCGTTTGATCTGTCTGCAAAGGCCTTAAAAGACATATTTATGGAGTAAAGGGTTAAATCGTGTATTAAAAATATAAAATAAGAAAATTTACTTAATAGCAAACAGTAGAGAATGTGTAAAATATAAAACATAGCTGATCCAGATCTGATGGCTGCTACAGGAGCTGTCTGATCTGGATCCACTCTGTTTGCTACAACGTGCAAAAGCATGGTTATGGAATAAGGGTTATGAATACATGAAGTCATTATTTTTTACATGAATACAGTAGAACCTGCCTTAGAAGCCATCAAAAATAGGTCTAACTATGGGTCTGTAAGGGAGCTGGTCAAATAGGTCTAACTATGGGTCTGTAAGGGAGCTGGTCAAATAGGTTTAACTATTGGTCTGTAAGGGAGCTGGTCAAATAGGTCTAACTATGGGTCTGTAAGGGAGCTGGTCAAATAGGTCTAACTATGGGTCTGTAAGGGAGCTGGTCAAATAGGTCTAACTATGGGTCTGTAAGGGAGCTGGTCAAATAGGTCTAACTATGGGTCTGTGAGGGAGCTGGTCAAATAGGTCTAACTATGGGTCTGTAAGGGAGCTGGTCAAATAGGTCTAACTATGGGTCTGTAAGGGAGCTGGTCAAATAGGTCTAACTATGGGTCTGTAAGGGAGCTGGTCAAATAGGTCTAACTATGGGTCTGTAAGGCAGCTGGTCAAATAGGTCTAACTATGGGTCTGTAAGGGAGCTGGTCAAATAGGTCTAACTATGGGTCTGTAAGGGAGCTGGTCAAATAGGTCTAACTATGGGTCTGTAAGGGAGCTGGTCAAATAGGTCTAACTATGGGTCTGTAAGGGAGCAGGTCAAATAGGTCTAACTATGGGTCTGTAAGGGAGCTGGTCAAATAGGTCTAACTATGGGTCTGTAAGGGAGCTGGTCAAATAGGTCTAACTATGGGTCTGTAAGGGAGCTGGTCAAATAGGTCTAACTATGGGTCTGTAAGGGAGCTGGTCAAATAGGTCTAACTATGGGTCTGTAAGGGAGCTGGTCAAATAGGTCTAACTATGGGTCTGTAAGGCAGCTGGTCAAATAGGTCTAACTATGGGTCTGTAAGGCAGCTGGTCAAAAGAAATACGGAGAGTTTCAGTAGGAGCATTCTGCATTACTTCTGCTATGAATTAAGCAACAACTTGTTTTTTAGACTCCTATGTTCAATAAATGAATGGCCGCTTAGGACGTAGGACAGGATCCTCTATACAATGTATTACACACTATGGCATGTTATATTTTCAGGGTGTATGTTGGTCCTACTGACTGTGGGTTGAAGGATGGAGATACCTTGTAAGTAATTTGCTTTCATTCTATCTGATACTTCTACATATATTAGTGATGGTTTTTGGACACCTTAACTCTATTCTAATAAAGTTCACTGAGTTGGAAATGTACTGTTTAACTCTTTGCATGCTATATAATGTTTTGTCAGCAACAATTGTCATTTGCTTTTAATTCTTGAAATAAAATTCTCTCATTTTTTGCAGAAATATCCGCAATTAATTAATTTCAAACAGTTTGGTTCTGATGAGATGCCACATTATGCTGTGTCTCATCAGGATCCAAACTGTTTAAATAGGTAATGACTAACACTCTATACAATGATCATTACATAATGAAATATAGGGTTTTCTACACTGTACACGTGGCAGCTGAATGCAGGCTGTCGAGGCTGAAAGCAATGCAGAAAACTCCCCGTTTAACCAATAACCCTATCCCTCAGAGGCTATTTTTAGATCGTACCTCTTTCAATATATCTACTGAAAAGGAGCATTAACTAGAGAAAGGGAAAATTTCAGAATTGTGTAGTTTTGAAACCATTGTGATAAATAGAGCATTTGCTCCTATGGAGCAAATTCTCTATTTATCACAATGGTTTCAGAAAATGACTTTTACAGAGGTGTCAATATGAGGGAATGGGTTAAATGAATATAGTTTTTTTCTTCAAAATACAGGTGGTAGCTTAATGCAGACTGGAAGCAATACAGAAAGCTCCCCTAACAACTTAATGCATTTATTTCATTCTGCAGTAAACAGCCAAATGTGTACATGTACAATATGCAAGAAGCTCCTTTTAAAATAATGATGCTTTCATTTCTTACATGAATATTTATCAGGTAAAGGATTAAACTGTTTGTCCTGTGTTGGTGATTTTCTGATTTTTATTGCAGTTATGGCCTAAGTCTTGACTCAGAAACCTCCGATAATGGACAGTTGAAATGTTTGACAAAGGGCAAATCAGTTGGTAAGTATGCTTCATAATCCTAAATTGCATCATGAATATTTATGAAAGAAATAATGACATAAATCTTGATTAAACGTGAACATGTTAATTTTGGGGGATTGAAGAAACTTTATAATCACATCTATATTACTTCATAAACAAACAGAGCAGACCCAATCAGAAGATTCCTACAGGAGCCGTCTGATCTGGGTCTACTTTGTTTGCAAAGGTATATTTATTGAGTGAAGGGTTAGGTCTTAATCTTTAAAAAAGGAATTTCTACCCACATTTTGATCTGGAGCAATTTTGACTACTTCTGATTTTATCAAGCTTTTGAGAAACTAGTGACTAAAGGTCAAACAGCTTTGATCTTGGTGAGACGCTTTGCAAATGTTCTTTTTATTACAATACTTTTTAAACTGCACAATGCTTATTTTTTAAAGTAAATACTCCTTTTCAGTAGATTTATTCATAGATGTTGGACCTAAAAATAGCCCATGAGGGAATGGTTTATGTTTCTCTAATTGCAATTTCATGGTTTTTTATCTACTTTAAGGTTTCTTCAATGGCAGTTTTATCATTGACAGTCCATATGGCAGGTAAGAGTTTAAGTAGTAAATGATCAATTTCTTAAAAATTGAACTGTGTTTTGTACAACAATTTGTTAAGAGTGGTTAATGATTGAATATGCAATAATCTTAATATGTAAGATATGTAAAACCCATATACCATAATAATTATTTTCACTAATAAATGTCCCTACTCAAATAAACGCCCCCCTTACTTCTGGAGGGAAGATAAATAAAAACAACTAAAACCCCTTTAGTAACCATTAACTAAATAAATATGTTTTGAAATACATGTGGTAGCTTAATGTAGACTTAAAGCAATGCCGAAAGCTTTCTGCATTGCTTTCATTCAGCGTGAAGGAATTCTGCATTAAGGAATCACATGTGTATGAAATGCAAGAAGCTTTGATCAGGGTTTACATTATTTGCTTCTTTGTCAAGTTATCAAAATGGCGTCATATTGAATTATTCAGCTTAACCCTTTCCCTTGTGTAAGCACATTTTGACACATCTGCAAACAGACTAAACCCAGATCAGACGGCTCCTATAGGAGCCGTCTGACCAGGGTCTGTTCTGTGAGCATATGTTATAATATAGATCTAATTCTACAGCTTCCCGCCTGAGCCAAAATGTCATGTGCAGTTCATATGCCATTTAAAAAAAATAATTGTCATTATTTCCAACATGAATATTCATCAGGGAAAGGGTTAGATTTGTTTGACACTCTGACACTGAATTTGAAAATGAAACAAACAACACTGTTTGCAGACAATTGTTAAATACATTGGTTCAAAACGGTATACATGTATACAGTTGAACTTCAATATCTTGAACTTCAAAGGACCATACACATTAGTTCAACATAACAAGAGGTCGGATTCATCCGATTTCTTGTCTGAACAATTTCTCGTGTTGACAGCTTAATACAGATCACAAGTAATGCTGAAAGCTCCTGTAGGAGCTTTCAGCTTTACTTTGAACCTGCATTAAGCTGACATATATGTTTCTTGAAATGCATTGTGCTACCTTTTACACCAAGTCTGTATTGTAAATTTTGGAAGGATCAAACTTATACTTTGAGTTATTCTGAAGTTCGAGTTATCCGAGTTCTAGATATTGAAGTTCAACTGTACCTTATATGTTTGTTTCATTAGGTCCAAGCCTGATGCTGATCTGTACAAACTGTCCTACAAAGATGATATCTACTTATACCAAGCCTACACAGGTAAAATAAAAACATACACTAAAAGGGTTTCCCTTATCCTGCCATAAAACTGATGACTGCACTGAGTTGCAATTTCTACATGCATCTGATGCGTTCAAGCTTTTCAGAAAATATTGATAGAATGTCAAACAGGTTGGATGCTGATAAGATGTCATTTAACTTGGTGTTTCATTTTGATCCAAGCGGTTTGCAAATGAAAGTCAAGTTGCACTGAGGGAATTTAAGAAATAGTATCGGTCCTTTAGACAAGTAGGATAACTTGACCTTGTACTCCATGAATATTGATACAAGAAATAATGACATAATGAATATTAATTACATTAATTGCTATAATAGCACATATACACAGGAATTTTTAGCTTATAATGACACAAATTGTAAAATCATATAATCTATAATATATCAAAAGCAAACAGAGCAGACCCTGATCAGACATCTCCTACAGGAGCCATCTGATCTCTGTTTGCAAAGGTGTAGAAAGGCATATTTAAGGTGTAAAGGGTTACTCCAAAAGAAGTATCTTTAACCTTTACTCCATAAATATTCCTTCCAATGCTTTTGCAAATAGTGTATACCCAGATCAGACATTTTGGCGTTATGGATTTTAATTAGATGCATTGTTTATAAAGGTATACGAATAGAGGACATGTTAGCTATGGCAGAAATATGAACACAACACATATAAGCCATGTTAGAATCTGCAGAATCATACTTATATCATAGTATAAGCAAATGCAGCAGACCCTGATCAAACAGCTCCTACAGGAGTAGTCTGATCTGGCTCTACTCTTTTTGCAAAGGCATAGAAAAGTGTATTTATGGAGTATTAGACTGACATAGTAGCAAATAGTGTAGACCCTGATCAAACTGCTCCTTCAGGAAGCTGAATGATTTTAGTCTGCACTGTTAGCTTAAGTTTGTCTGTCCGAATACTTAACCCTTTCCCTGTTCTATATTTATTTCAAATTTCAGTACCTACTGAATATTCATGGACAAACTAGTTATAATAAAATATAGAAGGCGTAACATTGTAGCTGTTTTAGAAATTAAAGAAACATCTATAAAATTCCATAAGCAAACAGAGCAGACCCTGATCAGAAGGCTCCTATAGGAGCCATCTGATCTGGGTCTACTCTGTTTGCAGATGCGTGGAAACATATTTATATGAAGGGAAGGGTTAATCTGCACTGTTTGCCTTTTAAATTTTGTCTGTCCAAATACATAGGATAATTGGGGTTTAAAGGAAATGTTCTGTCTGACCAATACAACTATTGCAATCAAATTTGCTTTCAATTTCAGATATCACCTCAATCAGTCCCAACAAAGGCAGCACTGCCGGCGGTCTGAAACTGACAATCAATGGGAACTACTTTGACAACAGAGCCCCTTATACTCTTCCGAAGGCTTATATTGGAGGTAACTTGTAATTGGAGGTCTCATGTTCTGAAATGTTAAAGGGCCTGGGGATATTGTTTTTTCTGTCTGTACGTTGCTGGGTTTGTCTGTTTGGCCTGCCAAACTTTAATGTTGATGATAGTTTTGTTACTATTGCACATACATACTTCAAACTTGGCATGCATGTGCAACTTATGGAGGCGAACATTTTTAGGGGTGACTTATTATGGTCAAGGTCATACATTAAGGTCAAAGGTCATATCGGGGGGGGGGGGGGGGGGGGGGGGGGAATAGTGTTTCACAAACACATCTTGTTATCATTTGTTTGACAAAATATTTCAGCAGGTGTTTTTGACACACTGCTTCTTGTCATTCATTGACTGTTTATCCTTATAAATCTGTGAGTTTTTGCAAACAGTGTTCACCCAGACCAGCTTTAACATTAGAATGTCAGCACCTTACCAGGATCTAAATTAGGAGTCAGAATGGATAAGCATTAATTATATTCATGCCAGACTCCAAAGTGTCAAACAGTTTGGATCTTGATATGATGTGGTGTCTCATCTGGATCCAAACTTTTTGCATGTGTAATCATGGTTTTGCCGCTAACATGCAAATAAAATTCATTACAACGGATCTGTAACATATCAGCAAAAAGTGCATGACTCTTTTTGCTTTTGGAATTATATAAATCTTATTCTACAGTTTTTGCCAAGACCAAAAGTTCTGTGCTCATATGCCGTTATAAAAATTCTGTAATAAATTTCATGATGTTATTATTACATATACAACATTCATCAGGGAAAGGATTAGAGAGGTTTCCTTTATCTCACATATACAGAAGTCCAGATAAGACGTGTAAAGTTAAAACATGTTTAAGAATAGCTTTTTAAAAATAGCTCCTTTATTTCTCCACCAAACCCTATGCTGTGACCACTCTTTAGAATCGTCTTAACCCTTTCCTGCAGATTGATGACTTTTGACGACTCTGAAGAAGTCCCTTTGTGAAACCATTGTGATTTATCACAATGGTTTCAAATTACAAAATTCTAAAAAATTTCCTTTTCTCTAGTTTTCGGTAGATTTATTCAAAGAGGTTGTATCTAAAAATATCCTATACGGTAAAGAGTTAAAGAGACAATTCTAAAGAGTGGTTGCAATATAAGGTTTGATGGAGAATTGACTATTTTAGTATTTGGGTACACACCTTTATCTGTTGCTCAGCATATAATTGCTGTTTCTAATCATCAAAAGTGGACTTTACTGTGTTTTATTCTCTCTATCAGACACTGAGTGTGTTGTGACCAATGTGGTTCTGGATCAGTACATAGAGTGTACTGTGGCTGCTGATCCCCAGTACACTGCATCCCAATTTGCCGGAAACCGAGGAGTAATTTTTGAATACTGGACATCAACAACCAAGTCAAATCTGGACGACATCTTGTTATTAACCAGTTCCAGCTCAGGCTATGTATCCTCCAGTCTGGATGAAACTTACTACATGGATGTCAATGACACGATGGACATCTATGTGTCCAAGATGACCACATACTTTTCTCCACCCCACTCAGGACAATATGAGTTTCAGCTGAAAGGGGACGACAAGGCCAGACTCTTTGTTGATGGGGTAGGTGTTGTTTATTATTTTCAAAGGTAAAAATATGAGCTGTTGTCGTAACTCTGGTTTCTACGTTGTCGTCGTTGTCATGCAGAAACTGTAACTTTGGCTAATACTTCTTTACTATTCATGCAAATCTTATGAAACTTCACACGCTTGTAAACCATCACAGTGGCTACAAGAGACAAGTGTTGAACCCCTCCCCCACCCCCTCAGAACCCCAACCCCACCCCAACAGAGCTGTACATGCAGGTAGAGGAAACCCTTTACCTCATCTTGTACGGTACTGCTGAAGTTCTATAATGGTAAATGAATGCTGGATATTTTGCCATGACAGTAAGTGTAGAATTTCATAAGCAAACAGAGTAGACCCTTATCAGATGGCTCTTACAGGAGCTGCCGATCTGCGTCTACTCTGCAAAAACATCAAAGGGCATATATGTAATAGGTAAAGTGTCTCTTATTTCTATGCCAAAGCCTACATGTATCATGTTTGAACTCTTCTGACTTCTTCACCTGTACTTCATAGATACACTTTTTGCCACTTTTGCAAATAGAGTAGACCCAGATCAGATGGCTCCTATAACACATGAAACTGACATAGGGAGACTATTAATTTGGACTAGACAGCTCCCTTTTATTCTGTAACAAATTTATCAAGTTGGGTAATAAATATTCATGATGCAATGATTTCTTGAATATTCATCAAATAAAGAGTTAATGAGTTCCAAATTTCTTTTATTTCCAGGCAGTTTCTGTATCATCCACTGGTGGCTGGACATCATCTTCAAAAGTTACACTGAACTCAGGCACAAGGTTGGTCGGAAATAAATGAGTCCATCTGTCTTTTTATGTGTATTTGAAGTACAGAATTAACTTCTTCCATGTTTGCTAATGGAATTTGAAAGAGCTGTTTCTTTACTTTCTAAAATGCCTACAATGTTCTACCTACCAATACTTCATTATAACTATTTTGCAAATGAATATTCAGTAGGTATTGAAATTTGGAGAAAGAAAACAGAACAGGGAAAGAGTTGAGAGAAAACACCTGGTTATACCCATACTACCATAGCATTTGATCAGATCAGGTCTACACTATTTACTGCTATGTCAGTTTGAAAGTTATTAAAATGGTTTTACATGGACTTAGTCAGTTTTACAAGCTGGTGGAGAGAGGGGGGGATGTTTGAATACTTGTGGTAATTAATGTTTTTTGTGTATTTTACAGATACCTGCTACAGGTTGTCCACCAGGAAAACTCAGGTGACTCTCTAGTTCACCTCAGAGCAAAGTTCTTTGACACAAAGTTCACCAACTCCCATCTTGGTAAGGCCAAGCAAGAGAAACAGACACTTGCTATTACATCAACAGTTGTCTATGAAGAACAGGTAAGAATGAGTTTCAGTACTGAAATAGTCAGACCTTGTAAACAGAGGTCCAGATTAATAGAATTAAGCATGGGTTTTGTTAAAGACGGGGGTTTCTATACCCTAGGTTGGTCTGTTCGAGTCGGAAACGAGCTTTAGCGAGTTTCCGATAGGAACAGACCAACCGAGGGTATAGAACCCCACAGCTTTAACAAAACCCATGCTTGATTCTTTTTCTCGCTGAAATACGCCCTAAAACTAAGTAAATCAACGAATTTTGTGAAGTACTACTTTACATTGCGTAATACAACTTCCATATCTAATAGCAACAAACTGCAGCATAACTTTAGGCGTGACACCAAAATGACGTCATTTGTTATGACAACCACAAACGTTACGTTTTGGCGTAAAATATAAATGACTGAGTGACTACAAACAATTTAAAGTGTTTATATGATAAATAGAATTTCATGTTCGTGCTAATTACTTATATTAATTTCAATTCATAAGGTTGTTGCCTATGGAAATGTTGATATAATTCTGTAAGAGTTCCTTCCCTTGTAATGTATTGATTTTACCCAATCACGCGTATGAATACACTAGTCATGGGGTGTTCCAGATAAGGATTTCTAGTACGGCTAATTTTAGTAAATCAACTTATCTAGCACGACTGAGAAGCGAGAAAAGATGAGTAAATTAAACCCATTTTCAATTTGAGTATTTGAGAATGCTACTTTATATGTTGCTCTGTTGTAAAAATTGATTCTAATAATTGTTGATGGCTATATTCATGTATAAAGCTCATTCATAGTGTTATGCTTCAACCCATTTCCTCATAGACTATTTTTTATACGCCCACCTAATAAAGGTGGTCGTATATTGTCGTGGCCCTGTCCGTCCGTCCGTTCGTTCGTTCCTTCGTTCGTTCGTTCGTTCGTCCGTCAACATTTTGTTTGTCCGCTGTTTTCTGGGAAAACTATTTGACAGATGTTAATGAAACTTCACAGAAATGTTAAATGCATCAAGATCTGAAGCCGAGTTGATTCTAAGGTTCATTTCATTTTTCATTTCAGAGTTATGGCCCTTGTCCTTAAAAAATATGCAAATAGTTTGTCCGCTGTTTTCTGGGAAAACTATTTGAGAGATATTAATGAAACTTCACACAAATGTTAAATGCATCAAGATCTGAAGCTGAGTCGATTCTGAGGTTCATTTGATTTGTCGTTTCGGAGTTATGGCCCTTTTACTTAAAAAATAATGCAAATAGTTTGTCCGCTGTTTTCTGGGAAAACTATTTGAGAGATATTAATGAAACTTGACACAAATGTAAATGCATCAAGATCTGATGCTGAGTTGATTCTAAGGTTCATTTGATTTGTCGTTTCAGAGTTATGGCCCTTATCCTTAAAAAATAATGCAAATAGTTTGTCCGCTGTTTTCTGGGAAAACTATTTGAGAGATATTAATGAAACTTCACACAAATGTTTAATGCATCAAGGTCTGAAGCTGAGTCGATTCTGAGGTTCATTTGATTTGTCGTTTCGGAGTTATGGCCCTTTTACTTAAAAAATAATGCAAATACATGCAAATAGTTTGTCCGCTGTTTTCTGGGAAAACTATTTGACAGATATTAATGAAACTTCACACAAATGTTTAATGCATCAAGATCTGAAGCTGAGTTGATTCTGAGGTTCATTTGATTTTTCATTTTAGAGTTATGGCCCTTGTCCTTAAAAAATATGCAAATAGTTTGTCCGCTGTTTTCTGGGAAAACTATTTGAGAGATATTAATGAAACTTCACACAAATATTTAATGCATCAATTAAGATCTGAAACTGAATTGATTCTGAGGATCATTTGATTTTTCGTTTCAGAGTTATGGCCCTTGTCCTTAAAAAATAATGCAAATAGTTTGTCTGTTGTTTTCTGGGAAAACTATTAAAATGAAATAAATGAAACTAAACACAAATGTTTTAAGCAACAAAATTTGAAGCTGAGTTTATTTTGAGGTTCATTCAGTTTGTCTTTACAGAGTTATGGCCGTTGCACTTTACAAGAATCTGCAAAAATGAGGATTAGCTGTAACTTTTTTATTTAATAAGATATTCACTTCATTTTTTAAAAAAATAGTATCACCTTAATATGGAAATCAAGATCTGAAGCACAGATTAGAAAATGTCAACACTTATAAGGCATGTTGAATCAGAGAAAGTTTGCAAGTGGGCGTATTATGTACCGTATGCGGTACTCTTGTTATGCAATCTCTTGAAAGAAATTAAAAACAAAACCTGTAGCAGATGACCAAATTTTACAACATTTGGCAGTGAAAGAGTTAATAGAATCAAGCCAGAAATAGGTGCTTCACCAAGGTTGTGTAAACATTATCAAAATTACAATAAAACAAATCTACCAAAAAGGAGCATATACTAGACGAAAGGAAATTCTTAGAATTGACATGTGTAGTGTTGAAACCATTGTGATAAATGGAGCATTTGCTCCCATGGAGGTTTCAAAAAGAACAGAGGCATCAAAAAACTTCAATATGAGGGAATTGGTTAAAAGCATTGATAAAAATGTAACAGTGATATCCACTATATATAGCCTTGCCATGACAAAACTACCCTTAGTGACATTTAAACAGTGTAGACCCAGATTAACTGACTCGTCTCTGATGAGGTATATTATCTGGGTCTGTGCTGTTTCAAACACACAAGTATCTACAGTATTTTATATGCAGCATAATATTATCAAGGAGAAGCCATCTGATCAGTGTCTTCTCTGTTAGCTCATTAAATAACACAGATCTGATTCTGCAGTTTTTGCCATGGCTAAAACTTTCTGTGCTCATGTTATTATGAAAATGCACCATATTAATATTCATGAAGTCATTATTTCTTACATGAATATTCATTGAGTAAAAGGCTAAATTATGTCTGTTATAGTGAGTTATCTCTATTTTAATGTTTTTGTAGGAGCTGACATTCAGTGGGTTTGCTAACCGCAGTTACACTAAGGAAGAACAGACAGTAACCGTGTCAACTGATGGCCAGTTCAGGATGGGAATGTTTGGAGTCTACACGGGTAAAGGCTTATTTTCACATGATGATGTCTGAACAACTCCTGCCTCTCTACACCTATGTAAATACAGAATACACCTGTAGAAACTCTCTCTGGATCAGGGTCTCCTCTGTTTTGTTGATAGAATGTCTTAGATCTGATTGTATTTAATTATTATTCATAATGGTTTGAGTCTGCCATAAATATTTATGGAATAAAGGGTTAACCCATTCCCTCATATTGACGCCTTTTGACATCTCTGTAAAAGGCACTTTATGAAACCATTGTGATAAATAGAGCATGTGCTCCATAGGAGCAAAATGCTCTATTTATCACAATGGTTTCAGCACTACACAATTCTAAAATTTCCCTTTCTTGTACCAAATGCTCCTTTTCAGTAGATTTATTCAAAGAGATTTAATCTAAAAATAGCCTATGGAGGGAATGGGTTAAGCAGATCACCATTGTATACTCTGGGTCTACACTGCAGTTGCCTTTTCAAGTGGCTTTTCAAATGACCCTGGCCAAATGTCCTCAGTTTCTCCCCTTAGGTCATCTACGGTCATTATGTAACGTATTTTCATAATCTCTACTAGAAAACTCTTAGCTGCCATTTATGCATTTGTTATTATCTAAGTGCAGTTTTGATTCTGATAAGACTTAAAATAACTTGTCAAGATCCAATCTATTTGTTCCTGTTGTAATGTTTTTGAAAGAAAGGGTAAAAAATTAAAAACAAAACCTGTAGCAGACGACTAAATTTTGCAGAAGACAATATTTGGCAGTGAAAGAGTTAATAGAATCAATTCAGAAGTAGGTGCTTCACGAAGGTTGTGTAAACATTATCAAAATTACAATAAAACAAATTTAATTAAGGGATCAATCCTATAGAGGAGTTTCTGAGAGTTGCACAAACAATGGTAGGTGTTGTACCAACATTTATTTTAAATGCCCTAACAGAATACAAATATATTGAATCCCTGATTAATGCATTCACTTATGAAATCAGTATTCACTATACAATGCTATTATCTATTTGCGAGAGAAGTGATTTAAATGAAACAGTCATCAATATGTTTGTCCGTAAGTGACAATTGTTTGTGAAGTCGATATATTCTACAGTGAATCCGAACTTTCAGTATAGAAGAATGGATAATGTTTTAGGCAGATGGCTACTAAACCTTTTCAAAATGAATATTTATGCTTGGTCACTTTATGAATATTTTTTTTAATGTAAAGTTTTCAAGGGAATTTGTTTGCTTTGACAAAAATTGTAGGATAACATCTATATAAGTCCATAAGCAAACAGAGCAGACCCTGATCAGGTGACTCCTACGGGAGCCATCTGATCTGGATCTACTCAATTTGCAAAGGTTTTAAAAGGCATTTGTATGAAGGCTGAAAGTCATGAAAAAGCTCCCAGAGGAGCTTTCTGAATGACTTTCACCTTGCATTTAGCTTGCAGCTGTCTTACAAATGATAATGATGCTCATTTTGAGTGGTTGGAATTGTGAGGGTTTGCCGTATTTCCTGAGTGACCTTCCTGTGTCATTGAAAGCAAGTGTTAGCTGCTTTACTTCATGAATATTCATCTAAAAACTAATGACTATGAATATTAATTAGCAAACCTTTGTATTGATGAACTAGGGAATATTTAAATCATCACAGAAAATGTAGAATCAGATCTATATACCATTGCATAAACAACCAGAGTAGACCCAGATCAGATGACTCCTGCAGGAGCCATCTGATCTGGGTCTACTCTGTTTGCAAAGGCATCTGACATTGTATTGCATTCTGTATACAGACCTACATGTATATAAATACATTTAGTCTAAATTTATTGACCGGCCGCGTGGCTCAGTGGTAGAGCGTCCGCCTGCAGTATGGAAGGTTGTGGGTTCGATCCCTGGCCGCGACAGACCAACAGTCGTTAAAAGTTGGTACTAGTCGCTCCCTTGTCCACGCTTGACATTAAAGGGGTAGTTCTAGGAGCCATTTGATCTTGGTCTACTCTGTTTGAAAATGTGTGAAAAGGTGTTTATATGAAGGAAAGTTTAAATCCATTACCAGATAGAGATGATGGCTTTTAACCTTTTCCTCCATAAATACACCTTTCTATGCACTTTTTGAAACCATTGTGATAAATAGAGCATTTGCTCCATAGGAGCAAATTATCTATTTATCGCAATGGTTTCAGAACTACATAATTCGAAAAAAAATCTTTTTCTCTAGTTTTTCTCTAGTAAATGCTCCTTTTTGGTTGATTCATTCAAAGAGGTTGGATCTAAAAATAGACTATGAGGGAAAGGGTTAACACCTTTGCAAATAAAATAAAACTAGATCAATGTCTCCTGCAAAGGAGCCATCTGATTAGGGTCTTGTCTGTTTGCTTGTGGAATTATATAGATCTGATTCTAAAGTTTATGCTATAGGCCAGCAAAAAAACATTTGGGCCTATCTATGCTCATAAAGTTATTATATTATACATGAATATTCATAAAGTAGAGAGTTACATGTATGAGATAAATAGGGTTATTATGTAAGTAGGTAACAAGTATTCTGTGTATGTTATTTCAGAGGCCTTGGACATTGCCACTGCCGATGGTGTTGCTGTTGGTACAGCCTTTAATGCTCTGCCAATCTTCAGCAGTGATGAGTCAGTGGAGGTAGAGAGAAATACAGCATCATCTGGGGCCTCATACAAGTTCAAATTCCTCTCTAAAAGAGGTAAGAAAATCTTGAAGCTTTTATGCTTTGTTCCATAGAGATGCTTTTGCAAGCAGAGTAGACCCATATTAGATGGCTCCTGTAGGGGCCATCTGATTAGGGTCTGCTCTGTTTGCTTATTATCTCGTAACAAAATGGCAAGCAAGAGACCAGAGCTGTAGAAAAGAGTAGTGATCTGTCTAATTATATCTCAGCCAAACTTGGGAGAGACAATTCTAATACATTTATCAGCAAGGTCAAGTTTACTGAAGAAATAATTTACAAAATTATATGAAGTTATAGTATATATGACTCTTCATTTTCTACCAAAACCAAACATTGCTGTATACATATGAAATTATGAAAAATCAGCTAATAATTATACCCCTGCAAACTTGTTTGAGGTATACTGGAATCACTGTCTGATGGTCGAGCAGGTGGTTGGTTGGTCGCTTGCTCGGTCCGTCCGCATTTGAACATGAGTAGCTAGTGTCACGAACTCCTCCTTCAGTTTTTAAATTATTGACTTTATATTTATGAGCTCTTGTGGGTTTGACAGTAACCACATAATAACCACAAATAGATGTGCAAGATACAATTTTCATGAATAAGAATATTTATGAGATAAATTGTTAACTCTTTATTTACTAGAAGATGTGTTTGAATTCATGCTTTTATGCTGAAATATGGTTGCATGAAAATATTTCTATTTTATGTTCTTGTTAATTAGGTGACTTCCCCGACATTGAAGTGGTCAAGGTAGCAAATGGGTCAAACGTTGGATACCAAGTGTCAGAAGATGTCAGAGGGTCACCCGACATGGACTTTTTGTCTCTGAAGTTTGCAGGCAGGGTCTCAGATCCTTTCAGTGTGTCAGGTCTCACAGCTTCATCAGTAAGTCAGTCTTTTCATTATTTTATGACATAAAGAAAGATTAATCCAAACTGCTATTATTTAAATTTATTGAGTTAATTTCAGAGGTAAAGATGCTTTCATATGACAGCCCAAACTACACTTATATAATCTCAAATACATCCTAAACACTATGAATATTAAATTTGTGGCGTTTGATCACAATGTTTATTCCAGTAGGGTTCTCCTTACTTGGAACATAGCCAAAAACCCCAAGTAGCATGCCTGGAAATGCACTGCCAGCCATTACAATACACTTTACAAGTTGCTGCGCCTCCATTCTTTGCTGCTTGCAAACTGCTCCCCACCGCATGGTGGGAAAAAATTATGCCACATGCATGCATTTGATGAGAACAGCTGCCTCATCTCCAAGCGTTGAATAGAACTCAAATCTGCGCGCCAACATTATGCCAGAAATTAGGGGATACGCGGGAAATACCAAGCATTGTCGCTATTCGGGCTTAACCCTGGCCCCTAATTGTAAGAAAGTTTTTGAATTCTATGATTTGAGTTCTACATATATCTAAATTCATATATGAAGTACAGATCCCGCCCGGGTTCACCAGGGTCAAGGGATCAAATTCCATATATCTTAGTCTGTTAACCAAAATATGCTGGTCAGTACAATTCCCAAGCATGCTACCCAGAATTTTCTGCTCATCGTGACATAAAACATTCATAAATTCAAATTATTGTAGGCAACATAAACAAAGGGGTGTAAGAGCTCCTGGAATGGGGCAAAAGTATGTAGTTCAAGTATTTGCTACAGTTCTGACATTCACTTTGAAATCTGCATACACATTAGCTGATGTCCTTATTTAACAAATGAAAATGCTGTCCACGTTCATGACCATTTATCGTAACATAGCTGTAATCAACATATTGTCCAATGTCCATAATTGCAGCTGGAAACTCCTTATCCTTCCATGACAGAATGTTACCAGATTCCCGTTTGACAGTTGTAACTGCTCTCCCCATACCAGAACTCGTATTGTTGTAAGGCAGTTGTACTGAAAATACAGAAGACTAACAGCAGCAATCATTCTTCATAATATGCTTTGAAGCTATTAGTATACAAACAAGGGCCGTCCATATGAAAGCTGTATTATAAATTGATAATTTCAAGTTTGATGTGAACGAATCAGGGGTGTGGCGGGTGGGTATTTTTACCAAAATTGCAATGCTTCTGTTGCCTTGAAGTTTTTCAGACAGGAAGTGACATCATTTGGAACATTACAGGAAGTGACGTCATTGGGAACATTACATTCATCCCATAGACATTTCAACCCCATAGCTGATAGTGCTCAATACTTGATTCATCCCCTGATCGTTTTGACCCCAAACTTACATTACTCACAATGCTGTCCCATGCACTGTACTAATCATGCTTTCCTTAACAGATTGCCAAGATAACCACTCTTACATAGAAATGGGGGCTCCAATGGCTTTATGCAAAAATAAAGGAGATTATGATACATAGTCATAATCATTATTATTTTATGACATAAAGAAAGATTAATCCAAACTGCTATTATTTAAATTTATTGAGTTAATTTCAGAGGTAAAGATGCTTTCATATGACAGCCCAAACTACACTTATATAATCTCAAATACATCCTAAACACTATGAATATTAAATTTGTGGCGTTTGATCACAATGTTTATTCCAGTAGGGTTCTCCTTACTTGGAACATAGCCAAAAACCCCAAGTAGCATGCCTGGAAATGCACTGCCAGCCATTACAATACACTTTACAAGTTGCTGCGCCTCCATTCTTTGCTGCTTGCAAACTGCTCCCCACCGCATGGTGGGAAAAAATTATGCCACATGCATGCATTTGATGAGAACAGCTGCCTCATCTCCAAGCGTTGAATAGAACTCAAATCTGCGCGCCAACATTATGCCAGAAATTAGGGGATACGCGGGAAATACCAAGCATTGTCGCTATTCGGGCTTAACCCTGGCCCCTAATTGTAAGAAAGTTTTTGAATTCTATGATTTGAGTTCTACATATATCTAAATTCATATATGAAGTACAGATCCCGCCCGGGTTCACCAGGGTCAAGGGATCAAATTCCATATATCTTAGTCTGTTAACCAAAATATGCTGGTCAGTACAATTCCCAAGCATGCTACCCAGAATTTTCCGCCACAACAAATCTATGGCTTCAGCATCAGATTTGTCCCCCAAAATTCTGCCTCTTTAACTAGATTCGACATATTTGACCACTGAATGGTCACCAATGAATACTGCCAAAGCCTCACACAATGTAAGCAAATACATTCGAGAACCAATCTCTGAAAGATGAACGCCATCCGGACTGTAAAAACCAGGGGTAGCACGATTGATATTTGTGGCAATAAAATGACCCTTCCCAGTAGCACAAACTGCTTGCCTGCCTATACGGTTAATCCGCTTCCTCTTCAGGTCTAACTGTTTATTCTGACTTTCAGTAGCACCTCTCCACCGCAGCCGCGGTAAGATATCTAGCCAAATCCAATAGGTTTTAGGCATTACCCCTGCCATATATTCCAGATCGGACTTAATTTCTGTTTTCAAATCGACTATTTCAGTCTCAACAATATTATTTCCCCCTAGGTTTAAAATAACAATATCTGCCATACCGCCAGACATGATTTGCAGTTGAAAAGCTCTTCGCAAGTCATGCCATTGTCGACCTGATGCTCCCAGCCATACCACATTGTACCCCTGGCTTTCCAAGCCCAAATGGCGGCTGGCTGACCTATCGGCGATACTTTGAGTCCTCCGAACAATCGAATCTCCAAAGAACCAAATTTCTGTAAAATTAAATTGTCATTATTTAAACTGCATATTTTCGTACATATGATTTATATGCATCTGACTGCCAGCGCCCCATTTTCTTTATAACCTCATCTTGCACCCCATGAATTGCCAGCTGAGTAGCTCTACCAATCCTAAAACTATGGGTTTTATAGTTGTCACTGCTAATACCACTGGAAACTATTGCCTTTTTTAAAACTGCAGAGAATTGATACCTTGTGACTGGTTGGCCATTGCTATGTATGAACAAAGGACCATGTAAATTTGACCTGATCTGCAAAAACTTCGAAAGAGCTTTAACAGGACATGTAATGGTATCTACTTCTGTAGGAATTCGAAGTTTGACTGGTTTTGCACTGGTTTTAGATGAGTTAATAGTCAAGATTACTGCCTTCTCATCTTTCTCTATTTGGGCATGATTCAACTGAAGCGGCTGAATATTTTTACCTGTATAGACCAATTCACTGACACGAAACAAACCATAAAATGCTGTGCAAAAAATTGCCCAAAAAAGTGTGCATTCATAATCAGAATAACAAATTGATTCAAGTGATAAAAGCACCCTCTTAAGAATTGAAAGTGTGACAGGGGCACGAGTATCTTTGCTTGGACGTGACCGCTTACATCCTTCTAGCAGTTTTTTAATTGGAAATGAGTCTAGCGGGTTGTACCAGCCATGTAACCTGTGATAAAAGCCTATACTAGAAATGTATGTTGCTATTGTGGATGCTGCACATCCCCTTTCAAAACAACTGGCTATGAAAAGGGATAATTGTGGGATTGGCACTGGCCAGCAATCTTTTAAAGAAAAATCCTGTCTGAACCTCCTTATAGCTGACAAGCCTGTTCTGTAAACAGATAGTGTATTAGCCGAAATGCTAGCATTGATTAATGCACATGCTGTTCTTTGAATATGTTCCATATGCATGGTGGCAGAGGTGTCATTGCTGTGTCTGCATGAGGGGCCAATCGCCTGAAACGACTTATCTGCAAACGAGACAAAGCATCACAAATATTATTTTTTGAACCAGGGACGTGTCTAGCTTTTATCACCATATTGTGATCCAGACATAACAAAGTCACCAAACGCAACACAACCATCACTTTGTTGTTCTTTGAGGACATTTTATTTATAATTTCGACAACTGCCATGTTATCACAGTGAAAGCAGATCTTTTTATTCAGCAATTTGTTACCCCAAAGACTTAGTGATACCCAAATAGGAAATATCTCTAGGAAAGTAATGTCTGCAGTCAAGCCTTCCTCGTGCCATTCATCTGGCCACTGCTTGCAGGCCCAGTGCCCAGCGAAATACACCCCAAAACCTAGACCATGACCGCCTGCACTGTCTGAAAACAGGTCAATGTCACCATTGTACTCCCAGAAAGTGTTGTGAAAGACTGACACACCATTGAAGTGGCTAAAAAATTTAAGCCACATTTTTAAATCAGCTTTAATTTCATTTGTTACTCGCAAATGATGGTGGGGTTTTGTCAAGCCACAAATAGCATTTATAAGCCTCCGACAAAATGGTCTCCCCGGCACAATCACCCTACATGCAAAATTTAGTGCCCCTATAAGTGACTGCATTTTTTTAGGGTCGTTCTGTTGGCTTTTAGAATTGCCTGAATTTTATCTTTGATATCTAAGACCTTTTCCAATGGCATACGAACCACCATCTCAATAGAATCAAGCTCTAATCCCAAAAAACAAAGGACTTGTGTCGGACCCTCTGTTTTATCTTTTGCTAAAGGTACATTAAGCCATTCCATGTAAGAAAAGAAAACTGACATCAGCTGTTCACACTGACTTGTATCTTTCTTGCCTCCACCCAGAAAGTCATCTAAATAATGCAGAAGATTGTCATTTTTGGCCTTATTGCGTACCAAAAACTCTAGAAATGTTGCAAACTTTTCAAAAATGCTGCAAGATATGCTGCAACCAAAAGGCAGACATTTATCAAAGTAATACTTGGTGTCAAATTTAAAACCTAACAACTCGAAATCTGTTGGGTTAACTGGCAATAACCTAAAAGCATTCTTAATATCTACTTTGAATAGTAATGCTCCTTTCCCTAGTCGTTGTACCATCTCCACTGCCTTATCAAACCCTGTATACTGAACTGAACATAACTTTGGGTCTATGAAATCATTCACTGAATCACCTGATGGGTATGAAAGGTGATGAATGAGTCTAAATTCTCCTGGTGATTTTTTGGGGACTAATCCAATAGGTGAAATTCTTAAGTTCAGAAGTGGCCTCTCTACAAAAGGCCCTGCTATTCGACCCTCAGACATCTCTTTATTGATCTTTGCCTGAACCACTTCTGGATACTCATTTGCAGATTTTAAGTTTTTGGCCTCTGTTGCATGTCTTGGGCCTTCATAATTAATACTAAAACCATGCCTAAAACCATCTAAAATGAATTTTGCATTAGTACAATCATATTCCTGCAATGCCATTTCCAAGTTAACTATATTTATTGGGGACTGAGCAAGGCTAAAATCTTCTGACTGCCTGAAATAACATGTACCTGCTTGCCTATTAAGACGATCAGTTTCTTTTGAAGTAGCCCCGAGGACCCGAGGGTCTACTAAATCCCCTGGCAGGTACCCCTTTAAACATGCGTCCTGATGAGGACGGAAATGGAAATGTACTATAATTGCTATGCATAGCTTTGGGGCATGACCTTTTACCATGTTCTGCTGATGAACAGATTAAGCAAAGATGTGCATACCTGCAAGGTTTCCAGCGGCATATGCCATTATTAAATTCTAAACAACGGGCTGATGCAGAAGTAACTGTGGCAGTTACCCCTACCTGCAGACTGGGCTGGGATGGGAGAGAAAGCACTCTAAACCATAAATCAGGATTAATTTTGTCCCAAGCTCTTGGCTGGCTCTCCTGTCTCATTCGGAACTGCTCATCATAAACTCTCCATCCCATACCTGTTTGCCTAGATGCTACTTCTCTTATTAAGGCCATGTATTGAATAAGTTCTTGAGCCTTAGTTGGGTGCTTCATCACAAAAATGCTTATAAAAATCAAGAATGCATCAGACCATTTTTCAATAGATGAAATTTTATCCTTGCAAGTTTGGACCTTTGCTTCAAGCTCTCCCTGCTCATTTACTCTAATTAAACCCCCTGTTTCATACATTGCTGACAGTTCTGAGCTACTTTTTAGCAAGCATGCTAAATTAATGTATTTTCCGAGCCAAATTTTTTGGCAGATTTGCTGTGGGATGTGAGCTGCTATTCCATCCCCACTACATCTAATCATTTCCACATCATTATCTGTGGAAATCTGCAGCAGATTTTTTGTTGCATCATGATTAGGTTGCAAACAGTTTAAGTTTTCAGACTCTAAAAGTTTCTGAAAATCTATATAGTTGCCAAGGTTATCACTGTCACCTTTTGTTTGACCAGCTGCCTTGTCCACCATTGAGTCTAGCTGGATCACTTCTGGCATGTCATCTGAATCTGTCTTTTTCTGCTTTGCACCTGCAGCCTCTGTTCTTCCTCTTGCTCTCCTCTTTGCTCCTCTCCCTCTACCTGACATTCTGATGAACTTGGATTTCGTTTTACCAAAATTGCAATGCTTCTGTTGCCTTGAAGTTTTTCAGACAGGAAGTGACATCATTTGGAACATTACAGGAAGTGACGTCATTGGGAACATTACATTCATCCCATAGACATTTCAACCCCATAGCTGATAGTGCTCAATACTTGATTCATCCCCTGATCGTTTTGACCCCAAACTTACATTACTCACAATGCTGTCCCATGCACTGTACTAATCATGCTTTCCTTAACAGATTGCCAAGATAACCACTCTTACATAGAAATGGGGGCTCCAATGGCTTTATGCAAAAATAAAGGAGATTATGATACATAGTCATAATCATTATTAGTGGTGATTTAACTCTTTCCCTTATACAAAAGCTTTTTCACACATTTGCAAACAGAGAAGACCTAGATCAAAAGGCTCCTTTAGGAGCCATCTGATCAGGTTCTACTCTTTTTGCTAATAAAATAATAATATAGGTCTGATTCTGCAGTTTCTGCCATGGTCAAAAACCTTTCCCGTGTTCACATGCCATTGTACAGATTCAGTTAACCCTTCACATTAACACATTTTCACACTTTTGCAAACAGTAGACCCAGATCAGACTGCTCCAATAGGAGATCAAAGTTTGCTGTGTTTGCTTATCAAATTATAATAGATCTCACTCTACTGTTTCTACCAGTACCAAAAGTCCTGTGCACATATATGGCATTATAAATATTCAGCAGCAGTTAGCTTAACCCGTCGCTTGCAATTCACGTCAATATACCTACCTGTAAATAGTGAAGACCCAGATGAGACAGCTCCTGCAGGAGCTGTCTCATCAGGGTCTGCACCATTTACAAGTTGACTGTGCAACCAATGCACTCCACAGCAGTGATTGCACAGCGCAATACTTGTACACAGTGAAGATATATGTAAATATACAACAGAGCATGGGTAAAGAAGGAGAAATGTGTTTTAAAATTCAGCAAGCGAAGGGTTAATGCACATGGTCCTAAATCTGCAGCAGCCGCATTGCCTGTGAGCCTGATAATCATTACAACTTTAATTTGTTACAGCTTGGAACAGTCATCGATGGCATGTTTGAGGGGAAATGCCCAGACATTTTATCCTCTGGCGCTAAGGTATACCTAGACTATGAGACAAGCAGTGGGACCTTCTCTGGGTGGCCTAGTAAGGAAAAGGATGCCTTCTGTGGGAGATATTCCCTGAAAAATCCCCACAGGATCTTCAGAATTGGGGATGACGACATTGGAATCGCAGTCTCAACAAGCAGAATGGTAGGTAGTATTATGCATTACTAAGATATGCATAATAAGTTTAGTGACATTATTTATATTTGCCTGATTGGAAAGAACTCAAGCTTTTGCATTTATATGAATGTTTTGTTTGTTATAATTTAACCCTCTACTCCATAGATACGCATTCTATGCCTTTGCAAACAAAGTAGACCCAGATTAATTGGCTTCTTCAGGAGCGATCTGATCTGGGTCTAATGTGTTTGCAAAGGCATAAATGTCTTCTGAATGAAGTAAAGGGCTAACCTTTTACTCCAAGAATATTCATATAAGAATTAATGACATCATGAATACAATTAGATTTATTGTTATAATAGGGGCATGGACACAAAATATATTGGCCATGGCAGGAACTGTATAGAGTCATATCTATATTATATCATAAGCAAATAGGGCAGACCCTGATCAGACAGCTCCTATAGATCTGAGTCTACTCTGTTTGCAAAGGTGTATAAAGGCATATTTATGGAGTAACGGGTTAATGTGCATAATACACATTGTTTTATTTACTATTTGTTTCTGTTGTTTTTTTTCTGTAGCTGTGTTTTGCATACAAGGGAGTTCTCAGGAACTACATATGGCTGAGATATTCGTACAGAGATGCTTCGTCGGAGGAGACTGTTACACGCACAGACGCCTATGCCCATACTTTCTCCAGAGACTCCAGTACAAGGTATGTCTGAAAGTTAATAAATATTCATCAGGTGACCAATTCAAGCATTATGCTTTATTACAGTTCATCCACATGATAAAGGATACACATGATAAAGGGTTAATTTTTAAGTGTGATGCTTTAATACTTCTCTGTCTCATCTGTATCAAGTAAAGGGTTAATTTTTAAATGTGATGCTTTAATACTTCTCTGTCTCATCTGTATCAAGTAAAGGGTTAATTTTTAAGTGTGATGCTTTAATACTTCTCTGTCTCATCTGTATCAAGTAAAGGGTTAATTTTTAAGTGTGATGCTTTAATACTTCTCTGTCTCATCTGTATCAAGTAAAGGGTTAATTTTTAAGTGTGATGCTTTAATACTTCTCTGTCTCATCTGTATCAAGTAAAGGGTTAATTTTTAAGTGTGATGCTTTAATACTTCTGTATCATCTGTATCAAGTAAAGGGTTAATTTTTAAGTGTGATGCTTTAATACTTCTCTGTCTCATCTGTATCAAGTAAAGGGTTAATTTTTAAGTGTGATGCTTTAATACTTCTCTGTCTCATCTGTATCAAGTAAAGGGTTAATTTTTAAGTGTGATGCTTTAATACTTCTCTGTCTCATCTGTATCAAGTAAAGGGTTAATTTTTAAGTGTGATGCTTTAATACTTCTCTGTCTCATCTGTATCAAGTAAAGGGTTAATTTTTAAGTGTGATGCTTTAATACTTCTCTGTCTCATCTGTATCAAGTAAAGGGTTAATTTTTAAGTGTGATGCTTTAATACTTCTCTGTCTCATCTGTATCAAGTAAAGGGTTAATTTTTAAGTGTGATGCTTTAATACTTCTCTGTCTCATCTGTATCAAGTAAAGGATTAATTTTTAAGTGTGATGCTTTATTACAGCTCTATCACATCTGTATCAAGTAAAGGGTTAATTTTTAAGTGTGATGCTTTATTACAGCTCTACCACCTGGTACTACACTTGCTTCAATATGTATACCAAAATCATGAGCTCTCGTGGGTTGGACAGTAACCATCGCGTGGAGGAGATCTGGGTAGCCAGAGAAACGCTAGAGGATGTTTTTGTAGATGCCCTTTTCATTGGAGCCTCTGAGACCACAACAGACACTGGTGAGTCTGGCGTCTATGTATGGACAAAATATATGTGTAACTCACCTACTACAAACACTGTATTGATATGT
Organism: Azorinus chamasolen; assembly: GCA_963576725.1. Lineage (NCBI taxonomy): Eukaryota > Metazoa > Mollusca > Bivalvia > Cardiida > Solecurtidae > Azorinus > Azorinus chamasolen. Next base: position 67,465,355 of record OY755248.1, read on the forward strand.
CTCATGCAACAAATGAACCTTTACTCCATGAATATTCATATATAGAGGATCTGTTGCGAGTTGTCTTTTAAGATCACATGTTCCTAAACGAGCCTTAGAAAATGTCATTAAGCGAGCCTTGGCGAGCTTAATAACATTTTCTTGGTGAGTTTAGGAACATGTGATCTTAAAAGACAACGAGCATCAGATTCTTTTTCTCACATATCAAAAAAGTGTATTTTCGCCGTTTAAATGACATGTAAACATAGGTTTCCATGGCTTGACGTCATATATGACGTCATACGTTCTAAAGTGATCTTACACGTGTTACAGATAAGGAAATCTTAACCTGTTGTTCTAACTCGGAGATAAGGGAAGGCATGTGAGAAAAGAGATTATGACATTATGAATATTGACTAGATTATTTTCTATAATCTTGTACTACTTACATGAACATTTTTGCGTGTTAAACTGACCATAATTGAAGCTGCTGTTACATACACTTGTAAAAGGATTATTTCAACTATTTATTTCAGAAGTGCCCCTTCGCCGCCTAGCACCAGCCATGCCCAACAATGCTGTAATTAAAACGCAGACTGTAGAAATGACATCCTCAGGAGTATTCAAGATCACATTGAAACCTTTTGACTGCGGAAACCAGTTCCCACTTTTTGAACTGACAAATGGCAAGGTAAACAGACCCATATGAATCATAAGAATGCTTTTTGGAAAGGATGATACCATCTTCAATGGATTTTGATCCAAATGAGATGCCCAGTATATGAGTATTATATTAGAAGACAAACTTCTCAATGTTTAACCCTTTACCTGTTCAATATTCATGTAAAACATAATGACATCATGCTTGTTTTTTTTATAATTTCATATAAAGTAAACAGAGCAGACACTTTGGCCCAGATTTTACAATTTCCTTTAGATTCAATGCATTTATGTTATTCCCAATTAGCTATAAAATTATGAAGGCCTATAGAAACTATAGTATGGTAAATAGGTTAACTAAAATACTGACACAAGAAAAGAATCAAGTTGATAAGGGGCATTTATCAAAATATCGGAAAAGAAACAAATATTATTTAATATATCAGCTAAAAAACAACCATGAATACTATTATATTATACTCCAAATCTGTCTCATGACTGCTCTCTTCATTGTTACTTTACTTGTGTTACTTATGTTTTCTCTGCGATATTCTCACTGTGATATATTTTTCAGAATTAATAATTTTGTTGTTTCTCTATGCCATGCCAACAGTTCCAAGGACCATAACATGTCATCCTTGGTGTTTGAAGCATGTTGTGGTTCTCTTGTGAATTATTGATATCATTATTTTAATCGTTAATTTATTGTTAATTTTTTTAATATTATGTATGTTTATTAACCATTACATATATTACTTTGCTGAAATAAATTCTTGTACCATGGCAGAGACTAGTAAAAGATCTACGTTTTTTCATAAACAAACAGACTACTCAACAGACACAGATCAGACAGATCCTACAGGAGTCATCTGATTTTGGTCTACTCTGTTTTCAAAAGTGCCATAAGTAAAGGGTTAGTTCATATATAGTCTAGTAAATGGAAGTAAACAGCATTAGGATTTGTTGTTTCAGGTGACCTCAGGGAGTCTTACAAGTTCTAGCAATACTGCCACTCTAAAGCTTGAAAATGGTGGTACTGGGTCTGTGGTTGTTGTGAGAAAGAATGAAGCCTCGCCGCCTGTGGAAGGATTTATTGACATGACTTTCAATGGAACAACCAGACCAAGTATGTTTTTATGAAGATATTATTTAAATTTTTCAGAAAGCAAGCATTAATGTTGAGGTATTCTGCGTTAACCCTTTACTCCATAAATATGCCTTTCTATTCCTTTTGCAAGCAAAGCAGACCCAGATCATGTGGCGCCTGTAGGAGTCCTCTGATCAGATTCTACTCTGTTTGCTTATAATAATACAGATATGATTCTACAGTTCCTGTCCTGGCCAAAGATTCCTGTGTTCATGTGCCATTATAAAAATCAATCTAGTTAATATTGATGATGTTGTATTTCTGATATGAATAATCATGTAGTTTATGGGTTAAACAAGCATTTAGCAGTACTTGTGACCTGCATCAAGCAGTCACATGTCTTTACAGATATGTGCAGTTGTGAATTTTAGAAAATACACATATTTAAAGGGACCGAATGTTTAATTCCTTATGCTGAAGTTTGAGTTTCACAAGTTGGAGATATCGAGTTTCCACTGCATTTTCTTTTTTATAATACATGTATTTGTATATTTCACTGATAATTTTTCATAACTTTATTCAGATTTTTCATAACTTTATTCAGATTGTTCATAACTTTATTAAGATTAAGGTCCATACATGTATGTACATAAACATGACTTATATATTTATTTTTATCTGCTGGAACAAAGAAGAAATATGTAACACAAATGTTGTAATTTTCAGAATTTATGCTTCCAGATTGCATATTTAGATTTCAATTTGTCATGATGTATTTGTTTGTTTTCCAGGACTGAATGTTTCTCTGGAAGCTTCACAGTTCCAGAAAGAACTAGAGACATTGAACGGAATAGGAGCATTGACAGTCGAGAAGGCTGGCGACTGTGCTAACTTTGGCATGACCATCACCTTCGAGACACTGCCAGGGGACCTACCACAAATGACAGTGTGTAGAACTGACTTTAGTTTTCCATTTCTCTACAAATACATTATTATCCCTACATGCCATGAATATTCATGTAAGAAATAATTAATACATCATGAATATTAATTGGCTGATTTTTATAATGACAAATGAACACAGAAAGTTTTGTCCATGGTAGACACTGTTTAATCATATTTATATTATTTCATAAGCAAACAGAGCAGATCCTTATCAGACAGCTCCTGCAATGAAATGAGAGAACTTTTATTTTAACCCATTCCCTGTTCTATATTTTTACCAAGTTTTAAAACCTTATGTATATTAGTGGACAAAATAGTTATAATGAAAAGTGTAACATTGTAGCCATTTGAGAGAGTGAAGAAACATCTTCCAAATTCCATTAGCAAACAGAGGAGACCCTGATCAGATGGCTTCTATAGGACTACTCTGCAAATGCTTGAAAGCTGTGACCAAGTTCATGACTTTGAGGACATTTTCTTCTGCAGGTTGATTCTTCAAACCTTGCTGGGATTAATGCAGCTGGCCAGATTAGTACCAATGTTGACGGTGGTCTGTTTTATGACCCATTTACTGGTGACATGTTGTCCACTGTCCACACCAAGGCCCAGGTGAGGCTGATGATCAATGACGTACCCGTGGCCTGTACCGGAGACTGTTCCTTTGAGTGGGATGCTGCCTCGACCCCTACAGTAACTGGTGTTTCTCCAAACTCAGGTAAGTTAGGAAATTAACCCCTTACTCCATGAATATTCAGATAAGAAATAATGACATCATGAATATTGATGAACTGAATCTTTATAATGGAAGCATGAACAAAAGAATTTTTATCATGACAGAAGCTGTAGAATCAGGTCTATATTATATAAAATGGAAACAGAGCAGACCCTTATCAGACGGCTCCTACAGGAGCCGTATGATCTGGGTCTTTTCTGTTTGCAAAGGTGTAGAAAAGCGTTTTTGTTGTCAGACTAAAGGGTTAAGTACATGTATAGCAGTAATAATGTTGAGCTCTAACAAATCTGCATTAGAAAATTTGTGTTTAATTTTCAAAACCACTAGTTTTAAAATTACAAAATATTGCTTTACTTTTTGCATGTTAAGTAATTTTTCATCTGCAATAATTGTTTTCTGTTTCAATTCTTATCCCATTCTGTCATATAAACACGTTTTCACACATTTGCAAACAGAGTAGACCCAGATCAGATGGCTCCTGTAGCAGCCGTCTGATCAGGGTCTGCTCTGTTTGCTTATGGAATTTGAAAGATCTGTTTCTTTACTTTTTAAAATGGCTACAATGTTTCACCTTACATATTTCGTTATAATTATTTGTCCATGAATATTCAGTAGGTATTGAAATTTGGAAAAAAATATAGAACAGGGAAGGGTTAAAATAAAGTTTCTCTCTGCAAAAATATGGTCAAAGTATCAAACAGGTTGGATCCTGTTGAGGTATACGTAATTAAGGTTTTTGCTGCTAGCATGCAAACAGTTAACAGTTACAGTGTTTCAGACATTTTAGTATAATATTTTAACTCGGTAACCTTTTACCCGATAGAAGAGCCTTCTTTGCCCTATACAAACAGGGAAAACCCAGACCAGACAGATCATGTAGAAGTCCTCTGATCTGAGTCTGCTCTATTTCTTCATAAACAATATGCATTCTACAGTTCTGCGTTGGTAAAAAAATAGTATCCTGTGTTCGTATGTCATTATAAAAATTTCAGCTTCTATATATAATATCATTGCTTCTTTCATTAATATTCATCAGGTAAATAGTTAACCCTTTCCTTTATATAAACACCTTTTCACGTTTTTGCAAACAAAAAAGACCCAGATCAGATGGCTCCTGTAGGAGTTGTTTAATCAGGGTCTGTTCTGTATGCTTATTAACCCAATCCCTCATATTGACGACTTTTGATGACTCTGTAAAAGTCACTTTGTGAAACCATTGTGATAAATAGAGCATTTGCTCCTATAGGAGCAAATGCTCTATTTATCACAATGGTTTCAAACTACAAAATTCTAAAATTTCCCTTTTCTCTAGTTAATGTTCCTTTTCGGTAGATTTATTCAAAGAGGTTGGGTCTAAAAATAGCCTATGAGGTAATGGGTTAAGGAAGTTTATAGATCTGATTATGCAGTTTCCACAACAGTGAAGAAAAGCCCTTTCCAATATGCCATTATATTGATTCAGTGGATGAATATTCATGACTCATGAGGTCAAGAAATTTTGAATAAACATGAAACTGGAAAAGGGTTAAGACTACTGAAAGTTTTTCTTTCTTGACAAATTCAGTTTTAAAGAAATGGCGTCCTTTCTTTGCTTGCTACAGATTGTTTCAAAAGTTTTTGTCTTTAGTTTTATTATTTTTCAGTCTTCATTTTCTGTTTCTTGTATTGGTAGGTACCAGTGCCCTTGGCACAACAATCACCATCACCGGCACAGGATTCAGTTCTACACACTCCGAAAATGCTGTCACCATTGGCGGAGTGAACTGCCCAGTCACAGCACCAGCTACTAGCACCAGTATTACATGTGACGTGGGCAATGGACCTGTCGGCAGTTACAATGTGGTAGTCACGGTAACTGACAAAGGTGACGCCACCCACTCCAGTGGTTCTGTAACTTTTGAGTACACAGCAGCAATCTCCAGCATCTCTCCAACAACAGGAAGTCTCGGTGGTAAGTTGCTATTTGTATATGTAGTAATATTGCAAATGATTATGGTGAAATGTGAAATCCTCTACCAAGTTTAAGCCTTTCATACTCAGTGAAATCTATATAAAGACTGATGGGCTATTCCACTCTGAAAATTTAGCGTTGAATGGGTTCATGAAACAGGAAATCACTTACATATGGAAAAAAAATAATTTAACGTTCAGTAAATTGTTCGCAAACTTTTCATATGTGTTTTATGTCATGCTTCAGGTGGTATCACGCTGACCATCGATGGTTATGGTTTTAAGACTGGGGCCACTGTGACCATCAACTCCAAGTCTTGCGCTGTCATAATCAACCAACCTGATAAAATCACATGCACTTTGCCAGCACAGGTAAACATTATTTCACTCTTTGTAGAACACTCATGATAACAGTAGAACCTGTCCTAAGTGGCCAGTCATTTATTGACCATAGGAGTCTTAAAAAGCAGACGGTTGCTTAATGCATGGCAAATGTAATGCAGAAAGCTCCCATAGGAGGTTTCTGCATTACTTTTGACCTGCATTAAGCTACCACTTGTCTTACAGACCCATAATAAGACCAGTTTTTTATGGCTGCTTAAGCCTTTCCTTCATGTAAACGCTTTTTCACACATTTGCAAATACAGTAGACCCAGATCGGACGGCTCTTATAGGACTGTCTAATCAGGGTCTGTTCTGTTCGCTCTGATAGTTCTGTTTCTTTACTTTCAAAATGGCTACAATGTTCCACCTTCCATATTTCATTATACCTATTTTATCCATGAATATGCAGTAGGTATTGAAATTTGGAACAGGGACGGGTTAAGACAGGTTCTAATGTAGCCTACTCTGCTGTTTTATCGAATCTAAATACACATCAGAATGAATGCAAGTAATGCATTCTCATAATTATGTTTCAGACCTCTAGTGGTACCTTTGATGTGATCGTGTCCTCTGGTTTGGCAAGCCTTTCCTACAGTGGCTACTTCTATGACTCCTCCCTGACACCCATTGTGTCAAGTGTGTCCCCCTCCACCTTGGGGGTAGCAGGTAGGCGTATTGTCTAACAGCTTACATTCATATGGGGATGTTTTTTACTATGTATAGGGCCAGTGGGTCTTCAAACCCTTTATGCCATTTGTACACCTTTTTACCTCTTAGCAAATAGAGTTGATCCAGATCTTACGAATCCTGTAGGAGTGGTCTGATAAGGGTCTGCTCTGCTTATAGAATTATATAGATCTGATTCTACAGTTTCTGCTGTGGTGAAAAGTTCCTGTGCTCATATGCCATTATAAAAGTCAGCCAATTAATAGTCATGCTCTCATTGTATCCTACATGAATAGTAATGGAGTAATAGGTTAAATTACATTTTGATGAAAGATTAAAGAAGATAAGTATATTAGTCCTTAAGACATTCCCTGATAGGCTATATTTAGATCCAACCTCTTTGAATAAATCTACTGAAAAGGTGCATTTACTAGAAAAAGGAAACTTTAAGAATTGTGTAGTTTTGAAATCATTGGGATATACAGATGTATTCATGTAAGAAATAATGACACCATCAATATTTATCAGCTGATTTTTTATAACGGGATATGTACATAGGATTATTTGATATTGGTAGAAACTGTAGAGTTATATAAATCTATTATAATTTTATAAAACAGAACAAACCCTGATCAGACGACTCCAACAGGAGCCATCTGAACTAAGTCAACTCTGTTTGCCAATGGGTTTATATGAAGAATGGGTTTTTATATGTTAAATATCTGGTTCCCACCTGGTTGCCATGGAAAAAATTGCTTTATTTTATAGTTTAAAGCCTAGAATGGCATTCCCTCATATTGACACCTTTTGGTGCCTCTGTAAAAGTCGTTACATGTATTTGAAATCATTGTGATAATTAGGAGCAAATGCCCTATTTATCACAATGGTTTCAAAACTATACACACTTTTAAAACAAAATTCCTTTTCTCTAGTAAATGCTCCTTTTTGGTAGATTTATTCAGAAGTCTAAAATAGCCTATGAGGGAAAGGGTTAACTAAGATTTATAATAGGCATAGTTTTGTATGAATGTTCATCACAATGAAGGAACACTTAATTACATTATGTTGATAATTCTTGCTACAGGAGGAAGACTGACCATTTCCGGCTCACTTTTCGGAGTCACTGAAGGATCTGTGGTTGTAGGGTCAGAGGGGACTAGCATTGTGTCTTGGTCTGACAGCTCAGTTGTAGTAGACATAGGGGCAAGAGACCCTGGAACAGCAGATGTAAAGTTACAAACATTGAGTGGCTCTGCATTGTTAAGGTAAGTTTCTAGATTGGTTGTAGAGGACAAATTTGTGAAATATAGAGTCAGGTCTATATTATTTCATAATCAAACAGAGCAGAGGCTGATTAAACGGCTCCTCTAGAAGCTGTCTGATCTTGGTCTACTCTGTTTGCAAATGTGTGAAAATGCATTTATATGAAGGAAAGGGTTAACACGTAAAGATACGTCGATGTACTTTAATTCTAATTGTACATGTAGTATGGTTGAAACGAAGATTAGAAAGATGATGAACCACACCTTTCAGAAATTTCAATAATGTAATTATATAATAACAATTTAGACATAAAATATAACAGTTTTCATATTGTTTTTGCCCTGTCTGTTTGTTGGTTTGTGGACAACTTTAACATACTTACTTCAAACTTGGCATGTGTGTGCAACTTATAGAGGCAAACATTTTTAGGGGTGACTTATTAAGGTCAAGGTCATATATCAAGGTCACAAGTCAAATCACGGGTTAAATTTATATTGGTAATAATCGTGGACATAGTCTTTCACAAACACATCTTGTTTGTGCTCTGTCAAAGAATTTATGAAGTTCACTGTTTTCAACAGTTTGGATGAAGATGAGAAACTTGTCATCAGATCAGGATCCAAACTTTGATATTATTTTGGAGTTTATGACAAAAACATGTATTTAAGTGAAATCTGCTTTGGAATTTGAACATGCCTTTTTTACCTTTGCAAACAGAGTACGCCACGATTAGATTACTTCCTACAGAAGCCATCTGAGCAGGGTCTGTTCTGTTTGCTTGTGAAGTAATATGGATCTTATTCTAGTTTTTGACATGGCCAAAAATGCTTGGGTTATTATGCTGTTGTAAAAAAATCACCTAATTATGTCTCCCTAAGTATACTGGTTAATATTCATAATGTCATTATTTCTTACATAAATATTCACGACATAAAGAATGAATGAAGGTAGTACAATAGCTAGGCACTCAAGTTCATTTGACATCAGTCATGCTTACATCTACATTTTATAAAGGTCTACTTCATTTTGTTATTCTTGAAATATGTTATTTTCTTGCAGTTCAAATGCATTACCTACTGTGACTTTTGACCTAAGCCTAACAAATGTCTACCCTCTGCGTGGGTCTGTCCAAGGTGGTACTAAGTTGACCCTCTCAGGCTCAGGATTTGGTACCAATGCTACACTGGTGGATGTTAAAGTGGGAGATGTGCCATGTGACATATCCAGTATTACAAGTAGCCAGCTGGTCTGTATGATCGCTAATGCCGGGACCGTTCACCAAGTCACCAACAGAGGAACAGACAGAGGTAAACACAGAATTGTTCTCAATGATTTCCTATGAAAATGAAGGCTTAACCCTTTACTCCATGAATTTTCATGTAAGAAAGAATGACAATATAAAAATTAATTACATAAATTGTTTTACTAACATACAGACACAGGAATTTTGGCCATGGCAGAAAATGTTGAATCAATCTATATTATATCATAAGGGTCTGCAAAGGCATAGAAAGGCATATGGAGTAAAATGGTAATATAAACTTTAATTTAGTGCAGACCTAGGTCAGAGGGCTCCTTAAGGACCGTTCTGTTCTGGATCGGTACTGTCTGTTATGTCACATCAAATGAATTGATTAGACCCGTCTCCTCTTATAAATGAATTATTAAGACCCATATCCGTACGTTGTTGTCATAGCGACTATAGTCATCTCCTCTGCAAACAGTTTTGATTACAATGCAAAATAGGTATTTTGCGAGGATCCAATATTTTCGATACTCATGTTATTTTTTCAGCTTGTATGGAAGAATATTGATGTGGATGATTTAATGGTTTAATCCTTTCCATCATGTAAAACGCCATTTCACATGCTGGCAAATAGAGTAGACCGAGATCAGACGGCTCCTATAGGAGCCGTCTGGGTCTGCTCTGTTTGCTAGTTGAATTACAGTGACCTGTTTCTTTAGTCTATTTATTGGCTATACTGTTTCATTTTCCATATTTCATTATTATACTATTTTGTCGATGAATATTCAGCAGGTATTTAAATTTGTAATAAATATAGAACAGGGAAAGGTTTAAACAGCACCATTTTCACTGTATGAACCCGTTGTTAAATTATGTTAACAGAGTTTATATTTTGCCAACAGCCTTTGGTATATTTTATGCCTTTGACAAGCCATATGTGACTGTCAACCGTGGTGACTTTGTCCATTGGTCATGGGAAACACCGGACTTTGTCAACAATGTTGCCCATGCTATCATAGAGGTAGAGAGTCCCAGTGCCTTTGAAGCCAAACCAGGAGGCTTTAACAGTGGAACCCCAACCAAAAATGGTAAATATTGTCTGGAAACATTTTTGTTATTGACCCTTAACCCATTCCCTCATATTGACACTCTGTAAAACCATTTGACGCCTCTTCGAAACCATTATGATTAATAGAGCATTTTGAAATGTCAGTAACAAGAGGAGTTAATATTGATATAGGGAAACATGATGTCCGAATATTTAACCCTTTTCTCCATGAACATTCGTGACAGAAATATTGACATCATAATTAGATTGATTCTTATAATGGAACATAGACTCAGGAATATTTGGCCATAGCAGAAACTGTAGAATCGTATTTATATATAATCATATTATCAAATTGTATATATTATATACAACTCCTATAGGAGCCGTCTGATCTGGGACTACAATGTTTGTAAAGGGGTAGAAAGGTGTATTGAGTAAAACATGAAAGTAATTAGTGTACACAAAATTCAAATACTAAAATCATCAATTCTCCACCATATCCCATTTTGTGACCCCTCTTTCGAATTGTCTCTTCAAGAAGATTCTAAAGAAAGATCACAACATAGGATTTGATGGAGAAATACAGGAGCTATCAGAACTACAGATAAAGGTGCACACCCAAATACTAAAATTGTCATTTCTCCACCAAACCCTGTACTGTTACCACTCTTTAGAATCGTCTCAAATCGTCTAAAGAGTAGTCACAACATAGGGTTTGGTGGAGAAACAAAGATCTTATTCCTGAAACTGATTTAATGCACCCATCTTATCTGGAGCTCTGAGCTATTCTAATACACTTTAACTTACTCATCTTATCTAGGACTTCCTTTTTCTGTTTACTAGGTCAGTATCAGTACCAGTTTACCCAGACTGGCACGTACTATGTCTGGAGTGGGTTCGTAGACCAGTACCTGATAAAGAACTACGTGGGAACCGTTGAAGTTGTTGATGCTGTATCTTCACTTGCACAGGTTGATGTTAAAATCTCTGGCAAGTCTGCAACTCATAATGTTGGAGGTAAGGCCATTGTATAAGGTTTCCTATGACTACCTGTCAAAACATGGGAAATTGTAATGAAAACATATAATGTAGCCTTCTAGCTGAGGGGTAAATCCAGGGCAGGGGCGTAGCTAGCGATACACGCTTATGCACATGCGTAACATCAGTCTGGAAGTTGAAAACATTCTTATGGCCAAAATGAAATAAAAATCGAAGGTTAAAGGGGTAGGCTTTGATAAATGTTCTGTCTTGTCATGTCAGCTTTAAACCCATTCCTTCATATTGATGCCTTTTGAAGCCTTTGTGAAAGTCACCTTTTGAAACCATTATGATATATAGAGCATTTTCTTCTATCTTAGCAAATGCGGTATTTATCAAAATGGTTTCAAAACTTCATAAGAAGCTTATATGCAGATTTCAAATCCCAGCAAGGTCAAGGTCATACTCAGAAACTGAATATTTGCTACAGTATGGTGTTTGCCTAATTTTTAGCTCGTCTGTTTCAAAGAAAAGTCGAGCTATTGTGATCACTGGGTCGTAGGCATTGTCATTGTCGTCAGCTGTGGTATGAAAAAACTTTAATGTAACTCATTACTCGAAAAGTATAAGAGGTATCAACGTTAAACTTCATAGGTTAGTAGATCTCATTGAAGAGAAGCCCCTACATAAGAACCATAACTCTTGATTTCTAATATTTTGGAGTTATGGCCCTTTATTTATTTTTTTCATTTTTTTAAAATTTAGCTGGTCAGGCACTAAATCAGACGAGCATTCGCGCCGCACACGGCTCTTGTTTATCTGTATGTTCATTTTTCCAGGTACTTCAAATCCAGGTGATCCCTCCAGCTGTCAGGCTGTGATCTCTGCTAAAAGCAGCTGTTCGGATGCTCTGCCCTCGGGTGGTGATTCCAGCAAGTTCAACTTTGCCTTCTGGACTTGCAGCACACCTTTTGTCAATTCTGTTAGCGAGAAGAATGGAACAGTCCAGACAGCCATTACCCTACAGGGTGAGGGCCTGTCTACTAGAGACTGCCAAAATGAGATCACATTTGGATCATCACCTTGCTTAGTAACATCATCATCTTCATCCTCAGTTACTTGTAATTTGGACAAGGTAGGAAGTCCCACCCTTGGGGTGGTCCAGCCTGTTACTGTACGAGTTGGAAATCGTGGATATGCAATTCCAAATATCATGGCAACAGAAGATCGCAGCTTTGGTTTACTGCCAAATATTGATGATATCCAACCTACATCTGGGTCTTTAGCTGGTGGAGCTACCCTTACAATTACAGGGTTTGGCTTTGGAACATCTCCTTACGTAACTGTCGGTGGATACCCTTGCAACATAGTCACAAGCACATATTCTGAGATCCAGTGTGAGACGCCTGCATCAGCATCCCAATTCACAAGGAATGTGGAGGTCAGTGTAATGATCAATGGTGCTCCTGTCAAAGCGGCCTGTGAAACATTGTCAAAGACTTGTACCTACATTTATTCCTCAGCTTTGAGTCCAACCGTGACAGCAATTAATCCAAGTTCTCTTGCTGGACCAACAACTTTTACAATCACTGGAACCTCACTTGGATCTGTAACATCAGAGCTAGCTGTAACAATAGGAGGGCAGACAGCTTCAGTGAGCTCAGCTTCAGACACTGAAGTTCAAGTCAGTTTGAGCAATTTACCTGCAGGCAGTAATGACGTCATTGTCAAGGTAAAAGATTACGGGAAGGCATCTGGATCTCTGACTGTAACAGGAACAGCTAACATCACATCTGTCTCACCATCCTCTGGCAGCACCTTTGGACAACAACTGATCACAATACAAGGCAATGGTTTTGTCACTGGTCAGACTACGGTGACTCTAGATGGAGCAACTTGTAACATTACCTCAATATCTCTAGCAGAAGTGGTTTGCCGTACATCCGCCCATGCAGCTGGCTCAGTCAGTCTTGCTGTAACCTCAAACTCTGTCGCATACACTCCAGAAAGCTTTGCCTATGACTCCAGCTCTACCCCCACTGTGTCGTCTATCAGTCCTATATCTGGACTTGCAGGCAGCACCCTCACCATCTCTGGCTCCAACTTTGCTGGGGGCTCTGTCAGTGTACAACTGGATGATGTACCTTGTGCTGTTACAAGTAGTAGCAGTTCACAGATACAGTGTACCCTGGGTAACCATGCAACAGGCTCTGTACCAGTGTCTGTCCATGTGACTGGTTTAGGAGCATCCAACACTGATGTCCAGTTTGAGTATCAGCTGTCTCTCACGTCAATCTCTCCAAATCTCGGTAAGACATACAAACTATTGTTAACCCATTCCCTCATATTGACACCTTTTGACGCTGACGCCTCTGCAAAAGTCTCCTATAGGAGCAAATGCTCTATTTATCTTAATGGTTTCAAATTACAAATTTCTAAAACATTTCCTTTTCTCTAGTTAATGCTCCTTTTCGGTAGATTTATTGGAAGCGGTTGGATCTAAAAGTAACCTATGAGGGAATGGGTTAACTCTTTACTCTTTTGCAAACGAATAAGACCCAGATCAGACAGCTACTGTAGCAGGGTTTGCTCTCTTTGCTTATAGAATCCTGTCGATCTAAGTCTATACTGTTTGGTATAGCTATGTATTCACTCGTTTTACATCGATAAAAGTGTAAAATAATTGGTTAATTGATATTCATAATCGTTGGTGTTTGCTATGAATATTCATGAAACATCATAACTCTTTACTCCATGAATATCAATGTAAGAAATAATGACATCATAAATAGTAATTAATTTTATATAATGACACATGAATAAAGGAATTTTTGGTCATGGCAGAAACAAGAATTATACCTATATTGTTTCATAAGCAAGCAAACTGATCAGACTGTGATCAGATGACTCCTAAAGGGGCTTAATCTGATCTGGGTCTTCTCCCTTTGTAAAGGCATGGGAAGGTCTATTTATGGAGTAAAAGGTTAATATCTTTTAATTATTTTTTTATTTTTCATAATAGCTATGCATGCCAGTTTCATATGACTTTGATCATAAACCCTTTATGTCAGAGACATATAAGGGATATTTTACATCTTTGCAAACAGAGTAGACCTATATCATAGTCATAAGCAAACAGAGCAGACTCTGACCAGGCAGCTCCTGTAGGAGTAACTGGTTAAACCCATTCCCTCACCTTTTCACATATCTGCAAACAGAGTAGACCCAGATCTGACAGCTCCTATAGGAGCCATCTGATGAGGGTCTGCTCAGTTTGCTAATGGAATTCAATAGATATGTTTCTCTTAGTCTACTTACTAAAATGACTACAATGTTCCCCCTTCCATATTCAGTATAACTATTTTGTCCATGAATATTCAGTAGGTATTGAAAGTTGAACTTAATATAGAACAGGGAAAGGGTTAAACCCTTACCCTCATACTTTCACTTTTTGATGCCGGCCTGTAAAAGTAATCTTTTTGGAACTATTGTGATAAATACATGTACAGCATTTTCTCTGTTTATTACAATGCTTTCAATTTAAAACTACATACCCATAATTCTAAAATTGTCCTATTTTCTATCAAATACTCTTTTTCAGTAGATTTATTCATAGAGGTTGAGTCTAAAAATAGCCTATTAGGGAATGGGTTAACTGATATGTCAATATTAATGCAGAAAGTTTCTTGCATTTTGTATTATTGTTTATGGTTTGTAAAGATTGCATATTTCTGGCAGTAAATAGTTTACCCTAAAGCATTACACTGTATGTATTTTGATTCAGTGGAGGTCAGAAATTGAACTTGACTGGTTCTTTGTTATAAGTGATTTTTTTGTTGTGTGTAGGAGGCACTGTTGGAGGTCAGATAGTGACTCTGACTGGTTCTGTATTATAAGTGATTTTTTGTTTATTTAGGTGGCACTGCTGGAGGTCAGAAATTGACCCTGACTGGTACTGGGTTTACATCGTCAGCCTCTGCAACAGTTTGCAATGAGCCATGTCCACTTGTCTCCACATCAACTACTGAGTATGTCTGTAAAACACCTTCTGCCTCAGGTATGTTTTTATACAGAGATCAAGAAAAGATGCATAAATTTAAACATTTTCAAAAATAGCTTCTTTATTTCTCCACGAAACCCATTACTGTGACCACTCTTTAGAATTGTCTAGAAGAAACTATTCTAAAGAGTGGTCACGGTATAGGGTTTCATGGAGAAATGACGATTTTAGTATTTAGGTATGCACCTCTGTATAGCTCTGTTTTTTATAAAATGACTGTCAGATAGTGAACTGATGTACATTTCAAACATTTTGGATTCAGATGAGATGCTCAGTATTTTGTATGGGTGAAACGATTAATCGCGATGTGAATTGAACCGCGATCTTTTGCCCTCGATTCGGTTCGGTTCAATTCGGTTCAACAGACCTCATTTTCGATTCGATTTTTATTATTAAAGGATAGTTTCTTAATGATTGGTAGCGAAATGAAACTAACCTATGAAAATTCGCCGTGAAAAGTCGAAATACTTGTTTTCCCGCATTAGAGCTGTCAAAACAAACATACTCATCGAATTCTGATAGACCCAAATCGATTGGATGAAGGCAAACTATTTTAGCCAATCAAATAACACGTTGCAATCGTTGTACTTAGTCTGATCGTCTGGGCGCTTTATTCAAGCGTCTTTGTGTTCTCTCAAAATGTCGGATGCTGAAGCTGTCAATCTACGTGCTACCCCGAAAAACTATCGCTCCAAAATGTGGAGTTTTCAGATTTCGCGAGAGCAACAACACAAATAAACCAACATGTAAGATTATTTTACAAATATTCTCTGCAACACAGGACATACGACGAATCTGTCAAATCGTATGGAACGGAGACACGGTACAGTTTGCAATTTACGTTTCGTCCAGTAAACTTGGTTGCAAATTTGTGTATGCTTAAATTTATGAAGCTGCGTATTGATAACTGGCTAAAATATACTCGCAGCAATGTCCAGTGCTTTTTGCTCAGAGACAGGGGGATGTTATATTTCTCTTCAACTGATAGCTATCTGTATCAGATGAAGAGAGACATAACATCTCCTCCAAGTGCTCAAATTCTTTTTTTCAGAAAAACTTACATGTTCTACAGAGTTTGGCTGTTTAGTCAATTAGACAATTAGCCAAGACTCATTATGTTAGTGTTACCATTTTGCTTGGTTTTAGTGACCAGTTATAAAAAAAAAAAAAACCTTCCAAAAACAAACTGCAGAAAAGTTTGGCTGTTAAAGTCAGATCTATCTGTGACAAGGCTATTATGATTTTTCCCACCTGTTTATGTCCAAGAAGTCTGTTTTCAGAGTTGTTAATACACAGGATTTATTCTACATAGTGCATTCTTTTCATTACAATCTTAAATCGAATCGAATCGAAAATAATCGAATCGTGTTGTAAAAAATCGAAATCGAATCGAATCGAATTTTTTTGAATCGTTTCACCCCTAGTATTTTGTCATTTCATTAGTATATGAGCTCTTTGACACTCAGCCAATAGTATCTTAACCCTTTGCTACATGAATATTCATGAAAGAAATGGTGACGTCATGAATATGAATTAAATTAAAACAAATTGTGTATAACCATTTACTCTATCAATACCGGTACACCTTTCTATACCTTTGCAAACAGAATAGACCAAGATCAACTCTTATAGGAGCCGTCTGATCAGGGGTTGCTCTGTTTGCTAACAAGATAATATAGATAATAATTCTACCAATTCTGTCAATATAAACTTAAGTCCAATCTTCATATTGCCATTTTGAAAAAATCAGTTTATTACAGAAATTCGACTAATAAATATTCATATCATCATGATTACATCAGGAAAAAGGTTAAATGTGAATTATATGAGATTTACCTTTGCGGCTTATAGGACATCCAACTATTGATTTTTTTTTTGAGTAGTTCAGTAATAAAATATCATGTACACTAATATTTGAAAAAAAACATTTCAGCCCAGACCTGTGGTGTTGAGATTAGCCTCAATGGCTTAACAAAGAGTCTTTCTGGAGTTTACACATATGATGCTGGGCTGACCCCGTCAGTAACAGGGGTGTCCCCCACCAGGGGAGGTACAGGGGGTGGCAGTACTATAACAATATCAGGATCAGGATTTGGGTAAGTGCCAGTTTATCTGTTGGAATGTGAAAAATGAGTGTACTGATATTTGCAAACAGTGTAGACTTAGATCAAAGGGCTCCTCTAGGAGCCCACTGATCAGGGTCTGCAGTGTTTGTTATTCAAAATACACTCGCAGTTGTACATTTTTATACACTGATGGACCATTCCGCTCTAAAAATTGACCTTTCAGAGGATCAGCCTTTTAGATAGAGATAGATAGAGGTGTTTAGATAGAGATAGATAGAGCACTTTTTGTAAGTTCGAACAAACAATAATCATGAAATCCAGTTGCGATCGTCGTATGTTAGAACTTGTAATGATTTCAGTTGTACGATGGTGTGCAGTGGTCTAGGGTTAACACGTTTGACTACTAATCCTGAGGTCCACGGTTCAAATCCTGGTCCTTCCCGGAAATTTCGGAGACTCTTTTCAGGTTCTCCCACCTACACCTTCTTTCTACCCAGGGGTTAAAATGGGTACCTGTGACGGCCACTAGCCGTTACTTGGACTGCGTGATTGCGCCATATGTTAGCAGTGCTTAAACAAATGACTAAATGACCAGGGGAGTACGGTAAATGTAGTCGGCTGAGTGGTCCTTTGGACTGAAAGTAGGCTATAACTAGGTACTTTACTTTTACGATCTGAAGTGAAATTGGTCCCAGACTCCTAGAGCAGTTTCTGCTAATGATCTACACTGTTGTGTAATTACAAAGATGTAATAAGGTTTAACCCTTGCCCTTATGTAATGCCTTGTTATTGCCTTTCCATAGGAGCAAATGCTCTATTTATTCAAAACTACACGATTCTAAAAATTTCCTGTTTTGTAAAAATAGCCTGTGAGGATCTGAGTTAAATCCATCTTTAACCCATTACCTCATTGGCTATTTTTAGATCCAACCTCTTTGAATAAATCTATCGAAAAAGAGCATTAACTAGAGAAAAGGAATTTTTTTAGAATTGTTGAGATAGATGGAGCACTTTTTATACGCCCACCTAATAAAGGTGGTCGTATATTGTCGTGGCCCTGTCCGTCCGTCCGTCCGTCCGTTCGTTCGTTCGTTCGTTCGTTCGTTCGTTCGTTCGTTCGTTCGTTCGTCCGTCAACATTTTGTTTGTCCGCAGTTTTCTGGGAAAACTATTTGACAGATATTAATGAAACTTCACACAAATGTTAAATGCATCAAGATCTGAAGCTGAGTTGATTCTGAGGTTCATTTGATTTTTCATTTCAGAGTTATGGCCCTTGTCCTTAAAAATATGCAAATAGTTTGTCCGCTGTTTTCTGGGAAAACTGTTTGAGAGATGTTAATGAAACTTCACATAAATGTTTAATGCATCAAGATCTGAAGCTGAGTCTATTCTGAGGTTCATTTGATTTGTCGTTTCGGAGTTATGGCCCTTTTACTTAAAAATAATGCAAATACATGCAAATAGTTTGTCCGCTGTTTTCTGGGAAAACTATTTGAGAGATATTAATGAAACTTCACACAAATGTTAAATGCATCAAGATCTGAAGCTGAGTTGATTCTGAGGTTCATTTGATTTTTCATTTCAGAGTTATGGCCCTTGTCCTTAAAAAATATGCAAATAGTTTGTCCGCCGTTTTCTGGGATAACTATTTGACAGATATTAATAAAACTTCACACAAATGTTTAATGCATCAAGATCTGAAGCTGAGTCGATTCTGAGGTTCATTTGATTTATCGTTTCGGAGTTATGGCCCTTTTACTTAAAAAATATACAAATACATGCAAATAGTTTGTCCGCTGTTTTCTGGGAAAACTATTTGACAGATATTAATGAAACTTCACACAAATGTTAAATGCATCAAGATCTGAAGCTGAGTTGATTCTGAGGTTCATTTGATTTTTCATTTCAATGTTATGGCCCTTGTCCTTAAAAAATATGCAAATAGTTTGTCCGCTGTTTTCTGGGAAAACTATTTGAGAGATATTAATGAAACTTCACACAAATGTTAAATGCATCAAGATCTGAAGCTGAGTTGATTCTGAGGTTCATTTGATTTGTAGTTTTGGCGTTATGGCCCTTTTACTTAAAAAATAATGCAAATACATGCAAATAGTTTGTCCGCTGTTTTCTGGGAAAACTATTTGACAGATATTAATAAAACTTCACACAAAAGTTTTAAGCAACAAAATTTGAAGCTGAGTTTATTTTGAGGTTCATTCAGTTTGTCTTTACAGAGTTATGGCCGTTGCACTTTACAAAAATCTGCAAAAATGAGGATTAGCTGTAACTTTTTTATTTAATAAGATATTCACTTCATTTTTTTAAAAAATAGTATCACCTTAATATGGAAATCAAGATCTGAAGCACAGATTAGAAAATGTCAACACTTATAAGGCATGTTGAATCAGAGAAAGTTTGCAAGTGGGCGTATTATGTACCGTATGCGGTACTCTTGTTGGAAGTTCGATCAAAGAATGATCATGAAATCCAGTTGCGATCGTCATATGTTGGAACGTGTAATGATTTCAGTTGTACGATGGTGTGCAGTGGTCTAGGGGTAACACATTTGACTACCAATCCGGAGGTCCACGGTTCAAATACTGGTCCTTCCCTTAGAGACGCTTTTTACCATTGTGATAAATAGAGCATTTGCTCCAGAGGTGCAAATTCTCTATTTATCACAATAGTTTCAAAAAGTGACTTTTACAGAGGCATCAAAAGGCGTCATTATGAGAGAATGGGTTGATCATAAGCTAGCATTGTTGAAATGACATCATTTATCCTCTTTTCTATAGAACATCAAGCTCTGATGCCAAGGTGACAATAGATGATGCTGACTGTGTTGTTGCCACGGTAACAGACTCCCAGATCACCTGTCAGAATGGACCTCACCAGGGTTCCATAAAGACTAAAGTAGAAGTAGAAATTGGCGGAAATGGAATAGCACAAGAGGTATTGAAACTTTGCAACTTGTTGGACAGAAAAATGTTTTGGACAATTTTAGAATATTAACCCTTTACACCATAGATGCACCTTTTCAAAGTGATTTTTACAGAGGCATCAAAAGGCGTCAGTATGAAGGAATGGGTTAACGTCTTGGCAAACAGAAAAGACCCAAATATAACACATCCTATAGGAGCCATCTTAACAGGGTCTGCTCTGTTTTGTTATGAAATTAAATAGATCTGAGTCCATAATTTCTGAAATGGTGAAAATTCATATTTGATATCATTACGAATTTCTTAGGTGAATATTCATGGAGTTAAGCATTATATGTTACAGATTTAGTGATAACAATATTTTATTTTATTTTTCAATACAAAAATGAAATTAACCGTTACTCCATGAATATTCTTGTAAGAAATAATGATATCACGAATATTAATTCCTTGTTTGTTTTAAAATGACATATGAACACAAGATTTTGTGGCCATGTTGTATCAGATCTATATTATTTTTCATAAGCAAATGGAGCCGACCCTGATCAGACAGCTTTTATAAGAGCCACCTTATCTGGGTCTACTCTGTTTGCAAAGGCATTAAAAGATACATCTATGGAAAAAAGGGTAACCAAATATACATAATGGGTGGAGTCCGGTATATGGTTATTCATCTGTGCTGAGCTCAGATTGTATGTTTTCCTTATAATAATGAAATAAAATACAAACATGATTTATCAAGTTAAAGTCTTTGTATGTTTTAGGGTTTTCTTTAATTGAAAAAGAAAATGAGCACATAAGACCTATTCAAACAGTGTACATCCAGATCAAAGGCCTCCTGAGGTTTTATTGCAAAGTTGTTTTTTACGCATTTTTTATTTATTTTGGCAGTTAATTATTTAAAGGCATATCATTGAGAATCATAACCCGATACAAACCTACTTTAATTACTTATCCAGACAGAAACTAATCGCCTTTAATTGTCCTAAATGCCACATCTTTATTGTTTGCTTAAGTCTTAAACATAATCAGAATTAATTTTATAAATAATGTTATCAATCTTCATATAGCAAATAACACCTTATAAGCATATAATCGGTCATTAAAAACAAAAAACTTTGTGTGACGAATAAAGTTGATGATAATAGAATTGTTTGCTAATGACTTTTGCTGTTTGGAACAAATTGCTCAGGTGTAATGTTTTGGTGCATTGCTATGGAAGTGCACAATTCAGTTAAGTTGTAGCAGAAATAATTTAGTTTGAAGTTAGTGAGTTTAGTTTAAGGCAAAATGAAAATCGATGGGGCAAAATGCCGTCTTAGAGTGGGGCAAAGTTCTGTGTGTGCAAAACTAGGATGGGCAAAATTCTGTGTGTGCAAAAGCATGATGGGGCAAAGTTCCACTATGAAGTTTTTAAGGATGGGGCAAAATTCCGTTGGGGCTTTGTTCCGGCCACCAAAAAATATTGCCATTTATGTATTTTTCCTGTCACTCAGTTTTGAGTTATAAATTATAAAGTATAATGTTTCTTTATTTCTTTTCCAACAGTCAAGCTCAGGAGATGCAGACTTTGAGTACATTGACGTATGGTCATCTAACTTTACATGGGGAGGAGGCCCACTTCCAGCAGCTGGGGAATTTGTGGTCATTCCTGCTGGTCAGACTATACTGCTGGACACGGACACACCAACATTCAAGTTCCTCCTCATCCAAGGTACAAGTTCTACTCAATTTAAATATTTATAAAGACCTGGAATTGGTTTGTCTTTAATACTTTTGTTCATATAAACGCCTTTTCACTTCATCGCAAACAGTAGACACAGATTAGACAGTTCCTTCAGGAGCCATCTGATCATGGTCTGCTCTATTGGCTTATGACATGACATGACATAGATCTGATTCTACAGTGTGATTTTTTTTGTCAAAGCAAAAAAATAAAACATTTTAAAAACTCAGCTAATAAATATTCCTGACTTCATTATTTTTTACATGAATATTGAACAAGTAAAGGGTTGAGAAAGAGGGTGCTTAACCATTTACTCCATGAATATTCATAAAAGAAAATTAATGACCTCATGAATATTAATTTAGTTAATTCTGAAATTGGTATATTTACACATGAAGTTTTAGCTAAAGCAGAAACTGTAGAATCAGATCAGTGTTATTCCTTAAGCAAACAGAGCAGACCCTGATCAGACGGCTCTTATAGGAGCCATCTGATCTGGGTGTACTCTGCAAAGGCGTAGAAAGGTATATTTATGGAGTAACGGATTAAAGCAAGTTGCATGCAATATTTTGGAAATTAAGAGTTAGGTTTGTTCATTCAATTTTCAATATTTTAATCTGTCTGCAGTTTGATAACTATTCTCATTTTGAAAACTTATATATAAAGTTTACATACCAGTAATATTTTTTTCAAAATTTAACATAATTATGTTCTTTCAACTGAAGATCCAAATCACTTCCTCTTTTTCAGTCTTGCTATGCATGTAATTCAGTGAAAATTCCAATGTTTGAAAAGCTCTTATCAGGTTATGGGTTAATGCAGGATGAAAGGAATGTTGTCGCCTTGTGTTACTTTCGTTCTTCATTAAGCTGTCACATACTTTAACCATTTCCATGTCCTGTAAAATATAATGACAGCATGAATATTCATTAGCACAATTTTTATAATGTAAACTTTTCGAGGGATTGTTTTGCTCATGTCAAAAGCAAACAGAGCAGACCGTAATCAGATGGCTCCTATAGGAGCCATCTGATTTGTGTCTACTCTGTTTGCTAATGCTTGAAAATGTGTTTATATGAAGGGAAGAGTTAAAGACTCATGGTTATTAATTCACTGGTTGCTTTGTAGAGGTCATACAGTAAAACCTCTCTAAACGGATGCTAAATTTAGTATAGATAGTGGTCTATGATACCAGTGGCAGCTTCATGCAGTGTGAAAGTCATCCTCTAGTAGCGTTTTGCATGACTCTTCACCCTGCATGAAGCAGCCACCTGGCTAAAAGGATCAAAATTCTTCTCTACTAGAATTTCTGTTTAGAAAAGTTTTGCTGTATGGTATTTTGATATTTCTTTGCCATTTTTCAGGTGGTAAGTTGATATTTGACGAGAAAGACATTGAGCTGAACTCAGAAATCATCATGATCACTGACGGAGGATTGCTACAGGTATGTTTACAGAAGATAATTTATATATACATAAATAATTTTAAATATATAATACCCCACAAATGAAGTTTGAGAGGGGGCATATAGGAGTCAGTGTGTTGGTCAGTCAGTTGGTCTGTCTGTCTGTCCGTGGCACAACCTGGCACAAATCTTGTTTGATTTGCGATCAAGGCAGCTGAGCAGCGGTGTTCCATCACCTTTAGTGAAAGTTCTAGTTATATATGTAAGTCTTTGCACTTGTAATTGTGCAAACAGTTTAGATGAAGCTGAGTCTCTGAGTAATTCAGCATCTGCTCAAGATCATAGCTGTTTGACATGCTGTCAGTAACTTAACACTTAACTCCATAAATACACTTTTCTACACCTTTGCAAACAGAGTAGACCCACATCAGATGGCTCCTATTGGAGCCCTCTGACCAGGGTCTGCTCTGTTTGCTTATGATATAACACAGATATAATTCTACAGTTTCTGCCATGACCAAACATTCCTGTGCCCTTGTTTATAACAAATTAATCTAATTAATATTCATGATGTCATTATTTCTTTCATGAATATTCATGGAGGGGAAAGGGTTAAGGAAATAGAAGAAAAAATAATTTTTAGCATTGTCACAGATCACAAGTTTTGCAGTCTGCTAAAGGTTCTTAAATTGGAATTTTCTCCATTGATTTTCTAGAACTATGATGAGATTGTCAAGAAGTTTGAATCCATATAGAATGCAGAGTAACTCGTCTGGATCTAGATTGTTTACCTATCTCAAATTTGTTAGCTTGCATGCAAAGATTGTTTTACTAATTTATCTGTAAGCTGTCATCGTGTAATCTTTTAGTCCTATGTGGTCTGTTTCTTATGAACAAGTACTCCTTTACTACTTGTACTCCATTTAGAGCAAACATATTGAAAGTAAATACAGCAGAAACCGCCTTAAGCGATCATTGGACAGAGCTCTAAATCTGGGTCTTTAAAACAGGTGGTAGCTTAATTCAGTTCCTCTAGGAGCCATCTGATCAGGGTCTGCTCTGTTTACTCATTATTTACTAAAGATATAATTTTACAAGTTCTGCCATGGCCAAAAATACATGTGTCAGTGTGCTTTTAAAAAAGTAATCTGGTTATAATTCATGATGTCATTATTTCTTTCAAGAATATTCATGGAGTAACGCGTTAGGTGATTGGTCTAAAACAAATAATATTTACACATGTTCCCTTACAGGTGGGCACAGAGTCAGCCCCATTCCAGCATAAAGGAATTATAACACTGCATGGACATCATCGAAGCAAGGAGCTACCCATATATGGCACCAAAGTGCTTGCTGTTAGAAATGGAACTGTGGATCTGCATGGTGAGACAATGATAATAAAAGCTGCCATTGTAGTGAGATTTTAACCTTAAAGACGCTCAAGTTCCCTTCACCACCTGTTGTTATACCCCCCACAACGAAGTTTGGCGGGGTATACTGGAATCAGGTTGTCCGTCTGTCCGTCCACACACTAACAAATGGGTAGTTGTGTAACTTTTTCCTTTGATCTTTTCTTGTGGGACTAGTCCCACAAGAAAAACTATTTTTGGCTCTAACTTTGGAAAAGAATGATCTGGAAGCTAACCCTAACCCTATGTCCCACAACTGGCCAGGTTAATGTCACAAGAAATGGCCAGGTTAATGTCACAAGAGATGGCCAGGTTAATGATTTTACTTGTGCGACTAGTCAGAAAAAGTCACACAACTACCCATTGGTGAGTGCGGCCGTCTGTCCGTCCGTGGACACAATTTTGTCCGGCCTTCTTCTACAGTTTTGCTTCAATTTTGTTGAAAGTTCATGTATAGCCATATGACCATATAAACCTGTGCACCGCATATTTCCATTATGATCGGACCACTACTTCAGGAGTTATCTCCCATTTTAGTCCCCTACCAATGTTTTCCGGTTTTCTGGACTTTTAATGGAAGTGACTCGAGATATCAACTCTATATGTAGTACAAAGCTAAATCTAGATAGGTTACAGCTTATGTTGCAATCTCAGCCAGGTTGAATAATTATTTCCAGAGTTATTGCCCTTGAACTTTAATTTTTTTCTTCAAATTTGGGATTTTCCAGACTTTTTTTGGAAGTGGTTGCAGATATTAACTTTATATTTGGCATGAAGCTAACTCTAGATGAATTACAGCTTAATTCCCAATCTCAGTCTGGTTGAATAATTTTTGACAGAGTTATGGCCCTTGAACTTTAATTTTTTGTCAAATTTTCAATTTTCCGGTCTTTCTTTGGAAGTGGTTAGAGATATTAACTTCATATTTGACATAGAGCTAAATCTAGATGAGGTACAGCTTAAGTTCAAATATGGGTCTGGTTGAATAATTTTTGTCAGAGTTATTGTCCTTGAACTTAATGTTTTTCTGAAAAGGTACCTAGCTTTAGAACTTTTGATTTGACAAAAACCTCATGAAAGGCTTTTTAAGGGTCTTGTTTCTCTGAATTATTCTTCATTTTTATTACATAAATTAGGTTGGGGCATGTATTGTTTTTAAATCTCTTCATTTTTCTGTATGTACATATGTTCAGATTGATGATAGGTGTTCTGACAAGCAGACAGGTGGGGGGGGGGGGGGGTATTCGTTAGCCTTTGGCTTACAGTTCTAGTTAAACCTGCATGATTAAGTCAGCTTGATATCATTTTGATCAATTTAACCCTTTCCCCCCATAAATATGCCTTTCCACCCCTTTACAAACAGAGTAGACCCAGATCAGACAGCTCCTGTAAGAGCCTTCTAATTAGGGTCAGCTCAGTTTGTTTATGAAAGAATATAAATATGATTTTACAGTTTCTGCCATTGCCAAAATTTCCTGCCATTATAAAAAAAATATCTTATCAATTCTTATGATGTTATTATTTCTTACATGTTCGTGGAGTAAAAGGTTGAATCAAAGTACCTGGATGGCAGCTAACAGTGTAAATCATGATCAAGCTGCTCATTCAGAGCTGGGGGTCTACACCACCTGCCTAAGTTTGTCTGATTGAATATTTAGGGTGGTTATGAGTTTAGTTAGTTTTACTTTCATAATGACACATGGACATGGGGATTTTCTTGGCCGTGATGGAAACTTTAGAATCACATCTGTATTATTTCAAAAAGCAAACAGAACAGACCCTGATCAGATGGCTCCTACAGGAGCCATCTGATCTGGGTGTACTCTGTTTGCAAAGGTGTCAAAAGGCATCTTTATGAAAGAGAGGGTTGAAGGTTTTATATATAACTGAAACTCGTCACGTCAGAAATTGATGACTATCTACTGACTTTTTTTATAACCCCAGTGTGTTGGTCGGTCGGTTGGTCTGTCTGTCTGTGGCATGTCAGTCCGTGGTCTGTCCCTCCATCCATGGCAGATTTACAATCAAGGCAGCTTAGTGGGGTATTCCATAATCTTTAGTGATCATTCTAGTTTGATAAGTTTAGCCCTGTATAGCTGAACTAGTGAAGGAACCTGTGCTATGGACGAGTTCTAGTTTCATTTTATTTTCAGGTATTGAGGTACCAATTACTTGGACACGTCTTGCTTCCACGTCTGCTTCCGGGTCAAACACTCTGACATTGGTCGATCCTGTTGAGTGGAATGTTGGAGATGAAATCGTAATCGCTGCCACTGGTCACCATCACACTCAGAGTGAGAATGAGAAGAAGAAAATTACAGCTATATCTGGTGATAAGATGACACTGACTCTAGACTCTGCCCTGGAAGCAGAACATGTGGGAACTGAGGAGACATTTGACAGCACACTGGTTGAGTTCCGAGCCGAGGTTGGCTTATTGACACACAATGTTGTTGTTAGGGGTAACACTGACCCACAGTGGGAGGATGAGATAAAGGCATGTGAGGCTGGATTTAACACAGGTTGGTTTTTTAACCCTTTCCTCCATAGGCAATTTCAAGACACAACCTCTTTGAATCAATCTACCTAAAAGGAGCATTTACTAGAGAAAAGTAAAAGTTTAGAATTGTGTAGTTTTGTGTACCATTGTGATAAATAGAGCATTTGCTCCTATAGGAGCAAATGCTGAATTTATCACAATGGTTTCAAGAAGTGGTTATTACAGAGGCGTAGAAAGGCGTATTTATGGAGGAAAGAGTTAATCCTTTACTCCATGAATATTCTATTCATTAGAACTTCTGTATTACAAATTTAGCCTTTATTGCTTCACATGAAAATTTGTGGTAATTTATGCGATTGTTGTAAAATCAAGACTTATGCTAGTGTGGTTTTACATTCTCTAATAAATTGGATCCCAGACCAGGGTTACAGATAAGGGGAGTATTGGGGTATGTACCCAATTAAAATTGTGGAAAAAGCAATTGTTTTTCAAAACAATGAGTAACACAAAGCAAATAAATATAGCAAAAAGCAAAAGAAATTTAGAATACCTAATGAGAATATGAATAATACCCAATTACGAAAATTGCCAATACCCAATAAAAATTGCAAAAACCCAATTCTGTAAAAAATCAAGGAGTAAATACCCATTTGCATCAAAACCATATCTGTAACCCTGCCAGACATTCTACGCCAGTGACAGTTTGTTGTCTTTTGGTATTGTTATGGACTGTAGAATCAGATCTCTTACAATTTCAGAAGCAAGCAGAACAGACCCTGGTCAGATGGCTCCTACAATAGCCATCTGATCTTGGTCTACTCTGTTTGCTAAAGTTTGAAAAATTATTTGTATTAGAAAAGGTTTAAACTAAACATTTCAACATTTGAAATGGATTTTTCTGTTTCAGTCAGTGGCTGGTTTATATTCAAATTATGCTGCAACATTCATGATGATGATGTTTTAATTTTCAGGTGAATTTGCTACACAGACCTGCTTCCTTGGAAGGTTTGGAGATGAAATTGGAAGCAGTCAGTTTGGAGCTATGATTCTTGTCCATTCCCCAGTGAAGGATACCCATGAAGCTCAAGCAAGAATCTCCTACACGGAGGTCACATTTGCAGGACAGGCTTTCAGACTAGGCCGTTACCCAATACATTTCCATTTGAATGGAGACATGTCTACAAGTTACGTGAGGGGATGTGGCATCCATCACACATTCAATCGAGCAGTAAATATACATGGCACTCATAACACAATGGTTGAAAAAACTGTCATCTACAACATCATGGGTGGAGCATTCTTCTTAGAAGATGGAATCGAAACAGGGAATACATTCCAGTACAACTTGGCTGTATTTGTTAGAGAAAGTTCCAGTCTTTTGAATGATGATGTCACACCAGCCTCATTCTGGTTGACCAATCCAAACAACACAGTGCAGCATAATGCTGCTGCCGGTGGGTCCCACTTTGGTTACTGGTACCGAATGCATGATAACCCTGATGGTCCATCATTCACTGCTGACGTGTGCTGCAAGAAAATACCACTTGGTATCTTCAACAATAACTCTGCTCACTCGTTTGGCTGGTTTGGTCTGTGGATATTCCCAGATTATTTTCCAACTCAGGGAGGATGTGGAGGTTCTGTTGCTAAACCAGCAGTGTTCCAGCGCCTTTTTGCCTGGAACAATGATAAGGGTGCAGAATCTGTCAACACTGGAGCTCTTCAGTTTGATGATTTTGTTCTTGTACAAAACAAAAAGGCTGGTTATGAGGGGAAGAAACTCGTCAATGTCCCCCTCTTCACTGATGACAGCCCTATGGTGAAGAACAGCTTGATCGTTGGCAAAACAACTGTCATACCAAATGGTGTACAAGGCTGTACTAACGGAGGTATCATTTTCCCATATGGATTTGGTTTTCAAGTAAAGAATGTAACATTTGTTAATTTTGCTGAATCTGGCTGTTCAACTTTTGCCTGGGCAAGAATTACTGGCACATGTTCAGACAAGTGTGGTGGTTTCAGTTACCACACTGAGCAAATAAAATTTGTAAATGCACCAAATAAGGTAAATTATGCCTGGCTCTGGGAAGGAATAATTATTGATAAAGACGGAACTGTAACAGGAAAACCGGCTGGATGGCAAATTATCCCGACAGCAAATACACTTCCACCAGACTGTGAGAGTGCCCCTGACATCAGTTTTGCAGCTCCAGCAAGTGTGTGTCCAGATACATATAAATTCCATAGGTTCGCATTCAACGAACCAAAACCAACATCACTAGAGGGAAAGAACTTGATCATAAAAAACCAGTTCGGGAACGACTCTGTCCCATTCATGAAGAAGCGTATTACGCATCCATTTGGCTGGATGTGTAACTTAGTCGGTGAAGAGACATATGAATTTGTCTTTGAGAATGCAGAGCAAATTTCAAACATCAGTTACAGTGGTGCATTCTACGACTTTGGGGTAAGATTTTGCATTTTGTTACATACCTCTTTTGTGCAGTATTTGTTTTGTGATTATCTGTGCAATTCGTTTTAGATTCAAACGAGAGTTTTTAGATCCAAATAAGATTCTGAGTAACTACAGCATTTTCTACATTTTCACTCCCTTTATTTCTACACTAAACTGTATGTTGTGACCACTCTTTAGAATCATTTCAACCGGTGGACATGGTCGTGTGGCTAACGCGCTGGACTGCAATACCTGGGGTCACGGGTTCGATCCCCCGCTGGACCAAGTCCTTAGGACGAGACTATAAACCGAGGTCTGATGTATCAGTGCTTTACACTGGGCATCTAAAAGAACCAGAGAAACTCAGTCGATAATAAGAGTAGGGCATCCACCCGGGTTTCTCTGTATCCTCTCCGCTCTCTCTGGGGCATCCAATTAGCCCATAGTGAGCAGAAACGGACATTAATCAACACAAACAAACAAACAAAGAGTGGTCACAACATAGGGTTTGGTGGAGAAAGGGTGTTTTAGTATTGAGTATGCACCTTTATCTGTAATCTGTTTCTCAATGTTAGCTGTCCTTTTGAAGGAAAGCATGCATTATGCTTAGTACAGTTTGTAGTAAAATAT
Source organism: Azorinus chamasolen (assembly GCA_963576725.1). Taxonomy (NCBI): domain Eukaryota; kingdom Metazoa; phylum Mollusca; class Bivalvia; order Cardiida; family Solecurtidae; genus Azorinus; species Azorinus chamasolen. The sequence continues at coordinate 67,495,489 of OY755248.1, forward strand.
TACTCAAAATACTGTATTACCTCATATAAATACCCCGGAGCTATACATGTTTAAAAAGGAGCTTCATGCATTTTGTACACAGATGGTTGCTTATTGCAGGATGAAAGCAGTGCAGAAATAATCACCTACGGAAACTTTCTACATTTCTTTTCAGTTTGCATTAAGTTACCACCTGTATTTTGGAAATCCTATATTTTTTACCACAATAGTTTAAAAAAGGGACTTTTGCAGGACATCAAAAGGCATTAATAGGAGGGAATGGGTTAACCCTTTCGCTCATATAAATGCCTTTTTACGCATTTGCAAACAGAGTAGACCCAGATCAGAATGGCTCCTTTTGGAGCCGTCTGATCAGGGTCTGCTCTGTTTGTTAAAAGAATTTGATATTTCTGTTTCTTTAGTTTAAAAATTGCTACAATGTTGCTCCTTCAATATTTCATTACAACTATTTTGTCCATGAATTATGTAATAAATTCAGAACAGAGAAATGGTAAGGTGTTAAGACTCAGAACTGACCTTATTGGCTGTACGTGCTCTCTTCTATTGTCAGGCAACTGATTACATCGCAGTTAAAATGCCGCTGAAGGAGGCCCCTGATCGCTTCTCCCTAGATGGAGGTAACACTTTCATCAACTACACTAGCGGAACTCTGGACCCTACAACTGCAAAGAATGGAGACTGGGTCTGGCTGAACAATGAAAAGAAAGTGAAGTTCTTAGGTGAGCATATACAATCCTGTCTCATTTTGTCACTTTCCATCATGTAAATGCCTTTTCATGACCCTGCATGAATATGTGAATAAATCACCAAAAAGGACCATTTACTAGAGGAAAGGAAACCTTTTAGAATTGTGTAGTTTTGAAACCATTGTGATAAATAGAGCATTTGCTCCTATGGAGCAAATGCTCTGTTTATCACAATGGTTTCATGAAATGACTTTTGCAGAATAGTCAAAAGTAGTCAATATAAGGTTTAGCACCCACCTGCCTAAAAAGACCTTAATAAGTGTTCTTTATTAAAATTCAGGTTTAGAGGGGTGTTACTGTAAACAGATGTAAACAGATCATGTTAAACTTCTTTTTACTGTTGCAATAGTTCATGGGACACAGAGGAGGAAACGTGCAACAATATCTTACGGCGCTGACCGACCACTGTCCTTCACAACCTACAAGTGTTTCTACACTGACTGTGTTCCTCCACCTGACCCGAATACTATCCCTCCAGCCGACCAGCCTCTGGACTTTGATTACTGGACAGATGTGACCATTTGGAATAATACTGGAGATGGGTACATCACAGCCGACAGTAACAGGAACAGCTCATATGGCATTCCACAGGAACTGGACAATGTCAAGATTCCATATGGTAGGTGACAGCATCTGATACTCTAGACAGTGGTGACAATAGAGGGTTAATTAAGAGATGTTATTTTTTCAGGCAATAACATCTTCAGTTATTGTAGATATATTTATAAAACAAGATGTAATACCATTACCATACAATCTTTCATCTCCACTGATTTGTAAAACTGAATAAGTAAATCAGGCCTGGAAAATTCCGAGTAACTCTCTTGCAGGACGAGTAGAATTTCAGAAATTTTTAAAATGAATTTAAGTAAAATAAGACAAAAGCAACTGGCAGGACGAGTAAAAGTTTTAGGATTTTTCCAGCCCTGTATAAAATTTGGTAGCAATTTGATAACTTGAAATTAGACTGACACTTAGCAAATAGTGAAGACCCTGGTCAGACAGCTCCTATGTCAGTCATTTTATCTGGGTCTGCACTATTTTACCAAATTGGTCTGTTTAAATATTATGGGTACTTAGTTTGTTCTTTTGTTTGTTTTTTATATAATATGATTTTCAATGCAAGCGTTAACCCTTCCCTGTTTCATATTCATGTCAGAAATATTAATGACATCATTAAAATTATTAGCAGAATTTTTATAATGGTAAATGTACACAGTGTGTTTTGGTATTACATGTGGTAGATAATATAGAATCATATCTATTATTATTTCGTAGGCAAACAGAGCTTACCCTGATCAGACAGCTCCTATAGGAGCTGTCTGATCTGGGTCTACTCTATTTTCAAAGGCGTGAAAAAGTGTTAGTTTGAGAGAAAGAGTTAAAAGAGTCTGATCTGCCTTGCCATGGTGTTTCAGCAAATGGTTAACAGGTAAACTGGTGCAAGAATGAGCTAGTTATGAACATTCTGTACTATTTCAGGTATGTGGATTGCTATAAATGCAACCTCAATCAACAAACTGGGGACGTTGTTACTGGAAGGGGTTCTGGAGGTCATAGACACAGTGGGCTTCAATTATGAACTGAATGCAGATTTTATAATAATTATGGGTGGTAGACTGGTTGTTGGTTGGCCAGATAACCCATTCCAAAAGGCATCACTGAGCATCATACTGCGAGGAAATCACTCATCTGCAATATACAATGCTGGAGACGGTCCCAATATTGGTTCCAAAGCTATTGGTAAGCATTGTGTTAGACTAAAGGCATTTTGTTTCTTTTCAAACTATGTCAAACCTGTTTAATCCTTTCCTCCATAAATACTCTATTGTGGTAACTTCGGCATCCACATTGTCATTGTTATTTGGAAATTTTAATTTTGACTATTACTTCCTTAACCCTTTACTCCATAAATACGCCTTTCTGTGCCTTTGCAAACAGAGTAGACCTAGATCAAACGGCTCCTATAGGATCAGTGTCTGTTCTGTTTGTATATCGAATTTGAATCTACAGTTTCTGTCTTTGCTAAAAATTCCTTTAAACGTGTGCTATTATAACAAACTAATCTAATTAATATTCAAGGCGTCATTATTGTTTACATTCAGATATTCATGGAGGATAGAGTTAATATTCATGCAAATCTTATGAAACTTCACACACCTGTTATGAAACTTCACACACGTGTTCATCGTCACAGGGGCTACAATAACAAAGACCAGCATTGGCACCCACATACCAGGCTCTTGTTTTGATTAGTATTCATCAGAGTTAACCCTTTCCCTATTCTATATTCAGTCCAAATTCCAATACCTACTGAATATTTATGGATAAAACTGTTATACTAAAATATGGAAGGTGGAACATTGTAACCATTTGGAAACTAAAGAAACAGAACTATCAAATTCCATAAGCAAACAGAGCAGACCCTGATCAGACGGCTCCTTTAGAAGCCATCTGATCTGGGTCTTCTCTGTTTGCAAATTGTGTGAAAGGTGTTTGTATGAAGGAAAGGCTTAAATAAAATATTCATGGATGACTCAAAATCAGGCCTTTTAACCCTTTCCCTGTTGAATATTCATTTAAGAAATAATGACATCATGAATATTTATTAGCTGAATTTCATTCTATGTACATAAGATCTTTTGAACTTATAGAAACTGTAGAGTCAGGTCTTTTATAATTTAATAAACAGAGCAGACCCTGATCAGATGGCTCAGAATAAATAACATCATGAATATTAATTATATTATAAGCTCGTCTGTTTCGCAGAAAACTCCAGCTATTGTGATCACTGGGTCGCAGGCATTGGCATGAAAAAACTTTAATGTAGCTCATTACTCAAAAAGAGGCATCAACATTAGTAGATCTCATTGAGGGGAATGTCCCTACATAAGAACCATAACTCTTGATTTCAAAATTTTGGAGTTATGGCCCCTTATTTTTCTTTTTTTTTAATATAGCTGGACTAGAGTCAGATCTTTTATAATTTCAAAAGCAAACAGGAGCTGTCTGATCTGGGTCTAGTATGTTTGCAAAGGCATGAGAAGGCATTTATATGAAGGAAAGAATTAATATTAGAGTCACTGCTATTGACTTGATATTGAAATGACAAATTACTGGTAAACAGGAAGGTCTACAAGTTTCAAGACGAAAAACATAATGCATGCATTTGATATCAAATTTTTTATCTCTTCTCAATCATTTTTTTTCTTCAGGAATGTAGTAACTGCATGATCAATTAATAAATTGGCACTGCTTGAATAATATAATATTCCCAAAGGCCAAAGTTTCTTCAAACTGATGAGTTTCATAATTCTATATGTATGTTATTTATAGGTGTGTTTGGTGGCCTTGACCTGTTTGGAAAAGAAGTGGATGTGGTTTGGACACAACTTGCTGCTACAGCAACAGCAGGAGCCAATCAGATTGTGCTGAAGGAGGCAGTCACTTGGTCTGCAGGAGATGAGATCGTGGTTGGGCCAACCAGCTTTGATGTCTGGCAGACAGAGACTTTCAGAATCACATCTGTTGCTGCTGATAATGTGACCTTGACCCTAAATGATACCCTCAGATACAAACATATTGGTAAGAAGTACAAACGTTTATTTATTATTAACCCTTCGCTTGCTATTCACGTCAATATACGTACCTGTAAATAGTGAAGACCCAGATGAGACAGCTCCTGCAGGAGTTGTCTCATCAGGGTCTGCACTATTTACAAGTTGGTTGTGCAACCAGTGCACTCTACAGCAGTGATTGCACAGCGAAATACTTGTACACAGTGAAGATATATGTAATTATACAACAGGGCATGGGTGAAGAAGGAGAAATATATTTTAAAATTCAGCAAGCAAAGGGTTAACACTTTACTCCATGAATATTTGCTTTTCTACACCTTTGCAAACAGTGTCTACTCAACAGGAGCCGTTTGATCAGGTCCAGCTCTGATTGTTTTTAATATAATTTGGAAGTGATTCTACAGTTTCCCCCATGGTCTATAATTTGGAAGTGATTCTACAGTTTCCCCCATGGTCTATAATTTGGAAGTGATTCTACAGTTTCCCCCATGGTCTATAATTTGGAAGTGTTTCTACAGTTTCCCCCATGGTCTATAATTTGGAAGTGATTCTACAGTTTCCACCATGGTCTATAATTTGGAAGTGTTTCTACAGTTTCCCCCATGGTCTATAATTTGGAAGTGTTTCTACAGTTTCCACCATGGTCTATAATTTGGAAGTGTTTCTACAGTTTCCACCATGGTCTATAATTTGGAAGTGTTTCTACAGTTTCCACCATGGTCTATAATTTGGAAGTGTTTCTACAGTTTCCACCATGGTCTATAATTTGGAAGTGATTCTACAGTTTCCCCCATGGTCTATAATTTGGAAGTGTTTCTACAGTTTCCACCATGGTCTATAATTTGGAAGTGATTCTACAGTTTCCCCCATGGTCTATAATTTGGAAGTGTTTCTACAGTTTCCCCCATGGTCTATAATTTGGAAGTGATTCTACAGTTTCCCCCATGGTCTATAATTTGGAAGTGTTTCTACAGTTTCCACCATGGTCTATAATTTGGAAGTGATTCTACAGTTTCCACCATGGTCAACATTTCCTGTGTTCACATAATATTATAAAATTCTGTCAAATTAATATTCATGTTGTCATTATTTCTTGCATGAATATTCATGGAGTTAAGGGTTAGAATAGGCCCAGTAACCACTTACTATTCTAGAGCTTTGGGCTTGGGCCAACAACTAAAACTCTTAACCTTTGCCTTTATATTATGCCTTTTTATGTCTTTTCAAATAGAGTAGACCTAGATCAGATGGCTCCTGTAGGAGCTGTAAGTTCAGGGTCTGCTCTGTTTGCTCATGAAATCATGAAGCAATCTGACTCTGCAGTTTCTACCAATAACAAAATTTCCTGTCCAGGAATAATTGGTTTTTGTAGAACCTATAAAATCAGATCTATGTTATTCCATAAAATAGCCAGAGCACACCCTGATCAGATGGCTCTTACAGAAACCTCTGATCTGGGTCTAATCTGTTTGCAAAGGTTTGAAAAGGTGTTTATATGAGAGAATTGGTTAATAAAGATTTTATACTTGAGTAGTTATTTTGGTACTGTGTTAATGTTGATGTTTTTATATAAAAAAAAAAAAAAGAAGCAAACTTGGTAGAATATTATGAGACTGACATTCATAGTTTGTGTTGATTTCAATAACAGCTCACTCAGAGACGATTAACAGTCAGGCTGTGTATGTCGGAGCTCCAGTAGGCCTACTCTCAAGAAATATCAAAATCATCGGCGAAGACTACCCCACACTGTACAAACAGTCATTTGGAGCAAGAGTTATTGTTGGGCTAACAGTGACCAAAGGACAAATCTACACAGGTATGTCTTGGCATTTGCGAACAGTGTAAACCCAGATCAGAGGACTCAGGGTCTGCACTGTCTGTCATTCAAAATACTCTTGCAAATTATACTTTTTATGCCCCCCCAGAACTGTGATTAGGGGCATATTATTTTTGCTGTCTTTAGGTTGGTTGGTTTGTCTGTCACAACTTTTAACATTGTCACCATTACACATACATACTTCAAACTTGGCATGCATGTGCAACTTATGAAGGCAAACATTTTTAGGGGTGACTTATTAAGATCAAGATCAAAGGTCATATTGGAGGCATAGTGTTTGACAAAACACATCTTGTTGATAATTAATGTATTCTACAGTTAATCCATTCCCTGATATTGACACATTTTGGAACCTCTGTAAAAGTCACTTTCTGAAACTAGAACATTTGCTCCACTGGAACAAATGCTCTATTTATTTTCAAATTACAATGATTTCAAAACTACAGTGTACAGATATTCAATATTAGTGTCACTTAATCCTTTACTTCATGAATATTCATATAAGAAGTAATAGCATCATGGATATCAATTAGGTTAATTGCTATAATAGAAAATGGACACAGGAAGTTTTGGCTATAGTAAACACTGTAGAACCATGTCTATATAATATCAAAATATCAAAAGCAAACAGAGCAGACCCTAATCAGAAGGCGTATAAAGGTGAATTTTCAGGGTAAAAGGTTAACTTAAAATTCTGAACAAGTTGATGTCAACAAAAAGAATAGATGTTTGACTTTGTTGAAGAAAACTTTTTATACCCCGCCATAGGCAGAAGGATATAGTTTTGGCTCTGTGCATCAGCGCATACATCCATAAGTCCATGCGTGCATGCATGTATCCATATGTCCATCTGTCTTTCATTGGCAGTCATATCTCAGTAACTGCTGTGAGTTTTTTTTCTATATGTGCATCCATCTTTCAATCCTTCCAGAGTCATATCTCAGTAATTGCTGTGAGTTTTTTCTAGACATGCATCCATCTTTACATCCTTCCAGTCATATCTCAGAAATGGTTAAGAGTTTTTCTATGAAACTATATGTAAATTTAGTTTCATAAGATATCATCATACATGTTTTTCAGTAATTCAATTAGATACTGAGGCCAGCGCTTATTTGGCAGGGGATATCAATTCAGCAAATTTGCTTGTTTTTCTTATGTTTCTTCTTCAAATCGTACCATAATGAGAGTGTAGTTCTGTTTAGATCAAAGTGCAACACAAAATTACTTGATAAGTTTATATCTCATCTAGATAAGGAATCCAAAGTGTCATTATGAATATGTCATGACTATTTTCAAAGTAGCCTAATATTTTTGTTGTTTTTGTAGGCTATGCCAGATTGTCCAATGTAGAGTTCTATCACACTGGTCAGGAAGGCTGGACTGAAGAGTATGATCCCCGCTTCTCTGTTGCCTATGTTGCCACGGGAACTGTAAGCCACATTAAGCCTTCCTACGTCAGGAAGTGTGCATTCAGGAATGGATTCAATTCAGCCATTGGAGCTTTTGGAATTGGTAGCCTCAATATAACGGACAATGTTGTACACCATACAGTCGGACATGGTAAGTGAAATAAAACAAAAAGTCAAATGTGAAGGTCAGGAGAAAAGATACAACATAACCTTGCTTAACCCATTCCCGCATATTGACGCCTTTTGACGCTTCTGTAAAAGTAACTTTGTGAAACCATTGTGATACATAGAGCATTTGCTCCACAGGAGCAAATGCTCTATTTATCACAATGGTTTCAAAACTACACAATTCTGAAAAATTCCATTTCTCTAGTGAATGCTCCTTTTTGGTAGATTTAATCAAAGAGGTTTGGTCTAAAAATAGCCTAAGTGAGAATGGGTTAAGAAATTCTGATAGGCCTGACTCCACAGTTTCTACCAAAACCAAACTATTCTGTGTATATATGGCATTATAAAAAAAATCAGCTAATAAATATTCATGATGTCATTATTTCTTACATGAATATTCAACATGGAAAGGGTTAAGCAACCACCTGTCTTCTTTACTAAATGTTCAGATTAGGGAGATTTCTGTTCAGTAGAATCTGTCTTAACCTTTCGCTTGCTAATCACGTCAATATACCTACCTGTAAATAGTGAAGACCCAGATGAGACAGCTCCTGCAGGAGCTGTCTCATCAGGGTCTGCACTATTTACAAGTTGATTGTGCAACCAGTGCACTCCCTAGCAGTGATTGCACAGCGAAATACTTGTACACAGGGCATGGGTAAAGAAGGAGAAATGTATTTTAAAATTCAGCAAGCGAAGGGTTAAACCTCTCCTTCATATAAATGCACTTGCAAACAAAGCAGACCCAGATGGAGGCCAACAAAGATGAGACCAAGATCAGACGGCTTCTATAGGAGCCATTTGATCAGGGTCGGCTCTGTTTGCTTATGACGTAATATAGATCCGATTATACAGTTTTGTCATGCATTATAAAAATGCAGCTATAAATACTTAGGATGTCATTATTATACCCCCGCAAACTTGTTTGAGGGGGTACACTGGAGTCACTCTGTCTGGCGGTCGGTCGTACCTCATTTGAACATAGGTAGCTGGGCTTGTAAACTCCTCTTTCAGTTTTAAAGTTTTGACTTTATGTTTGGTATACATAATAACCACAAATAGTAGATATGCAAAATGAGCATTGCAGAATTATCTCCCCAAAAAACTTTGAGCAATTTTTTTTGTAATTTTGGCTTGAAACATTTGTATTTGGATTTGCAGTTAAAGCTGCTGTGGGGGGGGGGGTATTCCATCACCTTTAGTGATACTTCTAGTTTCTTACATGAATACTGAACAAGGAAAGGGTTAAACGGCAATTCATTTATGTAATGTAGGAGTTGTAAAAAGTAGGTGGTTGTTTAACGCAGGGCAAGGAAGTTTTCTGCAATACTTTTGACCTGCATTTAGGTACCACCTGTCTTACCCATAATTAGAGCTCTTTTTGAAGGCCGCTTAAGTCAGATTTACTGTATTTCTAAATTACTTATCTGTTCATTGCAGGTATTCGTTCAAGCTCTGATAACACAAGACTTGTTAATAACCTGGTGATGTTGATGGTATGGACAGGAGCCTACCAGGATCGCGCTGAGCCGTTCAACTTCAGATGGGAGGCAGGGATAGAGGCAATGACTGCTAAAAATCTGACTTTACAGAACAACCTTGTAACTGGCTCAGAGAGAATTGGTATCCATGTTCAACCATTGGAGTGTGGGGACACCTCAGGTCGAATCAGTAACAATAGAGTACAGAACAACTTCATTGGTTATGGTATTTTGCCCTCAGATGAGGTAGATGTAAGCTGTGCTCTCATATCTGGCTACACAGCCTGGAAGAATCATGACTATGGCATCTACTATCAAGGCTCGATCACTGCAAAGATTGACAATAACAAATTTGTAGATAATAGACAAGGTATTTTCACTCTTGTGATGGGCCCAGCCTCACTCGGTCACGCTATTGGTACGGCAAAGATAGAAATCACCAATGCTTTATTGGTGGGTGCCACATCGTCATTTGACTGTTCGGCAGATGTAACACCTTCGGATGACAATGTAGCACTTGGAGGAAATGGAAGGCCCTCTATGGCACCAACAGGAGGCATGATTGGAGTTGTGTTCCCCAACTTCATGAGTGGTGGCAACAATGCCCCGATCAAACCATTTTCGGGCATCAAAAATTATCAGGCTATTGCTGGACTTATGACACTGTCAGGTAGGTTTACTTAACACTGCGTGCGGAGCTCTGGATAAGAGAAGTACAATAGACCCTGCCTTAACCCTTTCCCTGTTCTGTATTTAGGTCAGCTTTCAATACCTACTGAATATTCATTAACAAAATGGTTATAAAGAAATATGGAAGGGGAGCATTGTAGACATTTTAGAAAGCAAAGAAACAGATCTATAAAATTCTATTAGCAAACACAGCAGACCCTGATCAGATGGCTCCTCTAGGAGCCATCTGATCTGGGTCTACTCTGTTAGCAAATGCGTGAAAACATGTTTATATGAGGGAAAGGGTTAAGCAGCCATTCATTTGTTGAACATATCAGTTTTAAAAACTTGGTGGTTGCTTAATGCAGGATAAAAGTAATGCAGATTCTATATTACTTTTAAACTGCATTAAACTACCACTTGCCTTACAGACTCATAATTAGACCTTTTTGATGACCGTTTAAGACAGGTTCTTCTGTATTTAACCTTTTCAACTCAGAATTGTCAAATGGACTATTCCAAAATTCAAACAGGTCAAACTTACTGTGAATATTCAGGGACTTTTTTTAAGGAAAAGTGTAAAATGACAAACAGTGCACACCCTGATGAGAGGAATCCTATTGGAGGCATCTCATCTGAGTTTACACTATTTGCGAAAGACATCAGTTACTCATTTCCCACACTTCAAGGTAAACCCTTTTCTCCATTAATATTTATCCAAGAAATAATGACATCATTAATAATGATTTCTTGAGATTTTATCATGGCATTATGAACATGTTCAAGAGTGTGTTGAACATGGCAAACACAGAAGAAACATCTATAATATTTCATAAGCAAGCAGCAGATCTTAATCAGATAGCTCCTACAGGAACAGTCTGATCTAGAACTACTGTTTTGCAAAGGCATTGACCCTTTCCCTGTTGAATATTCATGTAACAAATAATGACATTATGAAAATTAATGAGCTAAATTATTTTTCCAGCATTATTGACCAACGGACTTTTGACTGACAGAAAGTGTAAAATCAGATCTATATAATATCATAAGCAAACAAGAGTAGACCCTGATCAGATGGCTCCTATAGGAGCCATCTGATCTGGGTCTGTTCTGTTTGCAAATGCTGAAAAGGCATTTATATGAAGGAAAGGGTTTAAGGGCATGTCCATGGAGTAAATGGGCCATACAAAATCTATGAAAATGTTCTTTTTATATTTCTCCACCAATTCCTACATAGTTCTAATAAGTACAAACATTTCTAATGAGTACCAATAATTTGAATGAGTATCAACCATGGGTCCTTTTTGTTGGTTGCCTCATAGGAATTTTACTGTAATACAGTAAAGCCTCTGAACTGAAATTCTAGTTGAGAAGAATTTAGATACTTTTAGGCAGGTGGCTGCTTAATTCAGGGTGAAAGTCATGCAGAAAGCTCCTAGCTTTTGGCATGACTTTCACCCTGCATTAAACTGCCACCTGTCTCCAAAACGGATATTAATACTAAATTAATGTCCAGTTTAGAGGGGTTTTACTGTAATATATTTTTGTGCTTGCAGATGTGACATTTGCACACTATGGAGATACAGCTTGTAAGGGAGACTTTGCTGTGGCTACTAGTGGGGGTAATGATGATGGCCAACACCCTGTGGAGGCACAGAGAATCACCTTTGTTGATGTAGATGAAAATCATAAAATTGTTTATCACAGGCCAAATGTTGGGTAAGTTTAATCTACATGTATTTAAACCTTTAAACCTTCTGGATATTCAGTGTTTAACCCTTTCCCTCATATAAACATGTTTACACACATTTGCAAACAGAGTAGACCCGCATAAAACAGCTCCTGTAGGAGCCGTCTGATTAGGGGCTGCTCAGTTTGCTAAAGGAATTTGAAAGGTCTGATTATTTCCTTTCTAAAATTGCTACAATTTTCCACCTTCCATATTTCATTTTAACTATTTTCTCCAGGAGTATTCGGTATCTATTGAAATTTGGAATAATCATGGAACTCTGCAAATGAGTGAAAACACGTTTATATTAACCCTTTCCCTCATATAAACATGTTTTCACGCATTTGCAAACAGAGTAGACCCAGATCAGACGGCTCCTAGAGGAGCTGTCTGATCAGGGTCTACTCTGTTTGCTGATAGAATTTCAAAGATCTGTGTCTTTACTTTCTAAAATGGCTACAAATTTGATCCATCTTCCATATTTCGTTATAATCATTTTATTTATGAATATTCAGTAGGTATTGAAATTTGGAATGAACACAGAACAGGGAAAGGGTTAAGGAGAGGGATATTGACATCATGAATATCAATAAACTGTTTTCTTTATGTTGGCACTGTAAACAAAAGTACTATATCTTGACATAAACTGTAGAATCAGATTTACAATATATCAAAAACTAGGGTCTATGCTTATAAAGCTTTTTAGTTGAGTCTGAGTTTGTTCTCAAACTTTTGATTGGTCAGATTTGAGTTCTCAAGCTTTTGATTGGTCAGATTTGAGCCAAAGGCTCAAATCTGACCAATCAAAAACTTGAGAACGAACTCAGACTCAAATAAAAGTTTTATAAGCATGGACCCTGGTCTTCTTAGTTTGCAAAGACATAAAGAAGGTGTGACTATGGTGTAAACCGTTCAAGTTTTCCAATATTCACTTGTGCAGTTTTACAAGCAGTTGAGCTGAGAGAATGGGTGTTTGGATATTCAGAGTTAACTCCTTATCTTATGAATATTTACAAGAATTCATGACTTCATGAATATTCAAAAGAGTGAATATAGTATTTTTTAGATCCTGGTATTTCTTCTCAAAGGAAGAATGATTATCTATTTGTTTTATAGGAAGATCAATTCAGCGGACTGTGTAGACATGGACTGTGATGGAAAAAAGAAGGCACTGTTTAGGGATCTTGACGGGACCTTCCTGGGCTCTGTTGGGGCAGTTTTGCCTCATTCTGAGTTTGAGTGGGGTGGAGACCCAAGACGGGGTCTAGGAGATTACAGAATCCCAAAAGAAATGGTGACGACTTTGGATGGAACAAGAATACCATACAGTACACTAATGCCAAACAAAGGTAAATTATGTGTATTTTGTACTTATGTATTTTACACGCTAAGTATTTTTTCGTTTGCCACATCGGTCATCTGATTCAATTCTTTAACCCTTTTCCTCATAGGCTATATTAGATCAAATCTCTTTGAATAAATCTACTGAAAAGGAGCATTAACTAGAGAAAAGGATTTTTTTAGAATTTATAGTTCTGAAACCATCGTGTTAAATAGAGCATTTGTTCCTTAGGAGCAATTGCTCTATTTATCACAATGGTTTCAAAAATTGGAGGCGTAGAAAGGCGTATTTAAAACAAAATTTCTCTCAATTCTTTGCAAAAGTATAGGAGCCATGGCCAACATTTCCTGTGTTTATATACCATTATAAAAATTCATCTAAAGAATAATCATGATGAAATGATTTCCTGCATGAATAATCATCAGGTAAACATGATTTCCTATATGACTATTCATCAGGTAAAGGGTTAATTCTTTACTCTATGAATATCCATGTAAGAAATATTAACATCATGAATATTAATTAAATTAATTGTTATAAAAGCACATGGACACAGAAATGTTTGGCCAAGGCAGAAACTGTAGAATCATATCTATATCATAAGCAAAGAGCAGACCCTGATCGGACGGCTCATACAGAAGCCATCTGATCTGGTTCTACTTTGTTTGCAAAGACGTAGAAAGGTGTATTTATGGAGTAAAGGGTTAACTCATAGTAAGAGTAATTTCGCGTGTTTCAGGTGTTATAAGAAGCAACAACTGCACCTTCATGAACTCTTGGCAGGCATATAAATGTTTTGGCTACAACTGGGAGATGCTAATCATAGAGAGCATGGATTCAGACACTGAGACTCGTCGCATCTCCCCGGTGGCCATACTGGGTGATGGATACGTTGATCTCATCAACGGGCCACAGGACCATGGCTGGTGTAGTGGTTACACATGCAGGAAGAGATTGTCAACGTTCATGGCTATTGTTGCTACAGGTGAGAAAAGGGTGTTTACTACTCAAATTGCCACTTATGTTCAGAGCTACTGATAAATTTGTGCGTACCCAAATACTAAAATCGTCATTTCTCCACTAAACCCTATACTTTGACCACTCTTTTAGAGAGTGGTAACAGTATAGGGTTCTATGGAGAATTGAGTTATTCTTGAAGGTTTTAACCCTTTGCCAGTTCTGTTTATTCCAAATTTTAATACCTACTGAATATTCATGGAGAAAATAGTTATAATCAAATATGGAAGGTGGAATATTGTAGCCATTTTAGAAAGTAAATAAACAGACCTTTCAAATTCCATCAGCAAACAGATCAGACCCTGATCAGAGGGCTCCTCTAGGAGCCGTCTGATCTGGGTCAACTTTTGCTGCAAAATGCAGTAAAACAAGTTTTTATGAGGGAAAGTGTTTAAATGTATGCATCTTACTTGTACCTCTATATGTTTACTGTGAGTAGGTATACATCAGCTTATTGTTCATTTTTGTGTCGCCTGTCGAGAGGCAGCGCGTCTCTTAGGGATCACTTTTCCATCTGTCTGTTGTCTGCCTGGCCATCCGTCTGTCTGTCCATCACACTTTCCTTTTTTTAGCAGTCATTTCTAAACTAATCATTATAGAGCTTTCAAACTTCACAATCATGTGTCTTCCTCTCATTGAGGACCATTGATGTAACTAACGTTTATTACACTATATGTAATACTTTTTGAGTAATTCACCTTTGTTCTGATTTTCGCACTCCAGCAGATGAACAGTTTTTGTGTCACCTGCTGGCAGGTGACACATGTGATCCTTCAAACACACTTGTTTTCTTGCAAGAACTGCTCTTATGATTAATGGACAGGTCTCAAATTTCCATTTGATATTTTATATAAAAAATATGGAAGTTTGAAGGAGAGTTTAACTTCTAGCCTCCTGGCAGTAGATTCATGATTACCTCTGCTTACAGTTTGGATCCAGATGAGATGCCTAGTAACACGGCATCTCATCAAGATCCAAACTGTTTGACACCCTGATTATTTATGTTTTCATAGACAAACAGATTATAGCTTGAATTTTGAAAAAGAAGTGAGTGAAAATTTTTGTAAAAATACTTAATCATCAGAATAAAGGTTCATATTAGTCACCTCACTGTATACCATCTGTACTCTACATTGCAGACTTTGACTTCTTGGTTCATTTCACTGGTACTACACCTGAGCATATGCGCTACCACCTTCTGAACGTGGCACCAGATCAGGGAATCAAGTTAACTGTCTGGTACTCCAGGCCAAACAGGCTTGATGTTTTTGTGGATGGAACTTACGTCATCTCTACAAATGCTGAAGTCAACTCACTAGGATATTATGTGATCAAAATGCCAGTAGGCAAGTACACTAGAATAGCAGATAAAGACCACCATATTTTATTTAATAGAATCGTATCTTATAATATAAGCAAAGTAGACCCTGATCAGAGAGCCCTGCAGGAGCCTTCTATTCTTGGCCTTAACTCTGTTTGCAAAGATTTGTCCCCTTTTGGAACCTTTTGAGCAAATTATTAATGCTCTATATATCACAATGGTTTCAAATCTACACAATTTTAAAAGTTTCCTTTTCTCTATTAAATGCGCATATTTGGTTGAGTCTAAAAATAGCCTATGAGAGAATGGGTTAAAAGCTCCAGCCGTTTGACACTGATCATGTTTTATTTTAGAAATTAAGAAAACCCTGGTTAAAAATTTGTTAACAAAAATTTATCTAGCATGCAAATATTTAAATATTTTGGCCAAATTTTAACCTCTGAGTTGTCTATTTGCAACAGGCAATGAGTTCACCCCGATGATTGCCAACGCTACAGGGACAAACTATTTTGACAGAGATTCCGGTCTTCACTCTATAATCATCAAAGGCCCATCTGTCATTGATGTCAAAACACAGGAAGTCATCATCGTATCATTTGGTCTACCAGCTATGACTGTCAGTGATTTCTTCGGGGAAAACCTGATAGAGAATATCGCAGCGTTCTTTAACATTCCATTGACCAAGGTCAGAGTTGTGAATGTGGTTAGTGCAGCCAGTTCTGGTAGACGTAAGCGATCTTCATCAGGAATCAATGTGGATGTAGAGATTGGAGACGAACCAACTAGTGGTAAGACTGTGTTAAATGAGGCTCTGCTTTCGGAAATGCTGTGATACAATGAAGTTCCCTTTGGCTTTAACATGTTTTTATTGTACAATGCTGAATGTCATTTGAACTCATTCTCTCCTCATACTGACGCCTTTTGACACCTCTGTAAAAGTCATTTTTTGAAACCATTGTGATAAATAGAGCATTTGCTCCATAGGAGCAAATGCTCTATTTATCACAATGGTTTCATAGCTACCTGTACACAATTCGATTTCTTTTCCTTTTTAGCTCACCAGAGCACAAAGTGCTCAGGGTGAGCTTTTGTGATTGCCTGATGTCCGTCGTCCGTTGTCGTGCGTTGTGCGGTGTGCGTCGTCCGTCGTCCCGCGTCAACAATTTGAACCTTTAAAAATCTTCTCCTCTGAATCTACAGGGTTCTCAGATTTCATCTTTGGCACATAGCACCATCTGTTGGTCCTCTACAAAAGTTATATAAATTATGCCCCTGGGGTCAAAATTGGCCCCGCCCCAGGGGTGCCTTGTTTTCTATAGAAATATATAGTAAAAGTTTGAAAATCTTCTCCTCTGAAACTGGAAGGTTCTCATCTTTCATATTTGGCACATAGCATCATGTTCAGGTCCTCTACCAAAGTTATATAAATTATGCCCCTGGGGTCAAAATTGGCCCCGCCCCAGGGGTGGTCAGTTTTCAATAGAAGCATATAGTGAAAACTTTGAAAATCTTCTCCTCTGAAACTGGATGGTCCTCAGCTTTCATATTTGGCACATAGCATCATCTTCAGGTCCTCTACAAAAGTTATATAAATTATGGCCCCGCCCCAGGGGTGGTCAGTTTTCAATAGAAACATATAGTGAAATCTTTTAAAATCTTCTCCTCTGAAAGGGGAAGGTTCTCAGCTTTCATATTTGTCACATAGCATCATGTTCAGGTCCTCTACCAAAGTTATATAAATTATGCCCCTGGGGTCAAAATTGGCCCCGCCCCGTGGGTGCCTTGTTTTCTATAGAAATATATAGTAAAACTTTGAATATCTTCTCCTCTGAAACTGGAAGGTTCTTAGCTTTCATATTTGGCACATAGCATCACCTATAGGTCTTCTACAAATGTTATATAAATTATGCCCCTGGGGTCAAAATTGGCCCCACCCCAGGGTTAGCCAGTTTTCAATAGAAACATATAGTGAAAACTTTGAAAAACTTCTGCTCTTAAACTGGAAGGTTCACAGCCTTCATATTTGGCACATATCATCATGTTCAGGTCCTCTACAAAAGTTATATAAATTATGCCCCTGGGGTCAAAATTGGCCCCGCCCCAGGGATGGACAGTTTTCAATAGAAACATATTGTGAAAACTTTGAAAATCTTCTCGTCTGAAACTAGAAGGATCTCAGCTTCCATATTTGGCACATAGCATCATGTTCAGGTCCTCTTGAATAGTTATATAAATGATGTCCCTGGGGTCAAAATTGGCCCCGCCCCAGGGGTAGCCAGTTTTCAATAGAAGCATATAGTATAAACTTTGAAAATCTTCTCCTCTGAATCTATAAGGTTCTCAGTTTTCATATTTGGCACATAGCATCATGTTCAGGTCCTCTACAAAATTTTATAAATTGTTCCCTTTGGGTCAAAATTGGCCTCGCCCGAGGGCCAGCTAATTTTCTATAGAAACATATAGTGAAAACTTTGAAAATCTTCTCCTCTGATTGTCTGGTGAGCGCTTGAGGGTCATTCTGGCCCTCTTGTTTCTAGTAAATGCTCCTTTTTGGTAGATTTATTCAATGAAGTTGAGTCTAAAAGTATTCCAGGAGGGAATGGGTTAATTAACTAATTTCAAATTGATATGATTGTTTCTGATAAAGTGTCCATTTTATCTTTCATTTCTTTTAATAGTATTTCAACTATGGTGTGAATGTCAAGGTCATTGTTATTGAAAATTTGGTTTCTAAGGTTATACTGAGTCTGCAAAGACATTAAAAGGGAAACAATGTATGAGGTACAGCAGTGCTGATTTAGAAAAAGTTAGAAACAACTATTTCTTAATTCTTCGCTTGATGGTGATGCCTTATTAACACATTTGCAAAATAGAATAGACCCAGATCAGATGGTCTGTAGTGAGCTGTCTTATCAGGGTCTGCTCAGTTTGTTTGTGAAATAATATAGATTTGATTCCATGGCCAAACTTCCCGTAATCATGCAGTATTATAAAAAGTCATCTAATTGATAATCATGATTTCAAATGCATGAAAAGGCGTTTATATGAAGGAAAGTGTTAATGTTGAATTTTTTAACATTTCAGACATAAACTCTACAGCATCTAATAGTCTGAATCATGACACATTGTTGGGTTTGGCATCCGATGTGGTCAACGAGTGTCAGGTTGGGAATGTGTCGCAGTCTCTGAACATCTCTGGCGGCTGTAACTCAGTTGAGGTGTCTGGTGGTTCAGCTGCCTCTGAGTCTGTCACCTACTCCACCCCCTCTCCCGCCCAGCTTGTGTTCCATCACCAACCAACACCAATCTATGAGGGGTACCTCCTACAACAACAGCCCAAGCTTCAAGCCACAAATTCGTATGTAAGTAACATCTGTCAGTGTAATAACAGCTGACCCATTGTTGATAACACCTTTTTGCTTTACCATTTACTCAATGAATATTCATGTCAATAATACTGACATCATTAATAATAATTAGATTATTTTTTATATAGGCATGAGAACAGGAGATTCTGTTTATAGCAGAAACTATAGAGTAATATCTACATTTGTGTATCATTTCATATGCAAACAGAGCAGACCCTGATCTGATCTGGGTCTTCTCTGTTTGCAAAGGTGTGAAAAGGCATTTGTATGAAGGAAAATGTTAAATTATTATAATTACTATCTGACTAAGAATGAGACTGAATGCAATGCATATATAAGCAGAGACTTAATACTTTTTTATAATGCATGTATAAACAGAGACATAATACTATGCATGTATAAACAGAGACTTAATATTAGTATGCATGTATATACAGACTCAATACTATGGGTGTATATACAGAGACTTAATACTATGCATGTATATACACAGCAACTGATAAAAATACAAAAATCATCATTTCTCCGCCAAATCCAAATCGTCTCAAAGAGACGATTCTAAAGAGTGGTCACAAAATAGGGCTTGGTTAGAAATAAAGGAGTTTCTCTTGAAAATGTTTCATTTAAGCATCTTATGTGGACCTCTGTTTACTGTTTGAGAAGATTCTAAAGGGTGGTCATGACATAGGGTTTGGTGGGAAAATAGAGAAGATATACTTGAAAATGAATTAATTTCCACATCTTATCTGGACCTCTGTATATATGTTAAGGGTGTAGGGCAAAACCCCACTAGGACGTTACCCCACTAGGACGTAACCCCACAGGACAATTCCCCACTAGGACCAAACCCCAGCAGGACAATACCCCACATGGACAAAACCCCACTTTAATAAAAAATTTGTATTTAATGAAGGATTTATATATACAAATGGCACTTCATAGCAATAGAAAGGGAGAATAAAACATACAAGAAAAGAAATAAATATAAATATTTAATTTCAATTTGAATAAAAGTAATAAATAACTATGTTGTTAAGCATATAGTAATATGGTAATAACCTGATTTTCACTAAAAGCATAAGTTGTATTATCACAAGGAGGATATTTTTATATCTTTTTACAAACAGAATAGATCCAGATCATACAGATTCTAAAACAAAGCCATCTGATCAGGTTCTAATCTATTTGCTCACTGACAAATAATGAATATTTATTAGGTGAACCACATTCTATACAAAAAAGGCATACATGGTATAACCAAAATTAACCAATTCCTTTTCTTAACTAACAAACAGGGTAGACCCAAATCATTTTCACAATTTTATGATCTGGCTCAACCATGTTTGCATTGGTACACTTAATATAGATTCAATAGATGTGGGTAATGTAATATTAGCACATATTGCATATAAACTATTATAATATAACCACAATTAACTGATTCCTTTTCTTAACTTACAAACAGGGTGGACCCAAATCATTTTCACAATTTTATGATCTGGCTCAACCATGTTTGCATTGGTACACTTAATATAGATTCAATAGATGTGGATAATGTAATATTAGCACATATTGCATATAAACTATTATAATATAACCACAATTAACTGATTCCTTTTCTTAACTTACAAACAGGGTAGACCCAAATCATTTTCACAATTTTATGATCTGGCTCAACCATGTTTGCATTGGTACACTTAATATAGATTCATTAGATGTGGATAATGTAATATTAGCACATATTGCATATAAACTATTATAATATAACCACAATTAACTGATTCCTTTTCTTAACTTACAAACAGGGTAGACCCAAATCATTTTCACAATTTTATGATCCGGCTCAACCATGTTTGCATTGGTACACTTAATATTGATTCAATAGATGTGGATAATGTAATATTAGCACATATTGCATGTAAACTATTATAATATAACCACAATTAACTGATTCCTTTTCTTAACTTACAAACAAGGTAGGCCCAAATCATTTTCACAAGTTTATGATCTGGATCAACCATTCTTGCTTTGAATTTATATTCTGATTGAGTGTTTCTTCTTCAAATTATCTAAAAGTTGATTTATAACCCAATTTAGTAAACTAAAGCTCATTTAACTATGAATGCATTCTTTATTTATTCATAATTTTGACCTAATTTTAAATATGCTTTAACTTCTATTTTTATTTGCAGATTGTAACTTTAAATTTGAAAATGTAAAGATCTTGTTTTGAATTTATATTCTGATTGAGTGTTTCTTCTTCAAATTATCTAAAAGTTGATTTATGACCCAATTTATAAACTAAAGCTCATTTAACTATGAATGCATTCTTTATTTATTCATAATTTTGACCTAATTTTAAATATGCTTTAACTTCTATTTTTATTTGCAGATTGTAACTTTAAATTTGAAAATGTAAAGATCTTGTTTTGAATTTATATTCTGCTTGAGTGTTTCTTCTTCAAATTATCTAAAAATTGATTTATAACCTAATTATGTTAACATGTGGGGTTTTGTCCGCCTTGACACATTTGGCAGTGGGTTTGTGTCCTATGGGGTTTTGTCCTGTGGGGTTATGTCCTAGTGGGGTTACGTCCTGGTGGGGTTTTGTCCGTACCCCACTTGTTAAGGTCTGTCAGTGTCCGACAAATCCATTGCCCGGAGCCCGTGGGCTACCAGAAAATCTTGTCGGGCTATCAAAGAATTTCAAAACAAGCCCGCCGGGCTAAGAGTAAAAGCAAAGATCAATAGCCCAGCTATAACAGAATCTAGAACGTAGGTCAATTAATGATGAACGCGTTAAATTCCCAGAGTTAGGGTCAGTATACATACAATTAATCTGGAGTGTGTTTTCTGACGCGTGTCCTGTTGTTAACCCATAGAGCATGTCAACCACTGACGCTGGCCATGTATTGGCTATCAAGTCATTTAAATCTCCACCCAAGTGATGCATGACTGACACTTGTTCGTCGAAATGTTTAATCTCCGAATCCATTCCATACGTAATCTAGATTTAAGCTCCGCCCATCGTGTGTGACAGTTTCAGTTGACTAATAAATTGGATCAATTACAGCTTCAATGGTGTGAGTTTGGAACCAAACTCGCTTATGTAATTAACTTCCGGTTGCTATATCATTAACAAAACCAAAAAACAATGGGTTTTCGCGTATCGAATCTCGGCGAAAATCTACAAATTTTCTCTCGCTATTCGATTTGAAAAACTTGATTTTTTTCACCTCATCATTATTTCTTCAAGATTGATGATGTTTGACTCTGTTAACTCATGTTACATGATTGTGTTATATGGGGTTATTTTAAGAATGAAACCTCGAACTATTTAGACCCGATTTTCTATCAGGTAAAAACGATGACTTCCACAATATCTTCTTGTATGGCTTACAGTGCATACTGGTACACAGATAAAAGGGCTACACTACATTTGTATTTGAAAATGTCTTGTTAACATGTGACACACACAGAAAGGTTAAAACAAGTGCAAAGGACCTAAAATCGATGTTCTGAATTCAATTATTTAATTCTGCATTACTTAGAATGATGAAAGTAGATTTTTTATTTCAAGCCATTTAAACATGATATGACCAGACCTGTCAGTGTGAAATTTTATTTAATTAATGACAAAGGTAATGACAAATAATGAGTATTAGACAAAATAGTAATAAATTGCCATTTAAAATTTGTGTTTATTTACTCATTTCAACATCTAGTGGAATGTTAGTATAACATATATTCACAGTCTGACAGTGCAAATTCATCATCTGATGGAACACATTTTGTCAGAGTTGCTTCAAAATCTGTCATAGCTAGCACCCCTAGCAGTTAAAACAAGCGGAAGAATGGCAATTTAAAATAAAATAATTAAATTTAAGAAAAATGTAATATATATCTAGTTTTATGATTGTGTTGTCATTATTCTTAAGGGATATTAGGTCTGAATGAGTACATACACCAAACACGATGCAAGGTCTTAGTTACCATCTGGAAAGTGAATAAAAAATATCTGGGCTACTAGATTTTTTTTCTGGTAGTCACTGGGCTAGTACAAAAAAACTCTGGTAGCCCAGTGGGCTACCAACAACAAAAAAAATTGTCGGACACTGGGTCTGTTCATGGTATATTATCAGTATGCAACATTTCCACTTTGAGATTTGGGGCATATAAATTTACTCTTGTTGGTCTGTCCTTCCTCCTGTACATCCTGAAAATCGTGTCATGCTCTCTGCTACCTTTACCGTTTCCTTAATGAATATTCATTTAAGAAATAATGACATTATGAATTTTGGTTATTGTTCATGATCACAGATTTATATTATTCCTTTATAGGCAGACAGAGCTGACCCTGATCGATTGGCTTCAGTAAGAGCCATCTGATCTGGATCTATTCTGTTTGCAAATGCATTGAAAGGCATATTTGTTGTCAGAGTTAATAATAGACAGTCATCACACTTCTTATAAATGTTATTAGGAATAGAAGTTGTTCACATAAGTTTTAGGTTTTATATCGGATCAATAACACTAGAGTTAAAATTAAGGAATTCCATATAGCAAATTTGTGACAGGTGGGGGCATCTGTGCCCATGGGAACAGTTCTGTTTTCATGATTTTCATTTTATTATGTTTTTCAGGATGTGGTTGTGACAGAACTAGGAACAAATGAGTATCCATGGCAACTAACAGTCAGCATTCGGTCAGGAACAGGCCATCCTAATGCCGTTCTTGGCGGTAGCCTGACTGTTAATGCCTCCAATGGCTGGTTCAACTTCACAGACTTGGAAATCTCTCACATGGGCACAGGATACATTCTTGACTTTAATGTAACATTCCCAACAGTAGCTCAAAACTACACACTGGAATCACCTGCTTTTGATGTCGCTGGCCGACCAGTTAAAGTCAAGATGCTACCCATGTCTCTTGGCAGTGATCTTACACCAAGTGCACAGTTTCCTGTGACTCTGGATCTCCGAGACGCACTCAGTGACCAAACCATACCCAATATTGCATGGAGAGTAAGTGGTCTAGATGTTAAGCCTTTCCTCCATGAATATTCATGTGAGAAATAATATCATGAATATTAATTAGAATATTTGGTATACAGGTACATGAACATACGAGATTTTGACCATGGAAGAAACTAAATGTTCCATCATCCACCTTTACTTTTTTTGTCTATAAAATTAATGTTCAGCAGGTATTGTAATTTGTAACAAACATAGAACAAGGAATCTTTTGACTGTGACAGAAATGTCGGAATCAAGTCTGTATTACGGGGTATTCCACAAGCAAACAAAACAGAACTTGATCCGACATTTATGCTTTAGGCTGTAACCTGTAGTAAGATTATTATTTTACAGTCACACACCTGGACAGCTTCTGCCAGAATACTGGGAACACCAAGATATGGAAGCATTGGCGGGATAGCCACAACTACCTTTGACCCTTCTACTGGGCAAGCTATCTTCCCAGATCTGCGAATGAACCATTTCGGAATATACTACATCCAATTCCGTGCTGTTTCTTCGCCACCGGACTACAATCTCACCTTGAACCATAAGATGGTAGTCAAAAATCCCAAATTTGTTGGCATGACACCAGAAAAACAGTCAGAAATATCAGTAAGTAGTTCAAATAGGAACAGTTGGATATACTTTATAAACCCTTTCCCTATTGAATATTCATGTAAGAAATAATGATGACATGTCTATTTATTAGCTATATTTTTATAATGGCATATGTTCACAACAGTGTTTGGTATTGGTAGAAACTGTTGAATCAAGTCTATATAATTTAATAAGCAAACAGAGCAGACCCTGATCTGATGGCTCATACAGGAGCTGTCTGATCTGGGTGTATTCTGTTGACAAAGGCATAAAAAATTGTTTGCATGAGGACAAAGGTGAATTGGTTTTGCAAACAGTGTAAGGTCTGCACTGTTTCCCTATCAAAAGTTTTTAGAAAATACTGATTGCTTGGATTCTATTGTGAACCATTTACCTCACAGATATGCCTTTTAACCCACTACCTTGTAGGCTTTTTTAGACCCAACCTCTGAATAAAACTACCGAAAAAGGAGCATGTACTAGAGAAAAGGAAAAAAATAGAATTTTGTAGTATTGAAACCATTGAGTTATCCAGTATGTACACAGGATACTTTGGTTTTGGTAGAAACCGTAGAGTCAGATATATAATAATTTCATAATCAATCAGAGCAGACCCTGATCAGACGGGTCCTTTAGGAGCCGTCTGATCTGGGTCTGCTCTGATTGCACATGTGTGAATAAACATTTATATGAAGAAAAAGGTTAAGGTATTTACATTTCAATACTAAAAGCTTTTTATGCCCCCCAGATCAAATCTGGGGGGCATATTGTTTTTGCCCTGTCTGTTTGTTTGTTTGTTTGTTTGTCTGTTTGTCTGTTTGTCTGTTTGTCTGTTTGTTTGTCAGCAACTTTAACATTGGTCATAACTTTTGAGCCAGTACAGATAGAGACTTGATATTTGGTATGCATATGTATCTCATAAAGCCGCACATTTTGAGGGGTGACATGTCAAGGTCAAGGTCATCCTTCAAGGTCAAAGGTCAAATATATGGGTCAAATTACTGACTTTAACATTGGTCATAACTTTTGGACCAGTAGAGATAGAGACTTGATATTTGGCATGCTTGTGTATCTTATGAAGCTGCACATTTTGAGGGGTGACATGTCAAGGTCAAGGTCATCCTTCAGGGTCAAAGGTCAAATTATCTGTTTTTTTGGCTGTAACTTTAACGCAACTTTAACATTGGTCATAACTTTTGACTCAGTACAGATAGAGACTTGATATTTGGCATGCATATGTATCTCATGAAGCCGCACATTTTGAGGGGTAACATGTCAAGGTCAAGGTCATCCTTCAAGGTCAGAGGTCAAATATATGGGTCAAATCACCGACTTTAACATTGGCCATAACTTTTGGACCAGAAAAGATAGAGACTTGATATTTGGCATGCTTGTGTATCTCATGAAGCTATACGTTTTGATGGGTGACATGTCAAGGTCAAGGTCATACTTCAGGGTCAAAGGTCAAATTGTCTGTTTCTTTGTCTGTAACTGTAACATTGGTCATAACTTTTAACTCAGTACAGATAGACTTGATATTTGGCATGCATATGTCTCTCATGAAGCCGCACATTTTGAGGTGCGACATGTTAAGGTCAAGGTCACGCTTAAAGGTCAGAGGTCAAACATATGGGTCAAATCACGGACTTTAACATTGGCCATAACTTTTGAACCAGTACAGATAGAGACTTGATATTTGGCATACTTTTGTATCTCATGAAGCTGCACAGTTTGAGCGGTGACATGTCAAGGTCATCCTTCAGGGTCAAAGGTCACCAACTTCAAATTGTCCATAACTTTTGAACCAATAGAGATAAAGTCTTGATATTTGGTATGCATGTGTATCTCATGAAGCTGCACATTTTGTGGGGTGGCATGTCAAGGTCAAGGTCATCTTTCAGGGTCAAAGGTCACAGACTTTAACATTGGCCATAACTTTTGAACCAGTAGAGATAGACTTGATAGTTTGTATATATGTGTTTCTCATTTGGCTGCACAGTGTCAGGGGTGAAATGTCAAGGTCAAGGTCATGTTTGAAGGTCAAAGGTCATTAACATTGGCCATAACGTTTGAACCAGTAGACATACAGCCTTTTTACTGGTATGCATGTGTATCTCATGAAGCCGCACAGTTTGAGGGGTGACATGTCAAGGTCAAGGTCATCCTTCATGGTCAAAGGTCACCAACTTTTAACATTGGCCATAACTTTTGAACCATTAAAGATACAGACTTGATATTTGGTATGCATGTGTACCCCATGAAGCTGCACAGTTTGAGGAGTGACATGTCAAGATCAAGGTCATCCTTCAGGGTCAAATATCATATTGAGGGGGCATAGTGTTTCACAAACACATCTTGTTGTTTGCTGTTTCAGATGAAGTTTGATGTGGACTATGATACAGTTGTGCCTGATGAAGACAAGCAGAACGAGTTTGAGCAGTTTATGGTTGAAGAGTTCTCCAACACATTTACTGAGGTTGATTTTCAGTCATCAGCTATCAGGCGAGGTAAGCCATAGGACATTTCTTTTCTAGTGTAGAAATTATCACCTGGCCACTAAGGTATCTGCCTCTATGTTTCATTCATTTGGGAAATAGTAATGAAATTGTAAGCAGTATTGGTCTTGATGAGTATGATACTGTATCCTATTCTCCCTAATAAATGCCCCCTATTGTAATAAATGCTCCCCTACTTTATGGTGGTGGGGGGGGGGGATTAATAAAACGATTAATAAAACTCTTTATAATATCCATTAACCCATTCCCTCATATTGACACCTCTGTAAAAGTCACTTTATGAAACAATTGTGATAAATAGCATTTGCTCCTTAGGAGCAAATGCTCTATTTATCACAATGGTTTCAAAACTACACACTTCAAAAATGTTCCTTTTTCTAGTAAAAGCTCCTTTTCAGTAGATTTATTCAATGAGATTGTGTCTAAAAATAGGCCAAGAGGGAATGGGTTAATAAAGAAATACAGGATTTCAAAATACATGTTCAGGTAGTTGTTTAAAGCAGACTGAAATCAATGCAAAGAGGTTTTTGTATTGCTTTCATCCTGCATTAAGCAACCATCCTTGTACAAAATGCAAAAAGCTCATTTCCAAAAATGCCATGCCCTGGGAGTATTTATTAGGGATAATACGATGTTTTGGGGTGATTTTAAAAGCAGGTGGTAGCTTAATGCAGGATGAAAGTCATGTGAAAAGCTCTTATACGAGCTTTCTGTATAATTTGCACCATGCATTAAGCTACCACCTGCCTTGGAGACCCAGATTTATACAGCATTTTGGTGGTCACATTACTGTTTTACTGTTTAAGTTATATCTTTCCCATGTGCACCATTGACGAATATTGTTGAACATTGTCTTGATAACTGGTTTAACCCTTTCCTTCATATAAACGCCTTTTCACACATTTGCAAACAGACAAGACCCAGATCAGACAGCTCCTAGATATGATAGATACGATGGCTACAATGTCGCTCTATGAATATTCTGTAGGTATTGAAATTTGGACTAAATATAGAACAGGGAAAGGGTTAAGTTTGATGAAAATCATTCAAACCATTTAGCCCTTTCCTCTATATACCTATTTGCAAACAGAGCAGACACAGATCCAACGGCTCATATAGAAGCCGTCTGATTAGGGTTTACTCTGTTTGCTTATGAAATTATAAAGATCTGCTTCTAGTTTCTGCCAATGCCAAACAATCCTGTGTATACCATTAGAAAATTCTGCCAATAAATATTCATGACATCATTATTTGTTACATGAATATTCATCAGGTAAACAGTTTAACATATAAATGTTTAATTCATGTTTATAGGTAGTATTGTGATTACCTTTGTGATTGGCGGCAACACAACAGACGTAAATGCGACAGCATATAGCCTGTGTGACAGTGTTTCCAACAGTACTTCATACAGCTTTAACGGTTACACTCTCTCCCTGTCCACCTACATGACCATCAACAACGAGACATTCTACGGTGTTTCCTGTCATATCTCGGTGAGTTCAAAGCAAATTTAACTAATTCTCTGTTCTATATTTAGTCCAATTTTCAATACCTACTGAACATTCATGGACAAAATAGTTAGAACATTGTAGTCATTTTAGAAACTAAAGAAACAAGATCTATTCCATTATCAAACAGAGCAGGCCCTGATCAGATGGCTCCAATAGGAGCCATCTGATCTGGGTCTTCTTTGTTTGAAAAGGCGTTTATGTGAAGGAAAGTGTTAACCCTTTCCCTATTGAACTTTTTATACAAGAATTTGTGACTTCATGTATATTCATTAACTGTGAATTTTTAGAATGGCCAATGAATAAAGGACTTTTTTATCATGGCAAAATTGTAGAATCAGATCTATAGCATGCCGTAAGCAAATAGAGCAGACCCTGATCAGATGGCTCCTATGGGAGAGAGAATTTGAAGAGAAGAAATTTCATGTCGCTCTTGAGATCATTTTCAAGTCAAATAGTGTATTTATATAGTGTATTATTATAGTGTACATGTATTTATATATCCCTGTTTTCTTTGAATTAGCAAATGACAATCACTGATTGAGTTTTATTAAGATTTTAATACTTTGTTTACCTCATCGGTATGTTTTCCTCATGTAATTACTAGTTAAAAATTCTCTTATCAGGAATCAGAAGAAGATGACGATCTCCACCCTGGCGTTATAGCAGCAATTGCGATTGCTGGATTTATTGTTGTGGCAGCTATTGTTGGTGTGATCGTATGGAAGGTCTGCGTGAAGCCCAAAACAAAGACACACAGTAAGTGTTATT
This sequence comes from Azorinus chamasolen, assembly GCA_963576725.1. Lineage (NCBI taxonomy): Eukaryota > Metazoa > Mollusca > Bivalvia > Cardiida > Solecurtidae > Azorinus > Azorinus chamasolen. Next base: position 67,524,567 of record OY755248.1, read on the forward strand.
TTCTCATATCGAGGAATCTGTGCTATACTGTATTTAGTGAGCTCAATGACCTTGTTAACAGTTTGGATTCATGAGATGCCAGGTAACTTTACATCTCATCAGGATCCAATGTATTTTATACTTTGAAATTGTGTTTTTGCAAAAGAATGACAGAAATATCTTTTTGGAAAATTGAAAGAGACCTTTGCAACCCCTTGGATATTCGATGCAAATAAGTTTTGTATCTGATAAAGATCCAAAGTTTTTGAAACCAAGATATTTTTTTAACCTTTTACTCCATATATAAACCTTTCTATGCCTTTGCAAACTTAGCTGGGTCAACTGTGATAGCTAAGGCGTAGAAAGGTATTTATGGAGTTAAGGGTTAAAGATCTAGAATGAGACTTTTGTTTCAAGAGCTGCTAAGGACAGATTTTGCTGTATGAAAAGTTACAGTGAGGTTGAAGTATATAAACAATGAATGCAGATAAAAAGGAAAATGAATCAATTAGTGATTATGCCATACAAATTTCTTCCTTAACAGGTGCGAGACGATTTAGTTTCCAGCCTTCCAGAACATATGGTAATTTTCTTCATTTGTGCATGTTTGGTCATGGAAAATCAGATGTCCAAATAACAAAATGGGATAAAATAGTTATTTCGGTTTAGATTTTTAACACAGTTGAACACACCATTGTATTACGTTTCTATTTCCTAATCTTTCCCTGCCAAGTTTCCCTACCATTTCCCTCATATACACACCTTATCACATCTTTTGCAAACAGAGTAGACCCAGATCAGACAACTCCTAATGGATCTGCTTGATCAGGGTCTGATCTGTTTGCTTATGGAATTTTATAGAACGGATTTTACAGTTTATCATCTGCTTTTTGGCTTTCGTCTGTCTTTGAAGAGGAGAAGTTATTAACCCTTTCCTTTATACAGATGCATTTTATGCCTTTGTAAACAGAGTAAAACCAAATCACACAGCTTTAGGAGCCATCTGATCTGGGTCTGCTCTGTTTGCTATGAAATTATACATATCTGATTCTTCAATTCTATGTTCATATGCCATTATAAAAACTCAAATTAACAAATAGGCAAATAATCATTCATACAGTCATTATTTATTATATGAATATCCATCAGGTGATTGGGTTAGTGCTACTTCAAATAAGATATATGGAACTTTATTCAAACTAACTTTTTCGCCAGCAAATGAATTTCATCTTGTATGATTATCATCTCATTAAGGCTTCAAAGGCGAGGATTCTTCAAATTCTTTTCATGTATTAAAATCAAATTCTTATTGAATTCTTTTCAAAATCACAACCAGAGTGTCAAAGAGTTTGAATCCTGATGAGACGCAGCGTCTCGTCTGGATCCAAGCTGTTTGCAGAAGTAATCACGGATTCGCCTTTGGCCCTATTATGGCAGAAGATTTAACCTTCAGCAAACATTTGATAACCTTACAAACAGTCTTTGATCTAGATCAGATGCCAAGTAACTCTGCATTTCAACAGGATCCAAACTGTTTGACACTCAGATCATGTTCGTGCAAAGGAAGATCAATCAAATGTGAACTCTGGCATACACAACATTATTATGTAATCAAACTTGATCTACCTGTCCTGCATTATTATGTAATCAAACTTGATCTACCTGTCCTGCATTATTATGTAATCAAACTTGATCTACCTGTCCTGCATGAATGCATGTTCATACTAACCTGTTATTTGTATGTTGAATGTACCTACTAACCCTTTCCTCCATATAAAATCTTTTTGACATCTTTTCGATCAGAGTAGTCCCAGATTAGATGGCTCCTGTAGGAGCCATCTAATCAGGGTCAGGTCTACTCTGTTTGCTTTTGATATGTTAAAGATTTGATTCTAAAGTTTCTGCCATGGTGAAAAAATCCTGTGTTCCTTTACCATTATATAATTTCAGCTAATAAATATGCATGATGTAATTATGTCCCCCACAAGGTGGTAGGCATATATCTTTGCTCTTGTCCATCTGTACGTCTGTAAGTGCAACCTTACAGTCTGCAGAACTTGTAATGTCCAACTCCTCTTACACCAATGGGAGGATTTAATTAAAAAATTTACAGATGAACAAAGTTGATATGAAGATTTATATAAATTGGCTTGAATCATTTTTACCAGAGCTATGAGACTTTGAAATGTTCTTCACTATGTAACATATTGTGAAAGTGCTTGATTTAGAGACAATATTTCCAGGAGGCATCCATGTCCTATGAACACAATTTTGTAGTTATTTATCCTGGATATCCAGGGGTAGAGGGTTTACTGATTCATGTCTAGAGGCATGGGCTAACAGTGTAGACCCATATCAGTTTACTGATTCATGTCTAGAGGCATGGGCTAACAGTGTAGACCCATATCAGTTTACTGATTCATGTCTAGAGGCATGGGCTAGCAGTGTAGACCCATATCAGTTTACTGATTCATGTCTAGAGGCATGGGCTAACAGTGTAGACCCATATCAGTTTACTGATTCATGTCTAGAGGCATGGGCTAACAGTGTAGACCCATATCAGTTTACTGATTCATGTCTAGAGGCAGAGGCATGGGCTAGCAGTGTAGACCCATATCAGTTTACTGATTCATGTCTAGAGGCATGGGCTAACAGTGTAGACCCATATCAGACAGCTGCTGTCAGGATCTGTCCTGCTCAGGATCTGTGCACAAGAATTGACAGTGCTAATCTAATAAGATTTCCTCAAACTAATAATAGTCAACTTAGATATGTGAGTTATGTGAAATAGTTCTTAACATGAAATAATGGATAAGTCAACTTAGATATGTGAGGTATATGCATTAGTAAATATGTGAGGTATATGAGTTATAGGATATGTGAGGTATATGAGTTAGTAGATATGTGAGGTACATGCATACATGTATGAGTTAGTAACTTAGTAGATATGTGAGGAACATGAGTTAGTAGATATGTGAGGTATATGAGTTAGTAGATATGTGAGGTACATGAGTTAGTAGATATGTGAGGTATATGAGTTAGTAGATATGTGAGGTACATGTATATGAGTTAGTAACTTAGTAGATATGTAAAGTACCTAGTTATAGTCTACTTTCAGTCCGAATGACCGCTCAGCCGACTGTACATTTACTCCCCTGGTCATTGAGTCATTGGCCTACAATATTGAGCACTGCTAACATATGGCGCAATCATGCAGCCGCAGTACCGGCGAGTGACCCTCACAGGTACCCATTTTAACCCCTGGGTGGAGAGTATGTGCGGGTGGGAGACACTGAAAAGCATCTCTGAAATTTCCGGGTGGGACCGGGATTTGAACCCCGGACCTCCGGACTGATAGTAAAGCGCGTTACCACTAGACCACCGCCACCTACAAATGTGAGGTATATGAGTTAGTAGATATGTGAGGTACATGAGTTAGTAGATATGTGAGGTATATGAGTTAGTAGATATGTGAGGTACATGTATATGAGTTAGTAGATATATGTTAGGTATATGAGTTAGATCTGCATTAAGCTACCACCTACCTTACAGACCCATAATTAGACCTATTTTTGATGGCGATTGACAGGCTCTACTGTAATAACAATGTAAGGTTTGGTGGGAAAAAATATAGAAAATATGTTACCTAGATACGGATCCTAGACTTATGTTTGGCTCTACAAAATGTATAATAAGCAAGCCAAGATATTTGATTTCATGACTTTATGACTAATGACTCATTTTTATACCCCTGCAAACTTGTTTGAGGGGATATACTGGAATCACCCTGTCCGGCGGGCGGTTGGTTGGTCGGGCGGGCGGTCCGTCCGCATTTGAACATATGTAGTTGGTGTCACAAACTTCTCTTTCAGTTTTAAAGTTACTGAATTTATATTTTGTATAGATAATAACCATGAATGGTAGATGTGCAAGACGCAATTTTCAAGTGTTTACTACCGGCTATTGCAGAATTATCTGCCCCTGAACTTTGAGGGTTTTTTTACTTTTTTCATGAAACATGGGGAGTTGGTGTTCAAACTCCTCCTTCAGTCTGAATGTTATTCAGTTTATATTTGGTATACATAATAACCATGAATAGTAGATAATAACAATAAATGGTAGATGTGCAAGACACAATTTTCATGTGTTTAGCACTATGCATTGCAGAATTATTTCCTCCTGAACTTTTAGTATTTTTGTCATTTTGTCATGAAACATGGGGAGTTGGTGTCGCGAACTCCTCCTTCAGTTTTAAAGTTATTGAATTTATATTTGGTATACATAATAACCATGAATGGTAGATGTGCAAGACGCAATATTGATGTGATTAATGGCAGGCATTATAGAATTATCTCCACTTTAACTTTGAGTATTTTTGCCATTAGATCCTGGTACATGGATTTGCAATCAAGGCTTGCCGTGCGGGGTATATTTATCACCTTTAGTGATACATGTAGTTCTAGTTTTATTTACTTTCTACTGTTTTGTTTACCTGCAAACTCTGTGTATTTTATTAGATTGTATATATGTATGTAGTCACCAGTTATGATAGAGTGACACTGAAAAAAACCATCCTCAAATCTAATATATTTTTTGGTGATGGTCAGGCCAATTATGTTTGTCATTCAACCGTCCGTCCGGTTGACCTTTTTGTTTGAGTCAGTTATAGCCAAAGTATAATACCTACAGTAACCAAACTTGGCATGTGGGTTCAGAATGAGGATCCCATTACATGTCATAGGTTAGCAGGTTACTATGACCCCTTTTTGACCTACTTTTTACGCTTCATTGACTTAGAGAATTTCCAGGTTTACCTTTTTGTTTGTGTTAGTTATAGCCAAAGTATAACACCTGCATGTGGGTTCATAATGAGGGTCACATTACATGTCATAGGTTAGTAGGTTATTATGACCCCTTTTTGGCCAAGTTTTTACGCTTCATTGACTTAGAGAATTTCCAGGTTGACCTTTTTGTTTCCGATCGATAACTAATAAACGACTTTGCCTAGAATCTTCAAACTTGCTGTGGTGGTTGGTCATGACAACTAGATGACCCCTGTTTTCTAGGTCACTAGGTCAAAGGTCAAGGTCACAATGACCTTAACTGGTGAAATAGTTTCCAATCAATAACTGCTCAAGGGTTTGGCTTGGGATCTTCAAACTTGCTGTGATGGTTCGTCATGCCCACTAGATGACCCCTATAGTTTTTTAGGTCAGAGGTCGAGGTCACCATGACCTTAACTAGTAGAATGGTTTTTGATCAATAACTGCTCAAGAGTTTGGCTTAGGATCTTCAAATTTGCTGTGGTGGTTGGTCATGACAACTAGATGAACCCTCTTGTTTTTTTAGGTCATTAGGTCAAAGGTCAAGGTCACCATGACCTTAACTGGTGAAATGGTTTCCGATCAATAACTGCTCAAAGGTTTTGGCTTAGGATCTTCAAACATGCTGTGATGGTTGGTCATGACCACTAGATGACCCCTAATGTTTTTGAGGTCACTAGGTCAAAGGCCAAGGTCACCATGACCTTAACTGGTGAAATGGTTTCCGATCAATAACTGCTCAAGGGTTTGGCTTAGAATCTTCAAATTTGCTGTGGTGGTTGGTCATGACAACTAAATGAGCCCTCTTGTTTTTGAGGTCACTAGGTCTAAGGTCAAGGTCACCATGACCTTAACTGGTGAAATGGTTTCCAGTCAATAACTGCTCAAGGGTTTGGCTTGGGATCTTCAAACTTGCTGTGGTGGTTTGTCATGACCACTAGATGACCCCTAATGTTTTTTAGGTCACTAGGTCAAAGGTCAAGGTCATCATGATATTAACAGGTGAAATGGTTTCCAATCAATAACTGCTCAAGGGTTTGGCTTAGGATCTTCAAACTTACTGTGGTGGTTGGTCATGACAACTAGATGACCCCTAATTTTTTTTTAGGTCACTAGGTCAAAGATTAAGGTCACCATGACCTTAATTGATGAAATGGTTTCCGATTAATAACTGCTCAATGGTTTGGTTGGGGATCTTCAAACTTGCTGTGGTGGTTGGTCGTAACCACTAGATGACCCCTATGTTTGTTGAGGTCACTAGGTCAAAGGTCAAGGTCACCATTACCTTAACTTGTGAACTGTTTTCAGATCAATAAATGATTAGTGGTTTGGCTTAGGATCGTCAAAGTTGCTGTGGTGATTAGTCATGACCAGTAGATGACCTCTATAGTTGAGGTCACTAGATCAAAGGTCATGGGGTCTAGGGGTATACATGTTTTACAAACATCTCTTGTTTTTTATGCTTCAATGAATTTCTAGATTGACCTTTTTAACATGTGGAGTCATAATGAGGACCTCATTACATGCAATTGGAATATGCTGAACTATTTATTATGCCTTCAGCATCTGCTGATGCAGAAATGTATAATGATTGACTGTTCATCTGTATCACTTTAATCGACAATCCGGCCATACCGACATTGGCGGTTTCTTGTCATATCTGAAAATGGATTTTTTAAAGAAAGTATGTCATTACAGTTTACTTTTATTTTCCTCCACATTTTGAAATTTAATCATTTAATCCATATATGCCTTTGCAAACAGAGTAGACCTAGATCAAATGGCTTGTATAGGAGCCATCTTATCAGGGTCTATTCTGTTTGTTTATTTGAGCTTCCTGCACAACTTTCATTCTGAATTAATCTTCCACCTGCATCAAGCCTTTATCTGATAGACACCTTTCCAATCCTCTGGGAACTGAGTAGACCCAGATCAGATGGCTCCTGTATGCTCTGCATGCTTATGGACTTATATAGATCTGACTCTACAGTTTCTGCCATGACAAACATCCTTTGTTCATATACCTTTATAAAAATACAGCTAATAAATATTCATTATGTAATTAGTTTTACTTGTACATTCATTAGGTAAAGGGTTCAGTACCCAGATGTAGACATCTTTTTTATGGTCGTTGACTATAGCTTTTTTTAGATCAGCTATATGTGTAAAATAAACCTGCTCTTATTACCATATTTTGGTTCTTGTTTTTCAGACATGAGGGCCACCAACACCATGCTGTTTGGAGAGGATCGCAAGACAGGAGATTTGTACTTTAAGGAAAAGAGCTTCACAGGTGCAAGCGTCTCACCAGCACCACCAGTGGCAACTCTCTACAGTGGTCCTTATATTAGTGACAAGCGCCCTCTATCAGGCATCTCAGTACATCTACGCACTCCTGACCTTATGTCACCACAATCAAGCCATGCTCGATCTCCATCTCCATCTCTTCTTGACCCTAGAGTCATGTCTGAAGCTACCTACACAGATCCAAGGAGCCCAAGTCCGTCATACTCCATTGGGTCAGCATTTGTGGAGAAAGAAAGCCCACTACCACCTGTGGGTGAGAACCTGTACAACAGTGAATACATCAGGAGCCCCACACCCAAGACAACAACACCCTACCTGCCGGCACCAAGCCCAACACCTGGCCGGAAAGTTAATGGACACAGATAGATTGGCTCTAGACAGCAAATTTATCTTGTCACTCAGCAAATTTTATGACGATTTGATTTCCACTTATTCTTGTTTAAATCAGGAGTTTGTTTCATAAAATTTAAACCTTTCCCATGCCTTTGCAAATTGTAGGAGCAGTCCCTGATCACCCTTCATTAAGCTTCTATATATCTTAGTACAGTTGATTGCTGTAGGCAGGTTCTACTGCATGTCAGTCTGTACATATCAAATCCATAATAATTATACTCCACGCAATGAGGTTGCTTGGAGGGTATATAGTTTTTGATCTGTGCATCAGTCAGTCCGTCAGCCAGTCCCTCCGTGTATTCTAATATACATTGTATCTAGCACTTCTATTTCTTTACAAAAAAAATTCAAATTTGCTCTAAGAATTGTCATGAATAAAAGCTTGGATGAGTTTGATTTTCTGAGGAATTAGTCATAGGGAATCACTTTTTTTTTCTCTGACAATGCGGCGGCATGGGGTATGTGAACTTGCTCACTAAAGTTCTTTAATTGTTGTGATAGTTTTGTGCATGTTGTGTTGTCTAAAAATGAACAAAGCAACAATTTGTTGCTATTGCAATTTTTATATTTTTATTGTGATTTTATGGTTTTCTATCTGATTTAGCTGAGATAAGAAAATTGTTAGCCTAATTTTTAAAGGCACTTTGAGTACTTAATTTTTTTTATACATGTAGTTTAAAGTGAATGTCCGGTCTATAGCTTTCAACTTTATAATGTTACTTTTTGAGAAGTTTTGAGTATTTTCAGTTGTCAGTTAGTTTTAACCTCTTAATACCAAACAAAAATTTAATTTTGTTAATTACCTTTGAGACAACACTTTTAAGTGAAATTTACGATTATAACGTGTGTGTGGAAGCACTCAAATTGTAAACAGTTCTTTAACCCTCTACTCCATAAATACACCTTTCTACACCTTTACAAACAGAGAAGACCCAGATCAGATGGCTCCTATTGCAGCTGTCTAATCAGGGTCCGCTCTGTTTGCTTATGAAATAATATAGATCTGATTCTACAGTTTCTGCTGTGGTCAAACCTTTCTGTGATGAAAAACTGCATCTAATTCATGTTGATGATATCATTGGTTTCACCATAAATATTCATGGAGTAAAGGGTTATATAAATAGTGTATAAGGCTATAAGTAGGATGTTTCTTGTATATTTGCCAGAAACATAATCAAATAGTTTGGATCCTGATGAGACGCTGAGTTGCTCGGTGTCCCATCTGGATCCTAAGTTTCCAAACTGTTTGCATAGGATGTCACAAATTCACCATTAGAGTACTACAGGTTACGTACACTACGCAGTAGAGTAGGATGTTTTCCTGAATAGATGTCCCATCACATGACATCACATATCATTGAGTTCTTTTACCCTGCTAGATATTTTAGTTTTGTCATCACTTGTGCATTCGCAGTACAGTAGAGCCTGTCTTAAACCATTCCGTCATTTCTACGCCTCTGCAAAAGTCACCTGTTGAAACCATTGTGATAAGTAGAGAATTTGCTCTATTTATCACAATGGTTTCAAACTACAAAATTCTAAAAAAAATCCTTTTCTCTAGTTAATGCTCCTTTTCGGTAGATTGATTCAAAGTGGTTGTATCTAAAAATAGCCTATGAGATAATGGGTTAAGGCGCGTTATATTGATTGGACACAGGAATCTTAAAAAATAGGTTGATGCTTAATACAGGGCAAGGTAATGCAAAAAGCTTCTATAAGAGCTTTATGTTTTACTTCTCACCTGTGTTATGCTACCACCTGCCTTACAGACGCAATTTTATATATCTGTTTGATGGTCACTTAAGATAGGTTTTATAGAACTACGGAAAGCAAAACAATGAATATTCAGGCATTAGAAAAGAGTTGACGTTAAATGCAATGAAGTCACCTGTGAGAATGTTTTAATCTGTGATAATATATATTCTGTGATAATCAGTTTACTAAATACATGTAGAATGTGATAATCTTTTTACCAAATGGAATGTGATAACATGCATTAATTTTTTTTATTGAATTGGTTTACAGTGTTCTAAGTTTAAAATGCTTCATCTGTGATAATTGTTATGAATTTACAAGTAAAATGGACTGATCTAATATGTTACACTTTCGGCGCCAAATAAATTCTCTCTACTATGATTATCATCTGCTTTAGGTTTGAAACTGTTGTTTTCTTGGATATCTTTACAAAAATATAAACAGTTTCAAACAATTTGGATCATGAGGAGATGCTGAGTTACTCTGCGTCTCCTCTAGATCCAAACTGTTTGTAATGTTATCAGATTCGCCAATGACAATGAGAGAGTTAAAAGATGAACCTTCTGATAAAAGCTTTTAGCATACATCAATGTTGTTAGGCGATGAACGAGAAGTTTAGTTTCTTCTTATTCAGTCCTAGGCTAGGTGTATGTCAGTCACACCTAAATTATTTAAATCTGACTGTTGGTTGATTCTCTGTATTACCAGTTAAATTTTGTAGATTGCATCAACTTGTTACCTACCAACAGACACTGTTCAACTTGCATTCAACTCTTTGCACGCTCAGTAACTTTTGTCTGTTTCAATTCTTGAAATAAAATATCTCTCATTTCTTTGCAAGTATATAGTCAGTGTCAAACAGTGTGGATCCAGATGAGATGCAACATTATGCCGTGTCTCATCTGGATCCACACTGTTTTCCTAGGTGTTCTATGATTCAGCACTAGGGTGCAAAGATGTACATGTAAGCTCTTTAACCCTTTACTCCATGAACAGTCGTGTAAAAACTAATGACGCCATGAATATTTATTTGAATAATTGTTATAAAAGCACATGGGCACAGGAATTTTGGCAATGACCATATCTATATTATATTATAAGCAAACAGAGCAGACACTGATCAGACAACTCCTACAGGAGCCATCTGATCTGGGTCTACTCTGTTTGCAAAGGCGTAGAAAGGTGTATTTATGGAGTAAAGGGTTAAGAGAAAGAAACAAATTGTCAACTCAAATTTAATTTCTGTCACTTCTTCAATTTATTTTTGTTAGATCAAAATCTCTTGTTTGAAATAAAATTCTCTAAAAATCCAAAATGATTTGTTTTCTCTATGATTAGCCCTTAATCCTTTGCTTGATAATCTCACATCTTTATGACAGGGAAGACCCAGATCAGGAAACTCATGTAGGAGCTGTCTGATAAGTGTCTGGACTGTTTCCTTATTTATTACAGATCTAATTTGCTCCTATTCAACTCTTTGACACCATAAAAACGCCTTTCTATGCCTTAAAAAACAGAGTAGACCCAGATCAGATGGCTCCTGTATGAGCCGGCCAGTCTAATTGGGTGGTCAGTGTCTGCTTAGTTTGTTTATAAAAATAATGTATATCTGATTTTTTGAATTTGCCATGACCAAAATTGTTGTGTTTATTGTTTTTGCTCTGTCTGTTGGTTGGTTTGGATCCAAACTTTTAACATTGGCAATAATTTTGTAGACATTGCACATACATACTTCAAACTTAGCATGCATCTGTAACTTGTGGAGGCAAACATTTTTAGGGGTGAATTATTACGGTCAAGGTCATACATCAAGGTCAAATGAACTTTTAAAATGGCACAGGAACATAGAATGTTAAGCCTACCATGACATAAACTAGAACCAGGTCTGTGTTATTTCATGGCAAATACATGGCAGACCCAGATCAGAGCTAGGTTCCTACAGGAGCTGTGTGATCTGGGCCAATGTGCTTCTATCAGGCAAAGGGTTAAATGCAACCAACTTGACCTCTACAGTGGTAGATTATCTAATGTGAATACAAATTTAAAGTTACCTCCCTTGCTTTCATTATTAATCACTCGAAAGTTTGCCTTCCATGCTATTGTTCTATCGACAAACTTTTTTGCAGCATTTCGTCCGGCACAAGTAGCCTCCCATTGTTTGTGCTCTATTATTGGATGTGCATCTCCTCTTGATGATAAAGTATCATGTCAATTTTTATTTGTATTTATTCTAGTTGTCTTGTTTGATAAGAATTTCAACATTTAATGGAAATAATATTAACCGAACTGAACAACATAGGGCAAAGAAATTGTTTGGTGTTTTATCGTGTATTTATTTCAGTATGTATTCACAATGTCTTTGATAATATGATTATACATACATATATGTATCTAGATAACGAAAACAAACATAGGAAAAACTGAAAAGAAAATATTATGTACGAATTTCTGAAGTAAGATTTACACTTTAATTTCAATTATATACATGTACATATATTCAGATATATTATCATTATTTTCATTGTCATTATTATTATTATTATTTCAAGTATAATAATAATAAAATGCATATAGTCATTATTTCTTACATGAATATTCATTGAGTAAAGGGTTAAGGTCACATGACTGTTAAACCCTTTACCCCATGAATATTCATATAAGAAAGAATGACACCATGAAAATTAATTACATTACTTGTTATAGCACATTGACACAGGGAGCTGTCTGAGAGGGGTCTACTCTGTCTGTTTGCAAATGTGTAGAAAGGCGTATTTATAGTACAGCCCGTTAAAAACTTCAATAAGTGTATCCTTCAGGGCTTTGACACTTACTTCGCTAGTCAAAAAGACATAAGTTGCAAATGACGAACTTTATGCTCTGTCAGCTCAGGGGAGACTACTGCTACTTTGATGAATAATGATTCTATAGCATTTGTCTCCCTTGTAAACGATGAGAGTATATAGCATTTGTCTCCCTTGTATGAGAGCTGTTTCATCTCTGGATATTATTTGAATATATTAGCAGGGTTATGGATATGATCAAGATCAAACACAATGTGAAAACCTCAGCACATTGTGACACCAATTGATCTTGTTTGCAATTTCCTTTGAGACACGTGATCTGGACTATATGTATTTACAAATTTCAAATCTTAACCCTTTACTCCATAAATACGCATTTTCACGCCTTTACAAATACAGTAGACCCTGATCAGACTGCTCATATAGGAACCGTCTTCTCAGTGTCTGCCTTGTTTCCTTTCAATATAATGTAGATATGAATCTCCAGTGTCTGTCACAATAAAGAATTATTTTGTTCAAAGTACCATTATAAAAGTGCAGTGAATTAATATTCATGATGCCGTTATATCTTGCCTGAATATTCATGGAGTCAAGGGTTAAATATTCACAGTCTATAGAACAATCATATTGTACTTTATTGAGACGTTTTAAACCGTTTACATGGTGAATATTCATTTAACCCTTTACTCCACAAATACGACTTTCTACATCTATGCAAACAGAGTAGACCCAGATCAGACGGCTCCTATAGGAGCCGTCTGATCAGTGTCTGTTCTGTTTGCTTATGATATAATATAAATATGATTCTACAGTTTCTGCCATGGCCAAACATTCTCGTGTCCATGTTCCAATATAAATATTAATCCAATAAATATCCATGATATCCTTATTTCTTACATGAATATTCATGGAGTAAAGAGTGAAGAAACAGCGATGTCATGAATTTGGCGCTGAAAGGGAGGGGGGGGGGGGGGGTAAATGAAACACGTGGCAATTTACTTAGCATGCTAACAGTTAGATATTCTGGACTGCATAACACTTGTATTATCTTTTCATTCCGTCTGTTCGTTTTGTTTTCTTTTTCTTATCAGCGGCAGTTTCCTGCTGCCGTTTTTCAGTCTGTTCTAACAGTGGATTGATTGTGGCTGCCACTCTCTTCATGAAGCTCACAAGGCTTCCTGTGCCATCTATAACTTTAGAAAATGCCTTTTCTGTGTCTATGATAGTCTCCTCGATCTTTGTTTTGGCAACAACCTTGTCACATATACTTTCATTGACTTTAACGAGTCTGTCAGTGAGTATTTTGAGATCGTTCTGTATCTTGTCCTTCTCTTTGGTATCGTTCAAAATGTGTTTGTGGAGAACATCTCTTTTATGTCTGAAAATAAAGTAAAATGAATCCGGTAAAATATTGACGAGATTGGTTCTTCAAACTTTCATCTAAGCTATAGTTCTAGTTGAATTAACATTTTCCCTCATGCAAATGCTTTTTCACGCCTGATCATGTAGGAGCCGTCTGATCAGGGTCTGCTCTGTTTGCTTATGATATAATATAGATCTATGATTCTACAGTTTCTCCCATGGCCAAAAACAAAAGTGTCCATGTGCTATTATAGCAATTAATCTAATTAGTATTCATGATGTCATTATTTCTTAAATGAATATTCATGGGGAACGGGGTCAAAACTGTTTGATTCTCAAAGTGTATGTTTGTAACAAAACAGAATATAGTTCTTATTTCAACACAGAACAAGTTCTGAGTAGGCATAAAGTAACTCAACACTTTAAGGGTTATTGAAATGAGTTTGTGGGTGAAATTGACTTCTCGGTCGATTAAATAAATAGTTTCCTGAATATTTTGATAACCATTCTCATGTCATCGAAGATTGAGTACAATTCTAAAAGTATCAATACATAATAGACTTGGATATTAGCGTGTAAGAAAGATTGGTTTATTTTCCATTTGAAGATCTATCTATCGTCAAAACTTTCTCCGGGATCCTAATCTATAAAGTTTCTCTAAGTTCTTTATTTGTAAAATCAGATTTCCATTGTTTATTACACTTTTGGCTAACCCGTATTACTCATTTCATTATTTTTCAGAAATGAGTGTTCCTTTCATTGTGTACTTGTTAATAACTACTGTTAGTTGCATAGGAAGAAACAGCTAATGATGGCTTAACACTTTATCTCAGCAATAGTCATTATAAAAATAAGAGTCACCATGAATAATAATCAGACTTACTTTAATCACATATAAACACAGGTATTATTGGCAGGAACTAAAGAATCATATCTATATTATTCCATAAGCAAACCCAACAGACCGTCTGATCTTGATCTGCTCTGTTTGCAAACATGTAAATCCATGTTTTCGTCGATATATCATAGTTACTTATAGTTACTAAACAAAAATCGTTCGAAATGTATTACTTCAGCCCTTTGCCTATAGAAACACTATCCATGCCTCTGAAAACGGAGTAGACACATACCAGACGGCGTCTATAGGAGCTACCTGGCCGGAGCCTCTTCTGTTTGCTTAACCCATTCCCTCATAGGCTAGTTTTAGATCAAACCTCTTTCAGTAAATCTACCAAAAAGGAGCATTTACTAGAGAAAGGGACATTTTAAGAATTGTGTAGTTTTGAAACCATTGTAATAAATAGAGTAGCTGCTCTTGTGGAGCAAATGCTCTATTTATCACAATGGTTTCATAAAGTGACTTTTACAGAGGCGACAAAAGGCGTCAATATGCGGGTATGGGTTAAGGGATTATATAGTTCTAGGTTTAATTCTATAGTTCCTGTCATGGTAAAAAGCCACCTGTGTTTAGCCTGTGCAAAAAAATGAGCTATCAAATATGCATGGTGTCATTTTTTCTCACATGAATATTCTCCAGGTAAAAGGGGGGGGGGGGATACACACACACACGATCAGGTAACAGACTGTTTATTAATTTCATCAACCCTTTCGCACCTGTGATTGCCCATGCAAACTGTGTGAGACACTAGGTGAGACACGATTAACTTGACGTCTCCTCGATGTCCAAATCGTTTGGAACTATGGTGACGCGTTTTGAAAGAGAACGTAAGAAAATGAAAGAAACGGAAATTGTAGCATACGAAGCAATTTTCAGACGACAATATTTGGCAGCGAAAGAGTTAGAAAAAAATGTGCAATGAGCGCTTTATATTACTAGTTTCTTCCACCACACGACTGCTTATGTCACTGGAATTCTTTACACTCTAAGTAATAATTGTTGTCTGCAAAAAGTTGTCGTCTGCTACACTTATTAAACAAATATGTCTGTCTTTGGTTCTGTAAAGAATGCAGACAGAGTGACAAACGGGTTGGACCCGGTTAGACGCCAAGCTACATGAACCGTCAGATCTGGGTCTACTCTGTTTGCAAAGGCGTAAATATGCGTATTCGTGGAGTAGAGAATTAAGGGATGAGAAGCTTAAGCCAGTTAAACATGCAAATATTTGTTTAAAGTAATCAGTTTTAAGTGGGAATCTGTCAAGAGATCTGTCTCATTAAAAGCAGTTTAAACTCTCAACCAATATTGACAAGTCATACATGTGGATAAAACTGAATAATAAAGATTAAAAATCTGATTCCATTAGACCGGGTAGAACCAAGAGAAACAAACCAATTCATATTTTTTAAAGAAATTATCGTCTGCAAAAATGCCGTCTGATACAATTAAATTATTTAAATGAATTGTATTCATTATATATTAACAGTTTTGATCCAGATGATATGCTAGGTAACTAGGCGTCTCATCTCAATCCAAACTCACGTTTTGTAGACGTATTTACGAATTTGCCAATGTATTGATGAGAGCTTTACACTGGGCGTCAGACAGAACCTGAGAAATTCTGTCGATAATAAGAGTAGGGCATCGTGCCCGGGTTTCTCTGTATCCGCCTCTCTCTCTCTCTCTCTCTCTCTCTCTCTCTCTCTCTCCTCTCTCTCTCTGCCCATAGTTGGCAGAAACAGACGCTAATCAACACAAACAAACAAACTGAAGAGAAATTAATATCAACTTTCAGAATTGCAGCAAACGGCAATATTTGCACACGACAGTTACTTAGCATGCCAGGAGAGGCATGTCTTACCTCATGTCGTCTATACACGTTAGTAACTCCATACTGTATTTCTGTAACACGACATCCGAGGGACGGTCGCTGCTGTCAGCCATAGTTGAGTCTGCACTCTTCTGTTTGCTTGTTCTGCCCTTCACAATATCACAAAGTGTCCAAATGTTCGCGGATATGTACGTATCCAGGTACGCTACTCGAACAAAAACATAAACCCAATGAGTGCGCAACACGAGTGCACTGTCATTTGTAAACAGTGTAGACCCAGATCAGAGGACTCCTAGAGGAGCCCTCTGATCAGGGTCTGCACTGTTTGCCATTAAAAATCCTCTAGCAATGTTAAGCCTATCATACTGAGTGGACTCTTTGGTTAAACACTAGTGGGATATTCCACTCTGAAAATTCAGCGCTAAAATGTTTAAGACGAAAGAGAAAACTCATCGGTTAAACAAAAGACGTTAAGTGTACATTTTCCACATCGCCAGGTTCTTTGTATTGCCCTGTCCAAATGAAACTCAACACGAAACCCGAATGCCACAATACCCAGTCCCCCTGTAGTTTGTTCACACTCAAGTATTCCCGAGTGTTCAATCCACGCAGTCAGATAAATAAGTGTCGTCTGCTGAATAAATGTCGTCTGAGTCACATGAAATCCTTTTGTGATGTATGTACGATTCTAGACTACAGAGTGTTTGGAAATAAACTATTTTTTCTTCCTTAGTTCTTTACCCGCAGTGAAAAAAATAATATCTTCTCAATTTTGTATCTGGTATAATTTTAACTACTTGCCGATTCGATTAAGCGTTTGAAAAAAATATTGATCGAGTGTCAAGCAGCTTGGATTCTAATGAGATGCCGAGTTACTCGGCGTCTCATCAGAATCTAAGCTGTTTGCAAATGCGAGTCAATCCGAGCTTAACAGAATAAAGGTTACTTGTTATGTCAACACTACTCTAATCAGTTCAGGGGACCTTTAAACTTCTTTGATAAAACGAAAACCTCTCAATAAAATAAACTTACAAATTCACGGGTTCACTCTTACCAACTGTAAAACGTTAATTGCTATTTATAAACAGATCTATCATAACAAAACGAGACTGAAACACCGTACAGTACTAATCACAGGCACAACGAGACTGAAGCACCGTACAGTACAGATCACAGGCACAGTACGTACAAGACTGAAGCACCGTACATTACTGATCACAGGCACAGTACGTACGAGACTGAAGCACCGTACAGTCCAGATCACAGGCACAGTACGATACTGGAGCACCGTACAGTACTGAATACATGCACAATACGAGACTGAAGCACCGTACAGTACATATCACAGGCACAGTACGTACGAGACTGAAGCACCGTACAGTACTCATCACAGGCACAGTACGAGACTGAAGCACCATACAGTACAGACCACAGGCACAGTACGTACGAGACTGAAGCACCGTGCAATACTGATCACAGGCACAATACGAGACAGAAGCACCTTACAGTACTCATCACAGGTACAGTACGAGACTGAAGCACCGTACAGTACTGATCACAGGCACAGTACGAGACTGAAGCACCGTACAGTACTGATCACAGGCACAATACGAGACTGAAGCACCGTACAGTACAGATCACAGGCACAATACGAGACAGAAGCACCGTACAGTACAGATCACAGGCACAGTACCTACGAGACTGAAGCACCGTGCAATACTGATCACAGGCACAATACGAGACTGAAGCACCGTACAGTACTCATCACAGGCACAATACGAGACAGAAGCACCGTACAGTACTCATCACAGGTACAGTACGAGACAGAAGCACCGTACAGTACTGATCACAGGCACAATACGAGACAGAAGCACCGTACTGCACTGATCACAGGCACAGTACGAGACTGAAGCACCGTACAGTACTGATCACAGGCACAATACGAGACTGAAACACCGTACAGTACTGATCACGGGCACAGTACGAGACTGAAGCACCGTACTGCACTGATCACAGGCATAGTACGAGACTGAAGCACCGTACATTACTGATCACAGGCACAATACGAGACTGAAACACCGTACAGTACTGATCACAGGCACAACACGAGACTGAAACACCGTACTGCACTGATCACAAGCACAGTACGAGACTGAAACACCGTACAGTACAGATCACAGGCACAGTACGAGATTGAAACACCGTACAGTACAGATCACAGGCACAGTACGAGACTGAAGCACCGTACAGTACTGATCACTGGCACAGTACGAGACTGAAACGCCGTACAGTACTGATCACAGGCACAATACGAGACTGGAGGACCGTACAGTACTGATCACAGGCACAACACGAGACTGAAACACCGTACAGTACAGATCACAGGCACAGTACGAGACTGAAGCACCGTACAGTACTGATCACTGGCACAGTACGAGACTGAAACACCGTACAGTACTGATCACAGGCACAGTACGAGACTGGAGCACCGTACAGTACTGATCACTGGCACAACACGAGACTAGAGCACCGTACAGTTCTGATCACAAGCAGAGCAACGAGAATGAAGCACCGTACAGTACTGTTCACAATCAGAACAACAAGACTGAACCCCGTACAGTACTGATCACAAGCAGAGCAATGAGACTGAAGCACCGTACAGTACTGACCACAGGCATGCCAATGCATTCTTATACAGTTGACTCTCTCTCTCTCTCTCTCTCCCTCTCTCTCCCCCTCTCTGTCTGTCTGTCTGTCTCTCTCTCTCTTTCTCTCTCTCTCCCTGAGAGGACCTCTGAGTGAATAAATACTAGCGTTTCTTAACCCTTTACTGCATAAATACACCTTTACAAACATAGTAGATCCAGATCAGACGCTTCCTATAGGAGCCGTCTGATCAGGATCTGCCCTGTTTGCTTATGAAATAATAAAGACCTGTTTCTGCCATGACCAAACATTCCTGTGTCCTCGTGCTATTATAACAAATTAATATAACTTATTTTCATAACATCATTTTTTTCTTTCATTAATATTCATGGAGGAAAGGGTTCAATCTTTCCTTGTTCAATAGTCATATAAGAAATAATGACATCATGCATATTTTAGATGATATTTATAATGGAACAGCCATTTCTTATCTTGCAGACACTGTAGAATCAGATCTATACCATTCCATGAGCAAGTAGAGCGGACCCTGATGATGCGGGTCTACTCTGTTTTTCAAAGGCGTGAAAAGGGCGTTTATTTGAGGGAAAGTGTTAACTCTTTGCACGCTAAGTATGTTTTGGTCTGCAACATTGTCGTCTGCTTCAATTCTAAAATAAACGTTCTCTAATTTAAATATGGCCAACGTGTCCCACAGTTTAGATCCTGATGAGAAGCCGTAATATGAGATCATCTGGATCCAAACTGTTTGACCTAGGTAATCACGGTATCGCCGCTAGCGTGAAAACCTGGCTAGAATTTGCAAACATCACTGATCCAGCTCAGACGTAATACATGTAAGCTCAGACGTTATACATGTAAGCTCAGACGTTATACATGTAAGCTCAGACGTAATACATGTAAGCTCAGACGTTATACATGTAAGCAGACGTAATACATGTAAGCTCAGGCGTTATACATGTACAGGTAGTTTCTGTAAAGCTTGGTCGAATCAGACATAGTTGACCAGATAAACTTGATCTCATGCCATTTTTACAACGGGGAAAGGGTTAACCCTCTTCTTCATATGAACGTATTTTCACATATTTTGCAAACAGAGTAGACCCAGATCAGACGGTTCTCATAGGAGCCATTTGATCAGGGTCTGCTCTGATTGCTATTGGGGTTTGAAATATTTGTTTCTTTACTTTCTAAAGTGGCTATGTTCAACCTTCCATATTTCATTATAACTATTTTGTCTATGAATATTCAGTAGGTATTGAAATTTGAAATAAAATAGAACAGGGAAAAGGAAACTATTACACCACCGGAAAACGACTCACAATGCATGCTGTAATAGACGGATCTGTTGCAAACTGGTTGGATCGAGATAAGACGCCGAGTAACTCGGCGTCTCATCAATATCCAAACTGTTTGACTCACCACTTATGTTTCAGAGATTAAATTGAAGTAAAGTTCACATTGAAACTTAAAGCAGACGACATTTTTTGCAGAAGAAATTATTTAGAGACAAATTGAGAAATTGCACGTACGTCCTCGTTTCCGTGCTTAGCGTTAAAGCTTTGCTGTATGAACTGTGCTAATGAATTGAAATCTCTTGTATTTGATGAAGTTAGTCTTTCTCTCTTGCTAGGATACCGAGCGATCCGTTATTAGTCTGTGCATTAGTTGGTAAATCTGTCAATCCCTCTATGCGTAACCTTTAACCTATGTTCCTCGTGAATGTTTACACAAGAATACATGACGTCGTGAATATTCATTTACTGATGTTTTATAATAGCCAATGATCAAAGGACTTTTTGGCTATGGTCATAGATTCAGATCTATATTTTTCTTAGCCAAACAGAGCAGACGCGGATCAGACGACTCTCATAGGAGCCGTCTGATCTCGGTCCCTTTTTTCAAGCGATTTTATAGTCGTTATTTGGCTATAATTATATTCCTGATGCAAAACGTGTGGTTACTTCCCCAATTTCGATTAAAACATTCCCAATTTAGAACTGTCTGATCTTGGCCTGCTGTTGTTTTTTGTGCATTTCCTGGTCTGTGTTAACACTTTCCCTATTCAATGTTTATTCCAAATTTCAAGACTTACTGAATATTCGTGGACAAAATAGCTATAATGAAATATGGAAGATGGAACATTATAAACACTTTAGAAACAAAAGAAACAGGCAAAGGGTTGCGTGCATCACATGGGCATCTACATGGTGCAATGACATGACAAGTGGTAGGTTACCTAACGTAGATACGATGTAAAATATTACCTCCCCTTGCTTTTGTTATTAATCACCCATGCGTTGAAAAAGTTTACCTTCAATGCTATTGTTCTATCGAAAAACTTTTTTCGCAGAATTTCGTCCGACACGAGTATCCCCCTTTGTACTTGTTCTAGTTGTCTCGCTTTCTACCAATTGTTCACACTGCTTTGAAATAAATCTAAACGAACTGGACATATTTTGTTCAGATGCTTTACGTATAATATATAGACAACAACTGATATGATCTAGATAAGACGCCGAGCTTTTCGGCGTTTCATCAAGATCGGAACTTTTTGATAATGTATGTTTTCTGAATGAAAAGAAGAAATGTCAGGTAATGAAAATTACAGCAGATGACAAGTTTTGTACACTACAATGCTTGATATGGAAATATGGCGTGTAAGGCGTTGCAATATTGTATAATATATATTTTTATTTCATAATTTTATATATTATATTGTTACATATTTATAGTATATTTATAATATACAATAAATATATAATAGTAATAATATAATAATACATGTACATATATTTATATATAATACATGTACATATATTTTATCCAATAAAATATATAAACATTATACAATAAAAATATATTTTATACACTATTGTAACGCCTGACACGCCATAGGGACAGTGTAAACGCCTGTATTTTGCCATATATCCAGCTGATGACGCCGAGATGGAAATATAATACAGAAGAATCCTTTGTCAAGTTTCTTGACAGATCTTTTAACCCTTTACTTCATTGATACGCCCTTTAACGTATTTGCAAACAGAGCAGAACAACACCACGTGACTCCCGTAGAAGTCGTCTGGTCAGGGTATGTTATGTTTGCCAATGAAAGAATACAGATATGATTATACAGTGTCTGGTCAGGGTATGTTATGTTTGCCAATGAAAGAATACAGATATGATTATACAGTGTCTGGTCAGGGTATGTTATGTTTGCCTATGAAATAATATAGATATGATTATACAGTGTCTGGTGAGGCCAACAGTTCTGTATCTTATATGTCATTCCAAACATTCATTAATTTTGATGTCATTATTTCTTACATGAATATTCATTAAGTTAAAGGATTCAGGCGCGGATTTAGAGGGGCACAAAATAGCCTTTTGGCCACATTTTGTCGTCTGTGTCAAGCTTTAGAATGTTTTATTAACAATAAACACAGATTCAAGCAGTTTGGATCGTCATGAGACACTGAGTTACACGTCGTCTCGTATGAATCTAAATTGGTTGCATGTGATATTACAGTCTCCATGGCAGTAAAGCAAGGGTAAATTTAATTTGAAGGGTGTTTTGAAGGGTGTTTTGAAGAGTGTTTTGAAGGGTGTTTTGAAGGGTGATATTGAAGGGTGTTTTGATGGGTGTTTTGAAGGGTGTTTTGAAGGGTGTTTTGAAGGGTGCTTTTGCAAGAGTAATGAGACGTGTGATTTTTTTGAAAATAATTTAGGAAGCAAACTGCAAACAGGAGCTTTCTGGTCTGGGTATACACTGTCAGTTAAAGGAATGGTTAGAAATGCAAACAATGTAGACCTTGATAATACTCCAGGCCGCATACAGGTATTTACCCTAGGCCCTACGTGTATAAACCTCATGCCCTACATGTATTATATGTCCCATGTCCTACATGTATTATATGCCCAGTGTCCTGCATGTATTATATACCCTATATCCTACATGTATATGCCCAATATCCTACATGTATATGCCCCATGTCCTACATGTGTATGCTCCATGCACTACATGTATATGCCCCATGCCCTACATGTATTACATACCTATGTCCTACGTGTATATGCTCCATGTCCTACATGTATGTAACCCATGTCCTACATGTATATGCCCATGTCCTACATGTATATGCCCAATGTCCTACATGTATAATCCCCAGGTCCTACATGTATATGCCCCATGTCCTATATATCCTAGGTCCTACATGTATATACCCCGGTACATGTATTATATATCCTAGGTCCGACGTATTATATACCTTACAACCTACATGTGTATGCCCCAGGTCCTACATTTATCATATACCCTAGGTCCTACATGTGTTATATACCCTATGTCCTACATGTATTATATACCTTAGGTCCTACGTGTATATACCCCAGTACATGTATTATATACCCTAGGTCTGACATGTATTATATACCCTAGGTCCTACATATATATACCCTATGTCCTACATGTATTATATACCCTATGTCCTACATGTATTACATACCCTAGGTCTGACATGTATTATATACCCTATGTCCTACATGTAATATATACCCTATGTCCTACATGTATATACCCTATGTCCTACATGTAATATATACCCTATGTCCTACATGTATATACCCTATGTCCTGCATGTATTACATACCCTAGGTCTGACATGTATTATATACCCTATGTCCTACATGTAATATATACCCTATGTCCTACATGTATATACCCTATGCCCTACATGTAATATATACCCTATGTCCTACATGTATATACCCTATGTCCTGCATGTATTATATATCCTAGGTCCTACATGTATATACCCTATGTCCTACATGTATTATATACCCTATGTCCTACATGTATTATATATCATAGGTCCTACATGTATATATCCTATGTCCTACATGTATTATATGCCCTATGTCCTACATGCATTATATATCCTAGGTCCTACATGTATATACCCTATGTCCTACATGTATTATATACCCTAGGTCCTACATGTATTATATATCCTAGGTCCTACATGTATATACCCTGTACAACATTTATTATATATCCTAGGTCCTACATGTAAATACCCTATGTCCTACATGTATTATATATCCTAGGTCCTACATGTAAATACCCTATGTCCTACATGTATTATATACCCTATGTCCTACATGTATTATATATATATATCCCAGGTCCTACATGTATATACCCTATGTCCTACGTGTATTATATACCCTATGTACTACATGTATTATATATCCTAGGTCCTACATGTATATACCCTATGTCCTACATGTATTATATACCCTATGTCCTACATGTATTATATATCCTAGGTCCTACATGTATATACCCGGTACATGTACTATATACCCTAGGTCTGACATGTATTATATACCTCATGACCTACATGTATATACCCAAGGTCCTACATGTATATACCTAAAGTCTTACATGTATGTACCACATACCAACATTATAAACATAAAGATCATTGGCGGGGTATCAGACTTTTTATTCCCTGCGGAGGAAATAATGCCGTTAGGCATACATGCATTCAATCGATTTTCACTAAAGCCAGATCCACTGCATATAAGCTTTCTTAGCTTCCCATGATTGTGTGTGTGTGTGTGTGCATGTGTGTGCATATGTGCACATGTATGTGTGTGGTATTATTCCTGGTGTCTTTTCTTAACAGGTTGGATCCAAACTGTGTGACCATCATAATTATGTTACATGTATATGAACATCTTAAGAGGGGTTCTATTACACTACATCCATCAATTCATTCCTTGCATACAAGGATTTTTTTGCCATTTCGGACATCTATTGCCATGACAAGCTTGCAGAGACTCAGACCTTTAACCCTTTCCTTCATACCAAAGCTGTTTCATGCATTGGCAGAGTAGACTCAGATCGGACAACTCCCATTGGACCCACCTGATCAGGGTCTGTTCTGTTGGCTTATGAAATTCTACAAGATCTGACTCTACAGTTTCTACCAATACCAATAAATTATGCGAGCATTTGCCATTTACATAAAAATTCAGCAGATAAATATTCACAGTCATAACTTTTTAACCCTCTACTCCATAAATACGCCTTTCTACACCTTTGCAAACTGAGTAGACCTAGATCAGATGGCTCCTGTAGAAGCTAAGAGGGTCTCCTCTGTTTGCTTATGATATAGTTAAATAAGTCTACAGTGTCTGCCATGGACAACAATTCCTGTGCTTGTGTGCTATTAAAACTATTATTATACCTAATAAATATTCATATTGTAATAATTTCTTACTTGAATATTCATGCAGTAAAGGGTTAAATGAATATTCAACAGGGAAAGGGTTAACATATAAACAAAAACAGCAAACACTACTCAGACCTTACTAAATCTTAACCCCTTCCCTCATATAAACGTGTTTTCATGGACATGCAGAGTAGACCCAGATCAGACGGCTCCTAAAGGAGCTGTCTAACCACAGTCTGCCCTGTTTGCTTATGGAACCTGAAAGATCTGTTGCTTTACTTTTTAAAATGGCTACAAAGTTCCACCTTCCATATTGCATTATGACTATTTTGTCCATGAATATTCAGTAGTTACTTAAATTTGGAATAAGTATAGAATTGAGAAAGCGTTAAGCAAAAACAGCAGACCCTATTCAGACCTTACAAGGCCTGTCTAATCTTGATCATCCGTCTGACAAGGCATTATTGTCAGGTACAGGTACATAGATAACACATTGGTAGCTCTGACCTGGTAAACATCAGGGGCAAACAATACAAGTACTACTCATTGGAGTTTTCTAAGACTTTATTTTATCAAAACTAACAGTTGTAAAAAGAGAATAAAACAAGAAAAGTGTGTTCATAGGACACTGATGTCCCCGTAGTGAGATTGTCTCTAAATCAAGTATTTTTCACTGATTGTTATCCCATAACTCTGTTATATACAAGAGCACCACATGTGTTCTCTCCGATTGTAGCCCCTGTGACGGCGAACAAGTGTGTGAAGTTTCATAAGATTTGCATGAATAGCAAAGAAGTAATAGTCAAAGTTATAGTTTTCGAACGACAACGATTACGCCACAGTTATGACAATAGTCAACATTTTGTTCTTTGAAAAAACAGAGGAGTTAACAATCGGAGCAAAACTTCCCTTTTTTAAGTATATCTTCACATCAACATTGTTCATATGTAAAATTTTGAAGTAAATCCTTCCATTGGTGTAGGACAAGCAAGATATGCGGGACGTACAGGCATATGTATGTACGGACAAACAGACAGACGGACAAGAGCAAGACTACATGCCTCCCACCTTGTATGGGGCATAAAAAGGAAAAGTAGAAACAAGTTCCCTATCACAGATTGCTTTCCATGGAATGTATAGCACACCAGGAGCTGTATAAATGTTCTATGTATATCCACCCATACCCTGCGTATTCAGTATCCTGTGTAATTTACCTTTTAATATACACATATATTTGAGATAACAGATTGCTTTATCTATAAAATTAATTTTCGAAAAAATATAATTGAAAGTTTTGGTGTTAGGACACACATCCACTAGCTCTGTTGTTACTCTAAACTCTTTGTTTTTAGTTCCAAGCAAGTTGCAAACGTTATTAAAGTGAAATTATCTACAAGTACAATACACTGAGAGACGTTGACAATATTAACCCTTTTCTCCATGAATATTCATGTAAGAAATAATGATGTCATGAGTATTCATTGGCTATATTTCTATATGAACACAAGATGCTATGGTATTGGAAGAAACAGTAGTCAGATCGATTTCATTAGCAAACAGAGCAGATCCTGATCAGAAGACTCCTTTAGGAGCCATCTGATCTCGGTCTTCTCTGCTTGCGAAAGTGTGAAAATGTGTTAAAATGAGGGAAAGGGTTAAATCTTGCCTAAAAGTGAAGAGAGTTGAATTACAAATCTACAAAAGCGACAGTACATGTATTGAAAACCATTTTTTATTTCGTTTTCACCCTTTACTCCATTAATATTCCTATAAGAAATAATTCATGTATGAATATTGATTAGCTTAATATCTATAATGGCATATGATCAAGAAAAGTTTTGGCCCTGGTAAAAACTGCAGAATCAAATCTGTAGAAGTCCATAAGCAAGCACAGCAGACTCAGATCAGATGGCTCCTACAGGAGCCATCTAATCTGGGTCTATTCTGTTTGTAAAGGTGTTAAAAGGTGTATGTATGGCGTAAAGGGTTAAGTCTGGTGTGTGAAATACACATATCTAGCTACTTGAGCACACAGTGTTAATGTTTACATATAACATCCCAGTTTAGTATAAATGATATCAAGTTTCTTGTAACTGATCTTGTTTTATTGTTGCATTTCTGTATGGTTGGCAACTTGGTACCCAAAATAGCCATTGGCTACTTAACTTTCAGGTTGTTGTTGTTTAAAAAAAAAAAAGAAAAAAAAGAAGTGCCTTCTTCTCAATTCGCAGAAAAGCACTTTGGATACAAGGCATTGTCTAATGATTCTTACAATACTTGGCTATTACTTTTTAAATTCTAGTGCAAACTTAGTGTATATGGAGTCAAAATTTTACAAATGTCAAACTGAGAGGTTCATCAAGGGTGAGTAATATTCATGGTCGGTCTACATTTGATCTGAATAACCAGTGCCTACTGGAGGCATGGGACTTTCACAATCACGCATACTGGACAGGGGTCGTGACAACTGTGGAGTTGCACGTCCATTTGATGAAGTAGACAGTGGTCTTTGCCTTGTTCCAGCCTGATCAGAGACTTGCATAGTGGTTGGCAGGCTTGGTGGATCCAACTGGGACTCTAGATCTGACACTGATATGTGATTTGGCCTGGATGGTGCTCTTGCAGACACCATAACACCTCTTGGGGTTTTGGCAGACACGACAGGTCCAGTAAGGGGCTGTTTGAAGTACTCATTGTAGGATGGGGGTGGGCTTTGAGCCATATGTGTGGCTACAGGAGCCGCTCCTATTGCACCATTGTTGCGGAAGCCGAGGCTTGTGAAGCTATTTTCCTTGTACAGTATACCACTGGTATTGTCTTTGCTGTGGAATTCTGAAAAATAACAAAAATAAAAGTGTTACTTAAATCTATACATTATGCCCAGTGTGTAATTAAGTAGTTTCTGTGTACTGCTGAGTGTCTGGTCACATGTTAATTAATATGTACCACAAGCCCTTCATTTCAATCAAAAGCCAGATTATGAATGTTAAAGAGACAAACTGTAAAAATGCAGAATGATCTATTATGTCAAATGTGAGAATTGTAAAGAGGATTACATCAGGGAAACAGCTGGAACTCTAGAGACAACAAGAGCTGTCCGTGGACAGCACACTCCACTTTATTAGTGTCTGATAGTGTAGTTGAAGCCATAACTATTTGAGAAAAGGGCAGATAACTATGGCAAAATTAATTTTAGGGCTACCTACCCTTGTGAAATGTGTTTCCATTGTAATAGTAAACATGCATACCAAATTTGAACCAAATATCTTTGACAGTTTCTGAGACATGGACCTTGACATAAAACTGAACCAACAATGAACATTCTAAGTAGAATAAAAAGGGCATAACTATGGCAAAATTAATTTTAGGGTTACATGCCCTTGTGAAATGGGTTTCCCTCGAGATAGTAAACAAGCATACCAAATTTTAACCAAATATATTTGACGATTTCTGAGAAATGGACCTTAACAAAAAGGTTAACCAATGCCGACGAGAGGGTCATGACAATAGCTCCACTTTTTGAAAAAGTGGAGCTAAAAATGAATAAACATATTTCAGACCAGAAAATCATCAACAATTCACCAACACTGCTTACACACCAGACATAATGTAAAATCAGAAAATGCCAAGATCTTGACAAATGAAAACCAATTCACATGAAAAGGAGAGTGACAGAAGCAATAATACAACAGTGGAGACCCTCACTAAACCGGAACCCAGGCCTGGAGCAAAGAGTTATAATGTGTTAGGTATGTTTTCTCTAGTCTGATTTGATCAGTGTCTGATGCTTTCAGTAAGGCCTCAGTTGCTGAGTGGTTTGGGTCTTTGACTGACAATCACTTAGACCCCCACCACTGGCTTAGGCATTTGGATTTTTCATGTGAGCAAGCTTTCCAGCTGGCTTGCAGTAGGTCAGTGGTTCTACTGGGATGTAATTCTGTGCACTGAACAATGCAATTTGTTCCACGCACAGAAGAACCTCTGGGGTCTTCTTCCACCTGTAATTAGCTGGACGTACGATATGACTGAAATATTGTTAAAGCAATGTAAAATTTGATTGGTTTGGTTTCAGATCAGATGCTAATACCTGGATCAAGACTGCGTTGAAATGCAGAAATCAACAGATTCCTACAGGAGCCAACTGATCTGGGTCTACTGTTTGCACAGGTGTAAAAAAACATTCTTTAAGGAAAAGATTAAATTGATCAATACTGATAATGAGTGTGAATATTCACTGGTTAATAAGGTGTTACCAAGTGGCATACAGTGTAAACACTACTCAGATGCACCAACTGATCTGGATCTACAATGTCTAAATTTATTAAATTAACTTTTTTTCCTGATGCAGCCAGGTTATGTGAGCAATAAAATCAAACAATGGCACATTTTGAATATCTAGTTCCATACATACACTACACTGTGCTCTAGCTACCTGACTTGGATGTGATCACTACAGCGTTCTGGACATGGTGATCTAGGTCTTTGTCTCATTCAACCCCAAAACTGTAGGTGTCTTCCTCTTTTAATACTAAGCATATGCCCTTAATATTAACCAAATATGTGAAGTATTGTTTGAGTTATCACATCACATCAAAAATATTGACAAAAGTTTATGGCATTTTGGATGAATCAAGGGCAGATAACTCTAGACATAGTGATCTGATTGTAGTGATTGAACCCAAAAACTATAGACGTCTTCCTCTGATGGTACTAAGCATATGCCCTTAAGTTAACCCATTTGCGCCCAGTAGATTCTTCCATGCTTATATATTGGATTAATCCATTTTTGATCTAATGAATGCCAGGTCTAAATTTTCATTTTAGTTTTGTTTTATACTGAAATTCCTGTCAGCAAACAGTGTATACTCTGATCAGACGCCCAATTATGTGGTGTCTGATCAGGGTCTACACTGTTTGCCTATGTCTCATATATGGGATCGTGGGCATAAATGGGTTAATATGAAACCAATATATGAAGTACTGTTATCACATCACATCAAAACTGTTGATGAATGGACGGACAGACAGAAAATAAAATTACTATAGGGCTCCTGCATTTTCAATGCAGGGCCCTAACTAACCCTTTCCCTGTTCTATGTTTATTACAAATTTCAATCCCTACTGAATATTCATGGACAAAATACCGGTAGTTATAATGCAGAAGGTAATCATTGTAGCCGTTTTAGGAAGATAAACATCTATCAAATTCCATAAGTAAACAGAGCAGACCCTGATCAGAGGGCTCCTATAGGAGCTATCTGATCTGGGTCTACTCTGTTTGCAGATGCATGAAAACACGTTTATATGTGGGAAAGGATTAATAGTAGCATCACGCAGTATTAACCCATTCAATTATCTGTTACTTCTGAATTATCAAAGTGGAATAGCCCATCAGTGATTAACTATAGAGTCCACTCTGACAGTATGAAAGGCTTAAATATGCTAGAGAATTTTGCTACAGGATTTTGAGCGACAAAGAGTGTTGGAGTCGTCTTATCAGGATCTGCTCTGTTTGCCTATGAAAATAATGTTGATATTATTCTTCAGTTTCTGCCATGGTAAAATATGGCTTTGTTTATCAATGATTCATACTATTATAGAGCTAATTAACATTCATGATTCACACCAAGTGTTCATGAGAACAAGAGCACCGCAAGACGGGGCAATATACGCCCGAAGGCTGTTCTATAAAATTATGTTGAAAAATAAAGGAGGAGTTAGTTGCACAACAAATTGCTACCCGAAACTATCAAAGGGCAATAACTCCAGAATGAAAAATGATATGAGAGTTATCTCACTGATATGCACAACTACACATCAGTATCTATCATTCCTGAAAGTTTGAAGAAATTATATTGAAAAATAAAGGAGGAGTTAGTTGCACAAGAAATTGCTACCCGAAACTATCAAAGGGCAATAACTCCAGAATGAAAAATGATATGAGAGTTATCTCACTGATATGCACAACTACACATCAGTATCTATCATTCCTGAAAGTTTGAAGAAATTATGTTGAAAAATAAAGGAGGAGTTAGTTGCACAACAAATTTCTACCCGAAACTATCAAAGGGCAATAACTCCAGAATGAAAAATGATATGAGAGTTATCTCACTGATATGCACAACTACACATCAGTATCTATCATTCCTGAAAGTTTGAAGAAATTATGTTGAAAACTAAAGGAGGAGTTAGTTGCACAAGAAACTGCTACCCGAAACTATCAAAGGGCAATAACTCCAGAATGAAAAATGATATGAGTTATCTCACTGATATGCACAACTACACATCAATATCTATCATTCCTGAAAGTTTGAAGAAATTATATTGAAAAATAAAGGAGGAGTTAGTTGCACAAGAAATTGCTACCCGAAACTATCAAAGGGCAATAACTCCAGAATGAAAAATGATATGAGAGTTATCTCACTGATATGCACAACTACACATCAGTATCTATCATTCCTGAAAGTTTGAAGAAATTATGTTGAAAAATAAAGGAGGAGTTAGTTGCACAAGAAATTGCTACCCGAAACTATCAAAGGGCAATAACTCCAGAATGAAAAATGATATGAGAGTTATCTCACTGATATGCACAACTACACATCAGTATCTATCATTCCTGAAAGTTTGAAGAAATTATGTTGAAAAATAAAGGAGGAGTTAGTTGCACAAGAAATTGCTACCCGAAACTATCAAAGGGCAATAACTCCAGAATGAAAAATGATATGAGAGTTATCTCACTGATATGCACAACTACACATCAATATCTATCATTCCTGAAAGTTTGAAGAAATTATGTTGAAAAATAAAGGAGGAGTTAGTTGCACAACAAATTGCTACCCGAAACTATCAAAGGGCAATAACTCCAGAATGAAAAATGATATGAGAGTTATCTCACTGATATGCACAACTACACATCAGTATCTATCATTCCTGAAAGTTTGAAGAAATTATGTTGAAAAATAAAGGAGGAGTTAGTTGCACAAGAAATTGCTACCCGAAACTATCAAAGGGCAATAACTCCAGAATGAAAAATGATATGAGAGTTATCTCACTGATATGCACAACTACACATCAATATCTATCATTCCTGAAAGTTTGAAGAAATTATGTTGAAAAATAAAGGAGGAGTTAGTTGCACAACAAATTGCTACCCGAAACTATCAAAGGGCAATAACTCCAGAATGAAAAATGATATGAGAGTTATCTCACTGATATGCACAACTACACATCAGTATCTATCATTCCTGAAAGTTTGAAGAAATTATGTTGAAAAATAAAGGAGGAGTTAGTTGCACAAGAAATTTCTACCCTAACTATCAAAGGGCAATAACTCCAGAATGAAAAATGATATGAGAGTTATCTCACTGATATGCACAACTACACATCAGTATCTATCATTCCTGAAAGTTTGAAGAAATTATGTTGAAAAATAAAGGAGGAGTTAGTTGCACAAGAAATTGCTAACGGACGGACGGACAGACAGACGGACGGACAGACGGACGGACGGACGGACGGACGACATGCGCCATACCATAATACGTCCCTTCGGGCGTATAAAAAGGGTAAACCCTTTACTCAATGAATATTTATGTAAGAAATTATGACATCATAAATATAAATTAGATTTTTTTTTATAAAAGCACATAAAACACAGGAAATTTTGGACATGTCAGATACTAGAATCAGATGTATACAATTACTTAAGCAAACAGGGACCCATATTAGGCTGCTCCTACAGGAGCAGTCTCATCTAGGTCCACTTTATTTATAACAGCCTCTTTATGGAGAAAAAGGTAAAGGCTTGTTAATATACAATACATGTAGTTATGGAAGTTATAGCTTACTACTTTAGTTGTTTACGCTTTAAACTCTTTTTGCAGATAGTTTTGTCACATTCCATTCCAAAGTTAATCTTTTTGTATTTTTGTATTCCAAGGGTGACAACAATGTCAAAATTTTGACTTCACTGAAGTATGAGATACTCCGATTAGTGTAAAACCCCTCTAAACCGAAATTCTAGTAGAGAAGAATTTAGATACTTTTAGGCAGGGGGCTGTTTAATGCAGGGTGAACGTCATGCAGAAAGCTCCTCTTTCACCCTGCTTTAAGCTGCCACCTGCCTTCAAGACCGATATTTATACTAAACTGGATGTCCGGTTTAGAGGGGATTTACTGTATATGGATTAAAACCGTTAGCAAATGCTATCATTTCAAAAATAGTGTGGAAAGAGTTATTTACCCTTTAATGTGCTGGAAGCTGTTATATTGGACTTTTGCAAACAGTGTAGACCCAAATCAGGGTCTTCATATTCTTCTATGTTTTGTCATTAATATCATTTTTTTCAGTGATAAATTATGAAACAAATTTTAGCTTAATTAATATTCAGAAAGGGGAGAAGCTAGTTTTAATTATTCAGCACATTAAGGCTTAAAGAATAAATTGCAGTACTTACGGTGTGTTTGTGTGTTTGGTTTCCATGCAAACTTCCAGATCACCAAAATGGCCACAGCAATTATGACCAGCAAGGAGAACACAACTATCAGTGCAATAATATAAGGCTTCAGGCCCTCGTCGTCATCGTCTGTGTCCTGCATTATAAAATAATTAACGAATGTCTATAGTCCAACTCTATGGTACACAATGTCACATTTGTGTAGATTTTTTTTTTATTAACCCTTTAACCCATTCCCTCATATTGACGACTTTTGACGCATCTGTAACAATCACTTTGTGAAACCATTTTCTCACATACCTTCCCTTATCTCCGAGTTAGAACAACGGGTTAAGATTCCCTTATCTGTAACACGTGTAAGATCACTTTAGAACATATATGACGTCATACGTCATATATATGATGTCAAACCATGGAAACCGATGTTTACATGTCATTTAAACGGCAAAAATGCACTTTTTTGATACGTGAGAAAAAGAATCTGATGCTCGTCGTCTTTTAATATCACATGTTCCTAAACTCACCAAGAAAATGTTATTAAGCTCGCCAAGGCTCGCTTAATGACATTTTCTAAGGCTCGTTTAGGAACATGTGATCTTAAAAGACAACTCGCAACAGATCCTCTATGTAATAAATAGAGCATTTGCTCCTATAGGAGCAAATGCTCTATTTATCAGTTCACAATGGTTTCAAACTACAAAATTCTAAAATTTTCCTTTTCTCTAGTTAATGCTCCTTTTGGGTATGAATATTAATTAGCTTAATTTTTATTATAGCATAAGAACAAGAAAAGTTTTGACCCTGGCAGAAACTGTGGAATTGGCTGTACATGTATACTATTCCATAAGGAAACAGAGCAGACCGTGATCAGACAGCTCCTATAGGTGCCATCTGGTCTGGGTCTGCGCCATCTGGTCTGGGTCTGCGCCATCTGGTCTGGGTCTGCGCCGTTTGCAAATGCGTATTTATGGAGTAAAGGGTTAATTTCATTGCACATTCAATGTGTACAATCTCTTATAGTTATTTCTTCTATTCCTTTTCAAAATTACAACCTGAATGTAGACCAATTTGTATGTTGTGACAAATTTCATTTCTTGTAGTCTCAATAGCAGCTATACTGTTTGCATATACATATACATGTATTATGATTTAAGTTCTAGTGTGCAAAGGTTTTTATATCCATGCTATCAGAAATGTTGTGATAATCTCTATGCAACCGCTATTGAGTAGCTCACATCTCGTCAAAATCCATACTGTGGAATCAGATCTGTATTATTTCATAAGCAAACAGAGCAGACTCTGATCAGATGGCTCCCACTATTAGCAAAGGTGTTAAAAGGCAAATCTATGGTAAAAGGGTACCAGTACCGGTTCAACATCAGTTTTAACTCAGATATCACTAAGGCTCCTACAGGAGTAGTGTGCCCTGGGTCTATTGTGTTTGCCAAGGCATTAAAATGTGTATCTATGAGGAAAAGGTACAACTATTCTGCCATCAAATGCAAAAGATATGATAGCCTTTTTAGATTGGGTCCAGATGACACACGAAGTAACTAAGCATGCTGTTTGATATTTTAACCCGTTCCTCCATAAATACGCCTTTCTACGACTCTGTAATAACCACTTCTTGAAACCATTGTGATAAATAGAGCATTTGCTCCTATAGGAAACACAAACTACAAAAGTCTAAAATTTTACTTTTCTCTAGTAAATGCTCCTTTTGGGTAGATTCATTCAAAGAATAGCCTATGGAGGAAAGGGTTAATGATGTTCTTAAGAAATTGAGGAAAACACCACTTTGAAACCTGAGGTATATGATACACAAATCATAAGTAGCAATAACTTGTTTCCTTCAGTTTTTACTTACAGTGGATCCACAGGTGACTCCATAGAAGGAGACATTGTTAACAGTCATGTACTGCGATATACTCAATGTGTAACCATTGAAGGAGTATGACGTTCCATTTGTTATACTGTCACACAGGCTGTACGCAGTTGAGTTGACATTGGTAGTACTGCCGGCTATCGTAAATGTTACAACAATACTGCCTGTAAATAGACAAACCTCAAGGTTTATATAGTGCAGAAGATAGGTTCAAAATTTATGCTCTTGAATTTGTTTGTTAAATGAATATTCATGGAGGAAAGGTTAGGTGAAACTATGACATTCATTACATACAGATGGACAGCAAAAGGAAAAGTGATTTCTATACTGCAAGTGACACAAAAACATTTGTTTCTTGTTGTTTTTTTAATAATATATGTGTCTATAAGTGGGTGTGTCTATAAGTGGGTGTCTATAAGTGGGTGTGTCTATAAGTGGTTTCATGCAGTAAAGTCTTCCACAATAATTCAGACATGTGATATGATCCGTAATGTAAAATTATTTTGCACAAAGATAAATGAAAGCAGCATGGTAAGATACCTTCTCTGATGGATCCCAAACTCAGTTGTACGTCTGGCCACAGGTTGGTATACTCAGACAGAATCATTTGTTCAAACTCATTCTTCTTGTCATCAGTGGGTAGAACCTTGTTGTAGTCAACATCAAACTTCACCTGCAAAAAAAGAATATACATGTATGGTAGAAATACATTGAGATTTAAGTAAAATTTAAACCATTGCAACTACAAGGATTCTACAAAATTGCTATACATTGATAGCTTTGGTAACATAATTTAAATCATTGTAATTTGGGCACATTCTGACCATCCTTGCAATCAGGTTGGATCCAGATCAGACATCAAGTAACTTGTATCTTGACCCTTTCCCTATTCTATACAGATGTAAGAAATAATGACATCACAAATATTTATACAGTAAAACCTGTGTTAAGGGGCCAGTCAAGGGAAGCAGCGGCCAAATTGCACGCTTAACCCATTCCCGTATATTGACGCCTCTGCAAAAGTCATCTGTTGAAACAAGTGATAAATAGAGCATTTGCTCCTATCAGAGCATTTATAGAGCATTTGCTCCTATCTGAGTAAATGCTTTATTTATCACAATGGTTTCCAACTACAAAATTCAAAAATTATCCTTTTCTCTAGTTAATGCTCCTTTTCATTAGATTTATTCAAAGAGGTTGGATCTAAAAATAACCTATGAGGTAATGGGTTAATCAAGGGGTGGATATTTTGGGAGATTTTTCTGTTTGGTCAGACAAACGAAAAAGATATCTACATGTATTTTAATGTCTTATCCAAAAGATTATGTATTTTATTCTTGTAAATGTACAGGTAAAATACAACATGTACATGTAAATTGCATGCACAAAAGAAAAAAAAACACCAGGCAGAATCATGTGACACATCCGGAAATACAAATGTACATGTACACTTCACTCGATTCTCTAACGTGAGGCACTTACGTTTGGTAAGGATGTGAATATTTTGTTTGATGTTATCTCTTTTGATTCAGTAAAGTGCAGACAAACTTCTCAACACCCCCATATTTGCACATTTAACAGTAAAGGAGTTGAAAGGATTATCAGGCCATCAATTATAATCTTGCCCTAAGGCCAAGGTCAATGCTTGGTTTATTTCGTTTATTTTCAACATAAGGAAAAACACAGAAGCGGCCAATCTATGCACTTTCCGGACATAACAGAAATTTCTGAGCCGGTCATGATATTTCAATCGGCGATTTCCGTAATGTCGGAAAGTTACAATGCGCAGTCTCCATTTTGGTACGTGTCAGCTGGCAATGTGTATTGAGTTTTCACAAATTTCAATCTGGCCACCAGGTTGTCTGCTGGCTGTCTAATGGGGTCGAAATATAGGGTTTGGGGTGAAATATGGTGGCCGCTGGCTGTCGAAGGAAGGTGACCGTCTAAAACAGGTGCATTAAAGACTGATTTTCGTCAGGAGGATTTCAAACTGACTGTTAAGACGAGGTGACCGTTTATTTAAGGTGACAGTTAGGTTAAGTTTTACCGTAAGCTGAATTTTTTAATGTAAGCTTTTCAAGGGAATTATTTGCTTCTGCCAAAACTGTAGAATCCGATCAATATAATGTCAATAAGCAGACAGAGCTGACCCTGCACAGACGGCTCTTATAAGAGCAGTCTCATCTGGGTCTACTCTGTTTGCAAATGCGTGAAAACATGTTTATAATTTATGAAGGAAAGGATAACAGGAATCTCAAACTGTATATTTGAAAAGAAATTGAATAATAACACAGCATCTCTTTAGGATCTAAACTTTGCAGTCAGTTTGCTCTCAATTCTTGTACCTTACATGTATTAGTCATTCACCTAACAGTCATTTGCAAACAGCTTGGATCCAGATGAGATGCCAAGTAACTAGACCTCTCATCAAGACCCAAGCTTTTGTTAATGGATAATTTTTTCTCAAAAGTTAGAATGAATCAAGAATAAATAAAATTTGCAACAGAATTGAGAAGACACTATTTTTTTCACGTGGCTAAGGCTTAAGTTTAACACGATAAATGCTGAATTTTCAAACTGGAATGGTCCATCATTGTTTAATGATAAAGTCCATTAAGCATGAAAGGATATAATTTGTGAGGGAATTGT
Organism: Azorinus chamasolen; assembly: GCA_963576725.1. Taxonomy (NCBI): domain Eukaryota; kingdom Metazoa; phylum Mollusca; class Bivalvia; order Cardiida; family Solecurtidae; genus Azorinus; species Azorinus chamasolen. The sequence continues at coordinate 67,562,606 of OY755248.1, forward strand.
GAATGATAAATGGTACAGACCCAGACAACAATGCTCCTTTAGGAGCACTCTGATGTGTGTGCATGTCCTTTAGGTGCACTCTGATGTGTGTGCATGTCCTTTAGGTGCACTCTGATGTGTGTGCATGTCCTTTAGGAGCACTCTGATGTGTGTGCATGTCCTTTAGGTGCACTCTGATGTGTGTGCATGTCCTTTAGGTGCACTCTGATGTGTGTTTATGTCCTTTAGGAGCACTCTGATGTGTGTGCATGTCCTTTAGGTGCACTCTGATGTGTGTGCATGTCCTTTAGGTGCACTCTGATGTGTGTGCATGTCCTTTAGGAGCACTCTGATGTGTGTGCATGTCCTTTAGGTGCACTCTGATGTGTGTGCATGTCCTTTAGGTGCACTCTGATGTGTGTTTATGTCCTTTAGGAGCACTCTGATGTGTGTGCATGTCCTTTAGGTGCACTCTGATGTGTGTGCATGTCCTTTAGGTGCACTCTGATGTGTGTTTATGTCCTTTAGGAGCACTCTGATGTGTGTTTATGTCCTTAAGGAGCACTCTGATGTGTGTGCATGTCCTTTAGGTGCACTCTGATGTGTGTGCATGTCCTTTAGGTGCACTCTGATGTGTGTGCATGTCCTTAAGGAGCACTCTGATGTGTGTTTATGTCCTTTAGGAGCACTCTGATGTGTGTTTATGTCCTTTAGGTGCACTCTGATGTGTGTTTATGTCTTAAGGAGCACTCTGATGTGTGTGCATGTCCTTTAGGTGCACTCTGATGTGTGTTTATGTCTTAAGGAGCACTCTGATGTGTGTGCATGTCCTTTAGGTGCACTCTGATGTGTGTTTATGTCCTTTAGGTGCACTCTGATGTGTGTGCATGTCCTTTAGGAGCACTCTGATGTGTGTGCATGTCCTTTAGGTGCACTCTGGTGTGTGTTTATGTCCTTTAGGTGCACTCTGATGTGTGTTTATGTCCTTTAGGTGCACTCTGATGTGTGTGCATGTCCTTTAGGTGCACTCTGATGTGTGTTTATGTCTTAAGGAGCACTCTGATGTGTGTGCATGTCCTTTAGGTACACTCTGATGTGTGTTTATGTCTTTAGGTGCACTCTGATGTGTGTGCATGTCCTTTAGGAGCACTCTGATGTGTGTTTATGTCTTTAGGAGCACTCTGATGTGTGTTTATGTCTTAAGGAGCACTCTGATGTGTGTTTATGTCTTTAGGTGCACTCTGATGTGTGTTATGTCTTTAGGTGCACTCTGATGTGTGTTTATGTCTTAAGGAGCACTCTGATGTGTGTTTATGTCTTTAGGAGCACTCTGATGTGTGTTTATGTCTTTAGGTGCACTCTGATGTGTGTTATGTCTTTAGGTGCACTCTGATGTGTGTTTATGTCTTAAGGAGCACTCTGATGTGTGTTTATGTCTTTAGGTGCACTCTGATGTGTGTGCATGTCCTTTAGGTACACTCTGATGTGTGTTTATGTCTTTAGGAGCACTCTGATGTGTGTTTATGTCTTTAGGAGCACTCTGATGTGTGTTTATGTCTTTAGGAGCACTCTGATGTGTGTTTATGTCTTTAGGAGCACTCTGATGTGTGTTTATGTCTTTAGGAGCACTCTGGTGTGTGTTTATGTCTTTAGGAGCACTCTGATGTGTGTTTATGTCTTTAGGAGCACTCTGATGTGTGTTTATGTCCTTTAGGAGCACTCTGATGTGTGTGCATGTCCTTTAGGAGCACTCTGATGTGTGTTTATGTCCTTTAGGAGCACTCTGATGTGTGTGCATGTCCTTTAGGTGCACTCTGATGTGTGTGCATGTCCTTTAGGTGCACTCTGATGTGTGTTTATGTCTTAAGGAGCACTCTGATGTGTGTTTATGTCTTAAGGAGCACTCTGATGTGTGTTTATGTCTTAAGGAGCACTCTGATGTGTGTGCATGTCCTTTAGGTGCACTCTGATGTGTGTTTATGTCCTTTAGGTGCACTCTGATGTGTGTGCATGTCCTTTAGGAGCACTCTGATGTGTGTGCATGTCCTTTAGGTGCACTCTGATGTGTGTTTATGTCTTTAGGAGCACTCTGATGTGTGTTTATGTCTTAAGGAGCACTCTGATGTGTGTGCATGTCCTTTAGGTGCACTCTGATGTGTGTTTATGTCCTTTAGGTGCACTCTGATGTGTGTGCATGTCCTTTAGGAGCACTCTGATGTGTGTGCATGTCCTTTAGGTACACTCTGGTGTGTGTTTATGTCCTTTAGGAGCACTCTGATGTGTGTTTATGTCCTTTAGGTGCACTCTGATGTGTGTGCATGTCCTTTAGGTGCACTCTGATGTGTGTTTATGTCTTAAGGGGCACTCTGATGTGTGTGCATGTCCTTTAGGTGCACTCTGATGTGTGTTTATGTCTTTAGGTGCACTCTGATGTGTGTTTATGTCTTTAGGAGCACTCTGATGTGTGTTTATGTCTTAAGGAGCACTCTGATGTGTGTGCATGTCCTTTAGGAGCACTCTGATGTGTGTTTATGTCCTTTAGGTGCACTCTGATGTGTGTGCATGTCCTTTATGTGCACTCTGATGTGTGTGCATGTCCTTTAGGAGCACTCTGATGTGTGTTTATGTCCTTTAGGAGCACTCTGATGTGTGTGCATGTCCTTTAGGAGCACTCTGATGTGTGTTTATGTCCTTTAGGAGCACTCTGATGTGTGTGCATGTCCTTTAGGAGCACTCTGATGTGTGTTTATGTCCTTTAGGTGCACTCTGATGTGTGTGCATGTCCTTTATGTGCACTCTGATGTGTGTGCATGTCCTTTAGGAGCACTCTGATGTGTGTGCATGTCCTTTAGGTGCACTCTGATGTGTGTATGTCCTTTAGGTGCACTCTGATGTGTGTTTATGTCCTTTAGGTGCACTCTGATGTGTGTGCATGTCCTTTAGGAGCACTCTGATGTGTGTGCATGTCCTTTAGGTGCACTCTGATGTGTGTTTATGTCTTAAGGAGCACTCTGATGTGTGTGCATGTCCTTTAGGAGCACTCTGATGTGTGTTTATGTCTTTAGGAGCACTCTGATGTGTGTTTATGTCCTTTAGGAGCACTCTGATGTGTGTGCATGTCCTTTAGGAGCACTCTGATGTGTGTGCATGTCCTTTAGGAGCACTCTGGTGTGTGTTTATGTCTTTAGGTGCACTCTGATGTGTGTGCATGTCCTTTAGGAGCACTCTGATGTGTGTTTATGTCTTTAGGTGCACTCTGATGTGTGTTTATGTCTTTAGGTGCACTCTGATGTGTGTGCATGTCCTTTAGGAGCACTCTGATGTGTGTTTATGTCTTTAGGAGCACTCTGATGTGTGCATGTCCTTTAGGAGCACTCTGATGTGTGTGCATGTCCTTTAGGTGCACTCTGATGTGTGTTTATGTCTTTAGGTGCACTCTGATGTGTGTTTATGTCTTAAGGAGCACTCTGATGTGTGTGCATGTCCTTTAGGAGCACTCTGATGTGTGTTTATGTCTTTAGGTGCACTCTGATGTGTGTTTATGTCTTTAGGAGCACTCTGATGTGTGTGCATGTCCTTTAGGTGCACTCTGATGTGTGTTTATGTCTTAAGGAGCACTCTGATGTGTGTTTATGTCTTTAGGAGCACTCTGATGTGTGTTTATGTCTTAAGGAGCACTCTGATGTGTGTTTATGTCTTTAGGAGCACTCTGATGTGTGTTTATGTCTTTAGGAGCACTCTGATGTGTGTTTATGTCTTTAGGTGCACTCTGATGTGTGTTTATGTCTTTAGGAGCACTCTGATGTGTGTTTATGTCTTTAGGAGCACTCTGATGTGTGTGCATGTCCTTTAGGTGCACTCTGATGTGTGTTTATGTCCTTTAGGAGCACTCTGATGTGTGTTTATGTCCTTTAGGTGCACTCTGATGTGTGTTTATGTCCTTTAGGAGCACTCTGATGTGTGTTTATGTCTTAAGGAGCACTCTGATGTGTGTGCATGTCCTTTAGGAGCACTCTGATGTGTGTTTATGTCCTTTAGGTGCACTCTGATGTGTGTGCATGTCCTTTAGGTGCACTCTGATGTGTGTTTATGTCTTAAGGAGCACTCTGATGTGTGTTTATGTCTTTAGGTGCACTCTGATGTGTGTGCATGTCCTTTAGGTGCACTCTGATGTGTGTGCATGTCCTTTAGGAGCACTCTGATGTGTGTGCATGTCCTTTAGGTGCACTCTGATGTGTGTGTATGTCCTTTAGGTGCACTCTGATGTGTGTTTATGTCCTTTAGGTGCACTCTGATGTGTGTGCATGTCCTTAAGGAGCACTCTGATGTGTGTTCATGTCCTTTAGGAGCACTCTGATGTGTGTTTATGTCTTTAGGTGCACTCTGATGTGTGTGCATGTCCTTTAGGAGCACTCTGATGTGTGTGCATGTCCTTTAGGTGCACTCTGATGTGTGTTTATGTCTTTAGGAGCACTCTGATGTGTGTTATGTCTTTAGGAGCACTCTGATGTGTGTTTATGTCCTTTAGGAGCACTCTGATGTGTGTTTATGTCCTTTAGGAGCACTCTGATGTGTGTGTATGTCATTTAGGTGCACTCTGATGTGTGTTTATGTCCTTTAGGAGCACTCTGATGTGTGTGTATGTCATTTAGGTGCACTCTGATGTGTGTTTATGTCCTTTAGGAGCACTCTGATGTGTGTGCATGTCCTTTAGGAGCACTCTGATGTGTGTGCATGTCCTTTAGGAGCACTCTGATGTGTGTGCATGTCCTTTAGGAGCACTCTGATGTGTGTGCATGTCCTTTAGGTGCACTCTGATGTGTGTGCATGTCCTTTAGGAGCACTCTGATGTGTGTGCATGTCCTTTAGGAGCACTCTGATGTGTGTTTATGTCTTTAGGAGCACTCTGATGTGTGTTTATGTCTTTAGGAGCACTCTGATGTGTGTTTATGTCTTTAGGTGCACTCTGATGTGTGTGCATGTCCTTTAGGAGCACTCTGATGTGTGTTTATGTCCTTTAGGAGCACTCTGATGTGTGTTTATGTCTTTAGGAGCACTCTGATGTGTGTTTATGTCTTTAGGAGCACTCTGATGTGTGTTTATGTCCTTTAGGTGCACTCTGATGTGTGTGCATGTCCTTTAGGTGCACTCTGATGTGTGTTTATGTCTTTAGGAGCACTCTGGTGTGTGTGCATGTCCTTTAGGAGCACTCTGATGTGTGTTTATGTCTTTAGGAGCACTCTGATGTGTGTTTATGTCTTAAGGAGCACTCTGATGTGTGTTTATGTCTTTAGGTGCACTCTGATGTGTGTTTATGTCTTAAGGAGCACTCTGATGTGTGTTTATGTATTTAGGAGCACTCTGATGTGTGTTTATGTCTTTAGGAGCACTCTGATGTGTGTTTATGTCTTAAGGAGCACTCTGATGTGTGTTTATGTCTTTAGGTGCACTCTGATGTGTGTTTATGTCTTAAGGAGCACTCTGATGTGTGTTTATGTCTTAAGGAGCACTCTGATGTGTGTTTATGTCTTTAGGTGCACTCTGATGTGTGTTTATGTCTTAAGGAGCACTCTGATGTGTGTGCATGTCCTTTAGGAGCACTCTGATGTGTGTTTATGTCTTTAGGTGCACTCTGATGTGTGTTTATGTCTTTAGGAGCACTCTGATGTGTGTTTATGTCTTAAGGAGCACTCTGATGTGTGTTTATGTCTTTAGGTGCACTCTGATGTGTGTTTATGTCTTAAGGAGCACTCTGATGTGTGTTTATGTCTTTAGGAGCACTCTGATGTGTGTTTATGTCTTAAGGAGCACTCTGATGTGTGTTTATGTCTTTAGGAGCACTCTGATGTGTGTTTATGTCTTTAGGAGCACTCTGATGTGTGTTTATGTCTTAAGGAGCACTCTGATGTGTGTTTATGTCTTTAGGAGCACTCTGATGTGTGTTTATGTCTTAAGGAGCACTCTGATGTGTGTTTATGTCTTTAGGAGCACTCTGATGTGTGTTTATGTCTTTAGGAGCACTCTGGTGTGTGTTTATGTCTTTAGGAGCACTCTGATGTGTGTTTATGTCTTAAGGAGCACTCTGATGTGTGTGCATGTCCTTTATGTGCACTCTGATGTGTGTGCATGTCCTTTAGGTGCACTCTGATGTGTGTGCATGTCCTTTAGGAGCACTCTGATGTGTGTGCATGTCCTTTAGGTGCACTCTGGTGTGTGTGCATGTCCTTTAGGAGCACTCTGATGTGTGTTTATGTCTTTAGGAGCACTCTGATGTGTGTTTATGTCCTATGCAAATACCAGAACACTTATTCCATGACTTCAGAGGGTTTAAGAATTAAATGAAGCCCCTTTGTGTATAACATCGTACCACAAGTGTCTATAACACTGTACTTCAATTGTACATTATACGATGTATAACATTGTACCTCAAGTGTGTGTAACATTGTACCTAAAGTGTGTATAACAATGCACCTCTAGTGTATAACATTGTACCTCAAGCATGTATAAAACTGTATCACAAGTATGTATAACATTGCACCTCTAGTGTATGACATTGTATTTCTAGCGTGTATAAAAATGTATGTCAACATTATATCTCTAGTATGTATAACATTTTACCTCAAGTGAGTATACAACTGTACCTAAATCGTTTATACAATTGTTCCTCAAGAATGTATAACATTGAACCTCATTGATGTATAACATTGTACCTCAACTGTGTATAATATTGTACCTCAAGCTGATCCTCCTGTTCTTTGGTCATGCCAACATGTGCTGGGTTGACGATATACAACTTGTGGTTCATCGTAAGGTTAAAGTCAGGAGGGTTGGACACAGCCCGGAACTGTACATAGAACACCCCAAACCCAGTAATGTTAAGGTCTGGGAACATGGCCTGGCCTGATGTTTGGTCAAATGTCGTACTGACAATTCCGTTCAGAGAGCCATAGGTAGGGTTGCCAAGAGCAGTAGCCTCTGCTGTCCATGTATGACTCTGTAAGATACAATACAGAAGTATGATCTGAATTGGACACCTGATGATTAAACATGATAGTGTTAGTCATACAGAATGCATAATGTTTGTCCTGCATTAACCATTTACACCATGAATATTCATGTAGAAATTATGTATGTACAGTAGAACCTTAATGCAGGTCAAATTGCATAGTATAATATAGTACAAGTATATATTTGGTCAGACATATTCAGGGAAATAGAGCAGACCAAGATCAAACTGTTCCTGAAAGAGTACTTTTATCATGGATTACACTATATGCTACTCTAAAAAATTTAATTCAAAATTATCAAAATGGATAGATACAGAGGGCATATCAGGTGTCTAAATACAGTAACATAAGACAAAACAACAGCACCACATGTGGGTGCTAACGCTCATCTGTTTGGTTGTAGCCCTTGTGACTGTAAACAAGTGTCTGAAGTGACGTAATAGTAAAGGAGTAATAGCCAACATAGTTTCCAAATGACATCGACGATGATGACGACAACAATGCAGGTGACTGAGTAATGACAATAGCTTGTATTTTTTTTCTTCGGAAAACAGATGAGCTAACAAGTGTTTGAAGGAACACGTGTATAACATGCTGAAGTCAAAACATGAAAAAATAAAAAAAAGTGTTATGGACAGACAGACATATGGCATGATTGACAGACAGACAAATGAATAGACAACAGAAAAGTGATGCCTAAATGTCACCTTCTAGGTGACACAAAATGAGTCAACAAATGAAAGATAAACAATGCATTAAAATTAGCAAATGAGTATTTTTACATAAGTACATATAAAACCTACCCTCCAGGCAATGTCTGTAATAACCTCATTCGTGTTTTGGTCTCTCAAATCCAGTGTTACAGAGAATCGGGCACCGCGGACAATGTCCCCACTGGTCTGCGACGGCACTCCTATCGTCAAGGGTCTCCCGGCTACATCGAATGGGGAGGATGAGATTGAGAAGTTTGCTGCTACAGCTGGATAGCTGACATTGAAGTCGAGAATATACCCAGTACCCATGTGGGAGATAGCCAGGTCAGTGAAGTTAAACCAACCATTAGATGCATTCACTGTCAACGTGCCGTTCAACATTGCTGAGGGACTTCCTGAACCTGCCTGAAGGCTAGCAGTTAGTTGCCATGGATACTCTGGTGTTCCCAAAGCTGATATGAAAGCACCCTGCAAAACATATACAGGTAAGACATGAGAAAATCATATTGTTTGGCAAAATGAAAAACAAATTATATTTGCACATATAACAATTAAGTTAAAAGTTGTTGTGAACATGCAGCAGAGAACGTGTACTACAAACATCCCAAAATACTACTAAATGACATTTCGTTAATCTACAGGGATTAACCCTTTCTTTGTTGAATGTAAAAAATAATGACATCACGAGTATTTACGTGTATTAGCTGAAATTTAATAATGGCATATGTACACTGTATTTTTTGGTATTGGCAGAAACTGTGTAGACCTATATTTCTTTATTCAATTTTTGTTATATAGGGTTTTCATAATTTTATCGCCCACAAAAGTATGAGGGCTTTTATTAGAGTGTAGGTGTTAATTAGGGAGAATACAGTACAACTATAAATTCATGCTGATTTATTGTTACTTTAAGAAATGTGTTCTATGCATTCACTACTGATAAAACACTGTTTTGGGAGAGAAGGAAGAAAGAACATACTGAAATATCCTTAGCTCGGATCTTAGGCTGTGTTTGAAGAGGCACACCCTCATACAGTGGCAAAGGTGTTTCACTGAAGACCAGCTCATGTGGGGTCGGAGTGCTGTAGGTAATGGACGCAGTCTCACTGTCCTGGGATGGCACCTGTACGCTGTTGCAGCCACCTGACACGTTGAATGTGGCAGACACATTACCGGCCTGACACTCACTCACTATATCCCCAGCTAAACTTAGCAGACTGTTGTAGTCAAGAGAGTTGGATGCTGTGTCATTGATATCTAAAAGTAGATTTTTATATGTTAAATCTGTTTAAGTCAGAAAAACTTACTTGCTACAAAATCTGCTTTAGCATATTATGTCTATTACTCGGAAATAAAAAGAAAGTCCACATACAGCATATATTACCCCACGGTGCCCTGCACCATACTGCAGATATTACCCCACGGTGCCCTGCACCATACTGCAGATTTGCAGTTAGCCATAACCAAGCCACCTCAACCTTTTCCCTGTTTAATATTTATGAAAGAAATAATGACATCATGAATATTAATGAGCTGAACTATTTTAAAGCATTATTGACACAGAAATGTTTGACTGTGGCAGAGAGTGTAGAATCAGATCTATGTAATTCCATAAGCAAACAGAGCAGACCCTGAGCACATAGCTTCTAAAGGAGCTGTCTGATCTGGGTCTACTCCGTTTGCAAGTGCATAGAAATGTGTGTATATGAGGGAAAGGGTTAATCATTGCTGTTTCTGGTTTAGATCACAAAATGTGTTCATTTTCATTCTCTTTTCCTAGATTTGTGGCTGAAATCTATTCTTTTTCAGACAAATGCAGCATTGTTATTGTAAGGGAGTACTCTCTCTCTTGTAAGGCCACAGTTATAACATCTAACTTGCACAAAGATACATTGTTCATAAGATTTGTTCAACGTTGAAACAGACTTTCTTTTACACCTTCAGTTCTGTTTTGAATATCAACTTTAACCCTTTACTCCAGGAATATTCATGTAAGAAATAATGACATCATGTATATTAATTAGGTTAATTATTATAATGGCATATAAACACAAGAAATGTTTGCTGTGACAGAAACTGTAGAATCAGACCTATATAATTCCATAAACAAACAGAGTAGACCATGATCAGACAGCAAACAGAGTAGACCCTGATCAGACAGCAAACAGAGTAGACCCTGATCAGACAGCAAACAGAGTAGACCCTGATCAGACAGCTCCTGTAGGATTTGTCTGATTTGTTTGTGACAGCATAAAAAGATGTAACTATGGAGTAAAAAGTTAACCCTTTCCCTCATACACTCTACTTCACACATTCGTAAACAGAGTAGACCTAGATCAGACGGTTCCTGTAAGATCAAGTTCTGCTCTGTTTGCTTATGAAATTATAATAGATCTGACTCTACAATTTCTACCAATACCAAAACCCTGTGTAAAAATGCCATTATAAAAATTCAGCTAATAAATATTCATGATGTCATTATAAATTCAGCTTATAAATATTCTTACATGAATATTCAACAGGGAAAATGTTTAAAACAGTATTTATGATTTAACCCATTCCCTCATATAAACACTTCACAACTTTGCAAACAGAGTAGACCCAGATAAGAGGGCTCCTTGGGAGCTGTCTGATCAGGGTCTGCTCCATTTGCCTATGAAATAAAATGGCTCTGTTTTTTTAGTTTCTGTCACCATAAAAACAAAAGTGTGTTTGTGAAATACTTATGCCCCAACCTTTGACCCTGAAGGATGACCTTGACCTTTGACCCATGGACCAGGGAGTTGAATGTGACACATCATATTTGTGTGGTGAACATTTGTGCCAGATTATTTTGAAATCCATTCACAGATAAAAAAGTTACAGAAGGGACACGAAATTTGGGACGGACGGATGGAAGGACAGGCAATGTGATTTGAGGGGGCATAAAAATCCTTGGTTAATAATGATATACAGTCAAACCTGTCCTAGCGACACACTGTTTTTAGCGACATCCTGTCAGATGCGACAGTATTTCCTTCCTTCCGATGTATTTCCCTCTATATTTCAACTGTATATAGCGACACACTGGCAGATGCGACATACGACACTAAATTTGTACTCCCAACTCGGCAAACGACATTGTTTTTAGCGACAATGACCTTCACTGTATTATTGTGTTTGTACCTAATTGCCCTCATTAACGTGTCAAAGGATTAATGCCCAAGGTGATAAGGGATTATCTGGTCCAGTTGGTCTGTTAGTCTCACTACTGTTAGTGTTTTTATAGCTAGCTACCCAACCATAAAATTTTGATAATGAACTGCGCTTTAATCATCCATTTATTTATACCGGAAATCGGTCATAATGTCGTAATTGGCTATTCTAGTGATTTAGTTGCCAATTTTGTTTCATAACTTGACAAGAAGTTAACCACACCACTTCAAAAGGTTTATTTCATTATAACATAAATTGTGTTCTCATAATTAAGATACATACATATAGAAATGTGCCTCTGCTTCCCTGTCAAAGACAGGTGTGCTTGGCCTCGTTGTGGCAATGGGCCGAAACGCTTCGAAAAACTACGAGGCCTTCTGATTTTCATGAATTTGTTTTGTGCAGAAACTTACTTTTTATTAATAGAATTAATGATAAGGACACTAAAGAAGTAACATTATAAAATAGTTTATTCCATTTCAAACCCTAAAAAAGTAATACCTAGATATAAATTTGAAATGTCATCAGTTTTCGCGAAGGATGTTGATCAAAACGACATAGACCCTGGAGCGGTTGGTTTTGGCCCATGAAATTTTCAACCTGAATTCAAAGACACCCTGTGAGATACGACACTTTTGGCTTTCTCCCAAACTATGTGTCTAAAAACAGGTTTGACTGTATATTAAACAATTAAGATTAATCAATATTCATACAGTCTTTATTTCTAACATAAATATTCAACAGGGAAAGGGTTAAACAGAATATATCAACAGTATTTTATATGTCTTCTGAACATTTATAGAGGTGTGAAGATGAAGCTGTCACTTACTTGATGTAGGCTCATCTCCAATCTCCAACTCTACAACAACTCCTGTTGAACTTCTCTTTCTGCGTCCAGCACTTGATGACGATGCACTAACCACACTGACAACACGCACCTTGTTGAGAGGGATGCTCAAAAAGTTGGCTAGGTTTTCAGCAATACTATCCCCAAAGAAGTCAGCTACAGTCAGATCAGGCATTGAGAAAGAGACAATGAGGGATTCCCTGGTGACTACATCAATTGTCTGTGGACCCTTGATAATTATGGACAGTGTTCCCTGTTCCTTGTCGAAAAAGTTGGTGCCAGTAGCATTGGTCAACTGCGGGTCAAACTCATTACCTAAGATGGAAGAATAACACAATCCATTAATCCTTTGCTCTATGAATATTCAAGTAAGAAATAATGACATCATGAATATTAATTAGATGAATTTTTACACCGATACATGAACATAGAAATTTTAGGACATGGCAAAAACTGCAGAACTAGACCTATATTATTTCATAAGCAAAGAGAGTGAGCCTTAATCAGACCGTATATACAGTAGCCATTTGATCTTGGTCTACTCTTTTCGCAAAGGCAAAATTATTGAGCGGTTGATACTGATATATCGATCCAATGTACATCGGTTTAGCACTTTATTCAATGAATATTGATGTAGAAGTTATAACGGCATATGAACACAGACACATTTCGCAGACTCTGATCCAGATCTCTATTATGCATTAGTCGACAGAGAAGACCTGATCTGGGTTTACTCTGTGTACCAATGCATTGATTATGCATCTTTATCAAGTAACGGATTAACAATCAATGACAATGATAAATGACCAATCAACATACAGTGACAATCCATAAGATCATAATAGCCATATAAAGCTTTTACTTTCCTTTTGTAAAATCCGCAACAGCCCATATTCGTTTCATATACGGACACTTTTCCAATTTACTTTTAAACATACTGCACAATTCCATTGGGGACTGTTAAGGATGCATTATGCGCATTTTTCGTATTAATCAATCAACACCAGCTGTACTTGTATACATTCAATGAAAATAATGCTTACAACCCATTTTCCGACAGGATATATTTGTTCAGCTAAATATTATAGCTATCCGAATACCGCTTAATTCTTTAAAAGGAGCCTCCTGTTTAGATCTACTAACTGTGCTGTTAAGTGTTAAATAAGTGTTAAGGTACATAGATTCCGATTCTGAAGTCAGTTTGAAAAGCTAAATTTGCGCAGCATACATCTTTTTAATAATACATAGTTGGGAGAAAAAAAAAAAAAAATTTTTTTTGTGTGTGTGTGTGTGTGTGTGTGTGTGTGTGTGTGTGGGGGGGGGGGTTTCCCTCAAAATGTGTTCTGAGGACCCCAATGAACAATTTAAACCTGAATTCAATAACTCTTACAAGTGTATTAATAGGCCTCTCAGACTAAACAACAAACTCCTTTTTTTCTAAAAAAACCCACATTTTTTTTAATTCCTCATTAACTATGACTAGGAGTACTAAGGACCCAAAATCAAACAGATCCTGTAGGAGCCATCTAATCAGGATCTACATTGTTTGCAAAGGTGTATATATGGAGTAAAGGGTTAAATGCCCAGAATTAGACTCAGTCAGCATAGCCACTGTAAATGAAACATACCTTTTGGAATCTTCACAGTGTAACGCCCCTGGCTGTCTATCGCATCATTTGTAGCTGACACAAGTTGACCATCAACAAATACATCCATTCTATTGGGTCTCATATACCAGACTGTTAACTTGATAGCTTTGGTGGAGTCAACATTGAGAAATCTGTAGCGCATGTTCTTCGGTGTAAGGCTTGTAAAGTACATCAGGAACTCCTTGTCTGTTTAGATAAAGACGCCATAATTACACCAAACAGTTGACCTGACAAACTCAAACAATTAGCATACAGTAGAACCTGTCTAAATGCGGCCATCAAAAAGAGGTCCAATTATGGGTCTGTAAGGCAGGTGGTAGCTTAATGCAGGTCAAAAGAAATGCAGAAAGCTCCTGTAGGAGCTTTCTGCATTACTTTTGCCCTGCATTAGGCAACCATAGACTTTTTAAGACTGCTATGTTCAACAAATGAATGGCTGCTTAGGACAGGTTCTACTGTTAACCAGAAAAAACTGCTCATGAAGGAGCAGTTTGATTAGGGTCAACATTATTAACATTATTAACTGAGCCCAATCCTTTGAATGCTCAATTTTGCACACTGAGGGAACCATCAGTGTTTAATTATACAGTCCGTTCAGTATAAAGAGTTAACATTCACTAGATGGTTTTGAATGACAAACAGAGTTGACCCTGATCATTGGGCTCCTCTATAAGCCCTCTAATCCAGGTCTACACTGTTTGCAAATGACACCTAACTTGTTTCCCATACTCCAGACGTTAACATAACGTTATCAAACATTCAGCTTTACAAGTTAATGGAGAAGGTACCGGTATATTGGCTGTCCTGATATAATATATTTAGTAAAACTTTATTAAAACCTTTACTCCATGAATTTTCATGAAGGAAATAATGTATGTACAACTACCCGATCAGCTGAGTATAGCATATTTGAAATATGTTTGTGCTGTGCTGGATTCAGATGACTATAGTTGTTGATTGACGAGATAGTTTTATGAGTAGAAATCTGTATAAACAAAAGGACATGCGGTGAAGAAAATGCAAAGTTGTGGAGGCATTTTCTATGTAGAATGGATTGTATGGGTCAGAGTAGCTGGTAGGTCTTTTTTGGCATACATTTTGTATATAATTACTGACAGCGATTACAATTTGTATTATTTTATCGAAATTAAGGCGCAAGTGCCAACAGTCCTTTGCCATCTATCGTGACTCAATCGTTGACAGGTAGGTCACCGTCCGTCAGTTTGTTTGTTCTGACAGCGCGTATGAATACAGTTCGGTCGTTCGAATGTTATTCACTAGTGAATATATGCCCGTGAATATCAAAAAATAAATGATAGTGTTACGTCACGCTGAAGCCACGAGTTATGTTATAAAATATATTTTTTATTTCATCCATATAATAAGTATTGTTGTAAATATTATTTATGAGTAAGAAATGCAAATACTTGTTTTATAGGTAAACTAGAGTTTGTTTTTGAGAAAAACACATGTCTCCCCCCGATACCCCGCCCCCGCACCCATAAGAGGAATGACCGTTGTAACCAAGAGATACATAGATACATATAGATTGGTTGTGCATCACATACAGATTGGTTGTCTGTAAACTTTTGTAGACATCTATAAACACTAGTTTTCCCTATAAATTTCATATTTGAAAAAAATCCAAATTTCTGTCAAAATTGTTGCAGCCCATATTCCAATCCACATGACCATCCTCACATATAGTTGGTTCATATGTAAAAGTTTGAACGAAAACTCTTACATAGTATAGGAGGAGTTAGCTGCACAATACTTTTTCGCTATTACTCTATATAAGGAAAAACTCCAAAGGGTCATAACTTCTGTCAAAATTGTTGCAGCCAAACAAAATTCCAAACCACATGACCATCCTCACATATAGCTGGTTCATATGTAAAAGTTTGAAGTAAATCCCTCAAATAGTGTAGGAGTTAGCTGCACAAGATTTTTTCGCTATATATTCTATACAAGGAAAATCGAGTTGGCGCACAAGATTTTTTTGCTATATATTCTATATAAGGAAAATAGTGCTGGTGGAGTTAGCTGCACAAGATTTTTTCACTATAAGGAAAAACTACAAAGGGCCATAACTTCTATCAAAATTGTTGCAGCCAAATAGTATAGGAGGAGTTAGCTGCACAAGATTTTTTCGCTATATATTCTATATAAAGAAAAAATACAAAGGGCCATAACTTCTGTCAAAATTGTTGCAGCCAAAATTCCAAACCACATGAATATCCTCACATATAGCTGATTCATATGTAAAAGTTTGAAGGAAATCCCTCTAATGGTGTAGGAGGAGTTAGCTGCACAAGAATTTTAACAGACAGACGGGGAGACATAACAAGAACAACTCATTGCACAATTAAAAGTGACGAACTACTTAGTATACAAAAAAATATATATTTACCTGTGGCAACTAGAGCATGGAACGTTGACAACCTCAATCTACATGTATAACCGCTACACCAGCCATGATCCTGTGGCCCGTTGATGAGATCAATGTATCCATCACCGAGTAAAGCCACAGGAGATATACGTCGTGTCTCTGTGTCAGAGTCCATACTCTCAATCACCAGCATTTCGTAGTTGAGATCATCTTGGCATTCATAAGCTTGCCAAGTTGACTGGTAGGTGCAGTTACTGTTCCTAATCACACCTATAACAAGCAATACAAAATTTGGCATAAATGCCACACATAGTTCTATCTGGAAACCATACAAAAATATATCATAATGTTGGAAAATATTCAGAGAAGACCTACAAAACTTGTCCCGGGGCTATTGGCATTGGCATATGAAGAAAGATTAAAGACACTGAATTTACCAACATTGGCATATAGACTAAATATTAAAAAATAAGGTGATATGATCGAGGTTTTCAAAAAAAAAAAAATTATTACTACTTCGACAGTGGTAAACTATTCAAACTTCGAGAAGGAAACACAAGAGGGCACCGGTACAAGCTATTTAAGACAAGACGAAGATGTGACATGAGGAAACACTCATTTTAACAGCAGTGACACACCACTGAAACTCACTGCCAGATGCCAATACCATCTTATCATTTAGAGAAGACTAGGCAAGTTCTGAGAACAATCCAAAGTTGTGTATAATTATGAAGCACACATAGCAACTGGACGTAGAGGTAATAATGAAAAGCTGGAGCTAGAGACTCAGAGGAAAGCCTTTTTCCACAAGTCAATTTATGGTATAAACATAACGTTGTATCATGCATTTAAATTTATGTAACTTTGAAAGGTGTACATAAACATATGTCTAGATTGGAAATAATACATATTTCTATAAAATTAACTATTTTTTCTTTATTTGTAAATAAATTCATAATTTGAAAATAACCTAGCATATCAATATATTGAATAGTAATAAATAATGGTAATCAAATTTGAACATTAGATATCTGACAGTGAAAACTATAACAATATTGAAAAATGCATAGAAAAGTTTTGTCCAAATCAGATTTATGTCTGTAAGTGAAAATGCCATTGTAACAAAGGGCAGCGTAATGGGAGTTTTGACAATACATGTACCTTTATTTGGCATGAGAGTGCTATAGGGTATTGTATTTCCATCGAGGTCTGTAACCA
Source organism: Azorinus chamasolen (assembly GCA_963576725.1). Classification (NCBI taxonomy): domain Eukaryota; kingdom Metazoa; phylum Mollusca; class Bivalvia; order Cardiida; family Solecurtidae; genus Azorinus; species Azorinus chamasolen. The sequence continues at coordinate 67,579,603 of OY755248.1, forward strand.
TTTCTTTGGGGACCCTGTGATATCCGAGCCCATGTTGCGGGTTACCATCCCACTCATACTCTGACTGTGGGATGACTGAACCAACATGTCCAAGGAATGTACCGTCCATGTCTTTGAAAAGAGCTTTCTTAAATGCATCACAGTCCATGTCAACACAGTCAGCTGAATTTATCTTCCTGCGACATGAAATTAACTAATATTTGGACCAAAACATGTACAAAAACTAATCCTTTAACCCTTTCCCTGTTGTATATTTAACCCTTTCCCTGTTGTATATTTAACCCTTTCCCTATTGTATATTTAACCCTTTCCCTGTTGTATATTTAAGTAACAAATAATGACATCAAGAATATCTATCAGCTGCTGTTTTGGTATTGGTAGAAACTGTAGAGTCAGATCTATTAAATTTGATTAGTTTTCATAGAAGACCCTGTCAGGTCAGATGACTCCTACAAGAGCCATCTGATCTGGGACTGGCGTGAAAAAGGGTTGGCATGTGGGAAAGGGTTAAAAGAAATTCATTGTAAAGTGGATACATGTACATGAGCATACATTAAAACCTCACTAAACAAGACATTAGTAAAGAAGAACTTTGACATTATGCAGGGTGAACTTCAGGTAAATTTACACTGATCTTTCCCATGATGCCATTCATTTTATATCGACACCCTCGCACACACATGCACAATAACCCTATGCATGCAAATCCTGTGCCTTTATAAAAACTGTAGAATCAGATCTATATAATTCCAGGGGAGTGTCTGATCTGAGTCTACTCTGTTTACAAAAGCATTAAAAGGCGTATCTATGAAGTATATGGTTAAATAGCCAGTTGATATATTGAAAAGTGATTAATAAGGATCATTTACTTTCATTCCCCAATAATTTATGTTGGTATCATAATCCAAAATTTCCATTTTACAGATCATCAAGAGCACCGCTTGCGGGTGCCAACGCTCGTCTTTCGTCATTGTCAAGATGAACATCTATACCAAAAATGAAGGTTGTAAATGAAAAATTGAAGAAGTTATGGTCTGACAATGTTAAGATTTCGGACGACGACAACAATGACGACAACGCGGACACCAGAGTTACGACAATAGCTCGTGATTTCTTCGAAACAGACTAGCTAACAATGTATTAGGTAGATTCCCATCAGATTTATGTTGGTAAGTTCATAAGAGTGTTCGGAGGAACGCATGTGTCACCTGCTCGCAGCTGACACAAAAACTGTTAATATGCTGGAGTGCGAAAATCAGAACAAAGGGGAACAACTCAAAAAGTATTGCATGCAGAATGATGGACCTTAGTTACATCAATGGTCCTCATTGAGATGAAGACACATGTGAAATTTGTAAGCTCTATAATGATTAGTTTAGAAATGACAGCCAAAAAAAGAAAGTGTGATGGACAGACAGACGGACATCCTAACAAATGGGTAGTTGTGTGACTTTTTCCTTTGATCTTTTCTTGTGGGACTAGTCCCACAAGTAAAACTATTTTTGGCTCTAACTTTGGAATAGAATGATCTGGAAGCTAACCCTAACCCTATGTCCCACAACTGGCCAGGTTAATGTCACAAGAAATGGCCAGGTTAATGTCACAAGAGATGGCCAGGTTAATGATTTTACTTGTGCGACTAGTTAGAAAAAGTCACACAACTACCCTTTGGTGAGTGCGGACGGACAGATGGACGGACAGACTGATGGACGGACGACAGAAAAGTGATCCCTAAGTGACACACTGCCTCTCGGCAGGTGACACAAAAATGCATATTAACAAGCATCAGTGTAACACGAGTTTTTTATACTGCCTTCTGGTATATGTTTGCTATGGGCTAAACTTCTAATAGCTGGGTTATTTATTAGAAAATCAGCACCTATCCAATGTTTGGTTTGTAGTTCATGAACACATGCAATTTTGATCTCGCCAGAAACTAGAATCAGATCCAATTAATTCCAGAGGCAAACTGAGCAGACCCTGACTAGATGGCTCCTACAGGAGCCATCTGATCTGGGTCTCTAGTGTTTGCAAAGGCATATATATATGGAGTAAAAGTTATAAGTTGTTTTCAAAGCCAGGTCGTTATCCAATTTGAAAATCTAAACATCAGTACCTACCCAACATTTGGTCTGTGGTACACAATTTTGTTGGTGGAGTCAACATTAACCATGGAAGATCTCTGAGCCTCAATTGGGTGCTGTAAGTCATCGCTAGAACTGCTGGTGGCTACAGCAAAGTCTCCCTTACAGCTGGTACCATAGTTGGCGAAAGTATTATCTGGAAAACAAGTTAATATTGCTGTGAAAACTGACCATTGCAGATGTCTGAGCCCTAATTGAGTGCTGTAAGCAGAGCTACAGATAAAGATGCATACTAAATACTAAATCGTCATTTATCCACCATATCCTATGTTGTGGCCACTCTCTAGGATTGTCTCTTTGAGACAATTCTAAAGAGTGGTCACAACATTGGACTTAAAGAAGTTATTCTTGAAAATGTTTTAATTTAAGCATCTTATCTGGACCTCTGGTAAGTCATTGCTATTGCTAGCTTGTGACCACAGCAAAGTCTTCCTTACAGTGGCAACTATAATACATATGCCATTGCTATTGCTAGCTTGTGGCCACAGCAAAGTCTTCCTTACAGTGGCAATTATAATACATATGCCATTGCTATTGCTAGCTTGTGGCCACAGCAAAGTCTTCCATACAGTGGCAACTATAATATGTGGAAAACAGGTTAACACTTCGCTTGCTATTCACGTCAATATACGTACCTGTAAATAGTGTAGACCCTGATGAGACAGCTCCTACAGGAGCTGTCTCATCAGGGTCTGCACTATTTACAAGTTGATTGTGCAGCCAGTGCACTCCACAGCAGTGATTGCACAGCGAAATATGTGTACACAGTGAAGATATATGTAATTATACAACAGGGCATGGGCAAAGAAGGAGATGCGTATTTTAAAATTCAGCAAGCGAAGGGTTAATATTGTCGTCTACATTGACTGAAACATCTACATCAGACAACACATACTCAAATTTAAACTTATTACCCAATACATACACCTTTTAACACCTTTGCAAATGGAGTAGACCCAGATCAGATGGCTCCTGTTGGAGCCTTCTGATCATGGTCTGCTCTGTTTACTTATGATAGATCTGACTCTGTAGTTTCTACCAATATCAATACATCCTTTGTATATAAACTATCTTTGGGTTCAGATGTGCCAGTGAAATATTGTTGGCAGCCTTCCTTGAAACCTTCAGTACAGATGAGACACTATATTGAACAAGAGTGTTCCAAGGAACAAATGGGTCACCTTCTGCGAGAAAAGTTACAATAACAAGAGGGCCATGAGGCCCTGAAGCGCTCACCTGAGATACCCCAGGGACGGGGCCATCATTTGTACAACCTTAGTAGAGAACCACAAGGCAAAGCAGTATGCCATTAATTAAAGGTCTAAGCCTTATGGTTTCAGAGAAAAATGATATAGTTTTCCCATGAAAACTGATAAGCCACTGGGCCAAGTTTCGCCCAGAGGTCATGGTCGTAAGTTGAACAATCTTGGCAGAGGACCACAAGCCAAAGCTACATTCCAAATATCAAAGGTCTAGGCCTTACAGTTTCAGAGAAGAAGATTTTTAAAGATTTTCCTATGAAAAACTGATAAGCCCTTGGGCGGGGCCATTTTTGGCCTGTGGTCATAATTTGAAAATCTTTGTAGAGGACCATTAGATCATGCTACATACCAACTATCAAAGGTCTAGGCCTTACAGTTTCAGAGAAGAAGAATGTTAAAGATTTTCCAATGAAAAACTGATAAGCCCTTGGGCGGGGCCATTTTTGGCCCAGTGGTCATAATTTGAACAATCTTTGTAGAGGACAATTAGATCATGCTACATGCCAAATATCAAAGGTCTAGGCCTTGCAGTTTCAGAGAAGAAGATTTTTAAAGATTTTCCTATGAAAAACTGATAAGCCATTGGGCGGGCCATTTTTGGCCCGGGGGTCATAATTTAAACAATCTTTGTAGAGGACCATTAGATCATGCTACATGCCAAATATCAAAGGTCTAGGCCTTACAGTTTCAGAGAAGAAGATTTTTAAAGATTTTCATATGAAAAACTGATAAGCCCTTGGGCGGGGCCATTTTTGGCCCGGGGGTCATAATGTGAACAACGTTTCGTTCCCCCTAGCCACTGATGCTTCTGACAAAATTTGGTTAAAATCGGGTGAGCAGTTTCAGAGCAGATGTCGTTTGAAATGTGGACGGACACCGGACGCCGGACGACAGACAAATAGCGGTCACAATAGCTCATCCTGAGCCTTCGGCTCAGGTGAGCTAAAAAAGAAAGTGTGATGGACAGACAGACAACGACGATCGAAAAGTAATCCCTAAGTGACACACTGCCTCTCTGTAGGTGACTCAAAAATTACAGCTATAAAATAAAGATATGTTTAAGTTGCATATATTATCTATTTACTGTCATCAAATGCATACCAGGCAAATATAAAAAAAAACAATAAACAACCTGATAGTCTCATCAGTCCTCCAATTGAGTTGTAGGACATCGTACCCTTCCATGGTTTAAATGGGGCATCGTTGGTAGCTTGAAAAAAGCTTGTGAAGACCAGGCCAATCATTCCACCTGTGGGAGTTTTAACAGGTCTGGCATCACCACTCAGTATGTAGTTGGCATCATTAGATGGACTAACATCAGCAGCACAGTCAAAAGTACTGGTGGCTCCGACAAATGTGGAATTTGTAACGTCTACAGTCTTGGCAGCATACATGTGATTAACAGCTGCTGGTCCAATGACAAAGACGATAATGCCATCCGTGTTCTCTATCAGCACATTGTTATCCAGTTTGACACTGGGAGTATTCTGGTAGTATATGCCATAGTCATGGTTTTTCCATGCTGTAAAACCCGACAGTTTAGCACAGTCTGACTGAGCAAGCACATCATCTGGAAGAATGATCACACCCATCATATTTGCAAAAGCTCGGTTGTTTCTGTAAGCATCTGATGTGCCAGTGCATTCCTGTGTGGCCACATGGTACGCTACTCTCTCTGAGCCAGTCACTAGGTTATCCTGCAATATCAAGCCTGTTGCTTTCAGTGCTTCAACACCAGCCTCAAAACGGAAGTTGAATGGCTCATAGCGATTCTGGTACGAGTTGGTTGCAACCATAAGAACAACAAGGTTGTTGATGATCCGGGTGTCATCAGAGCTGGTTTGTAGACCTGCAATTGGGGGAACAACATTATAATAAATTCTGTTCTTAACAAAATGCAAATAAAATTAGTATTTCATAAAAAATACTTCGTTTTCAATTTTTTAAAATGCAGTAAATAAAAATACATTAGAACAGAACTTCCCATTATTATTGTGCAGTTAACCCTTCGCTTGCTATTCACGTCAATATACCTACCTGTAAATAGTGAAGACCCAGATGAGACAGGGTCTGCACTATTTACAAGTTGATTGTGCAACCAGTGCACTCCACAGCAGTGACTGCACGGCAAAATACTTGTACACAGTGAAGATATATGTAATTATACAACAGGGCATGGGTAAAGAGGGAGAAATGTATTTTAAAATTCAGCAAGCGAAGGGTTAATGATGAAAATTGTACCATTATTTAAGATAAAATAACCAATAAACCAAATTCATTTGCATGAACATGTTTTTCTTTCCATTGGTACATGTACAGGCATAGTTATTTCCTAGTTTTAGTTTTAATCCTTTTCTCCATAGATATGCCTTGCTTCACCCTGTAGGAGCCGTCTAATCAGGGTCTGCTCTGTATTAATTACACAATTTCTGCCATTGCCAAATGTTTTTGTGTCTACATGCCATTAAGAAAATCATTAATATTCATGATGTCATTATTTTGTATTTGAACATTTCACTGTTGAATATTCATGTTTAATCAAGAACAGCGTATACAGGTACCAATGCTTGTCTGATGAGAAATTTCAAGTTTTTATTTCCAAATCTATAAAGGTTCATAATTTTGTAAAGGGTCTAATCTGTTTGCAAAGGTGTGAAAATGTGTTTATATAAGGACAGGGTAAACTTACTGTTTCCAACACTTCCAAACACAACATTGTCAGTAATATTCAGACTTCCGATGCCAAAAGCACCAACAGCTGTGTTAAATCCATTGTGGAAGGCACACTTAGTAACAAATGACGGCTTCACGTCGCTCACAGTTCCCGTTGCAATATAGGCAACAGAGAAGCGGGGATCATACTCCTCAGTCCAGCCTTCCTGACCGGTATGGTAGAACTCTACATTGGACAATCTAGCATAGCCTGCAATGATAAATGATATGCACAACCAAATAAGACTCTAACTATCCCTTGGATTCGGATGAATTACCAAGGATGCATGCTGTTTGACACTTGTCCTATAGCAAAGCTACAGATAATGGTGCATACACAAACACTAAAATTGTCATTTCTCCATCAAACCCTATGTTGTGTCCGTTCTTTAGAATAGCCTCAAAGAGACGATTCTAAAGAGTAGTCACAACCAAGGGCTTGGTGGAGAAATAAAGGAGTTATACTTTTAACTTGCACATCTTATCTGGAGCTCTGATATAGTTTCTCAAATAAATTGAATGAATCAGAAGTAATTAAAAACAGCAACAGATCTCTGACAGTTTCAGTAGACATTATTTTCACAATTATTATAACAATATTACTTATTAACCCTTCGCTTGCTGAATTTTAAAACACATTTCTTCTTTACCCATGTCCTGTTGTATAATTACATATATCTTCACTGTGTACAAGTATTTCGCTATGCACTCACTGCTGTTGAGTGCACTGGTTGCACAGTCAACTTGTAAATAGTGCAGACCCTGATGAGACAGCTCCTGCAGGAGCTGTCTCATCTGGGTCTTCACTATTTACAGGTAGGTATATTGACGCGAATAGCAAGCGAAGGGTTAACTCTGTATATTAGCGGAGAAAATACAATTATCTATGGAAACAGTTTGCATCCAAACTGTTTAGCACTTTCACCATAGTTTTACGAAAAATGGGCAAAGGACAGTGCATGTGCGTCCCATATTCAAGTGGTTAGGTGAAATAGTAGAGCATCATCATTGCTAGATTATTACATTTCTGTCAAATGGCCAGAATTCTGGTTGTTTCAGATGAGCACTGTACTGGTAGATAGCAATTACATGAAATAACTTACCACCAAATGTTTTGCCTTTGTACGTGACAAGGCCAACAAGTACCCTAGCACCAAAAGACTCAGTGTACAGATCAGAGTAGTCCTCTCCAATCACCTTGATGTTCCTGGTCAACAGTCCAACTGCTGCAGCAACGTCGACCACAAACCCATTGGACAGTGTCTCAGTGTGAGCTGAAATACAACACACAAAATACTAGTACAATATGGAACACAACACACAAACTACTAGTACAGTATGGAACACAACACACAAACTACTAGTACAATATGGAACACAACACACAAACTACTAGTACAATATGGAACACAACACACAAACTACTAGTACAATATGGAACACAACACACAAACTACTAGTACAATATGGAACACAACACACAAACTACTAGTACAATATGGAACAAGTATCGTGTGCAAATGGATATGATGAGCGGTCACGGTAGCACAGTCTGAGCAAAAGGAAGATTTTTTCTTCAAAAAATTTAGCAGACTAGAGTTATGGTTCTTAAACAAGGAATGCAATCTACTCAAGACAAAGACATGTGCCAAATTGTATAGAAATCAGTCCATGCAAAATATTGTTATGGTCCACACAAAATTGCATGGATACACACACAAAGAGGGCAGATACACATACACTTAACTGCCATTGACTATGTTGTACAGACCACAAGTGGTGTTGACAAATATTGACTCATGCATATCTTGTTTTTAATTTGTTTACAATTTAACATTTTATATTTTAGTTGTAACTAACCAATGTGTTTGTATCTCAGTGTATCATTTAGGGTCAACGTCTTGTTGTCAGCAGCAACTGCACTGATCCTGAACGACTCTGTCTGCCAGGCATTGTATGTTGTTGGTCCAATTACAATTTCATCACCAACTGACCACGTGACTGCATCTTTCAGAACTATCTGATTGGCTCCTGCTGTGGCAGTTGTAGCCAGCTGTGTCCAAGCCACACCAACATCTTTGCCAAAAAGGTCAAGGCCACCAAATACACCTAGAGTCAAACAAAAATTATGTCATATTACAGACAGACATCTTAGATGGAAGTACGCCTTTTGGACAAAACTGTCCTAAAGCTGCCATAATCATCATTCCACCCAACACAGTATAACGACTATAATTCTATTAGAATTATGTACAGCCTAAATTCCTTCGTTAAATCTTTGATCCATTGATACACCTTTTAATGCTTTTGCAAACAGAGTAGACCCAGATCAGAGAGCTTCCGTAAGAGTCGCCTAATCAGGGCCTGGTACTGTTTGCTTATGAAATTATATAGATCTGATTCTACAGTTTTGGGCATGACCAAAAACGCTCTTGTTCATATGCCATTACAAATAAGCTAATTAACCAAGTCTCTGTTGGTAAAAATCACATCATGAATATTAATTAGATAAAAGTTTTACACTGGCATACAAATATAGTATACTTTTTTGCGATGGCAGAAACTGTAGAATCAGATCTCTATTATTTCATAAGCAAACAGCAGACCCTGGTCAGATGGCTCCTACAGCTACAGGAGCCATCTGATCTGGATCTACTCTGTTTTCAAAGTCACAGGAAGGTATATCTATGGAATAAAGGCTTAACAAAACAAACTAAAGTTGTTTGCGTAAATAGTTTGGAAACTACTAATGCTAGTTGGCAATGATTTACTTTTGCAGTGACATTACACTTTGGTTTACAATAAGAATGATTATGATTTCTCTTCATAATCACATTTATTTTTGCATAAGATCTGATTTTGGTGTTTTTGTTTCAAGTTAGTTAATATCCGTCATGGGACAAATGTGTTGAGGTTGAACACATTGGCGGTGAATCCACTCTTTGAGCTGGGAACCAGTCTGCTAGACTTCTTTCCAGGAAAGTCTCCTGATAGACTTTTCCTGGGAACCAGTCTCCTAGGCACTTCCTCTTTGACTGAAACATCCAGTGGATGAGCAGCAAAATATATTTGTTAGATTAAATCAAGTGGAATCCTTACATTACTACAATGCCAGGCAGAGGAAAGGGAAGGAAGAGGCAGTCTGTAACATCAGGCAGACAGCAAGTACAAGAGAAGAGGAAAAGAACAGAAGAGGAGGAAGAAAACCAGGAGGAGGTTGAAGTGGTGTGTTTAGACTCAATGAAGGTCAATGAGGGAAAGACAGGGCAGAGAGGTGAGGCAGATGATTTTGGGAATTTCATAGATTTTGAGAGGCTTGTGGGGCATACAGAATTCACAAGCAGTAGGTCTAATTCCAATTTAAACAGCAATGGTCTGTTTGCAAAGGATTGTTTACATGAGCATGCTGACAACATGGAATTGTTAAGGTGTGGTGGGGATGGCATTTGTACTCATGTCCCTCAACAGCTCTGTGAAAAAATATGGCAGGGAAAATATATAAATTTAGCTTGTTTACTAAAGGGCGGTATTGAGCTTTCAGCTTTGTTTGAAACGGGTGGCTTGCTGAAGGTCAATGAAAAGGGCGAAATTGTCTCACAGGAGAAAACGTGCAAAGACAAAATTTCATCAATTGAAAAATGGACTGATGCATTCATCATATTCATGAGTATATATCTGAGGAAATTTCCTCACAAATCACAGGAGCTGTTGAGTTACATGGCACTTATTCGTGAAGCAGCCAGTGCCAAGCCAGGCAATGGCTGGCAAATTTACGATGAACAATTTAGACTCAGGCAGCAGGTCTTGCCAAGAGCATGGGACCAGATGCATGCAGAATTATGGCTTAAGGTGATGACTTTGTCCAGAACCCCTGCCACATTGTTGCCGACTGCAACGGCCAGCAACCCATCATCAGTTGCTGGGGCACGTTGTATGGATTTCAATAAGGGAGCTTGTAACTGGAGAAACTGCAAGTATTTACACAAGTGCCTCTTTTGTGGGTCTCCTGATCATGGCAGAAATCTGTGCATGAAAGCTAGAAACTTTAATGCCCAACAAGCCGGCAATGGCAATGGTCTTTTTCGTGGCCCAAGAGGTAGGGGATCTGGACATTTGTCATTCAAAAGAAACTGATAGAAATAAAATATTCTTAAAGGCAAGGTCACCCATCAATGTTAATGTCTTAGAAAAAGAATTACAGGGATTTGACCCGAAAGAGGCAGACACCCTGGTACAGGGGTTTTCATCTGGTTTTTATTTACACTATTCAGGACCTAGAATTGCATATGAGTCAAATAACTTAAAATCCATTAAGCAATTTCCAAATGTAGTTCAGAAAAAAATTGACAAAGAATTATCAGAAGGTAGAATTGCAGGCCCATTTGAGGATCGACCTATATCGACCTTGAGAGTGTCACCCATAGGTTTAGTTCCAAAGAAGGAACCTGGTGAATACAGATTGATTCACCATTTGTCGTATCCAGCTGAACAGTCTGTTAATGACTTCATAGATCCAAAATTATGTTCGGTTCAATACACAGAATTTGACAAAGCAGTAGAAATGATACAGGACTTGGGTCGAGGTGCTCTGCTTTTCAAGATGGATATTAAGAGTGCATTTCGACTACTGCCAGTAAATCCTCATGATTTTGAGCTTTTAGGCTTTAAGTTCGAAGGGAAGTATTATTTTGACAAATGTTTACCATTTGGCTGTAGCATTTCTTGCAGCATTTTTGAAAAGTTTTCAACATTTCTAGAATTTGTGGTCCGTAGAGCATCCAATTCCAAACACTTATTGCATTATTTGGATGATTTTCTTGGTGGTGGTCGAAAGAATACAAATGAATGTCAGGTATTAATGGATAAATTTATCATGTGCATGAATAGTCTCAATATACCGCTCGCAGAGGAGAAAACGGAAGGTCCCACAGAAATTCTTTGTTTTTTAGGCCTTGAACTTGACACAATAAGAATGGTGGTTCGTATCCCTGTAGATAAGTTAGAGGAGCTTAGAGAAAAAATACAAAGCATGTTAGGAAGAATGAGAACTAATTTGAAGGAAATGCAGTCTCTGATTGGGTCCCTGAATTTTGCATGCAGAGCAGTTGCTCCGGGTCGGCCATTCTGCCGTAGGCTCATCAACTCCATACGGGGTCTAAGTAAACCCTACCACCATTTACGAGTCACTAAAGCAATAAAAGCTGATTTATACATTTGGCAAATATTTCTTAGAGACTACAATGGCATTTCACTGTTCCATAACAGACAATGGGCATCAAATGATGAGTTACAATTATTTTCAGACAGTGCTGGGGGTGAAGATTTTGGCTTTGGTGTATACTATGTAGGTCATTGGGCTTTGGGTAAATGGCCACAAGATTGGCATACTGAAGGGTGGACCTCTGACATAACACTTTTGGAAATATTTCCCATATGGGTGGCCTTGCAACTATGGGGTGAAGACTTAAGGCGACAAAAAGTATGTTTCAATTGCGACAATAAGGCAGTAGTAGATATCATAAACAAAATGACTTCCAAAAATGATAAGGTTATGACTGTTCTTCGCCAGATCACACTAGCATGCATGAAGAACAGTTTGGTCATAAAAGCAAATCATGTTCCAGGTGTTGATAACGAAATTTGTGATTCATTGTCTCGATTTCAGATGGAGAGATTCAGCGCCTTAGCACCACAGGCAGATATGCACCCAACACCACTGCCTCAAAACATTTGGGACATATTCAAATAACTGCATTGAAACTATTAGACAAAAGTGTTGCAGCAAACACAAAGCATGTTTACTCGACAGCTCTGTCTGCCTTCAGTAAATTCAGAAAGAGTTGCACACTTCAAGAAATCTGGCCGGCCCCAATTAGTCACCTTACCTTCTTTATTGCTAACTGTTTTGAGACAGGTTGTGCTGCTGCTACTATCACAACATATATGGCAGGCATAGGGTTTTATCATAAGATTAATGGGTGGATTGATCCATTAAATTCCTTTTTGATTAAAAAGTTGTTAGAAGGTTGCAGGAGGGCAAGACCACAGGCCGACACAAGGGCCCCTGTGACATCGAGGATTTTGGAAAAGATTTTGTCTGTTTTAGCACCCATATGTTATTCTCATTTCGAGATGGCATTGTTCAAAGCTGCTTTTGTTCTAGCATATTACGGTCTTTTTAGAATAAGTGAACTTGTGTACACTAATAAGGCTGCACAACCTCTAACGGCCAATGACATATTAGTTGAGAGTAGTGGCAGTGCGGTATTGGTCACCATAAGGACGTCTAAAACTAACAGAAAACCAGTGACAATAAGAATACCAAAAGTACCACCGCCAAAATCATGTCCAGTACAATTAATTTCGGAATACTTGAAAATGCGACCTCACTCTTCAGACATACTTTTTGTGCATAGTAATGGTTCACCTCTGACACGTTACCAATTCTCAGCCATTTTAAAAAAAGCAATTATCACGTTGGGTTTATCTGCAGGCACATTCAAAACGCACAGTTTTCGTATAGGCAGGGCAACTCAGCTGGCAACAGAAGGAGTCCCTGAGGATAGAATTAGAGTGATGGGCAGATGGAAGTCTGATGCATATAAAACTTATATCAGGAAGAGCAAACCATAATTTATTTTAAATTTTTCCAGAGATCTGGATATTTGGAGATTCTCTGGTAAAGAGGGCAGAGAAAGCAGCAAAGATATTTGGACCTCATCTAGGGCTGGAGACCGGGGGTTTCTGTATTCGGTGGTATGGGAGATCTGGAATGAGATGGCATGGTTTACGGCCGACATTCCAGCTAAAGATGTTGGCAGGCGGCACCCCAGAATATGTGGTTCTACACTTAGGGGGTAACGATATTGTTCAAAATGATTTGTGTCAATTGAAATTATGGATCCTGGAAGATGTGAAGTTTATAGCAAGCATTTTGCCCCAAACTCACTTGGTATGGTTTGACATTATCCCTCGTCTACAATGGAGGGGGGCTACTGACGAACAGGCTAAGCAGTTAGATCTAAAACGCAAGAGGGTGAACAGGTTTGGCAGGCAGTCTGTTTGTGCTACAGGTAGGGGCCATTTCATCGCCACGAATATAAACCGACACACCCCTGGTTTCTATGCTTTGGATGGGGTCCACTTGTCTCTTGTCGGGGAAAAAATGTACCTACACATTTTAGGGCAGGCACTGGAAATCTTTACCAGTGACAGGAATGTGATACAATACACACAAAGTGATTAATTTTCATCATTCCAGAATTTTGGGGTGAAATCTTAATAGAGTATTTAGATTTCATGTGGCGGAAAATTCTGGATGGCACACTCAGATACTGACCAGTGTAGCAACATAGAATTTCTGGATATGGTAGATAAGGCCAGATGTTAGGTGGAATTGATCTTTCCCTTGACCATGGGCACATTCCTGGGTAGGGAAAGTATCAATTTCAAAACAGTTAAAATTCAAATTTCTTATATCATAAATTAGGGGCCAGGGATAAGCCCGGAGCAGTGTCAGGACACTTGGTTTTTCCCGTGTATCCCCTAATATTTTGGCTTTCTACTTAGGCAGCAAGCATGGAATCTTTTGTCATCAGTGGCAGATGACGGCGGGATATAAGGTCACCATTGGCAGGTGACGGCGGCATAAATGCAGGCAATTGGTCACTTGGTGCAAGTGGCAGCAAAACTTAATTGTTACCGCTTGGAGGTGACGGCAGCCATAGAGGTCACCAGTTGCAGGTGACGGCAGCTTACAGTTCATAGCAACCACCAAGTGCTGGTGAAAATAATGCTTATCGCTGGTCAGTAGGTCGGGGTGTTTCTATCCAGAGTTTTCCAATTCATTCCTAGTATGGCAAACCCTACAGGAGTGGAAGCACATTGTGATCTTATTCTCCACATTATAAATTATAGTTTCCATTGTAAGCTGTGGTTAATGGTGACAGTTAGAATGCAGATAAGTTGTTACTGTATATGCATGAACATTATATTGGGAAGTAATTTTGGCAGGAATTATATTTTAGAGCATCTGAATATATTATATGTGATGCAAAATTAAATGTAGTGAGCAGTATGTTGTTGTTTCTATCTTATGTCATGAAATAAGAATGATTATGATTTCTCTTCATAATCACATTTATTTTTGCATAAGATCTGATTTTGGTGTTTTTGTTTCAAGTTAGTTAATATCCGTCATGGGACAAATGTGTTGAGGTTGAACACATTGGCGGTGAATCCACTCTTTGAGCTGGGAACCAGTCTGCTAGACTTCTTTCCAGGAAAGTCTCCTGATAGACTTTTCCTGGGAACCAGTCTCCTAGGCACTTCCTCTTTGACTGAAACATCCAGTGGATGAGCAGCAAAATATATTTGTTAGCCCGCCCACCACACCCAATTGTAATGTTAATGCAAAAAGCTTTATTTTAGAATTGATGATGCTGCCGTAAGTCTCTATACTTTCAGTATGATAATGTGTGATGTGGACCATACAGAAGGATGTTTTTCATGCCTGTACAAACACAATGGTGGGCAGTCGCATACAGACTTTCAAATCGGAAGGTGGAATACGATATAGTGTTGACATTTGATGGGACAAAGCGAGCTGTGTATGTACTGTGTCAGTTATGTGCCATAACAAGCAAGGGAACAAAAGCACTACCCAGAACAGGCAATATGTGAAAAGAAGAATTAAATATAAACAATAATCCACTTTTAAATTGTTGATTGGTCCTAGGTTATATATGTAATTTGAATGAAAGATGTGGCCTGCCAACATTACATGTGAATCATATCTTTTTCTTCATACATGTTATCATACTAGCTTTATTCTAGAATCATTGAATAATGTTACATGAACAATTAATACAAGAAATGTTAGGATACAGATTAGATACATGGGAATTGCAGGATATGAACAATGTAACTACTGAATAAGTGACTGGAAGGACAGGCCCTTACATTTTAACAAAAGTCACAGTGTGGCGGAAAATTCTGGATGGCACACTCAGATACTGACCAGTGTAGCAACATAGAATTTCTGGATATGGTAGATAAGGCCAGATGTTAGGTGGAATTGATCTTTCCCTTGACCATGGGCACATTCCTGGGTAGGGAAAGTATCAATTTCAAAACAGTTAAAATTCAAATTTCTTATATCATAAATTAGGGGCCAGGGATAAGCCCGGAGCAGTGTCAGGACACTTGGTTTTTCCCGTGTATCCCCTAATATTTTGGCTTTCTACTTAGGCAGCAAGCATGGAATCTTTTGTCATCAGTGGCAGATGACGGCGGGATATAAGGTCACCATTGGCAGGTGACGGCGGCATAAATGCAGGCAATTGGTCACTTGGTGCAAGTGGCAGCAAAACTTAATTGTTACCGCTTGGAGGTGACGGCAGCCATAGAGGTCACCAGTTGCAGGTGACGGCAGCTTACAGTTCATAGCAACCACCAAGTGCTGGTGAAAATAATGCTTATCGCTGGTCAGTAGGTCGGGGTGTTTCTATCCAGAGTTTTCCAATTCATTCCTAGTATGGCAAACCCTACAGGAGTGGAAGCACATTGTGATCTTATTCTCCACATTATAAATTATAGTTTCCATTGTAAGCTGTGGTTAATGGTGACAGTTAGAATGCAGATAAGTTGTTACTGTATATGCATGAACATTATATTGGGAAGTAATTTTGGCAGGAATTATATTTTAGAGCATCTGAATATATTATATGTGATGCAAAATTAAATGTAGTGAGCAGTATGTTGTTGTTTCTATCTTATGTCATGAAATAAAACTTACCAATAGCCTTTGACCCCAGGATAGGACCATCTCCAGCATTAAAGTGAGGAGAGGAATTGTTCCCTCGCAATACAATGTTAGCAACACCGTCAAATGGATTATTGGGCCATCCAATTATCAAGCGTCCACCACGAATGATTATGAACTCAGCATTTAACTCATAAGAAGCACCTGGGCTGTCATCAAATTCAAGCACTCCTTCAAGAAGGAGGGTTCCAAGTTTGTTGATGGCACCGTTGACAACAACCCATTCATCTGTAACAAAGACAAAACATAATTGTGCCTTTTTTCACAATTTTGGGATGATGACTCATACTCCTGAAATTGGGAATTTTGTCTGATTTGGGAATATTTTTAGCTGTATGAAGATTTCAACAAATTTCCTCTTAAAAATGTAACAATAAAACAATAAACAACAAACCTTTATCAAAATTCATAAACAAACCACAGATCCAGACCAGATAGCTTCTACAGGAGCTGTCTGATCTGGGTCTGCTGTTTGTTTGTGAATTTTAGAAGTTCTGGTCTGACCATTTTCTGGCTAAACACTTTTACCTCTGAATTGGGATATTTTCGATTAAAATTGGGAAAAACACACTTTATGCCATTGGGAACATAGCCCAATAACAGCTATAAAATCACTTGTAAAAAAAGCCATGCAGAACATGATAATAACGAGAGATCTAATTCAAATTGGTAGCATTTATATATCATCATGAACAACTACTGGATTACTTTCATCCCAATAAAACAAATCATTTAACCCTTTCCCTCATAAAAACACTTTTTTTCACACCTTTGCAAACAGAGAATGCCTAGATCAGACAGCTCCTACAGTTTCTACCAATACCAAACAATCCTGTATGCTTATGCCTTGTAAAAGTTCTGCTCATAAACATGCATGGTGTCATTATTTCTTTCATGAATATGACATCATAAATATTTATAAGCAGAATTTTTATAATGTAAATTTTTCAAAGGAAATTTTTACTTTGACAAGCATTGCAGAATCAGATCAATATCATGTCAAAAGCAAACAGAGCAGACCCTGATCAGATGGCTCCTATAGGAGCTGTCTGATCTGGGTCTACTCTTTTTGCAAATGCTTGAAAAGGCTTGAAAAGGCATTTACAGGAGGGAAAGGGTTAAAGATATTTTCCTCATCAAAATATTTGTGAAGGATGTTTGTAACCTACCAAATGCTATTTTGACATCGTCAAAAGCCTGTGGTACCCCATAGCTGCCACCAGAATTGGTGATATAACCATCAGCGGACATATTCCAAATGCTTGTATCTTCCCAGTTCTGGTACTGTAAGGGTCGTTCAGTTGCTGGTGGGACTGTGTTGGGGTCTGGAGGGGGTATACAGTCTGTGTAGAAGCATTTGTACAGGGTGAGAGACCATGGTCGATCCACAGAGTAGGTGCTCATTCCTCTTCTGGACCGCTTCCTCCCATGCACTGAAATTCAATATATAGTCATAACATTTGAACTTGCATTGTATTCTGTACTGTGCGATAATTTGTTATACAGTCAAGAAATAAAAGATTCCAAACTGTTTGGCATGCTGACTGTGTTCTTGACCATTTCGCCCCCCAGAATATTTTGAAATAAGACTTAATAAATATTTATTAACTGAATTTTTTTATAATGGCATATATATGTACACAGGAGTTCTTGGTATAAGTAGAAACTATAGTCAGATCTATTACAATTTCATAAGTAAACTGAGCAGATCCTGATCAGATGGATCCTAATGGTGTCGTCGGATCTGAGTCAACTCTGTATGCAAAGGATTGATAAAGTATTTATATGAGGGAAAGGGTTAACCTTTTCCTCCATGAATATTCATGTAAAAAATAATGATACCATGAATATTAGTTATAAATTTGATATACAGTATAACCTCTGTTGATCGGCACCCCTCTTAACCAGAAACCCCTGTTTGGTCCCGGCAGTTTCCCTATTTGTTTTATGTATCCAAACTCTCTCTTGATCAGAACCCCTGTTAACCATTAACCGGCATACCTTGACAGGCCAATAAAGGCAAGTTAGCAGTTTTTCACACCTGGTTATCCGGCGGTTTGCTGACCTGTGATCATTGACAGTAAGCGCTTTACATTCAGGTAGGTGATAAGTACCGTTAATGGGCCTAGGGTAAATTGACCGTCCTTTGTACATTTGTATTGTATATCGTAATTGAAAATACATGTATGTACACATGTACAAAATGGCAATACCAAATTATTTAGCGTCCGGATCCAAGCTGTTTGCTAATTGTGTAAAAACCAGTGGTGATGGTCCACATATAAATGTACCTGTGTAGAGCCCGAACTTGTAAATAAAATATAGTACGAATGCTCCGGTGTTTTAGTCAAGCCCTTTATGTGTGTTTACTTCTGATTGTACGCTTAACATGTTATGCCTATATTGTACATGTACATGTAGTTTAAAGACAATAGACAAACAGCGTAGATCCTGATCAAATGGCTCCTACTTAAATGGATTTATCTGATCAGGTTCGGAGTTGTTGTACATATTTATATGTAATTTGTGAATTGTCATGTTGGCATTCCCCTCGCAGCAAAAAAAGGACTTGCTGGAATGAATCTTTGGGCGAGTAGGCATAATTCTGTTAACCGTCACCTCTCTTAACCGGCATACTGACGTGGAACCATGGGATGCCAGATAACAGAGGTTATACTGTAATAGCATATGGACACATGATTTTTTGGCCATGGCAGAAACTGTAAAAGCATATCTTTACAATATCATAAGCAAACTGAGCAGACCCTGATCAGACAGTTCCTATCGGAGCCATCTGATCTTTGTCTACTCTGTTTGCAATGGCATAGATAGGCGTATTTACGGAGTAAAGGGTTAAAAAAAAATGTGATTTATATCAATTTTGAAAATTGTAGCTGATAGCAGGCTACAAAAATTACTTAGCAAGCAATGTGTTCTGTATGCACTGTGAATCATGCCAAATTGTGACAAACCTGACACTTGCTCATACCTATGAACTTGATTCTACTGTTGGTGTTATCCCACTCCCAGTCACCATTTTTAGCTGTTGTTGGATCTATTGCTCCTGTGGTTGCATTAATAAAGGTCTGTCCACCATCGATAGAAAACCTGTCTGGAACATTCTCCACATCAAGGGTCACGAAGATGTAATCATCACTCTGCAAGATAACACAATATCGTCTCATACAGAACTGGATTTAAATTATCCTTTCGTAAATATTTGGCTTTTAGTTTTTATCAGGTTTCATGTCGTTTTAACAGTATTTCAGTCATATCACAACGTCCAGCTAATTACCTCAGGGGTTCTTCTGTGCACGGAACAACTTGCATTGTTTTGTGCACAGAAGAACATCTATGTAGAACCACAGACCTATGGCAAGCCAGCTGGTAGGCTTCCTCACATGAAAAATCCAAATGCCCAGGCCAGAGTTCGAACCCACAGTGGTGAGGGGCTAAGCGATTGTCAGTCGAAGACCATAACCACTCAGCCATGGATCCCCCTTTGGTAAATATTGAATTCTCCCTTATAAACACCTCCACTCTTATAAATACCCCCGTACTCGGGGTGGGTGCAGGGAGGCAGAGGAGAGAGAAACTAACAATCAATAAAACAGCTAACTCTATATAGTAAGTTGTAATCAAATAAAGAAATACAGGTTTTTCAAAGTACAGATGGTACTTAATTTAGACTGAAACAATGCAGGAAGTTCCCATAGGAGTTTCATTCTACATTATGCAACCACATGTTCACAAAATACAAGAAGCTCCTTTTAAAAAATGTAACACGGTCACCCTAAGGAGTGTTTAATACTAAACATCAGTAGAATAATAGGCAAATACATATGTGAAATAATAGGCAAATACATATGCGAAATAGTGTTTAAAATAAAACATAACATACAAAGCAACGAATCTAGTTGGAATTCTAGTTTATAGGCAGGTGGCTGCTTAATGCAGGGTGAAATTAAGTCATGTAGAAAACTCCTAGAGGAGCTTTCTGCCTGACTTCACCCTGCATTAAGCTCCTGTCTCCATGACCGATATTTGTACTGAATGTATAGGAGTGCTACTGTATTTTTGACCTGAATTAAGCTACCACCAGTCTTAACCCATTCCCTCATATTGACGCCTTTTGACGCCTCTGAAAAGGTCACCTATTGAAACCATTGTGATAAATAGGAGCAAATGCTCTATTTATCACAATGGTTTCAAACCACAAAATTCTAAAATTTTCCTTTTCTCTAGTAATAGCTCCTCTTTGGTAGATTTATTCAAAGTGGTTTGATCTAAAAGTAGCCTATGAGGTAATGGATTAAAGAGCTTTTTGGATGTCACTTAGGACAGGTTCTACTGCATATTGATATATTGACATTTGTTAACATCCACAGAAACTGTTATGCAGCTATCAAAATGGTGGAAACAAATAAAACTATTAAAGTAATACTCACAGTAAAATGACCAAATTCTCCAGTGAAACTGATATTCTGAATCTGTAAAGAATTTTCAAAGGTAATGGAGTATGTTTCCCCACCAACTAGAGCGCACATCCATCCAAGCTTGTGACTTATTCGCTTATCTCTGAAGACACCAGCACCTGTTCCATACTGGTTAGTAATCAGGAATCTCTTGCCCTCATTTGATGCTGGCAGTATGTTATTGAAAGAAAATCTGTGGAACTTGTATGCAGCTGGGCAGACACTTGCAGCAATTCCATTACTGAATGCTGAGGCAGCCTCACAATCTGTAGGCAGAGAGCCACTTGTAGGGACAACAGTCCATCCAGCACTCTTGCCAGTCAAGGTTCCATCTACATCCAAAACCATGCCTTCCCAATCCCATCCATAAACAGCTTTGTTTGGAGCATTGGTGAAGGAGAGTTGCTCTGTGTGATATGTATATCCACCACACTGGTCTGTACATGTGCCATCAATTCTTGTCCAACGGAAAGCAGCACAGCTTGAGTCAGCAAAGTTTACAAATCTTACATTCTTGACACGAAAACCAGCTCCATAGGGAAAAATAATGCCGCCCCTTGTGCATCCTTGGGTATTGTCAGGAATAACTGAGGTCTTGCCTACGATCAAACTATTGTTTACCATAGGACTATCATCAGTGTACAAGGGAACATCTAGAACTAATTTCCCTTCATAACCAGCTTTTTTGTTTTGGACAAGAATAAAGTCCTCAAACTGAAGAGCTCCACTGTTGACAGCTTCTGCTCCTTTTTCATTGTTCCAGGCAAACAGGCGCTGGAACACTGCTGGTTCAGCTACAGAACCTCCACATCCTCCCTGTGTTGGAAAATAATCTGGGAATATCCACAGACCAAACCAGCCAAACGAGTGAGCAGAGTTATTATAGAAGGTACCAAGTGGTATTTCCTTGCAGCACACGTCAGCAGTGAATGATGGGCCTTCCGGATGATCATGCATTCGATACCAGTAACCAAAGTGGGACCCACCAGCAGCTGCATTATGCTGTACAGTGTTATTTGGATTGGTCAACCAGAATGAGGCTGGTGTGACGTCATCATTCAAAAGACTGGAACTTTCTCGAACAAATACAGCCAAATTGTACTGGAAGGTATTTCCTGACTCGATTCCATCTTCCAAGAAGAATGCTCCACCCATGATGTTGTAGATAACAGTTTTTTCAACCATTGTGTTATGAGTGCCATGTATATTTACTGCTCGATTGAATGTGTGATGGATGCCACATCCCCTCACGTAACTTGTGGACATGTCTCCGTTCAAATGGAAATGTATTGGGTAACGGCCCAGTCTGAAAGCCTGTCCTGCAAATGTGACCTCTGTGTAGGAGATTTTTGCTTGAGCTACATGGGTATCCTTCACTGAGGAATGGACAAGAATCATAGCCCCAAACTGACTGCTTCCAATTTCATCTCCAAACCTTCCAAGGAAACAGGTCTGAGTGACGAATTCACCTGAAAAAAATGACATCACGTATATGTATTTGCTAATTTTTTATGATGGCATATATACACAGGATCTTTTTGGTATTGGTAGAGTTATGTCTGTTATAATTTCATAAGCCAAAAGAGCAGATCCTGTCTGCAAAGGTGTGAAAAAGCATTTATATTAGCAAAAATTATTTTTCCAATAAGAACTACCTGGCTCATATTTGCAAAACAACCTGGAGTTCATCAAATTAAAAATTTCTGAAAAGCTTGATTGCATTGGTAGTAGTCAATATTGCACCACACCATTTTTCTACATGGGATTAATGGTTATAACACTAACCTGTGTCAAATCCAGCTTCACAGGCCTTGACTTCCGTCTCCCACTGTGGATCAGTGTTGCCTCTGACAACAACATTGTGTGTCAATAAGCCAACCTCGGCTCGGAACTCAACTAGCGTGCCATCAAATGTCTCCTCAGTCCCTGCATGTTCTGCGCTTAGGGCAGAATCTAGAGTCAGTGTCTTCTTATCCCCAGAAATCCCTGTAATTGTCTTCTTCTCATTCTCACTCTGTGAGTGATGGTCGCCAGTGGCAGCAATCACAACTTCATCTCCAACATTCCACTCCACAGGGTCAACCAGACTGATAGTGTTTGACCCTGATGCAGCCGTAGATGCAAGACGGGTCCAAGTAATTGGTACCTCAATACCTGAATGAAAATATATTTTACCGAATGAATTCATTCACAATCTTTGCTTATTAACACTTTACTCCATAGATACACCTTTTAGTGCCTTTGTAAACAGAGCAGACCCAGATCTGATGGTAAATGTAGGAGCTGTCTGATCAGGTTCTGCTCAGTTTGTGGAATAATATAGATCTGATTCTGCATTTTCTGCCATGGCTAACATTTCCTCAGCCTGTGTTCATATGCAATTAAAATGCGTGAAAACACGTTTATATATGAGTGAAAGGGTTAAACTATATTAATGATTTACCTCACACATACACCTTTTAACCAATTACCTCATAAGCTATTTTTAGACGCAACCTCTTTGAATAAATCTACCGAAAAGGAGCATTACTAGCAAACAGGAAATTTTAGAATGGTGTAGTATTGAAACCATTGTGATAAATAGAGCATTTGCTCCATTAGGAGCAAAAGCTCTATTTATCACCATGGTTTCAAAGAGTGACTTTTACAGAGGCATCAAAAGGCGTCAATATGAGGGAATGGGTTAACCCCTTTGCACAGAGATGACCCAGATCAGATGGCTCCTGTAGGTGCTGTCTGATCAGGGTATTTTCTTTGCTTATGAAATTATTCAGATTTTACAGTTTATACCATGGCCAAACCTTTTCTTGTTCCATTATAAATACTGTATTAAGCTAATTAATATTCATACATACATTGTTTTCAACACGAATATTCATGGAGTAATTTGCTTTGGTAATACTGTGCTAATAGTTGAATTCTCATCGCAAAGTGTGCACCATTGTCTTACCATGCAGATCCAAGGTTCCATTTCTGACAGCAAGCACTTTGGTGCCATATATGGGTAGCTCCTTGTTGCGATGATGTCCATGCAGTGTTATGATGCCTTTGTGCTGGAATGGGGCGGATTCTGTGCCCACCTGTAACAGCCCTCCGTCAGTGATCATGATGATTTTGGATTGCAGTTCAACATCCTTGTCATCAAATATCAGTTGTCCACCTGACAGTGTAAACCATTAAATTGTAATTTGTGATAACAGATTGTTTATTTCATGACGGTAATTTCAACAAAACCATTATGTCGATAATAAAATATTTATTTTGTGCTCCGCAGCCACTATATCAATATAAAACGCAAATGCAAAAGATATGTAAAACATGAACATATGTATAACAGAACATAACCGTAAATTGAATACTGACTAGTGATGTATTATGACTATAAAAATAACAATGTTTTTGGATACAAATGGCCACAACCATGTTCCCTACCGGGATAAATGACCCAGTAGAGATTACACAACCTTTTTGCTGACAAATCCCGCCTTGAAGGAAAGACCCGGGGCCGGGGTTTAAATGCTACCTAATTGTTCTTATTAGCCGCCAAATTCGCTTCAACTCGCCAGAGATCGCCATCGCCAGATATTCATGTAAATGCCCGCCAAATATCGCCAATGTTCGCTATAAATCGCCAATGTTCGCTATAAATCGCCAATGTTCTCTATAAATCGCCAGGGTTCGCAGAAACTAGCTACACTGCTTGATTCGCCAATACCTATAATGTAATTTCTATGCCAAAAGTGAGCCGCATAAGAAAATGCCTAGCAAAACGCACTTTGACAGATTCGTATGCGTGTCGCTCAAAAAACATGAATTTTGTCAGGTCGCCAGCCGAACACTTCAAGATTGATTGACCTTAATAGCGACGGAGTGGCAGAACCTGTAGATAAAAGTACCTATTATAAAATACAGAACTGAGCGTAAGGGAATGAATCATTACCCGCAGCCATAGGTCACTATTTAAAGAGGCCCAAGACTGAGGCGCAACAGCCTGCCTGATTCGGAACTGTTCGTCGTATACGCTCCAGGCCCGCCCACCTACTCGAAACGCACACTCCCGAATTGTAGACATATAGTGTAAAAGCTCGAATACCTTATTGGGGTGAGCGGCCAGAAACACTGAGCAGTAGATGATAAAAGCATCAGTCCACCGCTCTATAGAATTTATTTTATCTCTACACTCCCTAGGGGTCGACTCTATTATCCCCTCGCCCGTCAGTCTAAGCTGCGAGCCAGTACAGAACTCTGACAGCTCCACCGCACCCTTCAACAATAAGGACAAATTCACGAATTCGCCCTTACAAATTTTCTGTTTGAGCGATGCCGGAACGTGCACCGCAATATTGTCTTGAGCTAAGCGCAAGATCTCATTGTTACCCGTAGCCGCGGGCGAAATGGACGGGCAACTGATGTCAAACAAAGTGCCGGTTTGTGAAGGTACGCATGGGGGTACAGTAGCACCCCTCGGCAGACTGGACACGTTCACAGCATCCGCATTCGCTTGTATCAAACCCGCATTCACCATAGCGGACGCAAAGTCTATAACAGACTCACCGGCTTCTGTCTCCTCGCTCGATACGACCTCGTCCGCTACTGGGTTTGATTGTGCCGTTTTAGTCTTTTTCCGTGGCGGCTGGGATGTAGTCCGCTTCTTATACGTTCCCCTTCTGCGGCCAGACATTTTGATGATGCGGAACAGCTACGATTGTCTAAATTTTATAGTTTTATTAAAGATTTTTTAACGATACTGCTGAGGAAAAAATGCTTCTTCGCCAGTTATCGAGCGTGAAAGGAAGTAGATCAACCTGCGCGAGATTCACGTCTCTTGCGAGAATTTGAATGATACAGCACCGGAAGTAAACAAACTGCGAACTTACTGCAGAAATAAAACTGATTAATTGCTATGAATTAATCGTCATTATAGTCGACTCTTCTTTCCCTGTCAACAGTAAATAACACTTGTAAAATCTGAATGTTTAAAAACCGGAATGATCCAACATTGTTTAACCCTTTGACTTTGGTCAACCAAAGAAAAATCAGATTCAAATAATATTTACTGCAAATTATATCAATTTAACATGGAAAGATTTTTGATTAACTTTTGACATGCATAAAGCTACCATTGCCTTTAAGATCCAAAGATGATGCACTGCTTGATTGTGGTTCGACACTTACCTTGTATGAGTAGGAAGTCCAGTATGGGTGTATCTATGTCCAACAACAGAGTCATACCAGCTGGGATGATAATGAACTCGCCCGCCTGTGGCAGGGAACCACCTCCCCATGTAAAGGTAGAGGACCATACATCAATATAGCTGAAGTCTGCAACACCACTAGTGCTCTGTTGACAGAAAATGTGCTCACATTTATTTAGTGTTACCAAAATACAAGTTTAATGATAAAACCTATTCCTTTCAGTCTATAATACAACTGTTTGAATGCAAAAAAAGGTTTATACGAGAGAAAAGACTGAAACTACACTAACATATACAAACAAAGGAAGTCAATAAAGAAAGAAAATGAAACAAAGATTTAAACATAAAAGAATCCTCTATAAGGTAATTGTCTATTGCAAGATGATGGGATCTTTATAAAAGCAGGTAGCAGCCAAATGCAATACATATGTAATGCAGAAATGTCATTCAAGAGCTGTGTGAATTGTCATTTTGTATTCAGCCAGATTGGTCTTAAACTCATTCATTCCCATATTAATTAAGGAAACCCCATCCAATTCTCATGTTAACCCTTTCCCTCATATAAATGTGTTTTCATGCATTTGCAAACAGAGTAGACCCAGATCAGACGGCTCCTAGAGGAGCCGTCTGATCAGGGTCTGCTCTGTTTGCTGATAGAATTTGATAGATATGTTCCTTTACTTTCTAAAATGTCTATAATATTCCACCTTCCATATTTCTATTTTGTTAATGAATATGCAGTAGGTATTGAAATTTGGCCTAAATACAGAACAGGGAAAGGGTTCAGGAAAAAAACAATATTTTCCATTGACATTGCTGGGTTCAGCAAACAGTGTAGATCCGGATCAGAAGGCTCCTTCAGGAACCCTTGGATCTGGGTTTACACTGGTTGTCTATGTCCTTTTAAAGGGTCACTGGACACGAATGGGTTCAAATTAATATTCTGAGAGGTTGCCCTTGACAAGTGTTTCTGTATTCCATATTTGTACGTTACCTCTTCAGCGATGCCATTTCCACCAACTTCCACTTCAACTTTGCTCTGTATAGAGCCCTGATGTGATCCTGTGACACACACAAGCTGGGAACTGGCAACTGTCTGAACCACACATAGGGAACCATCAATCCTCACCTCAACATCACTGGTAGAGGAGCTATGAAATTAGCATACAAATTAACATTAATCCATTCCCTAATACATCAATGAAGGTTGTTCTCTTGCTCTGGATTGTCCATTTTTGGAGTAAATAATCCATTAACTCGGAGCAATTGATTATTACCTGGATATTTCGGCTTTATCGCAAAGCCTTCGTCAACACACTGAGATGACTCAAAGTCATGTGACACCCACTGACCACATGTGTGTTGACGAAGGCTTTGCGATAAAGCCGAAATATCCAGGTAATAATCAATTGCTCTGATTTAATGGATTATTTACTAAAAAAAAAAAAATCCCTAATAGGCTATTTTCAGACCGTCCTCTTTGAATAAATCTACCGAAAAGGAGCATTTACTAGAAAGAAGGAAAATTTTAAAATTGTCTAGTTTTGAAACCATTGTAATAAATAGAGCATTCACTTTTTATCACAATGGTTACAAAAAGTGACTCTTCCAGGGGCATCAAAATGTGTCATAATCGGGGTATAGGAAGTAGAAAGGTTTTCATTAAAGAATGTATAATTTCCTCACTTAAAGTAAAACTGTGTAGCTTTTTTTGCCTATAAGATGTATGGGCATAAAATGATAACTTTGCAGCAATTTACTACGGGATAAAAAATGTAAGGGCATAAAATGATAACTTTGCAGCATTTTACTAGAGTTTTAACCTGACAGCATGGTATGTGCAGATATCTGTGGGAAACTATTTTAAGCAGACACTCACCCAAATCCTGATCCCGACACTGTTATAGTAGTGCCGCCCCCTGTGCCTCCCCTGTTAGGAGTCACTCCTGTCACTGATGGGGTCAGACCAGCATTGTACGTGTAAGCCCCAGAGAGACTCTTGGTCAGGCCATTAATACTGATCACAACATCGCAAGTCTGGGCTGAAATAGTGCCAAAACCAACATGCATGAGTATTTGCTAGAACATTATAAAACACATATCTTTAGTTCAGTGTACTCATAATAATAATCCAGCTACATGGATTCCCCAAATTCCTGTTAATTCAGACAAGACCTTCATTTGTAAATTGCCCTAAACATAAAAGAAGCCTCTTTTAAAGCAATCACCTATGGCAAGGTGATGAAATCTTTATAAAAGCAGGGAACTGCCAAATATGCAGTTCATAAGGCCATTCAAGAGCTGTGTGCATTATCATTTTGCATTCAGCTAGACTTGTCTTTAACCCTTTCCCTGTTCTGTGTTTATTCCAAATTTCAATACCTGCTGAATATTCATGAAATAGCCATAATGAAATATGGAAGGTGGAACATTGTAGCCGTTTTAGAAACTGAAGAAACAGATCTATCAAATTCCATTAGCAAACAGAGCAGACTCTAGGAGCCGTCTGATCTGAGTCTACTCTGTTTGAAAATTTGTGAAAACATGTTTATATGAAGAAAAGGGTTAACTCATTAATTCCCATATAATTTAAGGAAACCACATCCATTTTATATGTCAAGGAGGCAAAGAAAAGATGTATTTGCTGGTATTGGCCACTGATATTGATGGGTTAAAGCAAACAGTGCAGACTCTAATCAGAAGGCTACTTGCTATGCTGTGTTGTGACCAAGTGTCGTAAGATTGAGACAGTGACTACAACGAGATTGACCGTGACAAGTCAAATATGTCAGATTGGTGGATTCTGATTTGAATACTTGTATGTCCAAAAATGATGACTTATTTCAAGATGGGGAGTTTCAAATATATATATATATATATATATATATATACATGATTTTTAAGTATGTGTATGAAAATATGTTTACAACCAATATCAGTTTACAGATGTTTCATGAATTACTGAATGAAACAAGAGAGTCGTCACGGGTGACAAATGCCCCCAAAGTGTTTGACACCGAAATGCATTTTGGCAGAAAAACAATACAATGTAATGCAGGTGTAACATGAAATTTTGATGCTGTTAAAAATGACACAGGAGTCAGTTCTTAACATTAGAAACAGAACCTTTGGATTATGATAGCTAAGAAAAGAGCCAAGCGTCAAAACTTAGTTAAAAAGGACCCTAAGTCATTCTCAACGTTAAAAAGGACCCTGGGTTGATTGTCAACGTTTAAGGTATAGGAGATATGCTCTGGACAAGCTTTTTGTATCTGGTAAGATATAGAAGATATGCTCCGGACTGTAAAATTGAGGTCAAAGGTCAAGGTCAAGGTCAGTGATCTGAAAATGGTACACGACTCTCCGCCATCCCAAGATGAACTCACAAATCAAATTTGGAATCCGTAGCTGGTAAGGTATAGGAAAAATGCTCCGGACAAGCTTTGTGTAAAATCTAGGTCAAAGGTCAAGGTCACAGTGGCCTGAAAATGGTACGCGACACACCGTCATCCCAAGATAAACTCACACATTAAATTTGGAATCCGTAGCTGGTAAGGTATAGGAGATATTCTCTGGACAACCTTTTTTGTAACATTGAGGTCGAAGGTCAAGGTCAAGGTCACAGTGACCTGAAAATGGTACGCGACACTCCGCCATCTGAAGGTGATCTCACACACCAAATTTGGAATCCGTATCTGGTAAGGTATAAGAGATATGCTCTGGACAAGCTTTTTGTAAAATCGGTCAAGGTCAAGGTCAAGGTTAAGGTCATAGTGACCTGGAAATGGTACATGACACTCCGCCATCCCAAGATGAACTCACACACCAAATTTGGAATCTGTAGCTGGTAAGGTAAAGGAGATATGCTCCGGACAAGCTTTTTGTAAAATCGGTCAAAGGTCATGGTCAAGGTCACAGTGATCTGAAAATGGTACGAGACACTCCTCCATCCCAAGATGAACTCACACACCAAATTTGGAATCCTTAGCTGGTAAGGAATAGGAGATATACTCCGGACAAGCTTTTTGTAGCTGGTAAGGTATAAGCGGTTTTTAAAATCGAGGTCAAAGGTCAAGGTCAAGGTCACAGTGACCTGGAAATGGTACGCGACACTCCGCCATCCCAAGATGAACTCACACAGCAAATTTGGAATCTGTAGCTGGTAAGGTAAAGGAGATATGCTCCGGACAAGCTTTTTGTAAAATCGGTCAAAGGTCATGGTCAAGGTCACAGTGATCTGAAAATGGTACGCAACACTCCTCCATCCCAAGATGAACTCACACACCAAATTTGGAATCCTTAGCTGGTAAGGTATAGGAGATATACTCCGGACAAGCTTTTTGTAGCTGGTAAGGCATAAGCTTTTTTTAAAATCAAGGTCAAAGGTCATGGTCAAGGTCACAGTGACCTGGAAATGGTACGCGACACTCCGCCATCCCAAGATGAACTCACACAGCAAATTTGGAATCTGTAGCTGGTAAGGTAAAGGAGATATGCTCCGGACAAGCTTTTTGTAAAATCAAGGTCAAAGGTCAAGGTCAAGGTCACAGTGACATGAAAATGGTACGCGACACTCCCCCATCCCAAGATGAACTCACACACCAAATTTGGTATCCGTAGCTGATGTGACAAAGGAAATATACTCCGGACAAAATGTACACACACCCACACACACACACACCCACCCACACACCCACCCACACACCCACACACACACACACCCACCCACACACGCACGGTGCGATCACTATATGCCGCCAAAGCCTAGCTTTGGGGGCATAAAAATTCAAAGAAATCTTACCCGAGACTGAAGGTGTTTTACAGACATACTCTGTCGATGAAGTTGTAATGAACGGGCATGGTTCATTGCAAACTGTTACTGAGGCTGTCGATTCAAACCCAGTTCCAATTATGGTCATTTTCTGACCTCCTGCTGTGCCACCTACATAAAACAAAAACATACTTATAATACAGAACTGGAACACTGACCAAGAAAGGGCCCCATGGGTATAATGCTGTCAGAGGGGCTAATGCTCTAGAGAGGGAAATTGCTAAGCCAATAATTATGCAGATTATGTTATTAACTATTGCAGTGCCTCTTAACTTTTAGCTGTTCCAAACGATCTGCATTGTTATAGCAGCCAATTCTTTCCTGTTGCAGCCAGTATATAGTAAACATATTCTGTACGATAGAAATGTAAACAAGATTGAATTTGTCAATTTTATGTTATTCAATGGCCATAATCCGAAAGTGCCTTTGTCCATTTGGCTGGTTATTGGGCTTGGCAGAGATATTATTATCACACACAATTTCTCTAAGTTAGAAACTGCTCAACTTAGAGAGCAGACAATGTTAACTTTGTCGAATTTTTGTTATTCCAGGGCCATAATCCAGAAGTGGCTAAGTCAATCTGGTCGGTTATCAAACTTGGCCAAGATATAATTACCATCATTATTTTTAACAAGCTTGTGCAGCGCCTACCATACTCATTGTCAAGTACATGTTTTTGATAATTCTTTGTTAATCATTTACTCCATAAAACTTTCATGAAAGAAATAATGGCATCATGAATATGAATTAGCTTTTTTTTTTATAATGACATGTGAATGTGAACACTGTAATTTCTGCCCATGGCAGACACAGCAAAATCATATCTATATAATTTCATATACAAACTGCAGACCCTGACCAAACGGCTCCTACAGGAGTCAAATAGGAGCTGTTTATTCTGGGTCTACTCTGTTTGCAAAGGCCTTAAAAGGTGTATATATGGAGGAAAGGGTTCATTGAACAGACACAACTATTTTCCATTCATTAGGCCCAATGATGTATTATTTAGATTTGTTTCCATGCAAACTATAGTGGTCACGTTGTCAACGTCTTAACCCTAAATGTGTTGAACATTTAAGAAAGAAATAAAAACATGGCACATCATATGTACACAAGAATGTTTGGTATTGCTAAAAACTGTATAGTCAGATATACTGTGATTTCATCAGCAAACAGAGCAGACCAAGATCAGACCACTCCTACAGGAGCCATCAGATCAAGATTATTCGGCTTGCATAGGCATGAAAATTGTTTATAAGAGGGGAAATGTTTAGTTGTATCTATCCACACTCTAATTATTGAATGAAAATTGAGATTCTACTTTTTATAGTAGCATTGTTATTATTGCTGTTAATATTGGCCCTAGACCATCAGATGCATTGCATATAAATCACTGTCTCTACTCAAGCTAATTGTAAAAAATTGGGCAAAGATGAAATAAATTTCTGACTATTTTTCTGCCCCTTCATCTAAATATTGAAGTTGAGTGAATCAGAGACAAATAAAAATTCTTCCACGAACACAAATGACACTTCTTATGGTAACAATTCCAATGTCCCCAGTAAAAAGCCAAGGAACCTATTGACACCAATCCAAACAAATATGTGATCGCAAGTGCAAGGAATTTTCTGTCAAGATGGTTATTTACCATCTCAATTGCATGCAAAATAGACAATTGCAAATCTTAAATCACATTAGTAAAAGTTTGTGAACCTTACCTTGAGTTGGAGAGATTGACGTGAGAGACAGCTGATACTCAAACTGGACATCAGTGTTGGATGCTCCTAAACCAGTCACATGGACAGACACTGGTACAGAGCCTGTTGCATGGTTACCCAGGGTACACTGTATCTGTGAACTGCTACTACTTGTAACAGCACAAGGTACACCATCCAGTTGTACACTGACGGAGCCACCAGCAAAGTTAGAGCCCGAGATGGTGAGAGTACTGCCTGCAAGTCCAGATGTAGGACTGATAGACGACACAGTAGGAGTAGAGCTGGAGTCATAGGCAAAGCTTTCTGGAGTGTATGAGACAGAGTTTGAGGTAACAGCCAGACTGACTGAGCCAGCTGCATGGGCAGATGTACGGCAAACCACTTCTGCTAAAGATATTGAGGTAATGTTACAAGTTGCTCCATCTAGAGTCACCGTAGTCTGACCAGTGACAAAACCATTGCCTTGTATTGTGATCAGTTGTTGTCCAAAGGTGCTGCCAGAGGATGGTGAGACAGATGTGATGTTAGCTGTTCCTGTTACAGTCAGAGATCCAGATGCCTTCCCGTAATCTTTTACCTTGACAATGACGTCATTACTGCCTGCAGGTACATTAGCAATTGTTGCATAAATCACGGTGCTGTCAGCAGAGGTGATAGTGGCAGGGAAACCTCCAACAGAAACAGTCAGATCTGAAGTGACATTGCCCAATAGGGTCCCAGTGATGGTGAAAGACGTACTACCCACCATGACATTTGGAGATATACTGCTTACTGACGGGGTCCACAGGGAAGCATAGGTATATCTACAGGTCCTTACATTGTTCTCACATTCAGCAGGTATTGGATTTCCATTCACATAAGCATTGACAACAATGTCCTTTTCTCCATTTGATGATGAAGCTGGAACCTCACAAATGATTTCCGTGTAACTGCTTGATGTAATGCTGCAGGTGTATCCTCCAACTGACACCAGGGGAGCATCACCAAATCCAAATCCAGTTAAAGTTAGAGCTGCTCCACCCGCAAGAGACCCTGACGTTGGCTGAATGTCCTCAATGTTGGGGAGAAGACCAAAATTGCGTTCTTCCAATGAAGCCATATTCAAAATTGCATAACCGCGATTTCCAACTCTCACAGAGGCAGCATGTAGAATACCAATCTCAGGGGTTCCTGATTTGGCTACACTACAGGTAACGGTTGTGTCAGTTGATGTGACAGCATCACAAGCATAGCCACCAAATGAGACTTCATTCTGACAATCAACAGTTGACAGACCCTCTCCTGATACTGTGATTACTGTCTGAACAGTGCCATTTCTCTTATCAATAGAATTGATAATAGGTGTGCTACAAGTCCAGAAGGCAAAGTTGAACTTCCCAGCATCACCACCAGAGGGCAGAGCATCGGAGCAGCCACTTTTAGCAGAAGTCACAGCCTTACATACGGATGAGTCACTAGGGTCGGCAGATCCTGTAATAAAATTTACAAAGAAAATCACTTTTTGCACCCAAAGTTACTCATAATCTATAGAGTAAAATTTGTCTACTTCAGTTTTTATGTATACAAACCAGTGGTTTCTTATATTTATGTTATGAGAAGTAAGATACACAGAATGTGGCTATGACTTCTTTTGTAATTCAAAATAAGAAAATCCTGAATAAATATGATCTATAAACTGTGATTTCAACCAAAACACATATAACTTTTTCCTTACGATGTTTTTCTATATTCAAAAACACAAATAAGTTGTCATTCTGTTTTTAAATTGACATAATGTTGAAATGGTTCAAAGATTTATATGTACTTAATTGCTACAGCGACTACTAAAAAGAGGCCTAATTCTGGGTTTCAAAGACAGTCAGATTTAGCTTCAAGCAGGATGTAAATATGCAGAAAACTCCTTTCACATTGCTTTCATACTGCATTAACCCATTCCCTCATTGACGTCTTTTGACACTTCTGTAAAAGTCACTTATTGAAACCATTGTGATAAATAGAGCATTTGCTCCTTAGGAGCAATTCTAAAATTTAACTTTTTGCTGGTAAATGCTCCTTTTCGGTACATTCATTCAAAGAGGATGGATCTAAAAACAGCTTATGGGGTAATGGATTTATAAGCAAACATCTACTTTTAAAGACACCTGTTCTTATTCATAAAGTGGTCACATAAGAGGGTTTTTACTGTATTACAACAAAGGATAACACATTACCTCCAACATTGTGAAGGGCAGTCTTTCCTGCAACTTGGACTTTCACTTCACCAAGACTGGATGCCTCACTGACGACCTCTATGGTACCTGCATAGTTCTTGATACCGTATGTGTCCACATAGCCACTCCACACATAGTAAGTACCAGTCTGCATAAACTGGTACTGGTACTGACCTGCAAACAAACATTTTACCATTTGATCAATCCTTACGTCAGCATAATCTAGCGACCAAACACAATTGACCAGTTGGTCAGTACTTGGACAGTGATATATACAGTAGTCAGAACATACTAGTTGAATCAGTATACACATATTATCATACTGGTTTACATGTAAATCATGTGTGCATTTATTGTATGTCTTACATTTATGCAACGTTCATATATCATGCATTTATTGTATATAGCATATGGTATGCTGTGATGATATAATATGATATTACTCTTGACTGATACATTCCATAAATAAAAACTCTTTTCCCTAGTTATATGTTATAACATGTTACCACAAAGCTACAAAGCACAACCCAGCTACAAACAGACGTTATCATGGGAAGGTTGTTAGCACCTTATAAGGATTAAACAGCCGTTATTTGAAACATGATATGCATGTCAAATGTCCATTAGGGCAGTACATGAGGCCTTCCATTGTTTCTCCAAACCAAAAGATGTTACTGGCATTTCAACAATCATCACCTTGAGTTGGATGTAGACTAATAGGGAATATCTATTGATATCACAAGTATATACGAGTGATGCTGTATATATTTTTTAACGGTCCGTATATAGTGTAGTCAGATCGGTTCATTCATTTTCAAGGTGGCTTCTGATCTGAGTGAACAAATGTTTCAACATTTAACTTCCTTGTTGGGTGGACGAGTCGATGTCACAGAAACATCAAAAGTAGTATGCGACTCTGTGCCTTCCTAAAATGCATACATGTATACAAGAAATTTGGAACTGTAACCCAAATGGTTGAGGAGGTATCATCCAGACAAAATTTGCAGACTTTTACTTAAATTGAGGTCAGGGTAATAGTTACAGAGACACCAAAGTAGTACGAGACACATTTTGACATCCCTGTAGAAGAGTCGTTTAAAAATGACGAATCTTGACAACAATTATACAAATGACAAACAACAGAATACAAATGTACATCATTTACCATTAGCACTTGGTGTTCCGCTGGTGAAGCCTCCAACCTTGGCTGTCGTAGAGCTCGGACTCTCCACCTCAATGATGGCATGTCCTATATTCTTCACAAAGGATGGGGTTTCCCATGACCATTGGACAAAGTCACCACGCTTTATGGTCAGCTGGGTCTTGTCAAAGGCATAATACACTCCGAAGGCTGAAACAGCAATGACACAAGGGTTTTGCATGCTGTGAAACTGACGTTTGCTTAAACCTTTTTCTCCATTGAATATTCATGCAAGAAATAATGACACCATGAATATTCATTAGATTAATTATTATAAAAGAACATGGACACAGAATTTTTGGCCATGGCAGAAATTGTAAAATTTACTCAATACCATATCATAAGCAAACAGGAATCATATGATCTGGGTCTACTCTGTTTGCAAAAGTGTAGAAATGAAGTAAAGGGTTGATTAACAATATTGAACTTTTACTTACTTCCATTTCATTCAAGCTTTTTAGAAATTATTGACAGAGTGTCAAACAGCCAGGATCCTGATGAGGCACTGAAATGTTTGACATCTCATCTTGATCAAAGCTGTTGCTTATACAAGTCACACTCAGCATGACAAGATTTATAACACAGAACATAGATAGGGTAGCATCTAGTTCATACTGCAATAAGTTTAACCATTTCCCTCATGAGAATATTTAGTAAGAAATATTGACATTATGAATGTTAATTATCTAATTCGTTTTCATGACCAAGGAAATTGTTTATCATAGCAAAAAGTGTAGGGGTATATCTTTATCATTTCATAGGCAAACAGAGCAGACCCTGATAGTGATCAGATCATGAGATAGCACCTCCAGGAGCTTATATAAGTCTTGTCTATTTACAAAGGTGCTAAAAGATCTATGGAGTAAAGGGTTAATCTAGATTCAAACTGTTTGCCAATGCTAGTCAAGTGATATTTAGCAGGAGGAGGGTTAATGGGTTTATTGCTAACTATGAGCAGTGTTTTGAACAGTATTGTGATCTTCTGTACCGTTGGACTTTGTTAACCCATTCCCTGTTTCAGGCTTATTTCAAATATTTCAATACCTACTGAATATTCATGGATAAAATAGTTATAATGAAATATGGAAGGTGGAACATTGTAGCCATTTTAGAAAGTAAAGGAACGGATCTACCAAATTCAATTAGCAAATAGAGCAGATTTTTTTTGGGCAGTTTGTATAGGAGCCCTCTAATCTGGGTCTACTCTGTTTGCAAATGCATGAAAATGCGTTTATATGAAGAAAATGGTTAAATATAGCAATCTCTAACTTAAGAATTCCAGGATAACACTTTTCTAAAACTGCTTAAGGTAATATGTATATTATTTGAATGTGGGATAAGAATAACAAAACATCGCCCATCCAAGTTACCATTAGTTCAGTTTTATATTAGGGGAAAATATGTTGACTACACTGTTACAATGTTTAAATACAAGTTTTCAACTGATCCAATTTTGCCCATATTTCAACTTAAGTGAGATCTTATAGCCATACAAATTGTAAATATGACAAAAAATTGCTAGAATATTTATATAGTATGCATGTACTGCCGCACATAACTCCAGTCAAACTATTAATGAGATTGTGTCCATAAACATCCTTTGCCAAAATCTTGTGAACATAGATATTTCTGTCAAGAAATAATGGTGCTAGACAGTAGACATAGTAAAATATGCTACATGTATACATAAAGGGCACATAACTCTAGCCATTAATATTATCTCTGGGATAAGCCTTTAACAATGAATTTACTCATAATTGAACTCAGCCGAGATCTTTTCGACATATACTTGATTACCAAGTTTGATTTAGATAGCTTGAGAATTGTTGGTGTTAATAGAAGTTTTAGAAATAAATAAGACAGATGACAGATAAAGGACATTCTTTGATCCCCAAACCTCACCTTGTGCACTTCATGCTCAGGTGAGCTAAAACTGCAGTGAAATGAAAATAGATTATTCTGTGTGTATGTAGCATTGTAAGATGAAATAAGAATTGCTGTACTTGGATCAGTGCCTCTGTTGGTAACCAGGTGTGTTTGTCCAGCATTAGCAATCAGGCATACAACCTGGGTATTAGTGATGGAGGACACGTCACATGCCACATCTCCCACCTTGACATCTACAAAAGTGGAATTGGTACCAAACCCAGACCCAGTGATTGTCAGTTTAGTGCCACCCAGCACGGAGCCCTGCAGTGGGAACACATTGCTGATACTCAGGTCCACATTCACTGTGGGCAGTACACTTGCACTGAAAAAAAGTCACAGAATTTGATACAATTACAGTATTACAGTCAAACCTGTATAAGCCACAACATACTAATTCAGCATGGGAATCTTAAGAAACAGATGGATGTTTAACCCTTTCCCTAATATAAACGTGTTTTCACGCATCTGCAAACAGAGTAGACCCAGATCAGACGGCTCCTATAGGAGCCGTCTGATCAGGGTCTGCTCCGTTTGCTAATGGAATTAGATAGATCTGTTTCTATACTTCGTAAAATGGCTACAATGTCCCAACGTCCATATTGCAATATAACTAGTTTGGCCTTGAATATTCATTAGGTATTGAAATTTGTAATAAACACAGAACAGGGAAAGGGTTAATGCAGGGCTAAAGTCATGTGGATAACTCCTGTTGAAGTTTTTTGTATCACTTTTGATCTGCATTAAGCTATCATCTGCCAGATTAATACTCTTTTGATGGTCATTGTAAAAAGCTTTCATTAGAACAGAAGCAAAATAAATAGACAATGTAAAAGCTTCTTTACATAGCTACACTCTTTAAAATGTTCCTGCATGTTGCCAATGACAAACATGTACAAAATGGAGCCATCTGATATTATCAATTAGATGATTTTTTATAATGACATGAAATAAGGATTTTTTGCTAAGACAGAAACTGTAAATAAGACCTATATCGATCAGACAGCTCCTACCAAAGCAGTTTTCAAAGGTGTTAATATGAAGGAAAAGGTTAAATTTATAACAGTTTGCTTCTTACATTATTGATTTTAAAGAGATACATGAAATTATTTTAGGCCAAAGAAAACCCATTTCTGCCTAGTGTACCATAACCCTTTACTCCATGAATATTCATGTTTAAAGAACATTTAATAACATCATGAATATTAATAAAATGATCTTTTATAATAGCACATAAACACAAGAAATGTTGGCCATGGCAGAAACCGCAGTATCAGACCTACATGTATTTTTTCCATAAGCAAACACAGCAGACACTGATCAGATGGATCCCACAGGAGCCATGTGTTCTTAGTCTACTCTATTCACAAAGGTGATAAAAAGGCATATTTATGGAGTATAGGGTTATAAGGCCAAGGGAGATAGGGAAACTATAGACTCAGATCAAGTCTCTATCATCTAACCATTTCCCTTATATGAACAAGTAAAGTAAAGGGTTAATTTCCAAAATACATACAAAAGTAAAGATTTCTTGCAGAAACCCCATATAAAATAAAAATTGGATTCATTCAAAATATATATCTGGACGAGTTCACTACAAAAATAGGTTAAATGGGATTTATACAGCCTTTTCCATAGTTAAGCTAAAGTAGGAGTCATACCTAGTTAAAGCAAAGCCAGACTGGGTCTCAACCTTTCCATAGTTAAGCTAAAGTAGGAGTCATACCTAGTTAAAGCAAAGCCAGACTGGGTCTCAACCTTTCCATAGTTAAGCTAAAGTAGGAGTCATACCTAGTTAAAGCAAAGCCAGACTGGGTCTCAACCTTTCCATAGTTAAGCTAAAGTAGGAGCATACCTAGTTAAAGCAAAGCCAGACTGGGGCCAACCTTTCCATAGTTAAGCTAAAGTAGGAGTCATATCTAGTTAAAACAAAGCCAGACTGGGTCTCAACCTTTCCATAGTTAAGCTAAAGTAGGAGTCATACCTAGTTAAAGCAAAGCCAGACTGGGTCTCAACCTTAACTTCCTTATTTCCAGCATCTAGGGAGCCTGTTTCCACGACTATTGAGGTATCTGACCAGGAGGAGACAGTCACCTGTTTGGTTCCAACAAATACAATCCCCTGAGTGCTGCTGAAGGATGATCCACTGATGGTCAGAGTGGCACCTATGATAAATAGACCCTTTACTCCATGATCATTCATTAGAAATAATGACAGCATGAATATTAATATACTATAGTTGCGCAATTAACCCAAGTGTCAGTTTGAGCATTGCTCCTTTAATCCATAGGTGGCCCTTTTTAATTGATGTTAAGGGCAATAATAGACAGATTGGTTGCATTAAAAACACCAGTCGACAGTCTATACTGCTTACTGATCCATTACAATTACCCCCAGTGTAAGGTGTGAAAAAATATCGGCCAACTTGGCTAACAAAAACTTCAACCGACCAGAATACTTTCCCCGTGGCTATCAGATTCCATTAGCAAACAGGGCAGACCCTGATCAGGTTCCTTCTGGGACCATCTGATCTGGGTCCACTCTGTTTGCAAAGGGATAGGGAAGTGTATTTACGGAGTATAGGTTTAATATAGGACAGATATATCTTGTATAACTCTTTTTCTCCATTACAGTACAAACTGCTTAACCCTTTCCCTTGTATAAATGTCTTTTAACACCTTTGCAAACAGAGTAGACCCAGTCCAGATGGCTCCTGCAGGAGCCATCTGATCAGGGTCTGCTTTGTTTGCTTATAGAATTATATATACATGTATATATATAATCATACAATTTTTGCTAAAGCTAAAAATTCCAATGAACATTTTACACTATAGAATTTAAGTTAATGAATATTCATGAAGTGACCAATTCACATGTATATGGTCATAACGGAAAGGGGGGTCAAAGACCTGGAGTTTGAGTGCCATTGTAGAGAGCTGATTTGCCATACCTTGTACACCGATAGAAGCTGGACTAACACTGCTGACTGTTGCTGTAAGACCAGAGTCATATGTGTAACTAGAGAAAGTCAGAGTTACTGCCCCTTGAACAACAACAACATCATAGGAGCCACTGGTTGTCTGTAAAACAGGAAGAAAGCAGATGCCAGGAATGGAGTCAATAGCCAGAATAATTAATGAGGATTTTGTTAACATTATAAAATAAACACAGTACATTTTATTACACTTGAAACTTGTTTTGCAATGTAAATAAGCCAAACCCTCTAAACCTAAATTTTAGTGCAGAAGAAATTAGATCTTTTTAGGCTGGTGGCTGCTTAATACAGGATGAAAGTCATGCCGAAAACTCCCAAAGAAGCGTCCTGCATGACTTTCAGCCTACATTAAGCTACCATCTGTCTGAGACAGGCATTGATACTTATCACAATGTCCAGTTTTAGAGAGATTTAACTGTATAATACAAAACACCTGGCGTAAAACATACCGAAGCCGGGATTATGCACTGGATGAGGTCTGGCTGTACACTTTGTAGAGGGCAAGATACAGAGTTGATGGTCACATCGGCTCCAGATTTGAATCCATAACCTGTCACATTGAGGACAGCACCACCTGGAATACAAACCAGCAAAGAGGCCTAAAGCATTTAATATGAATAACAATCATATTCCATGCAGTTACAAATATCTAGTACTACTTAAACCATTCTAACTTGAACAGTATTCCAAGATTTCATGAACTTATGAATAACCATTGACAGAACTTTATAATGATACATGGACAGGAATTTTATTTTGGCCAAAGAAGGAACTGTGTAAACATCTATCAAATATCATCAGCATGCAGAGCAAGCTCTGATCAGACAGCTCCTACAGTCTTCTCTATTGTACAGTGTCAAATGGCATCTATAAGAGGGAATGGGTTAAATAATAGAACACTTAAAAAATCCTTAACAAGATCATCCGTTTACAAAGCAACTTACCACCAAGACTTCCTGTTGTTGGAGAGATGCTTGAGATCGACGCTGTGTACTCAAAAGTTACAGAACCACTGGAATGGGCGGCGTCGCCTTTGTCAGTTACTGTGACAACCACACTGTGACTGCCAACAGGTCCATTACCAACATCACATGTAACACTAGTGCTAGTAGCAGCTGTGACTGTGCAGTTCACTCCACCAATGGTAACAGCATTCTGGGAAGAAGTAGAGCTGAATCCTGTACCGGTGATGGTGATTGTTGTTCCAAGGGCACTGGTACCTAATGGATGCAGGGCAACAAACATAAATAAATTGAGGACTCGCTTCGCTCATTCCGCCCCTTCTTAACCACTAAGATTTCACTTAATATGTCTTAATTATAAGATAAACACCTTTTCATGAATTTGCAAACAGAGTAGACCCAGATCAGACGGCTCCTATAGGCACTGTCTAATCAGGATCTGCTGTTTGCTTTTGACATGATATAGATCCGATTCTACAGCTTTTGTCAAAGCTAGATATTTCCTTGAAAAGTTTACATTATAAAAGTTCAGCTAATAAATATTCATGATGTCATTATTTCTTACTTGAATATTAACTCAGTTAATCACAACCCGACTTGCATTTTATATGATCTCTATTTATCTTTTATTAATTAAAGTGAAAGTCTCTACTTGCAAAGCATTTTAAAATGCCTTAAATGTTCCATAAATCAGTAGTTCATATGCTGAAAAGAACATAGAAGTACTTAAACAAGAAAACAGATTGCAAAAAGCTGGAGAAGGCAAATCTTTCATGAGTTTGGTATCAAAGAATCCGATGTTATTTGGGTCACATTTTAGTTTCGTAACTGTTCAACATATGTATGTGTTTAATGTAGAGGTCACTTTAAACTTTGACTAAATTGTGCAAATTATGAAATATATCTAAGTCTTGTCAAATGATATTGATTTGTTCTTTTAGTGCTGACTATTCAAAATGAATTGGTTCATCTTCCTGTGACAGTAGAATCCATTCAGAATGAATGGGTCAATTCAAAGTGTTAATAGGAAAACAATCTTAAAAAGAATGGCATACAATGCTGATCCTGATCAGAGGGCTCCTGGAGGGGCCCTTTGATCTGGGTCACTCAGCAGTTTGCAAATAGTATTTGATTCCCATTTTCAAATGGTTAGCTAGATATGATGTTTATCACACTCATTTATTATTGACAACAGGTAAATTTTTAATTACCTGAAGTTGGACTGACAGCTGTCACAGTTGGGGTTGAAGCAGAGTCCCAGTCAAAGGAGCAGTCTCCGGAACACGCCACAGGAACATTGTTAATGGACAGCTTGACCTGGGCCTTGGAGTGGACTGTTGCTGCCATATCTCCAGTGAGCGGGTCATAAAACAGTCCTCCATGAACTTTGGTTTGAATACTTCCAGCTGCATCTATACCAGATAGCATTCCGTAGTTGACCTGTTCGGTGAATATTTGGAAAAGGAAACTAAAGTACTTATAAAAAGAATAAAACAAACTGTTTTCTTTCTTACATTCTGTCCCAAAGTAGTTCAATCAGATTTCTTATATATTCATATTTTATTCAATCCTGCATATGTTTTATACTGACTACTACCTAAACCCATTCCTTCATATGAATGCATTTTCACGCTTTTGCAAATTGAGTAGATCCAGATCAGATGGCTCATATAGGAGCCATCTGATCAGGGTCTGTTGATATAGATGTGATTCTACAGTTTCTGCAAATTTAAAAATCCGGTGTTTATATGTCATTACAAAAATGAAAGTAACAAATATTCATGATATCATTTTTTCATACAATGACTAACATGGGCATTGAACAGGGAAAGGGTAAACCCTTAAATGAATGAAACCATTGGATCTGCAACTGAGTCGAATCAATCTACTTTTAACAGTGAATAATGACAGATGAATAGTGCTAAATATTATATGCCAGTGCATCACTCTCTGTATGTGAGTTACATCATAAAACGTATTTACAACAGTTGTGCACCAATCCATTGATATGTGCTACTGTTGAAATAAAATTATTGGCATACTTACAGTCATTTCTGGAAGGTCTCCTGGCAGAGTCAGGAAAGTGACATCCATGTCAAAGTTGGCACAGTTACCAGACTTCTCCACCGTCAATGAGCCAATACCATGCAGAGTCTGCAGTTCACGCTTGAAGCTAACAGCCTCAAGGGAGACATTCAGGTCTGAAATGAACACAAAAAATATTTATATCCCTTCATTTCAAGAATACTCATTTAACCCCATACTCAATGACTATTTATATGTAGAAAATAATGAGATGATAACAATTACTTAGATTAACTTTTATAATGGCACACAAACACATGACTTTTACCATGGCAGTTTTATATCAGTAGAATTAGATTTATATAATTTCATAAGCAAACAGAGTAGACCCTAATCTGGGTCTACTCACTTTGCAAAGGCATAAAAAGGTGTATTTAGGTAGTAAAGGGTTAAGAAATAATAACATCACAAATAGTAATTAGATAATTTTTTAAACTTGCATATTAATACAGGAAATGTT
Organism: Azorinus chamasolen; assembly: GCA_963576725.1. Classification (NCBI taxonomy): domain Eukaryota; kingdom Metazoa; phylum Mollusca; class Bivalvia; order Cardiida; family Solecurtidae; genus Azorinus; species Azorinus chamasolen. Next base: position 67,623,602 of record OY755248.1, read on the forward strand.
TGCCATGGCAGAGAGTGTAAATTCAGACCTACATTACTCCATCTGCAAAGAGAGCAGAATCTGATCAGATGGCTCCTAGGAGCCATCTGATCTGGGTCTACTCTGTTTGCAAAGGCATTAAAAAGGGTTAAGTAAACCAGGCAGTAAAGGAATAGTAAGGCAATTTTGTTCATGGCAGAAACTGTAGAAGCATATCCATATTATATCATAAGCAAACAGAGCAGATCTTGATCAGACAGCTCCTCTTAGATCTTGGTTACAGAGTTTCCAAAGCCATGAAAAGGCATCTCTATCAATCTCTAACCAATGCTTGTCCACAGTCTATGATTAAGAAATTAAGAATAGCTTTACAAACTACCCGTTTGTTTATCTCACTTGTTTTTGTGTTTCCATTGTAGGTGACATCAATGAAGCCAGTAACAGGTGGGGAGGCAGCAGATGAACGGGAAACACTCATAGATCCAGATCCGCCATTATTCAGAGTAACCGTTGCAGCTACGCTTGGACTGGCAATGACTCCAGATGTTGTCTGAAAGATTTACATTTCCTTACCCAACTGTGAACCTTCATAGTTTTTATTTATCTGTACAACAGTTTGCAGCTTAACCCTCGACTCCATGAACATTCAAAAAATTATGTATACTGTATAAATATTCATTAGCTTAATTTTAAAAATGGCACATGAATAAGAACAATTTTGGCCCATAGCTGGAACTGCAGAATCAGATCAATATAATATAAAATACGATGAAAAAAACAACTCTATATAATAAATCATTAAATGAAGAAATGTAGTTATTTCAAACTTTCGATCTTTCTGCAAATATTTTTATCCTGCATTTGAAGCAATATAATAATAGACAAACAAGTACCCTTCCATTGGCCAGCTCTATTAAAGGTAACTGGTTCCCACAGTCAAAAGGCTTCAGTGTGGCAGTGTATGTGCTGGTTCCAGAACTGTCAATCTCTACTGTGTCGATTAAGGCACCATTTGGCTTAGCAGCTGGGAGCCGAAGTCTGTTGATTTCTGTAAATTTTCAATATGCCGTTATATACTGAATATTTGCATAACAGATCAGCTATATAACATTTAAGAAATGAATGACGTGATCCCGGTGTTCATGAGGTTATGCAACGCATAGCTTTACGAGCAAAGTTAGTGAAGCCCAAAGGGCTTCACGTAAATCTTTGCTCGTAAAGGTATGCGTTGCATAACCTAATGAACACCGGGAGCACGTCATTCATTTCTTATATTTATATTCCATTGTATTTCTTATATTTCAACGGATCGGGTATTGAAATGAACGTTCATGGGAAAATGCAACTTCCTTTTTAGAATAAGGTTATATAAGGACGTTGCAGGGCGAATGTAAATATATATATATATAGTATCTGACAGTGGCTGAAATCAGAAAAAAGTTAATGAGTGAGCATTTGGTGAGCTTATTAAATTTAATTCTCAACAAATTCAATGTAACTTCTATATCAAATTACATGTTTCCGATTCTTTTTATCATATAAATACAGGTCTGGAAAATCAGTGAAAAAGTGATTTTATACCTTAATATGCTATTTTGGCTTTAACTATCTTCTGCTAAATAATGATGTTGATTGCCAAATCAGTGATGTGCAGCATACATATTGGTGGAGTTGACTCAAGTGTTCATGACATTGTACAATGATTTCATCGCCATAAAAACTTGTCTTACACAAATGGAACACAACAAAATTTGAGCCCGGATAGAAAATTAGTTGAAATTATGCACTGGAATTGAAAGAATATGTCGTATTAAAAGGAGATGATTTATAATAGTTATGAGATATGGCTCCGGACAGACAAAAATGTTACATTTTTTGCAAACAACGGGCCATAACTGTGGTGTTCCAATGTCAATATAAATAGTACTTCCAGAGCCGCATGTCCTTATGCTATTAAACATTTTCACAAAGTTTCATTGAAATTTTTTTCATCAGCTTCTGAGAAATGGCTCCGGACAGACAAAAGGTTACATTTTTCGCAAACAAAGGGCCACAATTCTGATTTTCTGGGGTCAATATAAATGATACATGCAGGGCCACCTGTCCTTATGTTACTTAACATTTAAATCAAGTTTCATAGAAAAAATCCATACAATTTCTGAGAAATTACCCCGGATACACGAAAACATATTTTTGACAAACAAAGGGCCATAACTCCTGTGCTCCAAGGTCAATGTAAGTGATACTTGCAGGTCCACATTCTGTTATGGTATTTAACATTTACACAAAGTTTCAATGAAAAACTCCGTTTCTGAGATATCACCGCAGGATGCACGGGCACACGGATGCGAAGATGGACACAGATTGACCGACGGACAACGCTAAAACTATATCCCTCTGCCTTTGGCACGGGATAATTTTTATTGTTCTTATAGAACATGGTCACAGAAATTTTTGGCCATTTCCGAAACTGTAGAATCTTATCTATACCATAAGTAAGCAGAGCAGACCCTGATCAGACGACTCCTACAGGAGCCTTCTGATCTGGGTCTAGTCTGTTTGCAAACTCTGTTTCCTGCAGGAGCTTTCTACATAACTTTCTCCCTGTATTAAGTTAACCCTTTACTTCGCAGAGATGCTTATCCATGCATATGTAACAGACTTGACCCAGATCAGACGACTCATCGGAGAGCCATCTGATTAGGGTCTGCTGTTTGCTTATGACATGATGAAGATCTCATTCTTCAGTTTTTGTCAAAGCAGACAATTCCCTTGAAACTTTTACATTATAAAAATTCAGCTAATAAATATGCATGATGTCATTATTTCTTACATGAATACTGAACAGGTATTAAGGGGTTAAGCTACCACCTGTTTTAAGACCCAGTATTAGACATCTTTTTGGCAGTCACTTTAGAGGAGTTTTACTGTAATATATTTCACACTGTGTGTACCTGTATCAGTAACAGTGACATCTCTGCCAATGAACGTAGAGTCAATGTATATGTCAGACTCGTAGTTCGCTCTTAGCACCCACACCTCTTCTACACGGTGTTCTGTGTCTGAGGGGTACCTGCCCTCAACCAGAGTCTGCATGTCCAGACATGTGTAATACCAAGTCTCAGACCTGAAATGAAGTCAAACACAATACAGTCACTGGTTGCAAATGCTATCACTAATTTACTAACTGTAGTATGCTAAATATTTACTTATAAACTGTTTGTTACATGTGATAAGGCATGACAGGCAGAGTTAACCATTTCCTTCATATAGACACTTTTTCACGCCTTTGCAAACAGAGAGACCAACATCAGTCGGCTCCTATTGGAGCCATTTGATCAGGGTCTGCTGTTTGCTTATGAAATTGTAATAGTATCTACCGATACCAAACACTCCTGTGTATATATGCCATTATCAAATTTCAGTCAATAAATATTCATGATGTCATTATTTTTACATGAATATTCAACAGGGAAAGGAACAGAAAGGAAAGGGTTAATAGATTTCTCAGGTACATCAGACTTTTTTCAGGTTGATATTACATCTCCATTCAGCTCGAGTTATCAGTGGTACAAAGCTGCCTATTGCACGAGAGCTAAGATTGATTTGTAATAATACAGGATGTAGTCATCGTTTACTTCATACCTGTTTTATTTACAATACTTAATACAGTCAAACATGTATTAATCCTTTCCCCAATACACATTTGATCTGGGTCTTCTCTGTTGGCAAATGTGTGAAAAGGCATTATTATGAGGGAAAGGGTTATCCCTTTACTTCATATAAGCAGCTTTTCAGGCCTTTGCAAACAGAGTAGACTCTGATCAACCAGCTCTTGTGGGAGGTTTTTCTGTGCACAACAACAACTTTTATTGTTGTGTGCACAGAACAACATCAGGGTAGATGACCAATATCCGACAGCTTCTACAGGTGTTGTCTGATCTGGGTCAACTCTGTTTGCAAAGGTGTGAAAAAGTGTTTGTATGAAGTAGTAGAGGATTAACAATCTGTCCAAAACAACTTGGATACCTTATAGTAGTGACTTCTAAATGATCTGATTATGGATACCTCATAGTAGTGACTTCTAAATGATCTGATTATATATCTACTTACCTTGTGTCTGAATCTTTTTGGTAGGTGTGGCCAAAGTTGGTCCAGTGACTGACTGTCTCCCCATCAGATGCCTGTTTGTGGGAGTACCTCAGACCTATGACATTCTGTAGAAGCCCTTTGTAGGCAAAACACAACTGAAAACATACAAATATAAGGAGGCATGTTTCTGTAGTGAGAAAAAGTACAAGTTTATCTATAACCCTTTACTTCATGAACATTCTTGTAAAACATAACGACATCTTTAACCCTTTACTCCATGAATAGTCTTGAAAAAAAATGATAACATAATCAATATTAATTAGGTCATTAATTTTCAAAATGACATATTAACACAGAAACAAGCACGTATGAAGAAAAGAAGCAACAATCTCTGTAAACTATACTTACAGTTTTGTATGAGGAGATCATTATACCAAGGTCATCAGCACCCCTTATGTACAGGCGGCGTGGGTTCTTCAGTGAGTACTTGCCACAGAAAGGATCCGAGTCCTTGGCCCTAGTACCTGAGAACAGACCTGAACTGCTCTCATAGCTCTCATAGAACTTGGCCAGACTGGGGCTCTCAAACACCTTAGGACATCTGGCTTCAAACAGACTGTTGACTGCAGTACTTAGCTGTAAATGAAGTAGAGATCACTATCCAATAAACGTCTATATTCATGAATTGAATGCCTGTGAAACTTCTAACAATGGTCTTACTTAAAGAAAGCAGTGAAATCAATTCAAATTATGAACTTTTAATTCTGGCAGCATGACCATGTTACCGACTGACTGCATTCTAGTTCCTACTTTACTATTCAGGCAAAGCTCCTTCATTATGAATATAAATTAACCCTTTACTCAATGAATATTTATTAAGAAATAATGAATATATAAATATTCATTAACTGTATTTTTAAAATGGCATTATGAACAAAGGATTTTTTACCATTTTTAACCATGGCAAAATATGTAGAATCAGATTTTTATCGTTTCATAAGCAATCAGAGCAGACCCTGTTTAGATGGCTCCTACAGGAGCTGTCTGATCTAGGTCTACTCTGTTTGCCAAAACATTAAAAGGTGTATTTATAGAGTAAAGGATTCTTGTTAATTCTTGTATTAAAATATGAATTAAAACAGTTATTACCATGAATCAGGTCTGTATCATATGAGCAAACAGAGCTGATCCTGAAACAGAAAGCTCCTGTTTGAGCTGTCTGATCTGGGTCCACTCTATTGGAAAAGGAACAAAAAAGGTAGCCAGAGCTCCTGATAAGATGCGTAAATTAAGCCATTTTCATGAATAACTTCTTTATTTCTCCACCAAACCCTATACTGTGACCGCTTTTTAGATTTGTCTCTTGGAGAAATGACAGTTTTAGTATTTGTGTACGCACTTATATCTGTAGCTTTGGGTAGCTTTATCAATGTTAAGGATTCAAAGTAACCAGCCTTCTAACCTACCTTGCTAGCACTCAGGGTTGACATCAAGAAAGGGCTTGAAACAGTCCCTTCTATATACAAGGCCATAGTTTCCATATCAGGGACTCCCTTGGTGGTCTCAACTACAGAGAAGCTTACATCAGAACTGTTAGCCACTTTCACAACACTGACAGCAGGGAAATCACCTGTTGAACAGAAGCACAATCTTATGGTTTGCATGTAAATTTAACACTTTTGCTGTAAAATTAAAGCCGGTTGCAATTTTCACTTTCTTCTGATACTTTCAAGCATTTGATAAACTACTGAATGAATGGCAAACAGTTTGGATTCTCATGATACACTGAATAACTCTGTGTCTCATCTGCATCCAAGCTGACTTTATACAACATGGTGATCGGGATCAAAGTTACAAAGTATCTAACAAAAAACTTTTTTAAACTATTTAATCCTAACCTGATACAGAAACCTTTTCATACTTTTGCAAATAGAGTAGACCAAAATCAGATGGCTCCTGTAGAGGCTATCTGGTTTAGGGTCTGCTCTGTTTGCTTATCGAATAAAACAACTTTAGTGAGCAAGCTCACATATCCCATGCTGCCACACTGTCAGAGAAAAAAGCAGTTCCCCATGACAGAATCGTCTGAAAATCGAACAAATCCAAACTTTTATTCATGACAATTCTTCAAGCAAATTTGAGAAAAAGTGGTCAAGAAATGAAAGTGCTAGATGAGCAACAATATATTATGATACACAGACAATTCTTACAACTGGACACGTGTTGGGTATTTCCTTTGTTTAAAAGTACCCAACCAGGGTGCAAAAGTACCCAACAATACAGACGAAATGAGTAGAATTTACCATTATCTGTTGTTCTCCATACCCAACAAGTGCCCATATGTTTGCCCGGACGGACTGATGGGTCAAAAACTATTTACCCGTATAATTATATAGATCTGAATCTACAGCTTCTGCCATTTCCAAAACATCCAGTGTTAATAGATAACAAAAAAACTTCAGCTAGTTAATATTTATGGCCATTATTTCCGACATGAATATTCATCTTATAAACAATTGAATCTTAACAGCTGTAAAGTATGTAATCTGTTTCTTACCTCTTTTTGAGACAAAAGTGAAGGTAAACGATGGAGGAGTTGATGGGTTCCTTACAACTGTGATTGACTCATCACTTCCAAATACAGGCAGTGCATTAACCGCAGTAGATATAGATGTTTCATCCATTTGAGTAGTCAGTGGAGCTAAAAGGCATAAAAGAGTCTTACTTGTAAGAGATGCACATAAAAGCAGTTGCACACATGTCATAATATAAGTACAAAATATAAAGCCATCAACAGTAGCAATCACTGTAACAATAAAGGGATTTTAACCCTTTATTCCATGTACATTTATATAAGATAATCATCAACATTGATTAGAGTAATGTTTATAATAGCACATGGACACAGGATTATTTCGCAATGACAGAAACTGTAGAACATATCTATAATATAGCATAAGCAAACTGAGCAGACCCTGATCAGTAGGATCCTACAGGAGCCGTCTGATCTGGGTCTACTTTGATTGCAAAGGCATAGAAAGGCGTATTTATGGCGTAAAGGGTTAATGTCACTAGGGAATACTAATATTAACCCTTATCCCACTGTAAATAAATAATGTCTCCTCAAATTTGGATATGTTCAACTTGATTAAGATTTGGAGGAATTATTTTTATATGGCAAAATTTTCAAGGAAATTTTTGGTGTAGACAAAAACTGAAGGATCAGATCTATGTATCATAATTCCATAAGCAAACAGAGCAAACCCTGATCAGACGGCTCCTATAGGAGTCATCTGATCCGGGTTTGCTCTGTTTGAAAGGGGTGAACAAGTGTTTATATGAAGGAAAAGGTTATTAAAAATCATTCAAATTTTTAAAAAAAAAAAAAAAAACCCATAAAAACAAAACACAGATGAGATAATAATGTATTCACATGAGATTCATTTAGAGCATATTCACCTGTGTAGACCCCAAACAGACCAAAGCGGAACTCTCCTGGTGTGTTAACCTCTATAGACTGCACCTCCTCCGTGTGAGTCTGACTTGTAAACTGGCTAAATGTGAGTTCCTAAAAGCAAATAAGAATCCATTTAAGAACTCCTTTCACACACAAAAAAGCATGACAGAGAGGCATGGGGTCAGGGAACAGCTTAACAAACAAATGGATTGAAGGACAAAAGAGGAGTGATTCTTAAGTGCAGGTGACACAAAAATTATCAAAATCAAATGATCAAATCTTTAAACCAAGACATCTCCATGCAAAATATTATACCAAGTTTGATTTAAATATGTCTATCCTAACTAAAGTTACAGAGCAGAAACCATGGTTTGTCCACTCGCCGTTCCACCCCACCTCAATTGTCCGCACATGCAACAGCGATATAACAGCTAAATTACCACAAGCTACAAATAGTTGAAAACCTGGTTGAAAATTATTTTGAAAATTATAGCTGACTATAAAATTTTCAGAATACAATTACGAAGCATACAAAGAGTTAAGCTGGTCTGAAATATAACCGAACAAGTGCATGCTTGCATACTTAATTTATTTAACAGTTAACAGTATGTTTAAGCAAATTTGTGATATTTGCTAACAGTCTAGACCCACATATAGTGCTAAATAGCTTGACAGCTCATCAGGATCCAAGCTGTTTGGTAATTGTAGTTTCTGACAGAAATGTGAAATAATATATCTGAAACTGAAGAAGGTCACTGCTAAGAATGTTAAAGGTCACTCAGTATTTTTTCTATATCTATGTGTCAAATACGTGTTATCATATTGCAAAAAACAATTAACCCTTTCAATGCTGATATTTAAAATGGATTGTTCCAAAATTAAAACAAGAGCACCGCAAGACGGGGCAATATACGCCCGAAGGCTGTTCTATAAAATTATGTTGAAAAATAAAGGAGGAGTTAGTTGCACAAGAAATTGCTACCCGAAACTATCAAAGGGCAATAACTCCAGAATGAACAAGTTTGAAATAAGTGAATAAATATCCAAGATATGAGCATGGTAAGAACAGTGTACATAGCAATCATTTTCAGACTTTCAGACTTTTTTGAACTTTGGAAAAAAAGTCGAGAAAGTTTAAACCGAACGTGACATAAGTGCGTTTAACCTTTCACCTTCAAATATGACTGACCTTAAAGGTAATGATGTAGGTCTAGTTAGCTACAGCCAGGACACAAAATTTGCTAACGCTCTATTTGTGACCTTGACCTTGAAAGTTCACCATTGGGTTTTGTATGCAACACACCTTCAAGTGATACTGAAGCCCTATTTGTGACCTTGACCTTGAAAGTTCACAATTGGGTTTTGTACGCGACACACCTTCAAGTGATACTGAACATATGTGTGAAAGAATTTTGAAAATCGGAGAAAAAATGAGTAAGTTATAGCCAGGACACGAATTTGCTAACGGACGGACAGAATTGCTAACGCCCTATTTGTGACCTTGACCTTGAAAGTTCACCATTGGGTTTTGTACGCGACACACCTTCAAGTGATACTGAACATATGTGTGAAAGAATTTTGAAAATTGGTGAAAAGATGAGTAAGTTTTACCAAGGACACGAAAATTGCTAACGCCCTATTTGTGACCTTGACCTTGAAAGTTCACAATTGGGTTTTGTACGCGACACACCTTCAAGTGATACTGAACATTTGTGTGAAAGAATTTTGAAAATCGGAGAAAAAATGAGTAAGTTATAGCCAGGACACGAATTTGCTAACGGACGGACGGACAGAATTGCTAACGCCCTATTTGTGACCTTGACCTTGAAAGTTCACCATTGGGTTTTGTACGCGACACACCTTCAAGTGATACTGAACATACGTGTGAAAGAATTTTGAAAATTGGTGAAAAGATGAGTAAGTTTTAGCAAGGACACGAAAATTGCTAACGCCCTATTTGTGACCTTGACCTTGAAAGTTCACAATTGGGTTTTGTACGCGACACACCTTCAAGTGATACTGAACATTTGTGTGAAAGAATTTTGAAAATCGGAGAAAAAATGAGTAAGTTATAGCCAGGACACGAATTTGCTAACGGACGGACGGACGGACAGACAGACAGACGGACACCCAGCCAGACGGCCAGACGATGGAGACCATAACATAATACGACCCTTCGGGCGTATAAAAAGTCAAGCTTATTGTGAATATTTAGGAACATTTTTAAAGAAAAGTGTAACATGAAATACAATGCAGATCCTGATGAGAGGGCTCCCCTAGAAGCCCTTTCATAAGGGTCTACACTGTTTGCAAAGGTCATTAGTGACTTGTGTCCTGCACTGAAAGAGTCAACTGGTGTTTCACTAGATCCAAAACTCTGAACTTTTAATAGATAAAGGGATGTATTTTTGTCACATCTCCATGATATACTATGCTGTGACCTCTCTTTAGAATCACCTCTTTGAGAGCTTTTCATAAAACATGTCTCAATTTACATACTTTATCTATGCCTCTACAATCTATTGCAAAAGTCATCACAGATCATCTTCCATTACTCTAGATGGCTGCCTACCTGTATATCATACTTGACTGTTGATGTGATCTTGATGCTCTGTTTCTCCTGTTCAGCCTTGCCTGTCCAGGCACTGGTGAACCGTGTGTCAAAGAACTTTGCCCTCAGGTTAACCATGGAGTCCCCAGTAGTCTCTGTGTGGACCACCTCAAGCAGGTACCTGTTATAAAATGACCAAACTCTAAATCCAGAGGCATCACTGAAGAGTTATATGCTCCAGTAAGAGTGTGTACTGTAGAATGATTTGTTCCCCTAGCAATATGGTCTCTAAATCAAGCACTTTTCATTACATGTATATGTTATATAGTGAAGAAAACTTCTAAGTCCCATAACTGGTAAAAATGGTCAGAGCATATTCCACACTGTAATTTTGGCTCTAACTTTTTACACCTTATAACACATTTGCAAAGAAAGTCGAGCCAGATCAGACAGCTCTTGTAGGAGCCATCTGATCAAGGTTCTGTTTGCTTAAGGAATGATGTAGATCTGATCCTATAGTTTCTGTCAAAGCCAATGTTTCCTGTGTTTATTTCTAAAATGAACTATCATGGCGTAAAGACTTAATGAAAGTAAAAAGAAGGTCCTTAGTTACTATAAACCATAACCCTTTCCCTGTTGAATAGTCATATAAGAAACAATGAATATTGATTAGCTGAATTTTTGCAATATTATTTGCACACACCTTTTAGCCATATCAGAGACTATAAGATTAGATCAGATCTACCAGTATATAATTCCATAAGGCATATGAATGTGTTTGTATGAAGGAAAGCGTTAACCCTTTGAATGGTGAAAATGATCAATCATCATTTAATGATCGAGTCCATACAAAATGAAAGGGTCTAACTTGCGTGAGGAATTTGAATGACGAACAGTACAGACTCATGATCAGAGGTCTAACTAGTGTTCCTCTGATCTGGGTCTACACTATTTGCAATTGACAACTGCATTCAAGGGGTTAAAAAGGGTGCTTACTGCTTAAGTTAATGTAACAGCAAACGTCATCCATGTACCATTAACAACTTGCAAAATTGGTTGCAAATGTCGTCTACAATATTTATCATTTGCTACAAACTTTTGAGTGGATAAAAACAGGGTGTCAAACAGTATGGATCCTGATGAGACACCGAATACTCAGTGTCTCACCTGGATCCAAACTATTTGTATTGGTTATCATGAATTCGCCGCCAGTGTACTAGGAGTTCACAGCCAGTCCCTACCTGGTGTTGCTCTGTAGAGACATTCTATCTGAAGAAACCCATGAACCTGATGATGTTGCCTTGGCAACCTGCAAATGACACAAACATCACATAAACTGTATTCAATCTAGTTTTTATTTATCATAATTTTTTCTACACATTGCTCAATGTAAAACAAGTATGACTGATCAGAGGCACATGTGTCGTCTATTAGTAGAAGTATGACAAAAATGTCATTAGACAAAGCAAAGCTTGATTAGACAAGCCTGACAGACAGACAGATGGATAGGCGGAAGATGGAGCCAGAAGAGGTGATTCCTATATAAAGCCAAAATTCTGAAATTTGTCACTCGTCCTGCATAACAGATAATGAAGGCAAACCAAAAAATTCACTTGTCCTGCAATATAGATAAACAAGGGTAAAAGCATGCAGGATAAGAGGACAAATGGATTTTTCAACCCCTGTTCCTATGTGTCACCTTCCTAAAGGAAATCAGTCAATTTACAAACAACACAATAGTATAAGAATGCAAAACACCTACCCCATCAACAAAAAGCTTGGCATTATCATCCCCTTTTAGTTGAAACTCGTATTGTCCTGTGTGGGGCGGAGAAAAGTATGTGGTCATCTTGGACACATAGTTGTCCATCGTGTCATTGACATCCATGTAGTAAGTTTCATCCAGACTGGAGGATACATAGCCTGAGCTGGAACTAGTTAATGACAAGATGTCGTCCAGATTTGATTTGGTTGTTGATGTCCAGTACTCAAAATTTACACCTCGGTTCCCAGCATGTTTGGAAGCAGTGTACTGGGGATCAGCAGCCACTGTACACTCTATATACTGATCCAGAACCACATTGGTCACCACACATTCAGTGTCTGATAGATAGAATAAACACACATAACTGTGAATGTATGATTGTTGTAATGACTCTTTATTTGATAATCCCACTTTTTAAGCTATTGCAAATAGAGAAGACCAACTTCAGAAAGCTACTGCTTGAACTCTTTATCTGGGTCGGTACTGTTCATTTATATGTTACACATCTGATTCTCTACTATCATGACAAGAACTTTGAAAATATAAGAATATAATATTACAGTAAAAACTTGATACTACAAACACTCAAATATGTACCATCACTGATCTTTAATACTAGTGGCAACTTAATGCAGGGTGAAAGTCATGGAGAAAGCTCCTCTAGGAGCTTTCTGCATGACTTTCACCCTGCATTTAGCAGCCACCTGCCTACAAAGACATGAATTCTTCATTACTAAAATTTTGTAGTACCGAGTTTTTACTGTATTCATAATGCCGTAATGGGTGGAGTTTTTCATGAATATTCATCAGATAAACTGTTAATGAGACCTTTCTAAAGCAATCACTCAAAAGAAATCTACACAAGACAGGTAGTAGTTTAACCTTTCCCTAATGGACATTTATATATGAACTGATCACTTCATGAATATTCATTAACTTAGTATTTATAAGGTAAAGGCTTAGACTAATATAATCAAGCATGGGTTTTGTTAAAGACGGGGGTTTCTATACCCGAGGTTGGTCTGTTCAAGTCGGAAACGAGCTTTAGCGAGTTTCCAATAGGAACAGACCAACCGAGGGTTTAGAACCCCCCGGCTTTAACAAAACCCATGCATGATTATTTTTCTCGCTGAAATACGTCCTAAAACCAAGTAAATTAACGAATTTTGTGAAGTACTACTTTACATTGCGTAATACGACTTCCATATCTAATAGCAATAAACTGCAGCATAACTTTAGGCGTGACACCAAAATGACGTCATTTGTTATGACAACCACAAACGTTACGTTTTGGCGTAAAATATAAATGACTGAGTGACTACAAAACAACGTCTTCGGTCAATTAAATAGGCTTTTAAAGTGTTTATATGATAAATAGAATTTCATATTCGTGCTAATTACTTATATTAATTTCAATTCATAAGGTTGTTGCCTATAGAAATGTTGGTATAATTCTGTAAGATTTCCTTCCCTTGTATTGATTTTACCCAATCGCGCGTATGAATACACTAGTCACGGGTGTTCCAGATAAGGATTTCTAGTACGGCTATTTTTAGTAACTCAGCTTATCTAGCACGGCTGAGATACGAGAAAAAAACTGTAGGATCAGATCTATTTAATTTCACAAGCAAAAAGAGCAGACCCTGATCAGACAGCTCCTACAGGAGCCGTCTGATCTGGGTCTACTCTGTTTGCTAAAGCGACGCGTAGAAAGGCGTATTTGTGGAGTAAAACATTAAAGAGGTGGTGTTATATTGTTTTTTTCTTTCACATCCATAGTGAAAGACAGTAACTCATGTTCTCATCCAAAGCATTAAGCCGTTACTTGATGAATATGACAATGCAGACGCCAGAGTTATCACCATAGCGTGTACTTTTTTCTTCGAAAAACAGATGAGCTAATAAACTGATATGTGTCTATAAGGGTTTTACTGTATGTCAATCACACCTTCAAGGTTCCTATTACTACTTTAATGATCTTCTATGAACTGGTAAAGTAAGTGTGATATAAAACAAACAAGGAAATGCAAGTGACAAAATACCTACCTCCAACGTAAGCTTTGGGAGCAGTGTAAGGTGCTCTGTTATCAAAGTAGTTCCCATTGATCGTCAGTTTCAGACCGCCGGCAGTGCTGCCTTTGTTGGGGCTGATTGAAGTGATATCTGAAATTCAAGCAAAGTTGATTGCATTACATATAGTTGTATTAGTCAGACAGAATTTGCAAGTTATTTATCTTTTTTTCTGATTGATCATTTAGAACGTTATATTAATGTAGGTTGTGCTTCACCGAGTTTAATGTGCCAAGAACCCCGACTTGCATTGTCCAGTTAGATGGTTCCATTAGAAACATTTCCAAGGGAGCGGTTCACCTTATAGAAGATTGTACAGTTCTACCAAACAATGATCATAACTTTCTGTTGAAATCTTCATTTTTTAGAACTAATAACCCTATACTCCATGAATATTCATGTTAAGATAATTACTTTATGAATATTAATTAGCTGAATTTATAATTTTATGATGGCATATGACCAGAGAAATATTTGGCCATAAGTTTGCAAAAGCATTAAAAGGCATATTTCTAAAGTAAAGGGATAATTAATCGTATAAAGCTAGCCTCTATTGTTACCAGCTAGAATGTGCCATACTGAAGACTGCAAGTAGTAGTGAGTCGTGAACTATAAGTTTCATGTTGATACCTTTTATACTTTTTGAGTAATGAGCTATATTAAAAATTTTGCTCGCCACCACCCATGACGATGCCTACGACCAAGTGATCACAATATCTTGACTTTTCTTCGAAACAGACAAGCTAAAAATGGAACTCTGTTTAACTCTTGTACAGAGTCCATGTGAAAATCTTTGGACAATAAGTTCCATAAATTACATGAATATTTTACCTGTGTAAGCCTGATACATATAGATGTCGTCATTGTAGGACACTCGGTACACACTGGGGTTTGGCTTAGACCTAGAAAATAAAGACACAAGACCATAATATACTTCTATGGGGGTAATGAATTATGCCTTGGTGCTTTAATTAAGTTTACAGTTTTGTTTATGAAAATATTATTTTCAGTTACATCCTTCAATGTGCAGGAAAATGACAAGAACAGAAAATATCAAACATTAAAAAGTTTACCTTCCATATGGGGACTCTATGATGAAACTTGCATTGAAAAAACCTGTAATAGAAAGAAGTAGCATTTGTACATTTAACAAGAATGGGGCGTATGGAAATGAAACCGATCCACATTTACCTGTAATTGTAATTTCTGTGAATTCCTGCTAGTATAACTAATCATTCTGTATTTCTTGCATAAATATCTATGAACTCTTTGACATCATTGCAAACAAGAGTAGACCTAGATAAGACTGCTCAGGTACAAGCATTCTGATCAGAATCTGCTCTGTTTGTTTATGATCTACTTCTACCGTTTAGTTTGTTTATGAAATAACATACATAGATCTATTTCTACCGTTTAGTTTGTTTATGAAATAACATACATAGATCTATTTCTACAGTTTAGTTTGTTTATGAAATAACATACATAGATCTATTTCTACAGTTTCTAAATTTCCTTGTTCATGATGTGATTATAAAAAAATCATCTAATTTTTATTCATAGTCATTATCATTAAACTCATCATCCAGTTTTTGATTATCCAGGTCTTGAATTAATCCTCAAACAAGGGTGGTGCCTGGCTGCCAAGCCAGGAGATAAGTCTCCCTCTCCATGCTTGATAGACATGATGGTTAGTGGAGGCAATCCTAAGAGACTCTCTGTCATACTTAATAAGGTCGTCCCAGGATAGTTTAGACCTGCCTGAGATGACAGAGGAGGGACTCAAATGAAATGTCATCTTCCGGATTGACCAGGCAAGTCCATCTTATCATTGCTCTGTCTGGCTAGACCCGAGGCATGGGCATTTGAAGATGAGGTCAAGGGGGCCATTGATTCCACTGCATTTCTTGTGGACCAAGCATGAGTAGTGAATGCAGAAGGAGGAGTTCCTGTCTGTTAGCATACTGCATACGGGTGTTTTCTTGATCGTCTCAGAGAGTCAAGGTTGAGCCAGATATCATGTTTTTAGTCTTCCCCATGTTGACTCTCAAGCCCTTCTGCTTCATGCTCTTTTGCCATCTGATAATTCAGTCTGTCAGTGATTCCAGGGAGGTGTCAGCACAGTTGCTATACAGTATTTTCCATGGGAAGCTAGTGTAGAATTCACATGACAGTGCTTCCTGGTAAATGAACGACAGTGCTTCTAGGACAATGACAAACAGCAACAGACAGACTCAATACCAAGCCTTAGTGTATACCCACTTTGATTTAAAATTTGTCATTGTAACCGCCATAAACATACCCCAGACTTTGTACATTGGAGTACATTCTTCAACACATAATTAAGGTTAAGTAAAACAATTTTTTATGACTTTGCAAAGAGAGCAAACCCAGATCAGATGGTTCCTGTAGGAACTGTCTGAACATGGTCTGCTCTGTTTGCTTATGAAATTATAATAGATCTGACTCTACAGTTTTTGTCAATACAATTTACAATAATATTTAACAGGGGAAGCATTAAATGGAGACTCACCAACAGAAGTCCCCTTGGTTTTACATTTCAGAGTTCCAGTATCTGACTCCTCACTGTCCAAGGCTAAGGTGTAGCTGTGAAAAAATAATTATGTAAACATGTATTCTTATTTTAATAGCTATTTACACATTTGTGACGAATTTTGTAAACAGCTAGAATCCTACACACAAAATGTCAGTACTAATTTAGAATAATAGCCAATACTTGCAGAGCCAAAATTAAGGCTAACTTTGTACAACAGAAATTACTGTAAGCTCTAACATACGACAATTGCAGTTTACAATAATTTCAGATGTAAGATATTTCATAAGAAAGATCCTTAATGAGAAGCAATGTCACTGGCTATATCATAAGGACTATGCTTGTTTTGTAAAGCAAATGATAATTTTCAAAAGTAAAAAACATGTATTAGCCGTAAGATCTGACATGTCGTTTTTATTTGTAGATGACCCGTAGATTGGGATAATACCACTATTGTATTAGGTGAGCTCAGCATTTCAACATATACTATTTAATTTAATCACGAGAAATTCGCTTGTCAATTTAAGCAAAACCCTTTTGTATAGAATGGAATGGTTTGGAAAAGACCAAATCTATAAATAAAAACGACAGGTCACTCCTACTTGCTAATAAATCCTTTCCCCATTGAATAGTTATGTAAGAAATGATGACATAATGAATATTTATTAGCTGAATTTTATAATGGCATAGGTAATAGGAATTTTTGGAATTGGTAGAAACTGTAGTCAGGTCTATTGTAATTTCAATGCAAACAGAGCAGACTCTGATCAGACGGCTCCTATAGAAGCATCTGGTCTGGGTCTACTCTGTTGGCAAAGGCTTGAGAGGGCGTCTGTAAGAGGGAAAGGGTTATTAAGCACTTAACACCTAATTTCAATTCTGTTTGATTTTAAAAGCTGTACTCACAATGTATCTCCATTTTTCAATTCACAGTCTTGAGGTCCAACATATACTCTGAAAACAGATCATACACATGTTTACAATAGAACTTCCCTAAAATGACCATTTAATCCTTTACTCAATGCTTATTCATGCAAAAATTATGATATCAAGAATATAATAAGATTAAAATTCATAAAAGTGAATGAACACAAGACAATTTGGCAATGGCAGAAACTGTAAGTGTAGAATCATTTCTAAATAATTCGATAAGCAAAACTTCAACCATAACTTCCACATTTTTGTAGCTCCTGCATTCTGACAAAGGGCTATGCTACCATGCATTATAATAACTAAAAAGTTACATTTCATAGTCAAAACAAACAAATTTCACAAACTGGTGAATGTTCGACCACTCATGGTGGTCATTGCATTCTTACTACAATAATTTTAGCAATTTATAACAGCCAAATTCATTCGAAGCATGTATTCTAGATAAATATATAAAATGCTTACATATATTTGTTATTAAACTTTATACCAGTTACACTATTTCAATTAATTTTACTGTTATTTGCTCTCCTATTTAACCCTTTGAATGTGGGATTTGCAAACAGTATAGACCCAGATCAGTGGGCTCCTAGGGTTTTCAGTGACATGTTTTAGTACTTCATACTGTGTGGACTCTTATACCTATACACTGATCCACTATTCCACTCTGAAAATGCAGGTTCGAAAGGATCAAGGGACAAAGACATAATACTTTTATATGCTACATGAATCCAATTCCAACATGAATCCAATTCTATCATGTTTAATCCATTCATTAAACTTGTATACGACAGTGCAATGTTTGTATAAAATATCTCCTACTTCTCTAGTGATTATAAATGCCCCATTTAGATACCTGACACATTGCTTTCACTTGTCACTCACCCTCCTTCTGCACTGGTTATAAATGCCCCATTTAGATATCTGACAATGCTTATTGCTTGTGATTCACCCTCCTTCTGCACTGGTTATAAATGCTTGATTTAGATATCTGACACAATGCTTTTGCTTGTGATTCACCCTCCTTCTGCACTGGTTATAAATGCTCGATTTAGATATCTGACACAATGCTTTTGCTTGTGATTCACCTTCCTTCTGCACTGGTTATAAATGCTCCATTTAGATATCTGACACAATGCTTTCACTTGTCACTCACGCTACTTCTGTAGTGGTTATAAATGCTCCATTTAGATATCTGACAATGCTTTCACGTGTCACTCACCTGAGGAGCTTCTCTGACTTTCCATTTGAAGCTGCTTTCATGTTACTCCCATATCTGTCACTGATCAGTGTCCCGGTTTTAGTGATATATGACCCTGTCATAAAACAATACATGTGATGAAAACATAGAACGGTACTCTTACTGAAACGGAATAAACTGTGTATTCCAATTTTTTGCATTCATGTGTAACAATACATTTAACAAGACTATTGCATTACATTCTATTTAATTATTTACATGATAAACTTTTTTTTCACATCTTTACACAGTAGACCAAGATTGGACAGCTCCCAGTCACAAATCCTCTACTGTTTGCAATGATAAAATATTCCCTAATTTAGTACTTCTAATACAAAATTATTTTATTCATCATGGGTCAAGATTTTTACGAATATTCATGAAGTAAATGAATAACCAATGAGATACTCATGCCCTATATTCCATAAAAGATTCAATAAATGTATTAATTTAAGTACCCATGCCCTATATTCCATAAAAGATTCAATAAATGTATTATTTTAAGCACACATGCCGTATATTCCATAACAGATTCAATAAATGTATTAATTTAAGTACCCATGCCCTATATTCCATAAAAGATTCAATAAATGTATTATTTTAAGCACACATGCCGTATATTCCATAACAGATTCAATAAATGTATTATTTTAAGCACACATGCCCTATATTCCATAACAGATTCAATAAATGTATTATTTTAAGCACACATGCCCTATATTCCATAAAAGATTCAATAAATGTATTATTTTAAGCACACATGCCCTATATTCCATAACAGATTCAATAAATGTATTATTTTAAGCACACATGCCCTATATTCCATAATAGGTTCAATAAATGTATTACTTTATTATTACTTTAAGCACACATGCCCTATATTCCATAACAGATTCAATAAATGTATTATTTTAAGCTCTTTTTAGAGCACATGGGTATTATACCTTAAGCAGTCCATAAGTGGACTGGATGATGCCCTTACCTGGCTTTCCTGACTGTGGGCTCAAAGTTTCAATTGTTGGAGTATTTGCAGCTTGAGCCTGAAAAACATAATTCAATAATGAGTTCTTTCTAGGATAGTCTCACAGCTAAATAATAAACCCTTTGAATATAAAGGACATACATGCACTGGCATTTGCAAACAGTGTAGATCCAGATCAGAGGACATATACAGAGGTGCTTAGATCTGGCCTTGTCATTCAAATTCTCCATCATGTTAAAGCCTTTCATCCTGAGTGGACTCTATATTAAACACTGATGGGCTATACAGTGCTGAAATAACATCAAATGAGAAACTAGATGCCTTAAACCTTTACTCCATGAATATTCAAGAAAGAAATTATGACATCACAAATATTAATTAGATTTATTTTTTAAATGGCATATCAAGACATGAATTTTTTGCCAAAGTAGAAACCATAAAATTAGATCTTATTATTCTATAAGCAAAGTTTGAAACAGAGCAGACGCTGATCAGATTGCTGCTGTAGGAGCCATCTGATCTGCGTCTACTCTATTTGCAAAGGCATAGAAAGGAGTAAAAAGTATAAATATTCAAAACTAAACCTGATTATATTTGAGAAAACATATTGCCTGTGTAAAATAATATGTGATAAATTATTACAGCAAATATATGGACTGATTATCCTAAACACTTGAATGCTGGAATTTATCCATCAGTATTTACCTGTAGGGTCCATACAGTATAAAAGGCTTTCTGCTAGAGGATTTTGAGTGACAAACGGTGCTGATCCTGATCAGAAGGTTCCTCTATGAGCCCTTGATGTATGACCTTGACTTTAATAAGACACCCCTAAAAATATTCGCCTCCAGAAGTTGCACATGCATACCAAGTTTTTGAAGTATGTATGGGCAATGGTGACAAAATGTTATTTAATGTTGGGGGCAAACAGACAAACCAACCAACCAACTAAGTCCAACAGACAAAGGTGTGGCAGACTCTTCCCCAGTACAGATCTGAGAGCCAGTGAGAGGGCATTAAAATAATGAATAATGAAACATATAAAAGTTGCTGGAGATTTTTTTTTTTGTAGAAATTTAAAAGACGTGTAAATTAATTAATAGATCTGACTGATCAGTCTGCAGTTGAATTTTCTAAAAATTTAATTGTTGCACACTGAATGAACTCTACCATTAAACGAATATGGATCATACCACTTTGAAAATCCAACAACCAAAAGGTGAAGGTGAAAACATCACTGTAATGTATATCATCAAAGCTGAGTCAGCGGTACCTTGTATTTGCAGTTGGTGCTGGTTGGGTCACCCCCACAGAGACTTGAGTCGGACACTGTCACTCCATCCACCACCACCTTCACATAGTAGTCCTCCTCTATCATACGCCTGAAATATAGAGGTACATACATGTATGAAGCAGACAATACATATATCTCTCTTTTTATATTGACATTTGCTAACAATATAGACCCAGATCTGCAGGCTGCTTGAGCAGCCCTTCGAGTAGGGTATCAGAGCTACAGGTAAAGGTGTGTACCTAATTTCTAAAATTGTCATTTCTCCAACAAAACCTATACTGTGACCACTCTTTAGAATCGACTAAAAGAGACAATTTTAAAGAGTGGTGACAGTATAGGGTTTGGTGGAGAAATAATGGAGCTATTCTTTAAAAAGTTTCAATTTATGCATCTTATCTGGACCTCTGGGTTATGCAAAGTTTCTCAAGTAACACAGATCCAGATTCTGAAGTTATTTTGTTACACAAAGTTGGCAAAACTATGAGCAGAGTACATCTTTGTTCCTAACAACACAGGACACAACTCTACTGACATTTACAGCAACTGCCTGATGATGGTCTGGCCTGTTTCTTGTTCCAAATCCTTTAGCAAATTTGACATTTTTGTAGTGACTTCATTGGACTTTACCTTTTCAACACCTTCAAGCAGACTGGGTCCTAGTATTTTCATATTGATGGGTCTTTGATCTTTACAATATTAAAATTATTCAGAAATGTTGGTCTTTCCAAAATGAATGCACTTTAGTGTTGAATAATAATGGACAATTTCATTTTGAAACTTTCTAACATTGTTTATCATACTTACTCTGGTGTATAGCACATGACCTGGATCTCTGTGCTCCCATCCTTGTGTACAGGACAAGAAAACTCGCTGCCCGAATCACCAACCAGGTAAACCTTGTTTCCTGTGTTAGGGTCATCATTCTGGCTGAATTGGTCAGCTGAGAATCCTGAAAATACATGCCAAAATAAAATCTATAGAATAAAGTGGGTATGTCATGCTTTAAATATTAACCTTTTCTTTTATTTTTTTCACACCTTTGTAAGCAGAGTAAACCCAGATCAGACTGCTCTGTTTTCTTATTAAATAGTTATAAAGATCTGACTACAGTTTCTACCAATACCAAACATTTATGTGAACATATGCCATTATAAAAAATTAAAATTCAACTAAAAAATACTCATAATCATTAATGCCACTATTTCTTTTGCATGAATATTCAACAGGGCAACGGTTCCAAACATTTCCCTCATATAAACACCTTTTTACTCATTTCAAAACACAGTAGATCCAGATCAGTCGACTCATGACTCCTGTAGGAGCCTTCTAATCAGAGCCTGCTCTGTTTACTTTTGACATGATATAGATCTGATTTTACAGATTTTGGCAGAGCCAAAAAATCCTTGAAATGTTTACATTATAAAACTTCAGCTAATAAATATTCATGATGAAATTATTTCTTACATTAATATTCAACTAGGTAAAGGTTAATCTCTAGCATTCTATGAGGAAATTGGTGATTGCCATTACAAACATTCTGGATCCTGATAAGACACCAAGTAACTTGGAGTCTCACAAATATCCAAGCTATAAACAGTAAGGTAGAGTAAAACAAATGATCTTTGATGACTGGTGTAGACTGTACTTTAATTTACTGACGATGTTTCGACCAAACACTTTGATAAATACAAGATGATATTTTTACTGAAGTAGTCAGTTTTAGTACCTTTTAGCATGTGAAATGTATTCCTAAAATAGTATAAAAAATAATAGAACAAGACATAACAATGATGAGCACAATATATACATAATGTAATGTCATGGAGATGAAGGTGTACTAGAAATGTTTTGAAAGTTTAATGTCTCTTGTTATATAACACATGAGTCCTAGTTTGAAAAAGTATTGTATATAGAGTAAATGAACATCTCTGTTTGGGCTGATATTGGGTCCCTTTCTACAAGACAGATCATCGTATTGCTGGCCATGTCGTCTAGTAAAAGTGAGATAGGTCATTGAATTTGTGTCATTTTTCTTTTAGGATGGTTCAGGTTATGATTTCCTGGTTCTGGGAGAGTGTTCTTGGCTGGTGTGATTTTGACTTTTGGAGGGGCTACAAAGTGTGGTGTCTATTATTTATCATCTCTATAGCTTGTGTTGGTAGACTGGTGTTCCCAAAGTCCGTGGTACTTAATGGTTTTATAAGTAATAGAGATCGAAGGGAGAACTTACTTGTAAAAAAATAGCATTTCTGATGACATCCATCCGTTATCTTCGATATGCTTGTTATTACTTTTAAAAAATATCACAGTAATGCTCTGCAGCATGTAGATAAACTAGGTCACTGGCATCCATTTGCATTTATGACGTCATACTCGAAGTTCGTGGTTTTAAGATCAGAGGCTAATAATTTTATTTGTACTATCAATAAATATATTGTTTGGGGTTCAACTGTTAAGAAAAACAAAAAAGTTGGTCGTGTCTGACCTTATAATGGCAGTATTGTTGCAGACGAAGTGAGAGAAATGATAGAGGGTGATAGATCTAGAGTTGAATGAAAATTGACAAAATATTGCAGATTTCGGGGTTTTGTGTGATTTAAAGTGCATTTTCTTGGATTTTGTCCAACTTACAGAAATCGATCCATTTTAGCTTCAGGAAATGTTTTTAAATTAGATACGAAAGTAGGTCAAACAGGTTTGTATGTTTACGGAAGCAATGTGACATAATGCGAATACCACGAAATTTGTGATACCACGTCATTCGCGAATAACAGTATATAATGACTTTGTTGTAGGTTCCTTTCGCCAGTTGTAAATCCCTTAAAAGGAGCTCTTAATATAATTGAATGTAGAACTGTGGGTTACTACAGGTATATTGGTTTTATAAAGTTCCCTTCGGGCTCTTAATATAATTGAATGTAGAACTAGGGGTTACTGCAGGTAAGTTGGTTTAATAAAGCTCCTTTCGCTCGGTGATACTAAACAGAGTCTGGTACAGTCCGGTAGAGTCTGGTAGAGTCTGGGGGCTTTTTAAGATGATTAGGTGCATTGTCACGATTACAATGCTGTTAAATAACATTATTTAGTATGTTAAATTTGCAGCTGTAACAGGTAATATCGGATCCTAAAAAATAGCCTATAATAGCTTGAAAACACCCAGTAAATATTACCCCAGTGACACGGTACCTAATGGCCGACGTAAGTCGGATAGAGTCTGGTCAAGTATTGGAAGCCCTATTAGTAATTACTGTATTAGAATACCCTGAATTTTATCAGAAAACAGTCTGCTTATATTAATAAGTGATTTTATCATAAATTAGAAGCAGTATGTACTTGATATGTATTGTATGACAGACTATTATTTCGCTTTTTTTTTCAGACTGCAGTCTGGCGAAATGTCGGAGGGTAGTGTAGAGTCTGGATGAAAACGGAAGTTTAGGCCAACATTTGCAAGAAATGACAAAATTATGTATTAATAACGATGTAGGGATGTATATGTAACCATTTTTTATATAAAATACCCTAGCATTTTGTTGAAAAATTGACTCAAAATGTTACTATCCAAAGGAAAATATACGATCGGTTACACATAATATTAACATTTACCGGGTGTTTTCAAGCTATTATACGCTCATTTTTAAATGAATATTAATTACTATAGCTGCAAACATACTAAATAATGTTATATAACAGCCTTATAATCTTGAAAATGCACTTAATCTTCTTAAAAAGCCATCAGACTCTACCGGACTCTACCAGACTCTGTTTAGTAGCACCCCCTTTCGCTAAAAATCCTTGGTCTACATTTGGCGAAAGATGTCTAATCCAATGAAGGAAGCTTTTGTATAGATCTGGGTACCGTACTTCTTAATTAAGGCTTAGTAAACAATATTAAACATATTCATGTCAGGACTGAGTTGAAATACAATGGATTGTCTGTTATAATATCAATGGACACGTGAAGTTTTGGGCATAACAGACAAAAAATAGTACAGTATCATAAGTTCTATATTATATCATAAGCAAACAGAGAAGACCCTGGTCAGAAGGCTCCTAAAGGATAGTGCTAAATATATTTAAAATATATGTCCATATAATTTATAATAACTAATCATGCTAATAGTTAGCCAATATCATGAATATTAATTTTCAATCCTCATTTCGCCAAAAAATCCTCCTTTCGTGTTTTAGTTATACCGTTCAGTAACCTTTTCCCCTTAGAAATACTTCACAGCCAATACTACCCCCTTGTAACGTCTTTGCTGCTTACGTGTGGCTGTCTAATTTGTTGAACGTTTTGTGTTATCAAGTTCCAAGTATTCAATATATCCATTGCAGCTGACTATTTTTATTAAAATTACCTCCAAAAAGAGAGTTGCCGCTCGGTGCAATAAAAAACTTGACGGTGTTGTGGTAACAATCATATGCATCGTGATAATTACACAATACGGTAATAAATTCCGATGACAGGTATGCACGGTCTAAACCAACGGTAGCTAAGACGGTTTAGACCCAGAATAAAATCCATCTATTTATCTATATTACTGACAACACGATACAAGCTTTAATACGCATAATGAAATAAGTTTACTAGTATCTCACCGGATCCAAAAATAGTCAGCCTCGTCTCTCCTCCTAAACTTCCGACATGTGGTTCAACATTGGTCACGCTTGCTCCTGAAACATCATAACACAATTACAGTTTAAGTTTAACCCTGTGAATGCGGGACACATATGCATTGCGCACATTGTAGACAAATATCAGATGGCTCACCATGGAATGCACTGTTTGTAATTTCAAATTAACTACAGTTGAACTTCGATATCTCGAACTTCAGGGGACTATATAAATTAGTTCGAGATAAGGAAGTTCGAGTTATCCGATTTCTAATCTGGACAATTTCTTAAGTTCACAGCTTAATACAGGTCTACAGTAATGCATTACTGTAGACCTACATTGAGTTGTGAAATGTGTTTCTAGATATGCGTAGTGATACATTTTAGAGCAATTCTGTATTGTAAGATTTTGGAAGGACCGAACATTAAGTTCGAGTTATCCCGAAGTTCGACTTATCCGAGTTCGAGATATCGAAGTTCAACTGTAGTTGCAGATTAAGCCGTCCATAAGTTGAGTGGAATCAGCAGTTAAAAATTCTGAACTTTTAAAAGTGATGATAGGATTAACTCTTTAATAAATACGCATTTCTGCATCTTTGCAAACAGAGTTGACCCAGATCAGACAACGCCTGTGGGAGCCGTCTGATCAGCGTCTGCTATATTTGCTTATGAAATGATATACAGTAAACATGATTCTAGTTTCTGTGTCGGTCATTAGCTATCCATAGCTAATGTTTACTGTTATTATCTTATATGTCATACCGACTTAAAATAAAATAAAAGTTTGTATCTTGTATCTTATATCTTCTGCAATCGCCAAATATTCGAGTGTTCATGTGCTATTATAAAAATCGAAATGATTTAATGGATTTTGGGAGAGTTTCAATTAAATGCACAGCTGTATAACGTTTTATAATTACACCACCGAATCGACGAAGATGTCCAGACTGACAATGTATATTTTACCTGGTGAATAGGCCAAGTGTTGTCTTATGTACGCATGCAGAGCAACAGATAACTGTGCGTACTCAGATACTAAAATCGTTATTTCTCCACCAAACCCTGTGTTGTGATCACTCTTTATACTAAAATCGTCATTTCTCCACCAAACCCTGTGTTGTGATCACTCTTTATACTAAAATTGTAATTTCTCCACCAAACCCTGTGTTGAGACCACTCTTTAGAATAGTCTCTTCCAGACGATTCTAAAGAGTGGTCACAACACAGGGTTTGGTGGGGAATAAAGGAGTTATTCTTGAAAATGTTTTAATTTACACATCTTATCTGGACCCCTGCATGTACGTGTACAAAAAACCCGTGTGTACAAAAATAGCAAATTTTCAAAAGCAAATATTCATTTTTGGCACTTCTTTCCAACAGGTAATAATTTTTCATATCACATAAGGATCTTTACTGTGATGTTTCATTAATTCCCAGCCTGTGGATGATGAGGAGATAGTTTTAACCCTTTACTCTGTGAATATTCAAATGGTAACATCATGAATTTTAATTAGGATATTATTTTATAATGATATATGAATTATGAGCACAGAAATGTTTGGCTATGGCAGACACCATAGAGTCATTTTATATCATTTCGTAAACAAACAGTGCAGACTCTGATCAAAGCGTTAAAGGAATCGATCTAAAACCTATTTTAGGTCTAACGCATGGTTTCAATTAACCCTTTCACCGCCAATGTCGCATAAATGCACCACGACAAATAGTGCAGTCCCAGATCAGACGCCGCCATTTCAAGGCGGGGTCTGATCAGGGACTTCACTTTTTGTCTCAAACTCTATTTCTATATTTGTGCTTTATTCCTTTTGAAATTTGCATTCATTTATCTTATTTCTTTATTTTACCGAATGATTTAACAAAATTGGATTGCAGACGGCAACTAGAAATGTGGCGCCAAAAGGGTTAAATCCCCACCCTACTAGCTATGCATTTACAAACGTACTGGATCCCAAATAGACGCCGAAAACTTCGGCATCTCATCAGTATCCAAGTTATTTGGCACCGGCCTTTTGTTTCACAGAAGCTTGGACGGATTGGGTGCGTGTACTAATTTTGTATAATCTTAAACTTTTTTACCAGGATTTTGTTTAGCCATTACGCATTATGGACGATTGAAAAGTTTGAATACACATATGAGTCGCAGTGTTATTCGATGTTCCATTTAGATCTAGACATTATCTATAGACATGATCTATAGACTGTTATCTGAAGAGATTGAGAATAAATTGAATGTATTTATTTTAAAAAAAAATAAAAATAAATGAAGTACAGTACAATAAATAAGAGTTTAGATCATTTTAGACATGTGGCTTCTTAATGCAGGATTAAGCTGCCAACTGTCTTGAAAGACCGACCTTGATACTAGATTGACCGTACGGTTAACCCATTCCCTCAAATTGACGCCTTTTGATGCCTCTGCAAAATTCACTTTATGAAATCATTGTGGTAAATAGAGCATTTGCACCTATGGAGTAAATGCTCTATTTATCACAATGGTTTTTAAAAACCACACAATTCTAAAATGTTCCTTTTCTCTATTAAAAAGTCCTTTTTGGCAGATTTATTCAAAGAATCTGATCTAAAAATAGCCTATGAAGGAATGTATTAAAAGGGGGTTTACTGTACAATGTATATGAAAGGTGCAGTACGTAATCGACAGTTTGTTCAGTTGTCATTCAGTTGTCATACGACTGAAATAGCCGTGATGCCTTAGGTAATGAAGTACTTAAGATTATCCATATCTTTACAATGACACTTGGTCAATTTGTATAAGGTCACCTTTGATCTAAACAATATTTTGATATCGAATGACTTTGCTTATTTAGTCCCCGTTATAATATTGGTATTTAATTTTTTATGTTTATAGTACTTTATGCGGTTTGTAGATAATATACAAAAGTAGACAAAGTTCCAGTTTATGGACAATTTTTGGCCAGTCTCGCAAGTCCTGCAATTCCTAATGTGTATTAACCCTTTATATGCAGGAAACAGGTACATCAGTAATTTGCAAACAGTGTAGACCCAGATCAGAGAGCTCCTGTAGTAGCACTCTGATCAGGGTCTGCACGGTTTGCTATAAAAACCATACTCTGCAATATAAAATGTTGTATTTGGTGGTTTGCTTCATTAATATTCATAGAGGGAGGAGTGAACTATTATAATTCAGCATACAACGGGTTAATATCTGCAGACAATTCTTATACAATGACGTCAATCGGTAAAGCAAAGAACAAATACCTACTTACTGGATACCTATAGGATTAGAGGCAACAATGAATGTATGTACAAAAACTCAGTGACCTGCTATTATTAGTTCTTTAAAATAGATTCGTTTGTGTGAGATATGGGATTAAGGTATAAATCTTATAAAAGATTTTCAGGTGGTTTGAACTCACGTCCTGAGACCAGTGACCGCGATTACCGTGTTTTAACCCTCTCTATCATGATTTGGTTTGTTTTATCAGGTTTTACTCGCTTTAACAGTATTACAGTCATATCACGACGTCCATCTAATTACAGGTGGCGAAAGACCCTAGAGGTTCTTCTGTGCACAGGACAACTTGAATTATTTCGTGCACAGAAGAACATCCAGGTAGAACCACCGACCTACTGCCAGCTGGAAGGCTTTCCATGGTATATACATGGTATATATTCATGTAATAGATAATGGAATTATGAATATTTATTAGCTTTTTTATATAAAGGTCCATGAACACAGGATGATGTTTATGTGCCTTTGCAAACAGAGTAGACCCAAATCAGACAGTTCCTATAGGAGTTGTCTGATCAGCGTCTGCTCTGTTTGCTTATGTCATAGTACATATATGAGTCTACAGTTTCTGCCATGTGCACATCATAGCAATTTATATAATTTACATCCATGATGTTATTATTTCTTATGAGCATATTCACGAAGTAAAGAATGAAATATAATGTTGCACTAAAACTGTCAGATAGCACCGATAAAGATGACTAGTAATTATATTACATAAAGTACCCCAACATAAATATAATTTGTTATTTGAGTAAAAATAATCATTAATCATTAATTTTGATTAGCAGTATGCATTGTTCTTAAATGTATTCCAGCATCATTGCTGAAAGGGTTAACCTGATAACGTGACCCCATGATTGACTGATCAAAATTTAACAGACGATCAATATGCAACGAATATCTTTATCTAAACCCAGTGCCAGTGTTGAATTGTTGTCTGGGTCGATTCTCAAAGTTGAAAAACTAGCCTCCGGGTCGATTTTCAACGCGGTCAAACTTTATGTAACACCGACTGCTAATGCAGAGACAAACAACTTTAAAAACGATATACATGTACAGCGTACATGGAAATTAGAAACATTGTATTGTATATTAGATGTTAAAAAGTAAGAATACGTGTGATCATTCGTCGCAACATTTGAAGGTCCAAATACGATGCGTAAATTTAAACATTTTCAGGAATAGCTCCTTTATTTCTCCACCAAACCCTATACTGTGACCACTCTATAGAATCGTCTCGAAGAGACTATTCTAAAGAGTGATCACAATATGTAGTTTGGTGGAGAAATGACGATTTTAGTATTTAAATATGCACCATTATCTGCAGCTCTGAATTCTTAACTCTTTCCTTCATACAATTTCCAATACCTTTTCACATTTTTGCAAACAGAGAAGACCAAAAGCAGACAGCTTTTACACGAACCGTCTGCTCTGTTTGCTTATGAAATTGCAGTTACGCCATAGAAACGTCTTTAACATGTTTGCAAAAAGTGTAGACCCAGATCAGACAGCTCCTGTAGGAGCCGTCTGCCTAGGGTTTGATTTGATTGCTTATGGGATACTATACATTGTAGACCTGGTTCTAGTTTTTGCACGAGCAAACCTTTCCCTTGCTTGTATGTCATTATAAAATTTAAGCTAACTCATATCCTTAAGGGCCACAATGGAAATAAGGAAAATAGTTTCCTTTTTTGCGTTATCCTTGGTTTCTAATGCGCATTTCATGGCTTTTTATATGATGTCTTAATTATGTTTTGCCATGTTCTGTACACGTTTTACCGAAATAAATCGATCTTTCTATCTATCTATCCATGATGTCATTATTTCTTGCACGAATATTCATGATTAATTGATTAAGAAAGGGTACGTAAGTGTTTCATATTTGAATACTACCGCCTTAATGTCTTTGTGCATTCTTACTACATATATTCAGTCAGGATATGTATAAACATTATCTCTTATCCTGCTGTGAAAAAAACCCTTTATCCTTAACCCCTTTATCCTTAACCCCTTTCCTGTTCAATATTCATGTAAGAAATAATCACGTCCTGAATATTAATTAGATTTTTTTTTAAAATAATGGCACCCTAATACATTTTGGCTAAGACAGAAACAGTAGAATCAGATTTATAAATATTATACCATTAGCAAACAGAGCAGACCTGATCAGAGGGCTCATATATAGGAACCGTCTGATCTGGGTCTACTTTGATTGCAACTAACTGATTGCAACTAGCGTTTATAGGACGGAAAAGGGTAATCTAAGTTGGATCTGATGCAAGTTTGACTACTTCCGATTCAATAAAGCTTTTGGGAAATTATTGACGAGAGTCCAGCAGCATGGATCCTGATGGTTGCAATGCGTTAGGTGTCAGGATAAGGGTTAAATCTATAAATAAGTTATAGCATTGGCAAAACCAGACGTCAGTTACCAAGACATTTATGCTGTTTCGTTAAATGTGCAGCATGTAATTTAACGTTATTTACACACAAGTTTCATTTAAAAAAATTCAAATTCGAAAAGCATTTACAATGTATTTAGAATGTTATGCTCAAATAAGCCACTAAAACGTGAGCGGAGAGAATCAAACAAACAAAACACATTGAGCAATCCGCATTTTTATCAAAGTTCATTCGGCGAAGACCAGATTGTAAATGCCAAGAAGCGTGTATAATATTTGTATGCAATTTACAAATAACATTGGATACATGTAGCATTCACGAATCAAAACATTGCGAGCCAGTTTCCTATATATAAAATGGTCTTCCTACAGACAATATGCAGCAGCATAGATGTTTTGCAAGAACAGAAATTTACGGGACGGGAGATCGTGTAATTTCCAACAATAATATAAGTGCAACATTGAATTGTGCTTACAAATACGTGTAAATTTGTTTTAAAACTTAATGATTTTCAAAACTGTCAGTGAACTCTTGGTTTTAACCAATCCCCGCATATGGGACAAATGCTTTATCTATCAAATTGGTTTTAAAAGTGACTTTTACAGAGGCGTCAATATGGGGGAATGGTTTAATAGGAATCCGAAACAGATATTATCGCCAGTACGCAAATGACACATTTATTATCAAACACAGATTCTCTGTCGTTAACCCTTCAACCCGGGGACACACAACATCGTCATGTACTGCAATTTACAAGCAGTGTAGACCCAGATCAGAGGGTTCCTAGAGGAGGAACTAGCTCTCTAATGGTTCTTAGAGGAGGAGCCAGCTCTCTAATCAGGGTCTGCACTGTTTGTCACTCAAAATCCTCAAGCAAATCGCGTGATACGAAAGACTACGGATCCGTGTCTTTCCATATCTTATGCACCAGCTATTACTAGTTTAATTACATGTACTTTTAAATCTTAACTCTTTGCATGCTGGGTAATTTTGTCATCTGCAACAATTGTCGTCTGCTTCTAAAAATAAAAATTATCTCATTTCTTTGCAAAAATATGGTCCAAGTGACACTCAGGTAACACTCTTTGTCTGTATGCCTCGCTTTTTCGTCACATTTCTGCCATGTCATATAACACGCTTTATAATTAGAATTTGATTTGGTTTTTAAACTGGTGAATGACTGTGAATTTAAACAAACATGTGTCATATCAAAACTAATTTAATTTGGAAGCTGTGTTTTTTTCTCAAAGAAATAAGTGCAGCGAACTGCGCATATTCTCCAGTCCTTTACCGCGTATATATATATTAAATTATACGCTTATTAACCGTTTAATCCATAAATAGTTAAATACACTTTTCTGCGCCTTTGCAAACAGAGTAGACCCAGATCAGACGGCTCCTATAGGAGCCATCTAACAAGGGACTGCTATGTTTGCGTGCGATATAATATACACATGTAGACATGCATCTACATTTTCTGCCATGGCCAAAACTTCTAGTGTCAATGCGCTGGATGTTATAAAAATTACATCTAATATAGGTGGGGTCATTATTTCTTACATAAATATTCATAGAGTAAAGTGTTATAGCCTTTGCAAACAGAGTAGACCCTAATCAGAGAACCATTGTAAAGGCAGTTCACACCTATTGTTTCCAGATGGAAATGGCATTATGTCATTTGCGTTGTGTATTTTAATAAATCTGCTGAATACTTAAAACTGGCTCCCACTTTCTGAATATAATTAAACAAAAAAGTTGTATCCAAATTCATCACTGACGAAAATGATTTTACGACAAATAGCGCAAACTTTTATCAAATGGCTTTGATCTGGGTCTACACTGTTTGCAAAATGTTTACAAAGACCCTTTCGTACAAAGGTCAGGCATACCGAACTGTTAGCGGGAGAACAGATACTCGTATAGATGTTTAATGCAGTATCACCGGGTTCGTTGAAACATTTTTTTCTAGACTTATAGATCTAGATGCCTCGACGAAGTAGTAGGAATAAAAAAAATGCAATCTCGAACCCAAGTCCCCTTGCTTACAAGCTCGCAACATGGGTACAGGCAAAATCATATCATCATCATCATCATCATCATCATCATTATTATTATTATTTTATTACCACTATTATTATAAGTATTATTATAATTACTATTATTATTCTATATATTACTACTACTATATAAAAAACACAGAGTGACCATCACTATTTTCGTCATCACCAACATCGTCAGCATCATCAATGTATATCATCATCATTAGTATTAGCATTATCATTAGCATCAACAGGCTGGGGTTATAACCAATTAGCCGATACATAACACGACTCTTACCGTTGCAAGATGACAAGAAAGTTGTACAGATCCACACGAAAGTAATTGAAGAACGAAAATATGGTCTGCTCTCGTCCATTGCCTTCAATAATTTAAATCGACGCGGCACGTCTGGCGTACTTAAAGACTTTCCAATGACGTAGAAAATGAATCTAGATTATGGACATAATCTCAGCTTATAGAATATTTTAGTCTAGATAGAATTAAGGTTTAATTTCTGCAGGACATTCAATTCCGTTACGCCAGGACACTAATCGATGACGTAAAAATTAAAATGATAATAAATTATATTTCAGAAAAGGTTTTGCAGGAAAGGTTTTGAATATACTGCTGATGGCCTCCGAGCTGTGGGTCAGGATACCGGTCAGTCTGAGGTCAGAATTTCTATCCGGGACCAAATATTGGTTTTTCACGCTCCACAGTTGGAATAACCCCATCCCTGTTCTACGTTTATTCCAAAGTTCAATACCTACTGAATATTCATGGTCAATATAGTTATAATGAAATATTGAAGGTGGGACATTGTAGCCATTTTAGAAAATAAGGAAACAGATATTTCAAATTCCAATAGCAAAAAGAGCAGGCCCGGGTCTACTCTGTTTGCAAATAAGTGAATAGGCTGTTATGAAGGAAAGGGTTAAAGTCATGGACAGCGTCATTTGACAACAGCTAGAGGAAATTCACCCCTTTGTATGCTAATTAAAAGATTGGCTTTCACGGCGATTCGTTCATATTATTTTCAAAATACAATGTGTGTTCAGTTTATTTACGATCATGCATTTCTGAAGATTGCCAGTCTGTTTTGATCCTGATGAGACGCCGAGTTATTCACCAATAGCATGATACACTTTTACTAAATATCAAAGATTCTGTTCTGTTCCATTAAAGATTATTACGTGTGCAGAATTATTTTATATAAGCTAACTGTTAACCCTTTCCCTCATATATTAACGCATTTTCATGCATTTGCAAACAAAGTAGACCCAGATCAGACGGCTACAATAGGAGCCGTCTGATCAAGGTCTGCTCTGTTTGTCAATGGAATCTGATACATTTGTTTCTTTACTTTCTAAAACGGCTACAATGTTCCGCATGTCATAATTCATTATAAGTATTTTGTCCATGAATATTCCGTAGGTATTGGAATTTGTAATAAACATAGAACGGGGAAAGGGTTAACCCCACCCTTATCCCGCTGTTAAACGATAATTAATGTCCGTTCAAATGTGGATATATTCAATTGTTACCTTGTCCTATTAGATTAAGCTTTTAACCCTTCGCTTGCTATTCACGTCAATATACCTACCTGTAAATTGTGCAGACCCAGATGAGACAGCTCCTGCAGGAGCTGTCTCATCAGGGTCTGCACTATTTACATGTTAATTGTGCAACCAGTGCACTCCATAGCGGTGATTGCACAGCGAAATACGTGTACACAGTGAAGATATATGTAATTATACAACTGGGCATGGGTAAAGAAGGAGAAATGTACTTTAAAATTCAGCAAGCGAAGGGTTAAGACGCTGTTAACCGAGCCTCAAACAGCTTGGATCCTGATGAGACTTCGAGTAACTCGGCGTCTCATTTGGATCCAAATTGTTTGTAAATGCGATTCAGATGGCGGATAGCCGGGTGACGGTTAGTCGGTTAACATAATAATCACATATTAACTCGCTAGCTAATGAAAACAGAACAGATACATGTATATACATGTATACTTTATAAAACATACCGGTACCCCTGTACTTGTATAAAACGTACCGGTACGTTTGTACTTGTTAACCTTTAACTTCATGAATATTCATTGCAGACTCCAGCCATTATGGAACTTAATTATTTCACACTGCTATATGAAACGAGTGAACATATACCTATGTCAAAGTAGTATAGAATCAGATTTAACCCTTTCACCGCCAATGTACCACGACAAATAGTGCAGTCCCTGATCAGGCGGCGTTTTTTCACTTTTTGTCTCAAACTCTACTATTTCTATATCTGTGCTTTATTCCTTTGAAATTTATATGTTATTATCTCATTTCTGTATTTTACCTAATGATTTAACAAACATGGTTTGCAGACGACAATTAGAAATTTGGCACCGAAAAGGTTAAACTGTTCTGTAAGTAAGACAATCTGGTCTACAGGAGCCGTCTAATATTGGTCTATTCTGATTGCAAATGTTTCAAAAGGCGTCCCTACGGAGTAATGGATTCACCCATTTACTCAATGGCTATGGGTTTTAAACCATTGTGATAAATAGAGCATTTACTCCACAGGAGCAAACGCACTATTTTCCAATTTTTTTCCAAGTTTTATTATTATTATTCTCAGTATGCATAATTACATAAACAAGAGAATACATTCTATACATTTACATCAAAGTCACGTGAACACAGAGGACAACTTTTATTCAAAAACATAAGAAAGGGACTAACAAACATTCCTATAGAATTAAACATTCAATTAAGATACTGGCCTGAACAGGTGTACGTGAACTCGCTTTATAAATCTACCTAGTCCGGCTTTGTTTTGATTGGTCAGTGACATGCCCCAGAAGTGTCGAATGTCTTTGTGTATTACGGTGTCACCTGCAGATGTATATATACACATTGTATTAATCTTTATTATAGTCTCATCACTGTACAGCAGTATAACATTAAATGCAATACGTATCACAGAACTATCATTATGTACAATGTCATTCAAATATGAATTATAAGAGACTATCACAGGTATATAATATATTACAATTTACAACCAACATTGCTACATACATAAGATGACGCACCACCGCTATTCTACTATAACCATCGCATCCCAGGATGCGTTGGTAGTTTAAACAACTTTAGAATAAAAATTGAATTCACAAAACAAGCACCTCGATGTATCTATAAGCGCATTCTTAAAACACGTCTTAAACACGGCTATCATATCAGGCCAAGTCTGGTATAAACCGAATAGCGTTGATAGTTCATACTCAGACAAGATATCATATCAGAGGAAATAAAAATCAATTAAATAATACAAAGTACATAAAACAATCCAAATAACGGACTCGCAGACTACCCACATGTACAACAAAATGTTTCTTGTCCTTAAAATATAAAAGCAGGGTTTGGCAACATGTCTCACTAAAGATTTGGTGGAGAATAAAACAAGTATCTTATCAACATCATATAGCTGTGTTACGTACGATGCGTGTCGCACTGTCTGACCTCGGTATATTTCGGACGCACTAGCACCGTGATGTTTTAATTGTTGACCCGGAGTTCTTGCACATGGTGTGGAAATGCTAGCCGGTATTTAATTACCGGTCCAAGTGTTATATAGTTCGACGTTCAAAGCGGTCCAAGTGTAATAGTTCGATGTTCAAACTCCAAAGGGGATTTAATAGTGAATGGTCAGCGAAATGTCTATTTATCATAATGATTTTAAAAAGTGATATTTACAGAAGCGTCAAAAGGTGTCAATAAGTGGGAATGGGTTAACCAGGTGCGATCGCTTTAGAAAGATAGAAATGGTCAACACAATATTGGTACGTGTAAGCAAGTTAATGGCAGAATAAATAAAAGACACGCTACCGGGGTATTTAAATAATAGTTACTAATTTGTAAAACTAATGTTACTATGCACTTTATAAGTAGATAGTGTATATGTGGGTTCCTGTAGTTTGGTCAAGGCCCAAACTGGAGGACTGCAAATATACAGTTGAACTTCGATATCTCGAAATCGGGTAACTTAAGTTTCGAGATACCTCGAAGTAAAAGTTAGTTCCTTCCAAAAGTTACATTACAGAATTGTTCTAAATTATATCTCTGCGCCTATGTAGAAACACACATAACAACTTAATGCAGGCCGAAAGTAATGCTGAAAGCTCCTAATGGAGCATTCAGCATTACTTTAGACCTGCATTAAACTGTGAACTTGAGAAATTGCTCAAATTCAACATCGGATGACTCGAACCTCTGTTATCTCGAAGTAATTTGTATGGTCTCTTGAAGTTCGAGGTATAGAATTTCAACTGTTTATATGAATCAACATAAATGTCTTTTAAAGCAGGTGGTTGCTTAATGCAGGATGAAAGTTATGCAGAAAGCTCATATAAAAGTTTTCTGCATTACTTTCGTCATTCATTAAAGGCCACCTACTCGTAACTTTAGACACACGTGTTAATCATAAAGTGGTTTATTTTGTGGGGTTCTATTGTATATAATTTAAACATTCTCAAACAGTTTGACTCGGCATCTCATCAGGGTCCACTCTGTTTGGCACTTGACCAGTAGTGTCTCGAACGCTTGAACAAACTGGGAGTAAATAAAACTTACATCAAAACCAGTGTTTTGCCCGTACAGTTTGTAACAAAGGGCGTACTGAAAATCGATATCAATCAAAACTAATAATAAAATAGAATTGTTTTTGATACAAAAACTGATGTCTCCCCAAGTACGTGGACAATTTTTTCCAAAGTCCAATAACACTGCAGAAAATCATCAAACAGGAAAAGGAATAAGTTATGCACAACTAGGCATCGTGCTGATCAATCCTATGAAGTTTCATAAAAATCCGACCAAAGATTTTGGAGAAATCCCGCAGACAAAAGTTTCCATGAAAAAAATTCAAAGTCAAATATCTCTGCAGAAAACATACACATCTAGGCATAGAGCTGATGAACCCTATTAAGTTTTTTTTTAAAATTCAATCAAATGTTTTAGAGAAACTGTGCGGACCAAATTTCCCATGTAAAAAAATCAGTGTCCCATAACTCTGCAGAAATTCATCCAACTGGAACAGGTATAATATACACACAACTAGGCATGATGCTTATTAATCCTATGCAATTTATTAAATATCCAATTAAAGGTTTTGGAGAAACCCTGAGACAAAATTTCCATGTAAAAATTCAAAGTCCACTAACTCTGCAGAAAATCAAGGGCAATAACTCCAATATTATTAAAGCCAGAGTTATGAAATTTGTGCATAACACTTTCTTCCATCATGCTCTTTCAATAAATAAAATGTCATTCCAATAGCTTCATAAGAACAGGAGTGATCGGACAAAACAATGTAACAAAAGGCAATAACTCCAAAAGTATCGAAGCCAGAGTTTTGACCCTTATACATGACACGTTCTCTCATCATGCTCTTTCCATGTATGAAGTTTCAATCAAATGTTATGAGCCATATAGGAGTTATCGTCCGTACAAGAAAGTGTCAATAATTGACATTGAATTGTGACCATGACCTTGAATTGTGACCTTGACCGTTGACTCATGTGCATGAATCCTGCTGTCTGCACATCGGCTTGTTTAGGAGAACATTTGTGCCACAGCATTTTGCAACCCTTGCAAGGGTTATACAGATGTGGAACAGACATGAAAATTAGGGCTAAAACATTTGTCTTTGAATTGTGACGTTTGAAGAATGTGCCTGAATCCTGTTGTCCTCACATCGGCTTGTTATGGAGAACATTTGTGCCACGGCATTTTGAAATTCTTCCAAGGGTTTAGAAGATATGGAGCGGACACGAAGGGTGTGGCTAAAACATTTGACCTTGAATTGTGACCTTAATTGACCTTTGACCACGTGTCTGAATCGAACGCTCTGCACATCGTCTTGTTGAGTCGACCAAAAACAATATGCCTCCCCCCATTATAAATGGGGGAGACATAATTTAGCATAGTTATACTTATGATAATAATGAACTTGAACAAAAATAACCCTAAACAGACAAAAACAAAAAAAACAAAAAACAAACACCTTAATTTAAGAAATCTCATTTTACCGGTTCCGTAGAGGGCGACAGGAAGGTAAAATAAGTTCCAAACAAATATTAAATTCCGCAGGGACATTTCTACATAACTTTTGTCTTGCATTAAGCTATACCACCTGTGTTAACCAATTAAGGATGTGACTTCTTTTCAATTGTCGCTTTTACTGTATAATTAAATGCGTGTGAAAATAAATGGGTCATGTTCTGTTTAATTCATAGTAGTAACTATAGTACCCTTTAATATATGATGTGGACAAAGAAGAATGGTCAAATATATTGGAGCATGGAGGAAACATTGACTGCATGTATTTAGATTTCGCCAAAGCGTTTGATACAGTTCCACACCAGCGCTTAACCCTTTCCCTCATATAAACGTGTTTTCACGCATCTGCAAACAGAGTAGACCCAGACCAGACGGCTCCTAGAGGAGCCGTCTGATCAGGGTCTGCTCTGTTTGCTAATAGAATTTGTTAAATCTGTTTATTTGCTTTCTAAAATGTCTACAATATTCCACCTTCCATATTCCTTTATAACTAGTTTGTTAATGAATATTCAGTAGGTGTTGAAATTTGGCCTAAATACAGAACAGGGAAAGGGTTAATTAGGAAACTGCAGGCATATGGTATTAGAGGCCAAATTCTTAGATGGGTCGAATCCTTTCTAAATAATCGACAACAACAAGTGCGTGTAGGGGCATCCTGCTCTGATTGGGTCGAGGTCAAAAGTGGAATACCTCAGGGTAGCGTTTTAGGACCGGTACTTTTTAGGGTTTCGGCTTTTGCCGAAATCCTTATAAAATGGATTGCGACTCAAACTATGGCGGAAAACCCTATTGCACGAGCGCTACCTAGCGGGAATCCCCCTAAGAGAATACGCGCATGTGCAGTGCTTGGCTTACAATCCGGTTCCGGAATCTTACAAAATATTTATAATGAAATATGGAAGGTGGATCCATTAGCAACAGAGCAGACCCTGAATCTATGGTAACGAGCTGTCTGATCTGGGTCGAATCTATTTGCAGATGCATGAAAACAAGTTTATATGGGGGAAATTAAGGGTTAAATAGACTTCTTCTGTTCTGTACGTTCTTTACAGTATAAAGGTTACAGCGCACTGGTGGTCAGTAGTGCAGGGCAACTGTTACATCATGCTAAAATCTCTAGAGGTCATACGCTTAACTCTTTGCACGCAAGCGGCGAAACTGCGATTACCTATGCAAACAGTTTGGATCCAGATGAGAGGCCACATAATTCTGCGTCTCATCAGGATCCAAACTGTTTGTCATTTTGATCATATTTTTGCATAAAATGAAAGAAAGTTTATTGAAGAATTGACGCAGACGTCAATTGTTGCAAGCGAAACATCACTCAGCATTGTAAGGATTAAGCAAGCTGTTATCTAAAGTTGCAAAAATGTTTCCA
The DNA here is from genome assembly GCA_963576725.1 of Azorinus chamasolen. Lineage (NCBI taxonomy): Eukaryota > Metazoa > Mollusca > Bivalvia > Cardiida > Solecurtidae > Azorinus > Azorinus chamasolen. Next base: position 67,664,356 of record OY755248.1, read on the forward strand.
AACTGACTTATTCAGCTGTACAAACTGGTAGAGATGCTAGAACACTAAACCTTTCCTTCATATAATGTTTTTCACGCGTTTGTAAACAGAGTAGACCCAGATCTGATTACTCCTATAGGAGTCGTCCGATCAGGATATGCTCTGTTGGCTAATGGAAGTTAAAAGATCTTTTTCTTTCCTTTCTTAAATTGCTACTCATTTCCACTTTTCATGTTTCATATAATGAAACATGAAAAGTGGAAATAAGTAGCCATTATTTTGTTCATGAATATTCAGTAGGTATTGAAATTGGAATAAACATAGAACAGGAATCAAGTTTCTTACATGGATCCGTGGTTTTGACGGGATTCGAACCAAGGACCTAGAGATTTAAACGCTACAAAGGTGTGAAAAGCAACAACGACTAGTGAACGTACATACTTAATATGCAAATTATACAGACCCATTTTTCATGAAATCTCCAAGTATAAAATGAATAGATTTTACCAATGGCCTACTGTCAATCCAAACGCCTTTGTTCAAACAGCATGGTGTCTTTTAACAACAGAAGTCCGACATAAGGTCGTCGGATTCTGAAAGTTCCATACCCTTCCTGTGGTATTTACAAAAGTCCGATATGTTGTCGGATTCTGAGTTAAATGCCCCTTTTGCCTAGTCACTTATGCCCTTTGCAAACAGAGGAGACCCAGGTAAGAAGGCTCATAGAGAAGTACATGAAATGGACACATAACCGAAAAGAATTATTTGATTATTACAGCCACGGTTGATATTTCCATACACTTTCAACATTTTGTGAACTACTATGAAATATCGAACATCAATGGTACTATGTTTTTACAAACTGACTTATTCAGCTGTACAAACTGGTAGAGAGGAGAGACTGGGTGCTAGAACACTTAACCTTTCCTTCATATAAATGCTTTCCACGCGTTTGTAAACAGAGTAGATCAAGATCTGATTACTCCTATAGAAGTCGTCTGATCAGGGTCTGCTCTGTTGGCTAATGGAATTTGAAAGATCTTTTTCTTTACTTTCTTAAATGGCTAATTATTTCCACTTTTCATGTTTCATTATAACTACTTTGTTAATGAATATTCAGTAGGTATTGAAATTTGGAATAAACATAGAACAGGAATCAAGTTTCTTACATGGATCCGTTCCATTTGCGCTCTGTGTCTATATACATGTACTTTTTTAAACTATTGTTTTTGTTGATGTAATTATTGTTCAAATTCTCAGGGATTTTTTTATAGTCAGTTTGAACTGTGCAGTAATTCCTTTTGAAACAAACTAAGATTTCAAATATTATGCAGGTTATCGTGACCTAATTGCCAGTTGTACATTGTGTGTGTCGGTTTGTGATCAGGATCCTAGATGTTTGACAATTTTAAAATAAAACCATGCAAAGCATAGACTAATTGAATCTAAATAATTATATATGCAATACACAAAATAATGAGCAGGTGACAATTTTAAATTGAACATGGTACTTCGAATTCATAGTTGTCCTAGCACAAAGTCTGGATCCTGCCTCTAAGTTTCATCGAAATGCATACTATTGACACCAGGACTGTATGTTAATATAGCATAATGCTTTAAAAAGTCCATAACAAGTTTGAAGAGGCATGCTTATGTTTTCTAGTTTGTTTACTTTAAAATGTATTTAGAGAAAAGAATATCAAAAAAGATAAAGAATAAAAAATATTAGAATCTTTTTTCTATTTGCGTTTGGTTGTGACGGGATTCAAACCAGGGACCTAGAGATTCATAGACGCAGCTCTTTCCCCTCGGCCACCGCTTGGGTCCCAATATATAAGTGTTACATGGTTCTATTTAAACGCTACAAAGGTGTGAAAAGCAACAACGACTAGTGAACGTACATACTTAATATGCAAATTATACAGACCCATTTTTCATGAAATCTCCAAGTATAAAATGAATAGATTTTACCAATGACCTACTGTCAATCCAAACGCCTTTGTTCAAACAGCATGGTGTCTTTTTACAACAGAAGTCCGACATAAGGTCGTCGGATTCTGAAAGTTCCATACCCTTCCTGTGGTATTTACAAAAGTCCGGTATGTTGTTGTCGGATTCTGAGTTAAATGCCCCTTTTGCCTAGTCACTTATGCCCTTTGCAAACAGAGGAGACCCAGGTAAGAAGGCGTATAAAGAAGTACATGAAATGGACACATAACCGAAAAGAATTATTTGATTATTACAGCCACGGTTGATATTTCCATACACTTTCAACATTTTGTGAACTACTATGAAATATCGAACATCAATGGTACTATTTCTAGGGTAGATCAAAATTCAAATGCAGAAATTCGATTCCATTGCGACATTACAATGTTTCCTGATGAATTTAATCAATGGTCGTGCGACGTTGTTGCTAAGATCTGGTTTGAAAGAAATAGAATTTCAAAAATACATGTACGGTAAAACCCCTCTAAACCAGACTTTAAATTCAGTATAAATATCAGTCTTGGAGACAGATGGCAGCTTAATACAAGATGAAAATAATGCAGAAAGTTCCTCGGCATGACTTTCACCCTGCATTAAGCAGCCAGCTGCCTAAAAAGTTTCTAAATTCTTATCTACTAGAAGTCGGGTTAAGAGGGGTTTTACTGTATTGTAAAAGGTGACAAATCTATACTTTTGAATGTATTTCAGAGATTTACAAGTGATACCCTAATTACCCTGTGTATTTTGACAAACACACTTATGCAAATAGTGCAGACCCAGATCAAACACCTCCTTAAAGGGCCCGTTTGAAGGGTTTTCACTATTTGCTACCATGTCTGTTTAATCTAAAGTTGCAAAGATGTTTCCAAACTGACTTATTCAGCTGTACAAACTGGTAGAGAGGAGAGACTGGGTGCTAGAACACTTAACCCTTTCCTTCATATAAATGCTTTCCACGCGTTTGTAAACAGAGTAGACCAAGATCTGATTACTCCTATAGAAGTCGTCTGATCAGGGTCTGCTCTGTTGGCTAATGGAATTTGAAAGATCTTTTTCTTTACTTTCTTAAATGGCTAATTATTTCCACTTTTCATGTTTCATTATAACTACTTTGTTAATGAATATTCAGTAGGTATTGAAATTTGGAATAAACATAGAACAGGAATCAAGTTTCTTACATGGATCCGTTCCATTTGCGCTCTGTGTCTATATACATGTACATTTTTAAACTATTGTTTTTGTTGATGTAATTATTGTTCAAATTCTCAGGGATTTTTTATAGTCAGTTTGAACTGTGCAGTAATTCCTTTTGAAACAAACTAAGTTTTCAAATATTATGCAGGTTATCGTGACCTAATTGCCAGTTGTACATTGTGTGTGTCGGTTTGTGATCAGGATCCTAGATGTTTGACAATTTTAAAATAAAACCATGCAAAGCATAGACTAATTGAATCTAAATAATTATATATGCAATACACAAAATAATGAGCAGGTGACAATTTTAAATTGAACATGGTACTTCCGAATTCATAGTTGTCCTAGCACAAAGTCTGGATCCTGCCTCTAAGTTTCATCGAAATGCATACTATTGACACCAGGACTGTATGTTAATATAGCATAATGCTTTAAAAAGTCCATAACAAGTTTGAAGAGGCATGCTTATGTTTTCTAGTTTGTTTACTTTAAAATGTATTTAGAGAAAAGAATATCAAAAAAGATAAAGAATAAAAAATATTAGAATCTTTTTTCTATTTGCGTTTGGTTGTGACGGGATTCGAACCAGGGACCTAGAGATTCATAGAGGCAGCTCTTTCCCCTCGGCCACCGCTTGGGTCCCAATATATAAGTGTTACATGGTTCTATTTAAACGCTACAAAGGTGTGAAAAGCAACAACGACTAGTGAACGTACATACTTAATATGCAAATTATACAGACCCATTTTTCATGAAATCTCCAAGTATAAAATGAATAGATTTTACCAATGACCTACTGTCAATCCAAACGCCTTTGTTCAAACAGCATGGTGTCTTTTTACAACAGAAGTCCGACATAAGGTCGTCGGATTCTGAAAGTTCCATACCCTTCCTGTGGTATTTACAAAAGTCCGGTATGTTGTTGTCGGATTCTGAGTTAAATGCCCCTTTTGCCTAGTCACTTATGCCCTTTGCAAACAGAGGAGACCCAGGTAAGAAGGCTTATAAAGAAGTACATGAAATGGACACATAACCGAAAAGAATTATTTGATTATTACAGCCACGGTTGATATTTCCATACACTTTCAACATTTTGTGAACTACTATGAAATATCGAACATCAATGGTACTATTTCTAGGGTAGATCAAAATTCAAATGCAGAAATTCGATTCCATTGCGACATTACAATGTTTCCTGATGAATTTAATCAATGGTCGTGCGACGTTGTTGCTAAGATCTGGTTTGAAAGAAATAGAATTTCAAAAATACATGTACGGTAAACCCCCTCTAAACCAGACTTTAAATTCAGTATAAATATCAGTCTTGGAGACAGATGGCAGCTTAATACAAGATGAAAATAATGCAGAAAGTTTCTCGGCATGACTTTCACCCTGCATTAAGCAGCCAGCTGCCTAAAAAGTTTCTAAATTCTTATCTACTAGAAGTCGGGTTAAGAGGGGTTTTACTGTATTGTAAAAGGTGACAAATCTATACTTTTGAATGTATTTCAGAGATTTACAAGTGATACCCTAATTACCCTGGGTATTTTGACAAACACACTTATGCAAATAGTGCAGACCCAGATCAAACACCTCCTTAAAGGGCCCGTTTGAAGGGTTTTCACTATTTGCTACCATGTCTGTTTAATCTACAGTTGCAAAGATGTTTCCAAACTGACTTATTCAGCTGTACAAACTGGTAGAGAGGAGAGACTGGGTGCTAGAACACTTAACCCTTTCCTTCATATAAATGCTTTCCACGCGTTTGTAAACAGAGTAGACCAAGATCTGATTACTCCTATAGAAGTCGTCTGATCAGGGTCTGCTCTGTTGGCTAATGGAATTTGAAAGATCTTTTTCTTTACTTTCTTAAATGGCTAATTATTTCCACTTTTCATGTTTCATTATAACTACTTTGTTAATGAATATTCAGTAGGTATTGAAATTTGGAATAAACATAGAACAGGAATCAAGTTTCTTACATGGATCCGTTCCATTTGCGCTCTGTGTCTATATACATGTACATTTTTAAACTATTGTTTTTGTTGATGTAATTATTGTTCAAATTCTCAGGGATTTTTTATAGTCAGTTTGAACTGTGCAGTAATTCCTTTTGAAACAAACTAAGTTTTCAAATATTATGCAGGTTATCGTGACCTAATTGCCAGTTGTACATTGTGTGTGTCGGTTTGTGATCAGGATCCTAGATGTTTGACAATTTTAAAATAAAACCATGCAAAGCATAGACTAATTGAATCTAAATAATTATATATGCAATACACAAAATAATGAGCAGGTGACAATTTTAAATTGAACATGGTACTTTCGAATTCATAGTTGTCCTAGCACAAAGTCTGGATCCTGCCTCTAAGTTTCATCGAAATACATACTATTGACACCAGGACTGTATGTTAATATAGCATAATGCTTTAAAAAGTCCATAACAAGTTTGAAGAGGCATGCTTATGTTTTCTAGTTTGTTTACTTTAAAATGTATTTAGAGAAAAGAATATCAAAAAAGATAAAGAATAAAAAATATTAGAATCTTTTTTCTATTTGCGTTTGGTTGTGACGGGATTCGAACCAGGGACCTAGAGATTCATAGAGGCAGCTCTTTCCCCTCGGCCACCGCTTGGGTCCCAATATATAAGTGTTACATGGTTCTATTTAAACGCTACAAAGGTGTGAAAAGCAACAACGACTAGTGAACGTACATACTTAATATGCAAATTATACAGACCCATTTTTCATGAAATCTCCAAGTATAAAATGAATAGATTTTACCAATGACCTACTGTCAATCCAAACGCCTTTGTTCAAACAGCATGGTGTCTTTTTACAATAGAAGTCCGACATAAGGTCGTCGGATTCTGAAAGTTCCATACCCTTCCTGTGGTATTTACAAAAGTCCGATATGTTGTCGGATTCTGAGTTAAATGCCCCTTTTGCCTAGTCACTTATGCCCTTTGCAAACAGAGGAGACCCAGGTAAGAAGGCTCATAGAGAAGTACATGAAATGGACACATAACCGAAAAGAATTATTTGATTATTACAGCCACGGTTGATATTTCGATACACTTTCAACATTTTGTGAACTACTATGAAATATCGAACATCAATGGTACTATTTCTAGGGTAGATCAAAATTCAAATGCAGAAATTCGATTCCATTGCGACATTACAATGTTTCCTGATGAATTTAATCAATGATCGTGCGACGTTGTTGCTAAGATCTGGTTTGAAAGAAATAGAATTTCAAAAATACATGTACGGTAAAACCCCTCTAAACCAGACTTTAAATTCAGTATAAATATCAGTCTTGGAGACAGATGGCAGCTTAATACAGGCTGAAAATAATGCAGAAAGCTCCTCGGCATGACTTTCATCCTGCATTAAGCAGCCAGCTGCCTAAAAAGTTTCTAAATTCTTATCTACTAGAAGTCGGGTTAAGAGGGGTTTTACTGTATTGTAAAAGGTGACAAATCTATACTTTTGAATGTATTTCAGAGATTTACAAGTGATACCCTAATTACCCTGGGTATTTTGACAAACACACTTATGCAAATAGTGCAGACCCAGATCAAACACCTCCTTAATGGGCCCGTTTGAAGGGTTTTCACTATTTGCTACCATGTCTGTTTAATCTAAAGTTGCAAAGATGTTTCCAAACTGACTTATTCAGCTGTACAAACTGGTAGAGAGGAGAGACTGGGTGCTAGAACACTTAACCCTTTCCTTCATATAAATGTTTTTCACGCGTTTGTAAACAGAGTAGACCCAGATCTGATTACTCCTATAGAAGTCGTCTGATCAGGGTCTGCTCTTGTGGCTAATGGAATTTGAAAGATCTTTTTCTTTACTTTCTTAAATGGCTAATAATTTCCACTTTTCATGTTTCATTATAACTACTTTGTTCATGAATATTCAGTAGGTATTGAAATTTGGAATAAACATAGAACAAATTCTCAGGGATTTTTTATAGTCAGTTTGAACTGTGCAGTAATTCCTTTTGAAACAAACTAAGTTTTCAAATATTATGCAGGTTATCGTGACCTTATTGCCAGTTGTACATTGTGTGTGTCGGTTTGTGATCAGGATCCTAGATGTTTGACAATTTTAAAATAAAACCATGCAAATCATAGACTAATTGAATCTAAATAATTATATATGCAATACACAAAATAATGAGCAGGTGACAATTTTAAATTGAACATGGTACTTTCGAATTCATAGTTGTCCTAGCACAAAGTCTGGATCCTGCCTCTACGTTTCATCGAAATGCATACTATTGACACCGGGACTGTATGTTAATATAGCATAATGCTTTAAAAAGTCCATAACAGGTTTCAAGAGGCATGCTTATGTTTTCTAGTTTGTTTGCTTTAAAATGTATTTGGAGAAAAGAATATAAAAAAAGATAAAGAATAAAAAATATATTAGAATCTTTTTTGGTTTTTAGGTGATTCGAACCAAGGACCTAGAGATTGATAGACGCAGCTCTTTCCCCTCGGCCACCGCTTGGGTCCCAATATATAAGTTTTACATGGTTCTATTTAAACGCTACAAATGTGTGAAAAGCAACAACGACTAGTGAACGTACATACTTAATATGCAAATTATACAGACCCATTTTTCAGGAAATCTCAAAGTATAAAATGAATAGATTTTACCAATGACCTACTGTCAATCCAAACGCCTTTGTTCAAACAGCATGGTGTCTTTTTACAACAGAAGTCCGACATAAGGTCGTCGGATTCTGAAAGTTCCATACCCTTCCTGTGGTATTTACAAAAGTCCGATATATTGTTGTCGGATTCTGAGTTAAATGCCCCTTTTGCCTACACACTTATATATATAGGCTACTCTTTCTTTCTTTTTTTCTTTACTTTCTTAAATGGCTACTAATTGCCACTTTTCATATTTCATTGTAACTATTTTGTCCATAAATATTCAGTATGTATTGAAATTTGGAATAAACATAGAACAGGGAAAGGGTTAAGGAAATTAGGGTTTTTATAAATCAGACATTTCTTGCATGTGTTTGGTACTGACCAAGTAATGGTCAGAATCATCCGGGGTCCAGTCTAGACCTACAGTGTTCTCATTCAACGATAATGGTGAAATCATTAATTCTATTATGCTAAGTACGACTTGACTTGACCCTTACTTTCAAATAACGGAGTGATGGCTCTTTACTACATAAACTATCAATTTTGGCTCTATTGGCACAAAGTGGCAAGATGAGCTATTGGAATCGCCCTGTATGTGACATGTTCATAAAACAATTCTTTAAATGTCTTCCAAACTACTGACATGGTTTTCAGAAAAATCCACAGCAAAAAATCAATATGATATATATTATGTCCGAAACCTTCAGTACTGTCAGTACTTTGATTTTAATTTATATCAATGACCTCCCGAGTGTAGTAGAAAATATAGTTAAATTGTTTGCGGACGATACGAACATTTACAGAAAAATCAGCTGTGACAAAGATACAGACACCCTACAGAGAGATCTCGACAGCTTGGAGGAATGGTCGAACACCTGGCAGTTACGTTTTAACGCGGCGAAGTGCAAATGCATGCATCTCGGTAAAGACAACATGCACCATCAATACAGTATGGACAATACTCCCATTGAAAATGTCACCTGTGAAAAAGACTTAGGTGTTACTTTTGACCCAGAATTGAAGTTTAATGAGCATATAGCACTTAAAGTTAAGAAAGCAAATCAAGCAGTAGGAATGATAAGGAAAACTTTTACATCAAAGACCTATGATAAAACATGTTTTATCATAGGTCTTTGTTTACATGTATGGATCCTGACAGCTTCACTCCCCTCTACAAGAGTCTGGTAAGGCCACATTTGGAGGATGCCAGCGTAATCTGGTCACCCACTTACAAAAAGGATGTTATTGCTGTTGAAAATGTTCAGCGCCGAGCAACAAAAATGGTCACAGGTCTAAAAGACATGACATATGAGGAATGGATAGGCTTAGAACTCTAGCCCTGGATTCCTACTCTTCACTACCGACGACATCGGGCGGATATTATCAAACTTTTTAAATTAATGAAAGAGTATGACAATATTTCCTTAGATAACATAAAAATGACTTCTAATGTATGTAGAGGACATAGATTTAAATTAGTCAAAAGCCATATACGTTTTAGAAATCTGTTTATCTTCTAGATGAATAATAGATCTATACATTATTATATAAAATGGCAGTGGCTATTCGTACGGTACAGTCCGAGCCGCTATTCGTACGGAAGTTCCGTACGAATAGAAATAAGTACCGTGTACGCTATTCGTACGGGAGTTATTCAATTGTTTTATTCAATAAAGATAGTTATTATTTTAAATCGTTTGTGTTACTTTAATCCGGGTCGACTAATTAAGTCAGTTTGCAAATGAGGTCATTGATCTACAGTGCGATCTTTAATTATTTGTAATTAATTGGCTTAAAGGTTTAAAACGGATTTAAACTTTTAAAATGCATTATTTCCTTGACAAACAACTCCGATTTATCAAAGATATGATTATTGATTTGAAGTAGCTTTCGGCTCCTTAATTTACTAGTTAATGTAGGTGCATAATCTCTAAAATTCCTGAGAATTTGAGTAATCTATTGCTCTTGTATATAAGCCTCATGTATAATGGAATCTTTGTCAGCTGTAACTTAACGCTCTATATTAAATCATTAAAACATGAGCTGGATAATAATTTTATTATCAATATTAATAAAAGTAATAATAATAATGATGGTATTTTCATACATAGTGTCACGAAGTAAATACTGTATTTACTTCGTGATAGTGTATGCTCAAATGTGCATTCATACTAAACTCTGACATTCGTGACCAGTTAGGCGCTATTATTTTATTTCTTTTTTGTCCTTTGCGCTCTTTTCGCCCAAAAATCCTCTTATCGTATATTAACTATGCCCCCCCCCCCCCCGCCATTTTGATAGGCAACACGAGCTCTTACCATGTAAACAATGGTCGTGTCATGCTGGGTGAAGGGTTGTACTAACCGAGCCAGTCGACATATAAAGAGAAGCTTTTACTACATTCCTAAAATTCGAGTTCACGAAGGGGATCAAACTTACGAGCTCAGCAAAGAAAGGCGCCAAATATGGCTCGAAAACATCGGCAGGAAAGAAAACCCAACAATGGCGTCACGAATTTGCTCGGACCACTTTGTTTCCGGTATTTTATTCTCAAAATTATATTCATTTATCATTGACGAAAATTAACATCATTTTAACGTTATAAACGTTGGTATGATGTTATCGAGCCCCTGTATTACTTCACTCATTATTCGTCCCAAATGTCACTCGAAGGATTATGGTGGTTTCGTCAAACTACCGGTTCGTCAAACTGGACTTTATGAACAAAAGTGGTAGTGGTTTCGTCAAACTGTTAATAATGCATACTAATTATTACCGTGAGGTGATTTAGCCATTATTTATTTGGAAGTGATATAAATTGTGGCACAAATTTGTTGGTAATTTGTTATTTATTGATTAATTAATAATAATAATTATTTGATAGATTTTAGTGTACTTGTTTTAATGGCGAGTGCAATCATTTATTTCATTTATAAATTTTATACCGTCTTTTATTTTATTGAAATCTTAAATGGTAAATATGATGACGATATTATTATTGTTGTTGTTACATGAAATTATTATCATGATGTCTAAATCCTGAGCTGTAGGAAAGGCTATTTTAACCATTTAAACCCCAGAAACACGTACAGTAAACCCTCTCTATAACGGCCACTAAATTGTGTTAATTAGTTGGTATCTAGGGCAGGTGGCTGCTTAAAACTAGGTGAAAGTAAAACAGAACGTTCCTATAGGAGCGTTCTGTTTTACTTTCACCTCGCTTTAAGCAGCCACCTGCCTTTAACACAAAATACTTGCTGTAATTTAGTGGCCGTTATAGAGAGGTTTTACTGTATATTTTTGCGTGACGTACAATTAGTATACCCAGTAACTAAATAGAGTAGGCTACATTTGTCCAATACATACGATGTAAACCAGATAAGAGTTGATAAGGTGATAATCCAATCAAGTACAGCTATCATTAATAATTTTGTCCATAATTCAATCAAATGATGTCATTGATTTACAGTGCTACCTTTAATTATGTGTAATCAGAAGGTTAAAGCGTATCATAAATTCCTATAAATCATGCATACTTTAGTTGCTTATCTCATTCTCTGTATATTAATTTTTAAATTTATATGTCTGTTATTATATATTCCGTCATGACTGAGAGCGCCTTGATCATTGTGGTATGTTCTGGATGCAGTTGAATATTGCAAGCAGTATTCAGCTGTAACTAAGCGGTATCTATTAAATCATTCATTATGAATCTGTTTAGTTCATGAGATGTAAATGAAGTCCAAAGAAAATGAGCTGATAACCATATTGGAACCAATAGTAAACCGTTGAAATTTCAACATATGCCACAGTTGACAAAATCTTAATGTTTTCTTGCTGAAATAAAAAGAAAAGTATAAGAAAATACATGGTTTATTTGATAAAAACATGTAGTGTCGTTGACTACGTTAAGAATAGGGTACGGCCGTATGATATCTATTATTACGGAACTTCCGTAAGAATAGCGGCTGAGTCTATTATTACGGTACCGTAAGAATGGTCACTGCCTTTCAAAATATAGGTAGTAGATTAATTAATGCCAAAAGGTGATTGTATCCTGTATACATATGGCTAAGACTTGTTTGCTTGCAGATATTACAAAAACAGATTTCAGAAAGTAGATAAATATGTCCTTGTCTATTATAGGTAAGCCTTCAGTCCTCTATGACAGAGCAAATGTGGACTGGGCTCCAACACTTCAGCTGACAGATGCCAAGCCCAAAAGGAAGACTAAACAAGTTAAAGAAACAACTAGGTATTGCCATGGAAAGAACTATTTAAGCATTGCATGCTAAATACTTATTATTGTCAGTTCCAATTCTGAATTTTTGTTTGATGTCTCTTCAGAAAGGCACACAGAGTGACAGAGTCTCCGAAGTGTCAAAGACGTTCGATCCTAATGTAACACTAGCATACAAAGACTTAACCCTTTACTCCATAAGTACATGTATTCATGAAAGAAATAATGACATCATGAATATTAATTAGATTAATTGTTATAATAGCACATGAACTTGATGATGAAAACAGGAAGTTTTGCCCATGGTAGAAACTGTAGAATCAAATTTATATTATATCATATGCACACAGAGTAGACCCAGTTCAGACGGCTCCTACAGAAGTCGTCTGATCTGGGTTTACTCTGTTTGCAAAGGTGTAGAAAGGCATATAAGTTATGGAGTAAAGTGTTAAAATCCTTTCCTTCATACTAACGTGTGTTCCTTTCCTTTGTACAAACACCTTTTCATGCCAGCCCCAGTTCAAACACCTTCTGTAGAAGCTGTCTGATCATGGTCTGGTGTGTTTGGTTATGAATTTAAAATATATCAAACTCTTGAGTTTATACCAATACCAAAAGTTCATATGCAATTATAAAAAATCAGCTAATAAATATTCATGTTGTCATTATTTTTAACATGACTATTCAACAGGGAAATGTTTAACCCTTTCCCTCATATAAACATGTTTTCACGTATTTGCAAACAGAGATGACCAAGATCAGACGGCTCCTAGAGGAGCTGTCTGATCAAGGTCTGCTCTATTTGCCAATGAAATTTGATAAATCTGTTTCTTTAGTTTCTAAAATGGCTACAATGTTCTAACTTCAGTATTTCATTATAACTATTTTGTTCATGAATATTCAGTAGGTATTGAAATTTGGAATAAACGTAGAACAGGGAAAGGGTTAATATACCAGAACATGTATGCAAATGTTATTATAAAAAAAATAGACAGGAAATTCATATTTCATTGGCAGACCAATTTCAACATTATGACTGATTTGTGATGACCTATCCAAACAGTAAGAACCCAGATATGATGTTGAGTAACTTGCTACTCATTAGGATTTAAAAAAAAAAGTACCTAGTTATAGTCTCCTATCAGTCCGAAGGACCACAAGGCCGACTGTACATTTACTCCCCTGGTCATATGCCTACAATGTTCAGCACTGCTAACATATGACCCAATCATGCAGCTGCAGTACTGGCTAGTGACCCTCACAGGTACCAATTTTAACCCCTGTGTGGAGAGGAGGTGCGAGTAATTCCACAAGACCACAGCACACCACATTTACATGCTTCGACACTCTGACAGTTTTTGTGTCACCTGCTGAGAAGCAGTGTGTCACATAGGGATCACTTTTCTATTGTCTGTCTGTCCATCTATCTGTCTGTCAATCACATGTTGCAAGGTTGAGATTTTAGGGTCAGCCTCATCGGCAGGTGACACATGGTCTGTGAACATTGAACATTGATTTTATGATTATCATTGAAACAGACCATAGAGTTTGCAAATAAAGTATTTAATGTTGTATTGTTTATAGTCTAGCCAGTACAAGTTTTGATTTAACCTTTTCAACACTCCCAATTTTTTCAATGGAATAGCCAATCAGCGTTTAACTAGTGTCCACTCAATGTGAAAGGCTTAATACATTCCCTCTTAGGAACACATTTTGTTGCCTCTGTAAAAGTCACATTTTGAAGCCATTGTGATAAATAGAGCATTTGCTCCATAGGAGCAAATGCTCTATTTATCAATGGTTTCAAAACTAAAATTCTCCTTTTCTATATAGTTAATGTTCCTTTTTGGTAGATTTATTCAAAGAGGTTGGGTCTCAAAATAGTCTAGGAGGGAAATGAGTTAAACTTGCCACATGATTTTGAACAACAAACAGAGCAAATCCTAGAGGAGCCCTCTGATCTGGATCTACACTTTTTACAAATGACTGCATGCATGTCCTGCAAAGATTTAATAATGAATCATTGAATATACTAGTGATTTTGGTTTTGTTTCCAGGAAACCAAAGGCTTTTCATGTACACTTGAAACTGGAAGTAGAGGTAGAGGATGCTGCCAGGGCACTGTTGATACTGTCTGAGTCTGGGGGATATCCTGCACCTGTCCAAGGAGGCCAAACTAGTGGGCTGTCATGAATGAACTGTGCACATCACCAGCAAAATGAATGAAAGGCATATGGTATGCACCTTGTCTTTAAGATTGCACAGCTTTAACAGGCTTTAAGAAGCAAAAAGTGCCGCCAAGGTGTTGTTTGTATATACCATAGACAAATACGATAAACATGTTGCACTTGCTTATTATGAATATTCATGTCAGAAATAATGACATAATGAATATTAATGAGATTATTATAATAGTACATGGTCACAGAAATGTTTGGCCACTGCAGAAACGGTTGGATCATATCTATTCTATATCATAAGCAAACAGAGCAGGCTGTGGTCAGATGGCTCCTACAAGAGCTCTACGGCTATTTATGGAGTTATTGTAAAGGGTTAATGTTTTACCTGATGAATATTCATACCTTTGCAGAAACTGTAGAATCTTTATAATTCCATAAGCAAAGAGAGCAGATCCTGATCAGATGGTTCCTGATCTGGGTCTACTCTGTTTTGGAAATTTGTTTATATCAGGTAAAGGGTAAACACTTAATTTTCTTTTCTCAGCAACAATTGTCCAATCCTTCTGTGGAATGAGACTGAGTGTGTTGGACTGGTTGACAATTAGTTATGCAGAGGTCCAGATAAGATGCATAAATTAAAACATTTTCAAGAATTACTTCTTTATTTTTCCATCAAACCTTATGTTGTAACCACTCTTTAGAATCTTCTCGATGAGACGGTTCTAATTAAAGAGTGGTCACAACATAGGGTTTGGTGGAGAAATTTCGATTTTAGCATTTGAGTATGCACCTTTATCGGTAGTGCTGTCTGGTGTACACTACAGAATATTTCAATCAAAAAACCATTGGAAAAGTGAAATTATTTCTTCACATATGCCAAGTAATTGTTGCTTGCAATTATTGTGATCTTCTGCAATCCTCAAAGTTGATTTGTGTTGATCAGATGCTTCTCATTCGACAATTAATTAGCGTCTCATCTGGAACCAGAATTTTGTACAAATTCATGGCTGATGAGTAAAGACTTATTCACGTTTTAAATAGTAATAATTCTGATTTATTTTCCAAAGTTTGAATCCATCTTGTAAGGATCCAAACTGGTTCATCTCAAGTTTGTATTTTGTAGAAAACAAGTGTTTTGTAGAAAACCAGTTTTATGTGGGAAAATAATTTCCCAGCATGCAAAGTCAATAAAATCATGCTGTAAATGTTACTGTGTTCTGGTTTCATTCTCGGTCAAACCTTATGAGGTAGATAATTAACCCTTTACCTGTTCTATGTTTATTTCAAATTTCAATACCTACTGTATGTTCATGGACAAAGTAGTTAAAATGAAATTTGGAAGGTGGAACATTGTAGCCATTTTAGAAACTAAAGAAATAGATCTTTCAAATTTTTCTAGCAAACAGAGCAGACCATAATTAGACGGCTCCAAAAGGATCTGGGTCTTCTCTGTTTGCAAATGCATGAAAACGTGTTTTTAAGTATGAGGGAAAGGGTTAAAATGAGCAATACTTCCACAAAAGGCACCTCCATATCCATTATTCATCAGTAGAACCAGTGACCTACCACAAGCCAACGGGAAGGCTTCCTCACATAAAAAATCCAAATGCCCATACTGGGATTCGAACCCGCAGTGGTGAGGGACTAATCGATTGTCAATCAAAGACCGTAACGGATCGGCCAAGGAGGCCCCCTGTTTTGTGTGAATATGCAGTATCTGATAAGGGTCTACAGTATATGACTCATATGGATTTGTAGCTTTTTATGTCCCCAAAACTTGCCTATAGGAGTTGTCTGATCAAAGTCTATTCTGCTTGCAAAAGATTATCATGTACAGAAGAACCTGTCTTAAATGACCATTAAAAGAGCTCTGACAGACAGGTGGTAGCTTAATGCAGGTCAAAAGTACTTTTGCATTCCATTAAGAAACAACCTACTTTTTATGACGACAGTAAAATGTATTTATAGCGGCCACTAAATTTTGTTAATTAGTTGGTATATATAAGGCAGGTGGCAGCTTAAAGCAAGGTGAAAGTAAAACAGAACCACTAAGTTGTATTTTGGAGCGTTCTGTTTTACTTTCACCTTGCTTTAAGCAGCCACCTGCCTTCAAGACAAAATACTTTATGTAATTTAGTGGCTTTTATAGAGAGGTTTTACTGTAATACTTTTAATAAATCAATGGTTACATAAGACAGGTTCTAATGTATAGGGTTATCACACTGGCAACATCATTGTGAAAATACCTGGGCAAAATTGAAGCAGTACTCATTGGATTTTTTCAAGACTTTATTTTATCAAATCTAACAGTTGTAAAGGAGAATAAAAAAGTAAAGGTAGAAAAAAGATCCATTCCCTATCACCGTTCGCTCTCCAGTGAATGTGTAGCACACCGTGGGTTGTAGAAATATTCTATATACATATATATTAGCAAATAGGAGTGACCTGTCGTTTTTATTTATAGATTTGGTTTTTTCAAAACTGTTCCATTCTATACAAAAGGGTTTTGCTTAAATTGACGAGCCAATTTCTCGTGAAGCTCGTGCAGTTAGTTAGACCCGAAGTCCGATTGCCTATATATTGTAGAGATTAAATCAAATAGTGCAATGCTTATCCCACCTAATACAATAGTGGTTTTATCCCAATCTACGGGTCATCTATAAATAAAAACGACAGCCACAGGTCATTCCTTCTTGCTAATATATATCCATCTTTACCCTGCGTATTGATTACATTTGTCAATAGTTGTTTTAACCCTTCACTCAATGAATATTCATGTAACAAATAATGACATTATGAATATTAATTAAATTAATAACTTTATAATGGCACATGAACACAGACATGGCCATGGCAGAAACTGTAGAATTATATCTACATGTATATCAATTGCATAAGCAAACAGAGCAGAACCTGATCAGACGGCTCCTACAGGAGCTGTCCGATCTGGGTCTACTCTGTTTGCAAAGGTATAGAAAGGCGTATTTATGGAGTAAAGGGTTAATTATACTGGGGGGAGAAATGCAAATCAAACCAACGTCAGAAGCCTATTAGTTCTGATGACATCTACTAGCTCAGTTATAAATTCATGCATGTTAAACATCTGCCCATTTTCAGCAGAGAGTGATACATAAGTTTGATCCTGATCACATGCTAATTCTGTCTGTGCTTCTTCTAGATTTGTTCCAAACAACTTACTTTATTAACCTATTGTGAAATTGTTTACATGCTGAGAGCTAATGACAACATCAATTAATGATTTTACAGTTTAACCCTTTACTCAATGATTAATTATGTAAGGAGTAATGACGTACCGGAGCTGTGTGATCCGGTCTGCCCTTTTTGCAAAGGCATGTAGTAACGGGTTAAAGACAACCATGAAAGACTATAATGAAAAATACAGTTGAAATTCAATATCTCGATCTTCAACGGAATGTACAAATTACTTCAACATAACAGAAGTTTGAGTCATCCGATATCCAATTCAACAATTTCTCAAGTTCAGAACTTAAGGTCTAAAGTAATGCTGAAAACTCCTGTAGGAGCTGTTAGCATTGCCTTCCACCTACATTAAGCTGTCACATGCGTAGTGATACATTTTAGAACAATTCTGTAATGTAAATTTTGGAAGGATCAAACTTTTTCTTCTGAGTTATACACAAGTTTGAGTTATCCGAGTTATACACAAGTTTGAGTTATCCGAGTTATCCACAAGTTTGAGTTATCCGAGTTATACACAAGTTTGAGTTATCCGAGTTATACACAAGTTTGAGTTACAAGTTTGAGTTATCCGAGTTATACACAAGTTTGAGTTATCCGAGTTATACATAAGTTTGAGTTATCCGAGTCCGAGATTTCAAAGTTCAACTGTACATATAAGTATATATTTGAATCCTGGCTGATATGCTAGTTGAAAATACATCATGATACAATACAAACAGTTCATATGACAGGCAGTTTGTAATGAGCCATTAAGATTTAACCCTTCTTCTGTTGTATATAAATGTAAGAAATAAGGACATCATAAATACTTATCGGTTATTTTAACTTGTGTGTGCAAAATATTTGTAATTTAACAAAATTAACATAACATCTATTTAACCCTTTCCCTCATAATCAAAACCTTTACAAACAGAGTAGACCCAGATCCTGTAGGAGCCATCTGTACAGGGTATGCTCTGTTTGCTGATGAAATTATAAAAGATCTGACTCTACAGTTTCTACCAATGCCAGATATGGTTGTTTTCTTGTGTGCATGTATATATGCCACTATTTATTCATGATATAATTTTTTCCGGCATAATTAAAGAACTTTAGTGAGCAAGCTCACATAATCCACGCTGCCACATTGTCAGAGAAAAAAAAGAAAAGTCCAACTCATACAGGCTTTTATTCATGCCAATTCTTTAAGCAAATTTGAGAAAAATTGGTCTAGAAATGAAAGTGCTAGATGAGTAGCAATGTAGCAGGATATATGGACGGACTGACTGACGGGTCAAAAACAATATACCCGTGCAACTTTGTTGCATAGGGTATAATTATTCAACAGGGAAAGGGTTAAATACCTTGTGACCATATTTTGTCTAGTCTTAACCCTTTAGTCCATTAATATGCTTTTTAACACTGTTTTGCAAACTGAAAAGACTCAAATCAGATGTAGGAGTAGTCTGATCAATGTCTATTCCATTGTTTACGAGTATTCTTGGAATAAAGGGTAAATCAATTGCCTATCCAATACATCAACGCTAACAACACAAGTGTACTTTAGTCTAGATAAAACTAGAACGATGCAAGCAACAAACAAAATGAATGATGCAAGCAAAAAACAAAATGAATGATGGGTTAGTAGCTGTGTGGTGACTGACCTAGCAAGAGTAGGGCAGACAAATAAATTAGTTGCATGTTACTAAATATAACCCCACAACCTTGCCTAAATGTGAATAGAGTTGAAGTAAAAATCTAAAAACACACACAAGTTTTGAAAACAAATGTTGGGCAGTTTGATAAGTAAGAAATAAGACCTACCCAGCTTATAAACCCAGCTCGATAAACATTAGGATATCACATTCTCTAACATATTAAACCTTTACTCTGTGAATATTCATGTACAAAATGTGTATATCAATATTAATTAGCTTAATTTTTATAATGACATATATACAAGAGAAGTTTAGGTACTGGCAGAATCTGTTATTATTCCATAAGCAAACAGAGCAGACCCTGATCAGATGGCTCCTGATCTTGGTCTATTCTGTTTGCAAAGGTGTTAAAGATATGTATTTATGGAGTGAAAGGTTAAATACCTTAGTTTATTAAACATATCGAGCCATAGTTGATTGTAATTAAATTTTGTGTTGCGTTTCAGTTTACAGAGTCAAAAATATACAGATGTCATACTGAGAATTGCATCAAGAGGAAGTGATATTCATGGCCGGTCTACACTATATCTGAATAGCCAGTGCCTACTGGAGGCATGGGACTTTCACATTCACGCATACTGGACAAGGGTCTTGACAAATGTGGTGTCGCACGTCCATTCGATGAAGAAGACAGTGGCCTTTCACTTGTTTGTTCAGAGACTTGCATAGTGGTTGGCAGGCTTGGTGGATCCAACTCAGCCTCTAGATCTGACACTGATATGTGATTAGGCCTGAACGGAGCTCTTGCTGACACCATAATGCCTCTTGGGGTTTTGGCAGAAACGACAGGTCCAGTAAGGGGCTGTTTGAAGTACTCATTGTAAGATGGGGGTGGGCCTTGAGCCATCTGTGTAGCTACAGGAGCCGCTCCAGCTGCGCCATTGTTGCGGAAGCCAAGACTTGTAAAGCTATTGTCTTTAACCTGCATACCATCAACTGGTTCATTTATGTGGTGGATATCTGAAAAGGAAAATTATTAAAGCTTTACAAACTGACTATAAGTACATACCAGAGCTCCAGATAGGATATGTGTAAATTGAAACATTTTCAATAATCACTTCTTTATTTCTGCACCAAACCCTATATTGTGACCACATTCTTTAGAATCGTCTCTTTATTTCTGCACCAAACCCTATATTATGACCATTCTTTAGAATCGTCTCAAAGAGACACTTCTAAAGAGTGGTCACAATATAAGGTTTGGTTCAGAAAAGACTATTTTTGTACTTGAGTACACATCTTTATCTGTTGCTCTGACATATCCTACATATCTTCCACTCCTTATAATGGCGTATGTACACATCAATATTCGGTATTGGTAAGAAAATGTACAGTCAGATCTATTATTCATGTATAAATATACCAATATGAAAAATTATGCAATTAAATATTCATATACACATTATTTCTAAGATGATATTTGGAAAATAGGGTTAACCCTTTCCCTGTTGCATGTTCATATAACAAATATCAAATAATGACATCAAGTATTTATTAGCTTATTTTTGTACACGGGATATTTTTTGTATTGGTAGAAATTGTAGAGTTAGATATACTTTCATTAGCAAACAGAGCAGACCCTATAGAGCCATCTAATCTGGGTCGACTCTATTTGCAAAGGCATAAAAAAAGTGTTTATATGAAGGTAAATGTTCACATGCTGCCACTTTTCATGAAAATATATCAAACATTGTAATGTCAAGTATAGTGGATCCTGACCAGAACATAATTTGTTACCCAATCCTAACCATCTGCAACAATTATCATTTGTTGGAAGAGGAATTACTAAAGGTGATTAATACCCCCACCCACTACCTTGTCACAAGATTCAATGATGTCAATACAAGAGGCAATAGCTCAATAATCCTGCTTATGAAAAGTACAAGAGGGAAATAACTCCCTCAAAAATTAATTTAGAGTAACAACCCTTGTTGACTGCACATCCTCTTATCACCCTCTATGCATATATTAAGTTTCACAGTTGTGTCTATAATCATTAAGGAGTAATGCTCCGGACAAACATCCAGATGTATGGAAGACGGACAGACGGACATGCGCGATTCCAATATAGCCCTCACTTCTTTAGAAGTGGTTGTATAATAAGTTGGTTAGTAATTCAGTTACTTTTGTGCAAGTATGCTTTCAAGAAACTATGTTATGTATGAAAACATTTTGTACAATTCCACATGATTCTCACAGTGCTCACACCACAATTCACACCAAGTAAGAATTTCCACAAAGTTCTGTGAGTTGAACATGACTGCAGCCATGCTGATCAGGATGTGTATTCAATTTCTATTTAATATGAAATTTGTAATATGCATGGGTTTATGAAATAACAATTGAGCTAGTGTATGTGTCATCAAGACAGAAATGTAGATGTCAATTCTGAAACATTCTTCTGCAATTCTGAAAGTTAGTTAACACTTTCCCTGTTCTATATTTGTTCCAAATTTCAGTACCTACTGAATATTCATGGACAAAGTAGTTATACTGAAATATGGAAGGTGAAACATTGTAGCTATTTTAGAAAGTAAATACACGTACACAGATCTATCAAAGTTCAAAAGCAAACAGAGCAAAACCGGATCACACAACTCCCATAGGAGTTGTCTGTCCTGGGTCTGCTCTGTTTGCAGATGCGTTTATTTGAGGGAAAGGGTTTATTTTGTTAATCTTCAAAAGTGCAGAGTATCCACAGTGCAGAGTATCCACAGTAGCATAGTATCAACAGTAGCATAGTATCAACGGTGCAGAGTATCCACAGTGCATAGTATCAACAGTGCATATTATCAACAGTAGCAGAGTATCGACAGTGCAGAGTATCAACAGTGCAGAGTATCATCAGTAGCAGAGTATCAACAGTGCAGAGTATCCAAAGTGCAGTGCAGAGTATCCACAGCACAGAGTATCCACAGTGCAGTGCAGAGTATCCACAGTGCAGAGTATCCACAGTGCAGAGTATCCACAGTGCAGAGTATCCACAGTGCAGAGTATCCACAGTGCAGTGCAGAGTATCCACAGTGCAGTGCAGAGTATCCACAGTGCAGAGTATCCACAGTGCAGTGCAGAGTATCCACAGTGCAGTGCAGAGTATCCACAGTGCAGAGTATCCACAGTGCAGAGTATCCACAGTGCAGAGTATCAACAGTAACAGAGTATCAACAGTAGCAGATCCTAAGGAAGAACTAAGCACCTCATCTTGATCCAAACTGCTGACTATGAACTGGATCAAGACTGTTTTGAAAAACAGGTCAGTCCATTTGGCTTGATTTCTAATACATGTATGTGACTTCCGGCCTGTATTTAAATAAAGAACAAACAGGCCTGTGGGTCTGACTGAGGTC
The DNA here is from genome assembly GCA_963576725.1 of Azorinus chamasolen. NCBI lineage: Eukaryota > Metazoa > Mollusca > Bivalvia > Cardiida > Solecurtidae > Azorinus > Azorinus chamasolen. The sequence goes on from OY755248.1 coordinate 67,686,874, forward strand.
TTTCGAACCATCTGAACACCTGTCTTTTCATTCCTGTACAGAAAGTAGACTTAGAATAGACAGCTCCTGTTTGCTTAGAAGTTACATTTCTGATTCTGTTTTTTGTAATAAATTTGCTTGTTTTATATTTCTGTAATGGTTGGAGTATGAATATTCATGGGGTGAAGGATGAATAAGATTACGTGAGCAACAAAATTACATAATTGCACATTTTCAAGACCTAGTTCCACACACACACACCACTCTGTGCTCTAGCTACCTGACTTGGATGTGATCACTATGGCATGCTGGCCCATATGACCAGGGTATGTAACATTCACTGTTGATAGAATGTAACATGCACTAATTCACCACACCATGCAAATATTATCGGAAATCGTCAGAGTTGGTATTGAATATATAAAATAGAATAACTCTTTCCCTGTTCGACATTCTTGTAAAAAATAATAACATAAAATATTCATTAGCAGAATTTTTATAATGGCATATATACATAGGCTATTTTGGTATTTAATCATGAATGGAAACTAATCCAATTTACATACATAGAAACTGTGAGTCGTCTGATATGGGTCTGCTCTGCAAAGGTGTAAAAAAGCATCTGTATAACGGAAAGGGTTGAAGAATAAACAGCAGTACTCACGGTGTGTTTGAGTCTTTGGTTTCCATGCACACCTCCAGACCACCAAGATGGCTACAGCAATAACAACCATCAGGGAGAACACCACTATCAGGGCTATGATGTATGGCTTCAGGCCCTCGTCGTCATCGTCTGTGTCCTGCATTGTAATAAATGTCACAAATTTATGTACAAAATTACAAGTTTCCACAGACAGGTCACAAAAAATCACATTTATACAGTCTATTTTATTTTTACTAATACTTCATGAACATTCATGTAAGACATAATGACATATAAATATTAATTAGATGACACAGGAATGTTCAGCCATAGCAGAAGCTGTACAATCATACCTATATTATAAGCAAACAGAGCCTATGATATAATATAGATCTGATTCTACAGTTTCTGCCTCAGTAAAAATGTCTTATGTTCATATACCATGATAAAAATGAATCTAATTTATGTTTATGATGTCATTTTTCTTACATGAATATTCAACAGGTATGGGTTAACTGATTGATATATCTTTGCTGTCAGTGAATTTGTGAAGACCTGTACCAACAGTTTGGAGTAGCTTACACCTAATCAGTGTCCATAACCTTTTGACATTCTAAACTGTTTGACACACTGACTCATTTGACACTCTGAATAAGGCTATAGTGCTAAACACATGAAAATTGCTTCTTGCACATCTACTTTTCGTGGTTATTATGTATTTAACAATATGGACAAACTACTTATAAGAAATTGCATCTGATACCAGTATTTTGCAGACCAGTATCACAAATAGCGTGCATAGGGTTTAGACCTGTCCTTAATGTGTAAATAACACAAAGCCATCACAGCTTAAATAAAAGAAAATGTGTCCATGGGGGACACGGATGCCCCCGCGAGCAAACAGGAAGTAGATGAATGACAGACCTGAAAAGGGGAGACACGGTACGACTCACTATGATTATGCTTTAGACCAAATATCAAATCATTGCAGTTTTACAGGGGCAAAGAAATATTTGACGAAATTTTTTGTCATTGAACAATTACCAAAATTCAATCAAAGTGTCGGCAAACAGGAAGTAGATGGATGACAGACCTGAAATGGGGAGACACGTTACAACTCGCTATGATAATGCTTCAGACCAAGTATCAAATCATTCCACCTTACACAAGCCAAGAAATTCTTTACGAAAATTTCGTACGGACGTACGTACGGAAGGACAGACAAGGTAAAACTTAATGCCCCCCTCGCCTAAAGGCGGGGGCATAAAAATGTTGCGGGTCTCATATTACTGACACTTGCGGGTGAGTACTTTTGCCAATGATAGATTCAAATACAACATATTACAGATAAATGAGAGTAATTGAGAAACAGATCATGTACGACTTTTGAAGAACTATTACTAAAGGTGATGGAACACTAAAGATGATGGAATACCCCCGCTCAGCTGCCTTGATCGCCAATCAAACTAGAACTATCACTAAAGGTGATGGAATACCCCTGCTCAGCTGCTTTGATCGCAAATCAAACATGATTTGTGCCAGGTTGTGCCACAGACAGACCAACCAACCAACACACTGACTCCTATGTAACCCCTCTTACTTCGTTTGTGGGGGTATAATAATTATACTTAGTGATATTCAAACTGATGTTGAGCCAATATGTCATTAGAGGAAGACTTGGAAGTGTCAATAAGTAGCAATAACTTGTTTCCTCCAGTTTTACTTACAATGGATCCACAGGTGACTCCATAGAAGGAGACATTGTTAACAGTCATGTACTGTGATATACTCAATGTGTAACCATTGAACGAGTATGACGTTCCATTTGTTATACTGTCACACAGGCTGTATGCAGTTGAGTTGACATTGGTAGTACTGCCGGCTATCATAAATGTTACAACAATACTACCTGTAAATAGACAAATCTCAAGTTTTAGTAACAGAAGACATGTTCAAAATTATGCTGGGGAAAGCGAAGTAGCTTGAAATAAAAGTTTACAATAAATCCTACTAGATGAATAAACAGAGGCTATGTAGGAGTAGGGTGTTGTCTAATACAGATCAAAACAAATACAAACTGTTAATATGCTTACTGCATAACTTCTGCCATGCATTAAGTACTAACTTGTCTGAACAAAAATCAGAATTAGACATCTGAGTGGTCATTGCAGCACGGTTTTACTGCACTTGAATGAACAGGAGCATTATATACATTATATACACCCAGAGATGAAGTTTTTGAATGATTACAACTAATACGATCTGATTAATATTCATGCATTATTTATCTCTTTCCTTATAAATGCCTTTTCATATATTTGCAAACAGAGTAGAACCAGTTAAGACAGTTCCTATAGTCCTCTTATTCTGCAGTTCCTGTCTGGCCGAGCCAAAATGTCATTATGCCATTATAATAAATAATACAATTAATATTCATGATGTCATTATTTTATTCCATGAATAACAAACAAGGTATACATGTATAAAAATAAACAAGAGGGTTCAAGGGAACACAACTGTTGAGAGAAGTACTTGAAAGCAATAACCCTTTCCCTGTTCTCTGTTCTAAATTTCAATACCTTAACTGAAGATTTATGGACAAAATAGTTATAATGAAATATGGAAGGTGGAACATTGTAGCCATTTTAGAAACTACAGAAACAGATCTATCAAATTCCATTAGCAAACAGAGCAAATCTTGGTCAGACGGCTCCTATAGGAGCCATATGATTTGGATCTACTCTGTTTGCAAATGCTTGAATGTGTTTGTATAAGGGAAAGGGATAATTCAAAATGTAGTGAAACAAAAGTTATCGCCCTTCTTTTGCTCATGTAGTTGTTGCTATCTACATGGTCAATCCAACTGAGAATAGTTCGAACTATCACTTAAGGTGATGAATACCCCTCGCATAGCAGACTTGATTTAACCCTTTCCCTCATACAAACATGTTTTCACGCATTTGCAAACAGAGTAGACCCACATCAGATGGCTCCTAGAGGAGCCGTCTGATCAGGGTCTACTCTGTTTGCTAATAGAATTTGATAGAACTGTTTCTTTGCTTTCTAATATGTCTACAATGTTCCACCTTCCATATTTCTTTATAACTATTTTGTTAATGAATATTCAGTAGGTATTGAAATTTGGCCTAAATACAGAACAGGGAAAGGGTTAAAATACTCATCACAGGGAGATACAAGTAATTAAGAGACCTTCTCTGATGGATCCAAGACTTAGTTGTACGTCTGGCCACAGGTTGGCATACTCAGAAAGAATCATTTGTTCAAACTCATTCTTCTTGTCATCTGTGGGTAGAATCTTGTTGTAGTCAACATCGAACTTCACCTGCAAAAAAGAAATACCAGTATATTGAGACCTTAGTATAAAGTTAAACAATCATGTATTCCGCTCATATTTTTGAAAACTTTGTATAGGAAGATGACTTCAGAGTTGGAATTTATGTGACTCGATCAGTTAGTGCTAAAGTAAATGGTCAGAAAACAATTATTTGTATAAAAATTGTCAAAAACAAGATGTGTTTGTGAAACTCTATGCCCCGATATGACCTTTGACCTTGATGTATGACCTTGACCTTAATAAGTCAACCCTAAAAATGTCTCCATAAGTGGCACATGTCTGCCAAATTAAAGGATGTATGTTTCATTGATACTTATAATTTTTGTTCTACAACAAAATATTATTGACCTTGGTCAAACAGTTAACGAAACTAAAACGCGAGTTGAATAAATACTTATATATTGCTCATATCAAACATATGAAAGTTGTGCCTTCTTCAGTGTGTATTCGACTGGTTTTCTTGAGATATAATTCTTTTCAGTATATAAACAAATTAGTTTTTTGAAACGTGTTGAATGTAGGGACTTCCCCTTTAAAGTTGACTACAAACCAACCAACGGTGTGACAGACACACTGGGCAAAGACAGTATTTTCCCCCTAACCTGATCGGGGAGGTGTGTGTGTGTGTGTGTGTGTGGGGGGGGGGGGGGGGGGGGAGTAAAAATTGATTGCTATGGAAACAAATCCATCATTGGTGTATAATGTTGTACCTGAAGTGTATATAACATTGTACCTCAAAAGTATATAACACACTGTATCTCAAGTGTGTATGAAAGTAACTTAAGTGTGAATAACATAGTACCTCAAATGTGTATAACATAGTACCTCAAATGTGTATAACATTGTATCTCAAATGTGTATAACATTGTACCTCAAGTGTGTATAACATTGTACCTCAAATGTGTATAACATTGTCTCTCAAATGTGTATAACATTGTATCTCAAATGTGTATAACATTGTCTCTCAAATGTGTATAACATTGTATCTCAAGTGTGTATAACATTGTTCCTAAAGTGTGGTTAACTCTGTACCCCTTGTGTACGCCTAGTGCATATAACATTGTACCTCAAGGATGTATAACATAGTACCCCAAGGGTGTATAACATTATACCTCAAGGGTGTAAAACATTGTACCTCAAGGGTGTATAATATTGTACCTCAAGTGTGTTGTCATTGTACACCTAGTGTGTATAACATTGTAACTCATGGATGTATAACATTATACCTCAAAGATGTATAACATTGCACCTCCCTCAAATATGTTTAACATTGTACCTCAAGGATGTATAACGTTGTACCTTAAGGGTATATAACATTGTACCTCAAGGATGTATAACATTGTACCTCAACTGTGTATATCATTGTACCTCAAGCTGATCCTCCTGTTCTATGGTCATGCCGACATGTGCTGGGTTGACGATATACAACTTGTGGTTCATAGTAAGGTTAAAGTCAGGAGGGTTGGACACGACCCGGAATTGTACATAGAACACCCCAAACCCAGTAATGTTGAGGTCTGGGAACATGGCCTGGCCTGATGTTTGGTCAAATGTTGCGCTGGCAATTCCATTTAGAGAGCCATAGGTAGGGTTGCCAAGAGCAGTAGCCTCTGCTGTCCATGTATGACTCTGTAAATGTACCAAATAATGTACAGTACAGTAGAACCATCTTACCTAGCCACTTACTCCTTTCCCTGTTGAATATTATTAAGCAATAATTTCTGAAGTTTTATAATGACATTTGTACACTGGATGTTTTGGTAATGGCAGAAGCCGTTGAAGCAGATTTCCATTAGCAAAAAGAGCAGACGCTGTAGGAGCCGTCTGATCTTAGTTTACTCTGCAGGTGTGAAAAAGTGTTTGTATGAGGGAAAAGGTTAATGAATATACACAATAACACTCATTAAGAAATAGGTGCTTGCTAATAGTAAGCTTTCTGCATGACTTTCATTCTATATCTAAACACCATATGCCCTGGGTAGCATGCTTTAGGTAAACTGATAACTAAATTTATAGACAGATGAGATCCAGATCAGAAATCAAGTACCTCAGAATCTCATGAGGATACAGACATTTTGAAACACTGAAAGCATTTTTGTAGAAAATTTCAACCTTGTATAATAGATAGGGAAAAAGTTTAAATGGTAAACACAGTACCTGTATGCAAAACATGTGTCACCAAATTTAATCAAACCAAAATTAATGTAGATTTACAAATGTATTTTTTTACGTAAGTACATAAAAAAACCCTACCCTCCAGGCAATGTCTGTAATAACCTCATTCGTGTTTTGGTCTCTCAAATCCAGTGTTACAGAGAATCTGGCACCGCGGACAATGTCCCCACTGGTCTGCGACGGCACTCCAATCTTCAAGGGTCTCCCAGCTACATCGAATGGGGAGGATGAGACTGAGAAATTTGCAGCTACAGTTGGGTAGCTGACATTGAAGTCGAGAATATACCCAGTACCCATGTGGGAGATAGCCAGGTCAGTGAAGTTAAACCAACCATTAGATGCATTCACTGTCAACGTGCCGTTCAACATGGCAGAGGGATTTCCTGTGCCTGTCTGGAGGCTAGCAGTCAGTTGCCATGGATACTCTGGTGTTCCCAAAGCTGATATGAAAGCACCCTGTAAAACATTGCAGGTAAGACATGAGAAGTCATTTCGTTTGGCAATGTGAAAAACAAACTATACTTGTACATGCAACAAGTAACCCTTTCACTGTTGTCTGAAAAATTTGTCGTCTACTAAACTTTTATATTTTCTGGTTTTCTTCTCTTCATTAAAAAACATAATCATACAGTTTGGGTCCTGTCCTGATCAGACGCCAAAGTACTCATGTCTCATCTGGATCCAAACTGTTTGCATAAGTATCATAGATGCCACAATGGCAGCAAAAGAGTTAAGTTAAAAGTTGTTGTGATCATGCAGCAGAGAATGTGTACTACTAACATCCCTAAACACTACTAAATGACATTACATTTGGCCATCTACAGAGATTAACCATTTCCATGTTGAATATTCATGTAAGAAATAATGACATTATGAATATTTATTAGCATAAATTTTATAATGGCATACCTACATATGATTTTGGTATTGGTAGAAACTGTTTAGACCTATATTTCTTTATTTAATTTATTCAATTTGAAAGAGGAGGACAAACAAAGAACATACTGAAATATCTTTAGCTCGGATCTTAGGCTGTGTTTGAAGAGGCACACCCTCATAAAGTGGCACAGGTGTTTCACTGAAGACCAGCTCATGTGGGGTCGGAGTGCTGTAGGTAACGGACGCAGTCTCACTATCCTGGGATGGCACCTGTACGCTGTTGCAGCCACCTGACACATTGAATGTGGCAGACACATTACCGGCCTGACACTCACTTACTATATCCCCAGCTAAACTTAGCAGACTGTTGTAGTCAAGAGAGTTGGATGCTGTGTCATTCATATCTAAAAGAAATCCACAGTTATAACCTCAATTTTGCACAAGCTACAAATAATTTACTAAACATTATATTCAATCATGATAGGCTGTGTCAACCTTTCACAAATACAGGTTGATATCAAAAACATTAAAATTACTGACCAAATTTATACTGTGATACACCTTGTACAAATAACTTCACGCTGTTGACATGGCAAATGCAGATTTATATGCCAATTGGGGCAGAAACAAGATAACCATTTTTATTGTCTCTGAGAGAAATACTTGAATTAATTTAACCCATTCCTCCATAGGCTAGTTTTAGACCAACCTCTTTGAATGCATCTACCCAAGAGGAGCAATAACTAGAGAAACCTAGTCACATAATGCTTCCTGACTATCGTCAACAGGGGCATAAAAATACCTAAACTATATTTTCTCTAAAGCCCTGGGTAAAATTGTAACAGCAGCATATTAGACTGTTCCTGAAAATTAAGAGTATTATAAAGATGACACTTTTACTCACTTGATGTAGGCTCATCTCCAATTTCCATCTCCACAATAATTCCGTTTGAGCTTCTCTTCCTGCGCCCAGCACTTGACGACGCACTGACTACACTGACCACACGCACCTTGTTGAGTGGAATGTTCAAAAAGTTTGCCAGGTTCTCAGCGATACCATCCCCATAGAAATCAGTCACAGAGAGAGCAGGCATGGAGAAAGAAACAATGATAGTGTCCTTCGTGATGACATCAATCCTCTGTGGACCCTTGATAATAATAGACAGCTCTCCCCGATCCTTGTCAAAATAGTTCGTGCCAGTATCATTGGTCAGTTGTGGGGCAAATTCATTACCTAAACATGGACAAAAAAATCTGTAGCATATATTTAAAGCAAAAACAGCACACCCTGATCTGATCTTGGTCTACTCTGCTTGCAAACATATGAAAAGATGGGATATAAAGTAAAAGGTTTAAATCATATATCCATAAATTAGTTTAATAATATTTCTCCATGAATATTCATGAAAGAAAGAGTAAATGTATATGAATATTAAGTAGCTTAGTTTTTATAACTGCATATTAAATTATGAACAAGAAAAAATTACCTCCTACAGGAGCTGTCTGATTTAGGTCTACTCTGTTTGCAAAGGTGTGGAAAGGCGTATTTATGGAGTAAAGGGTAAACGGGTAAACGCTGTGTATACCGATGAGATGAGTTACATGCTGTCTCACCTGGATCCATACTGTTTGTGGCTAGTGTACATCATTTTAACCCATTACCTCATAGGCTATATTAGATCCAACCTTTGAATAAATCTATCAAAAAGGAGCATTTATAAGAAAAATTGAAAATTTTAGAATTGCGTAATTTTGAAACCATTGGGATAAATATAACTATATAAACTGACTTTTACAGAGGCGTCAATATGAGGGAATGGGTTAATCCTTTCCTATAAGAATATTCAGAAAGAATGAATGTACATGTACTAATTAGCTGACTTTTATAATGGCATCATAAACAATGGAAGTTTTGACTACGGATGATTCTCACATAACTTCCCTTGTTGTCCGGATTAAAACAACGGGTTAAGACACGTGTAAGAACACTTAAGAATATGTATGACATCATACGTCATTATATGATGTCAAACTGGGGGAAAAACAATTTTTGCATGTCATTAAAAGGGCAAAAATAGATCTAGATCTACACTGTTTGGTTATGTATGAAAAAGAACCTGATGCTCGTTGTCTTTTAAGATCAAATGTTCCTAAACTCACCAAGAAAATGTTATTAAACTCGCCAAAGGCTTGCTTAATAACATTTTCTAAGGCTCGTTTAGGAACATGTGATCTTAAAACACAACTCGCAACAGGTCCTCTATATCTGTAGAATCAGAACTACATAATTTCATAAGCAAACAGAACAGATCCTGATCAGATGGTTCCTACAGGAGTTGTCTGATCTGGGACTGCTCTGTTTGCTAAGAAAATGTGTGAAAAGGCATTATAATTTATTGAGGAAAATGGCTTAAAACTCTGATATACAAGATGTGGCAAGGAAGAAACTGATTAACAATGCCAAATTGACCCATAAATGTCTCCTGTCTAAGCAGGTAAAGGGTAAAGCAGTGGACCTACCTTTTGGCATAGTAAGTATGTAGCGCCCCTGGCTGTCAGTCACACCATTGGTAGCTGGCACATATTGACCATCAACAAACACATCCATTCTGTTTGGTCTCGAATACCAGACTGTCAGCTTGATGACTTTGGTAGAGTCAACATTCAGAAGTCTGTAGCGCATGTTCTTTGGTGTTACACTTGTGAAATGCACCAGGAAGTCCTTGTCTGTTGAAATCAAAATAGCATATTTACCCTTAACTCTTTCCTTGTTGAATATTCATGTAAGACGTCATAACTATGTATTGCCTAATAGAGTCAGTTCTATTATGATTTCATAGTCAAACAGAGCAGACCTTGATCAGATGGCTTGTACACTTACATGTAGGTCTACCCTGTTTGCAAAGGCATGAAAAAACATTATTAAGAGCTTTTCTGTAAGTTCTAGCCTAGTTCCTAGTACTCCATTAGTTTTATTTAACACATTACCTCAATGCCTATATTTAGATCCTACCTCTTTGAATAAATCTACCAGAAAGGAGCATTTTCTAGTGGAAAGGAAACTTTTAGAATTGTGTAGTTTTGAAACCATTGAGATAAATAGAGCATTTGCTCCAATGGAGCAAATGCTCTATTTATCTCAATTATTTCAGAAAGTGACTTTTACATAGGCCTCAAAAGGCGCCAATATGAGGGAATTTCTCCTACCAACGCCTTTTAACATATCTGTAAATGTTATTTTTTTAAACCATTGTGATAAATACAGCATTTACTCCATAGAAGTTTTGATTTCAAAACTACACAATTCTGAAAGTTTCTTTTACTCTAGTAAATGCCTCTTTTCCTTAGATTTATTCAAAGAGGTTGGGTCTAAAAATGGAACGAGTTAAAGTCATCCAAACACTGCAGAATTGACATTTTCAAAATTCCTTTATTTTTGTTTCAATAACAGTTTGGATCCTTGTGAGATGCTAGGCTATTCGGAGCAAAACTCTTTGTTTTGCTTAAATTATAGTTGTGACATTGGCCCTCATATAAACGTGTTTTCACGCATATGCAAACAGGAAATCCAGGTCGGATCAGGGTCTGTTCTGTTTGCTAATGTGATTTGATAGATCTGTTTCTTTACTTTCTAAATGGCTACAATGTTCCACATTCCATATTTCATTAAAGCTATTTTGTCCATGGATATTCAGTAGGTATTGAAATTTGGAACAAAAATAGAACAGGGAATTGGTTAAACAAATGAAATTATTGTTAGGCTGTTATCGTAATTATTACATTATTGCCAATGTTGTAAATTATTATTGTACATAAGAGTAAGAACAGTAAAGACCCTAGTATGAACAGAGTTCACCCTTTCCCTGTTCAATATTCATGTTAGAATATTCATTAGCTGAAAATTTATAATTGCTTTGACAATAAGTGTGGAACCAGATCTATATCATGACAAAAGCAAACAGAGCAGACCTTGATCAGACGGCTCCTATAGGAGCTGTCTGATCTGGGTCTACTCTGTTTGCAAATGCGTGAAAATGTATTTATATGAAGGAAAGGGTTAATATTAATATATTAATATATCTACCTGTGGCAACTAAAGCATGGAACGTTGACAATCTCTTCCTGCATGTGTAACCGCTACACCAGCCATGGTCCTGCGGCCCGTTGATGAGATCAATGTATCCATCACCCAGTATGGCGACTGGGGATAAACGTCGTGTCTCTGTATCAGCGTCCATACTCTCAATGACCAGCATTTCATAGTTAAGATCATCTTGGCATTCATAAGCTTGCCAAGTTGACTGGTAGGTGCAGTTATTGCTTCTGATCACACCTATAATAAACATTGCCAAACATAAGCAAGATGGGAGATACCTTGTATCAAAGTATATCTGACTGTTAACCCATTACCTCATAGGCTAGTTTTAGATCAAACCACTTTGAATAAATCAACCAACTAAATGTTTGTGAAACACTACACAATTCCCCCAAAACCATCCTAACAGGCTAGCTGGCCAAATATAAAGTCTCTATGTGAAGTTGGTGATTTGACCTATATGTGAGCTTTGACCTTGAAGGATGACCTTGACATATTACCCCTCAAAATGTGTGACTTTATGAGATACATATGCATGCCAAATATCAAGTCTTTATCTGTACTGGCTGTAATGTTATGACCAATGTTAAAGTTGCTGACAAACAAAGAGACAGACAGACAGGACAAAAACAATATCCCCCCCCCCCGGATCTGATTAGGGGGGGGGGGATAAACAGGAGCATTAACTAGAGAAAAGGATTTTTTTTAGAACTTTGTAGTTTGTAACCATTGTGATAAATAGAGCATTCGCTTGTATTGAAGCAAATGCTTTGATTATCGCAATGGTTTCAACAGGTGACTTTTTCAGAGGCATCAAAAGGCATCAATATGAGGGAATAGGTTAACCATTAAACATTTTCTTTTTGAATATGCATATAAGAAATGATATCATGAATGTTTATTAGCTTTTGTAATACATTATGTAAACATGAGTTTTTGTATTGATAGAAACTGTAGAATTGTACATACTATAAATTCATAAGCAAACAGAGCAGACCCTGATCAGATGGCTCCTACAGGAGTGAAAATGTGTTTATATGAAGTAAAGGGTCTACTCTATTAATTAACCCAATCCCTCATATCGACACCTTTTGACACCTCTGTAAGTAATTTTGTGAACCATTGTGATAAATAGACCATTTGCTCCATAGGAGCAAATGCTCTATTTATCACAATGGTTTCTACAAACTACACAATTCTAAAAAAATTCATTTACCCTAGTAAATGCTCCTTTTGGGTAGATTTGTTTAAAGAGGTTGGGTCTAAATATAGCCTATGAAAGAATGAGTCAAGAAATGAATGTATGAACATTAAGTAGATGAACTTTAACATCAGCACCAGAAGCAAGGGACTTTCTGACAAGGTGTTAAAAGATGTATCTATGGAGTAAAGGGTTAAATAAATATCTTATTGTACCATGGACTACTTTTTACGAAAAACTAGAAAATTGTGTCTGTAAGACACAGTGATGCCCCAGTGTAGGTGCTTGCCTAGCTGCATGTAAATTTCCCCAAGTCATTTGACCTTGACATTGGGCTTGTGGGCAACATGGGCTGGGTGCTTAATGAAAGTATGGATGGTGTTCAATGTGTATATGCATTTCCATGCCAATAGCTATAGTGGTTAGTGAGATAAAAGACTACGAAAAATCTGTGACAGCATGGGTGGGGTTCCAAATGATAGCACAGATGGTAATTGATGTGTATGTGAAGTTTCATGTGTATAAGTAGAAATTACTGACATATAACTCTTTATAGCAAAGCGTGACACACAGATGGACAGACAGACAGACAGATGACAGACAGACAGACAGACAGACAGACAGAGACAGACAGACGGATGGATGGACAGGTGCAAAACATAACTGTCGTCACGGGTCTGATCTGGTCTACTCTGTTTTCAAATGCATTAAAAGACGTATATATGGAGTAAAGGATTAATATTCTTCATGTATTACCTTTATTTGGCATAAGAGTACTGTAGGGTATTGTATTTCCATAAAACTACTAAAGTGCCAGCCTCAAACCAATATCAATGCTGCTATATTCATTTCACTCCATAAATATTCATGTCAGAAATAATGCATGTAAGAATATTAATTAGCTTAAAATCATATTTACAATGGCATATGAACTAGAAAAGTTTTTGTTCTGCTAAAAACTGTAGAATCGTGTCTATATAATGTCTATATCATGTCTATATATCTGAGTCTGTCTATATCATGTCTATATAATGTCTGTAGAATCATGTCTATTTAATTCTATAAGTAAACAGAGCAGACCCTAATGAAATGGCTCCTATAGGAGCCATCTGATCTGGGTCTACTCTGTTTTCAAATGCATTAAAAGATGTATATATGGAGTAAAGGATTAATATTCTTCATGTATTACCTTTGTGTGGCATAAGAGTACTGTAGGGTATTGTATTTCCACTCATGTCTGTCACCATTTCTTTGGGGATCCTGTAATCTCCAAGTCCCCGTCGCGAATCGCCATCCCACTCAAACTCTGAATGTGGGATGACTGAACCAACATGTCCAAGGAATGTTCCATCAATGTCTTTGAAAAGAGCCTTCTTCAAGGCATCACAGTCCATGTCAACACAGTCAGCAGAGTTTATCTTACTGAAACATAAATTTAACTTGTCTATAAATACATGGACGCAAACAAAAACAAACAAGAGCTGTCACAGTCACGTGACAAATGCCCCCAAAAATTGTACCCTGTGACCTAGACCTTTGACCCATGGACCAGGGAGTTGAAAGCAACACATTATCTTTGTTTGGTGAACATTTGTGCCAAATCATATTGAAATCCATTGATATATAATTAAGTTACAGACTGGATATATAGAGAAGTTACAGACCAGACACGAAATTTGTGACAAAGTAATTGTACCCTGTGACCTTGACCTTTGACCCATGGACCTAGGAGTTGAAAGCGACACATCGTCTTTGTGTGGTGAACATTTGTGCCAAGTTAGATTGAAATCCATTGATAGATAAAGAAGTCACAGACCTGACACGAAATTTGTTACAACATTATTTTACCATGTGACCTTCACCTTTGACCCATGGACCTGGGAGTGGAACGCGACACATCGTCTTTGTGTGTTGAACATTTGTGCCAAGTTATATTGAAATCCATTGATAGATAGAGAAGTTACTGGCCGGACACGAAATTTGTTACAAAGTAATTGTACCCTGTGACCTTGACCTTTGACCCATGGGAGTTGAACGCGACACATCGTCTTTGTGTGGTGAACATTTGTGCCAGGTTATAGTGAAATCCATTGACAGATAAAGAAGTTATAGAAGGGACACAAATTTGGGATGGACGGACGGATGGAAAGACGGACTGCCGGACAGATGGAAGGATGAACAATGCAATTACTATATGCCCGCCTTTGTGGGCATAAAATCTCAAAACTTGGAAATTCAGAATTGTCATGAAAGAGATGTACCGGTGAATATTGCAGAACAAAATACAGTAGAACCTGTCTTAAGCGACCCTATTCTAATTGGACACATAAATCTTAAAAAGCAGGTGATTTGTTAAATACAGGGCAATGACTACATTAAGCTATCATCTATTTTACTGACCCATAATCAGACCTCTTATAACAGTCGCTTAAAACAGGTTCTGCTGTACAAAAAGTTCTGGTTGGAATTACATCACCTGATCAGGATATACAATGTTTGATATATATAAGAATCACCAGTACTGATCAAAACCACTGTGAAAAACAGGAGTTCTGTGCGTACTATGAGCCTAAACACCAGATGTATTGGAAATATGTCACAGCTATTAATATGAATCATAAATATGCATAAAAAATCAAATCCGGTATGTTTAAAAACTTTTTTACTGTTATATAATAGTAAAAATACTTTTTTGCAACATACATAATTTGATCTCTAATGCATTCTTCACTCTCAAAACCTAAAAATCAGTACATACCCAACATTTGGTCTGTGGTACACAATTTTGTTGGCGGAGTCAACATTAACCATGGAAGATCTCTGAGCCTCAATTGGGTGTTGTAAATCATCATTCTTACTGTTGGTGGCCACAGCAAAATCTCCCTTACAGCTGGAACCATAGTTGGCGAAAGTGTTATCTGGAATACATGTTAAAACCTTTACCCCATAGATATCCCTATGCAAACAGATTAGACCCAAATCAGATGGCTCCTGCAGAAGCCATCTGATCTGGGTCTGCTCTGTTTGCTCGTGACATAATTATATTAACTTAACCCATTCCCTCATAGGCTATTTTTAGATCCTACCTCTTTGAATAAATCTACCGAAAAGGAGCATTAACTAAAGAAAAGAAATTGTTTAGAATTTTGTAGATTGAAACCATTGTGATAAATAGAGCATTTGCTCCTATTGAGCAAATGTTCTATTTATCACAATGGTTTCAATAGGTGACTTTTACAGATGTGTAGAAAGGCATATTTATGGAGGAAAGGGTTAACTGATTTTTGCACGATGAAGCAGATAAGCTATCATCAGGATCTAAACTGTTTGATAGCTTCTTATTGAAGTTATTTTTGATGATGATTGTCTTCCTGATACAACCAACCAAACAAACAAAAATAGTCTAAGAGTCAGGTACTCGTATGGGTATCAATATAAATGCGATTATTGTTCAACAATAATCGTTTGTTATTGGAGTTTGTGTATTTTGTATGTGATAGAAGCGACATACTGCACACCCAATTGTCATTGATAGAAGCGACATCGAGTCAAAGACCGCACAAGTTCCTTTGTTCCATTGTCTTCTGATTTGCAACTAATCATGGTGAGTGGGATGATGGTGTCATAAATTCACACTATAGATGGCTTAAATCCCACCCACCACATGCCCATTTGGTTATTGTTTTATACTGTGAAATGCCTTGTAATTTTCAGATTGGCATATGTGTGACCGGCAGCATGCCTGTCATCTTCTTATGAAGCTTATTATTTAATATCATTATACATGTATGTTAATTCATTTTACCAATACCACTAGGTCATGTCCTACTCTGCTGAGATATTTGCTGGTAAGAAATGGAAATTAAAACATTTTCAAGAATAGCTTCTTTAAATTATTTCTCCACCAAACTCTACATTGTGACAACTCTTTAGAATTGTCTCTTTGGTCACAAAATAGGGTTTGGTGGAGAAATAAAACTGTTAGTTCAATACACACCTTTATCTGCTAGGTATCAGACAAAACTGCAAACATATTATAAAAGTATTAACTCTTTCCTCCATAAATATGCCTTTCTACGCTTTTGCAAACAGAGTAGACCCAGATCAGATGGCTCCTATTGGAGCCATCTGATCAGGGTCTGCTCTGTTTGCTTATGATATAATATTATATATATGATACTGCAGGTTCTGCCATAGACAAAAATTCTTGCCTCCATGTGCTGTCATAATAAATTCGATCTGATTAATATTCATGGCATTATTATTTATTACATGAATATTCATGAAGGAAAGAGTTAACAAGTGCACTTAAGGAGCCAATTAATAAGCCAGTCTTTATTGAAACATGACAGTATAGATCAGATACTGCATTAACAAATGAAAAACCCTCTAAAGGATATGGAGCACACATGAAAATTAAGGCTAAAAACATTTGACCTTGAATAGTGACCTTGACCTTTGACCAATGTGCCTGAATCCTGCTGTCTGCTCATGGGCTTATAGAGAACATTTGTGTCACAATATTTTGAAATCTTTCCAAGGGTTTAAGAGATATGGAGCGGACATGAAGGTTTTGACTAAAATTATTTTACCTTAAATTGTGGCCTTGACCTTTGACCCACATGCGTGAATCAAACGTTCTGCACAATGTCTTGTTAATTAAGTCAAACATTTGTGCCAAAGCATTCTGAAATCCTTCCATATTTGTGACAGATATATTGCTATAAAAAACTAGCCAGCCCTGGGGCACAATTTATACAACTTTTGTAGAGGACCTGAACATGATGCAATGTGCCAAATATGTAAGCTGAGAACCTTCCAGTTTCAGGAGAGAAGATTTTCAAAGTTTTCACTATATGTTTCTATTGAAACTGACCACCCCCTGGGTCGGGCCAATTTTGACCCCAGGGGCATAATTTATATAACTTTTGTAGAGGACCTGAACATGATGCTATGTGACAAATATGAAAGCTGAGAACCTTCCAGTTTCAGAGGAGAGGTTTTTTAAAGATTTCACTATGCGTTTCCATTGAAAACTGACCACTCCTGGGGCGGGGCCAATTTTGACCCCAGGGGCATAATCTATAAAAGTTTTGTAGAGGACCTGAACATAATGCTATGTGCCAAATATCAAAGTTAAGAACCTTCCAGTTTCAGAGGAGAAGATTTTCAAAGTTTTACTATATGTTTCTATTGAAAACAAGGCACCCCTGGGGCAGGGCCAATTTTGACCCCAGGGGCATAATTTATAAAAAATAATTGTAGAGGACCTGAACATGATGCTATGTGCCAAATATGAAAGCTGAGAACCTTCCAGTTTCAGAGGAGAAGATATTCTAAGTTTTACTATATGTTTCTATTGAAAACAAGGCACCCATGGGGAGGGCCAATTTTGACCCAAGGGGCATAATTTATATAACTTTTGTAGAGGAACTGAACATTATTCTATGTGTCAAAATTTGAAAGCCAAAACCCTGCAGATTCAGAGGAGAAGATTTTCAAAGTTTTCACTATACGTTTCTATTGAAAACTGGCCATCCCTGGGGCGGGGCAAATTTTGACCCCAGGGGCATAATTTATACAACTTTCATAGAGGACCTGAACACGATGCTATGTGCCAAATATCAAAGCTGAGAACCTTCCAGTTTCAGACGAGAAGATTTTCGAAGTTTTACTACATGTTTCTATAGAAACAAGGCACCCCTGGGGCGGGGCCAATTTTCACCCCAGGGGTATATTTTATATAACTTTTGTTGAGGAACTACAGATGATGCTATGTACCAAAGATGAAAGCTGAGAACTGATTCAGGAGAAATTTTTAAACGTTCGAATCGTTGATGCCCGACAACTGACATCAAGCGATCACAAAAGCTCACAAACGTGCTCTGGTGAGCTAACAATATCTCCCCATTACAAATGGAGGAGACATAATATCGGTCTTGGAGACAGGTGGCAGCTTAATGTAGGGTGAAAGTCATGCAGAAAGCTCCTATTAGTCTATGAGTTTTCTGCATGACTCATCCTGCATTAAGCAGCCAACTGACTAAAAGTATCTAAATTCTTCTCAACTAGAATTCCGATTTAGGGGAGTATTATTGTACCAGATAAACAACAAACCTGATATTCTCATTATCCCTCCAATAGCATTGTACGCCATACATCCCTTCCATGGCTTTCCAGGAGCCTTGTTGCTACCTTGATAAAAATTCGGGAAGACTAGACCAACCATTCCACCAGAGACAGCTTTGACAGGTCTTGCGTTGCTGCTTAGCTCTATGTTGTGGTCTACAGATGGTAGAACATCAGCAGAACAATCAAATGCACTAGTAGCTCCAACAAACGTGGAATTGGTAACATCTATGGTCTTATTAGCATATTCATGACCCACAGCTGATGGTCCAATGACAAAGCCAATGACACCATCAGTGTTTTCTATCAGCACGTTGTTATCCAGTACAGCACTGGGCTTATTCTGGTAGTACACACCATAATCATGGTTTTTCCAAGCTATAAAACCTGACATTTTGGCACAATCTGTTTGAACAAGCTTATCTTCCGGAAGAACCACCACACCAATTACATTAGCAAAAGCCTTGTTGTTTCTGTAAGCATCTGATGTATCTGTGCATTCCTGTGTGGCCACATGGTAAGCTATTCTTTCCGATCCAGTCACCAAGTTATCCTGCAGTGTCAGGTGTGTTGCCTTCATTGCTTCAATGCCAGCTTCCCAACGGGGATTGAAGGTTTCAAAGCGATCCTGGTATGAGTTAGTTGCAACCATCAGAACAACAAGGTTGTTGATGATCCGGGTGTCATTAGAGCTGGTTCGTAGACCTGCAAATCGGGGGAAATTATAATTATGTTTTTATATAAAAAATGGAGTTAATTTGAGATTTAGAAAATTTCCTTTTCAATACCATCTTAATTTCATATTGAATATAATGTAGATATACAGTAAAACCTCTCTAAACCGGAATTCTAGTACAGAAGAATTTAGATACTTTTTTTGCAGGTGACTGCTTAATGCAGGGTGAAAGTCATTCAGAAAGCTCCTAGAGGAGCTTTCTGAATGACTTTCACCCTGCATTAAGCTGCCACGGGTCTCCGAGACCAATATTTGTACTAAAGTTTATATCTGGTTTAGAGAGGTTTTACTGTATAAGATAAATAGTATTTCCAGAAAATTTTGTACAATTAATGGTAAAAAATAGTTTTAATCATTTAATCCATGAATATTTATTAAGTCACAGAATAATGACTGTGCAAATACTATTAGCTGAATGCTGGTAATGGCTTTTGAATACAGGAATTTTTAGCCATGGCAGAAACTGTAGAATCCAAACTATATAATTTCATAAGAAAACATAGCAGTCCCTGATCTGACAGCTCCTACAGGAACTGTTTGATCTGGGTCTACTCTGTTTGCAATTGGAGAAAAGAGTTAAAGTATGTTATATATCAGAAAATTACAGTTGAACTCAGATAACTCCAACTTCAGGATAACTAAAAGTGAAAGTTCGGTCCTTCTAAAATTTACAATACAGAATATTTGTTCTAAAATGTATCACGACCCCCCTAGGAGCTTTCAGGATTACTTTAGACCTGCATTAAGCTGTAAACTTGAGAATTTTTTTAGATTAGAAATCTGATGATTCAAACCTCTGTTATCTTGAAGTAATTTTTATGGTCCTCTGAAGTTCGAGATATCAAAGTTCAACTGTAAATCCAATTTTACAATTCAGCTGCTCAAATTGTTGTTTCTTTCCAATGGAGCATGCAAAATGTCCCTTTAAACAAGATGTGTTTGTGAAGGACTATGCCCCGATATAACCTTTGACCATGACCCTTAAAAATGTCCAGTATGTATGTGCAATGGTGACAAAATTAAGGGACAAACAGCTGTACGTGACAGTTAAACTTACTGTTTCCAATACTTCCAAACACAACATTGTCAGTGACATTCAGACTTCCGATGCCAAAAGCACCAACAGCTGTGTTAAATCCATTGCGGAAGGCACACTTAGTAACAAATGATGGCTTCACGTCGCTCACAGTTCCCGTGGCAACATAGGAAACTGAGAAGCGGGGATCATACTCCTCAGTCCAGCCTTCCTGACCGGTGTGGTAGAACTCTACATTGGATAATCTAGCATAGCCTGCAATGATAAATCATATTGGGTGCTTTTGAAAATCATACTTGGTGCTTTTGAAAGTCAAACATAAAACTAATGTTTGTTTTACTATTCTTCATGACATTAAAATAAATAACATTGTGTTACCTTCAACTTGGCCTGTCCATTAATTTCGACATAGTCAAACAATGTAGACCCAAATCAAATGATTCCTGATTGAGTCCACTAATCAGTCTGCACTGTTTGCTTAAACCATTCCAACAAAGTATTTTTAGACCCAACCTCTTTGAATAAATCTACTAAAAAGGAGCATTTAATATAGAAAAGGAGAAATTTTTTAGAATTGTGTAGTTTTGAAACCATTGTGAAAAATAGAGCATTTGCTCCTGTGGAACAAATGCTCTATTTATCACAATGGTTTCAGAAAGTGACTAATACAAAGTCATCAAAAGGTGTCAATAAGAGGGAATGGGTTAAAATCAATGTCACCCTTCAGATAATAAATGGAAATGTCGAAATATTCAATAAGGAGAAGTTTACCTTATATAGGAGTAAATGAGTGACCTGAGTGTTAGCAATTGCTTTGTTCGTTGTTTCAATAAGGATGAGTATCATTGGAAGGTATGATATACCTAGAAATATCATGGTTGAGGTACAGAGTCAATATTACACTGATAGATTATACTCAACTTAGTGTGGAAAGACAAATATAACCTTTGAGTGATAACCCATAAATAAATGAATATTTATGTAAGAAATAATGTATGTAGGAATATTAATTAGCTTAATTTATATAATGGCAAATGATCAATAAAAGGTTTGGCTCTGGTTAAAACTGTAGAATCAGATTTATACTATTCCATAAGCAAACATAGTAGACCCTGATCAGAGGGCTCCTATAGGAACTGTCTGATCTGAGTCCACTTTGTTTGCAAAGGTATTAAACGTTGTATCTATAGAGTGAACAGATAACTCTAATTCTATAATACTTGGCTATCTAATTCTATAATACTTGGCTATCTAATTCTATAATACTTGGTTATCTAATTCTATAATACATGGCTATCTAATTCTATAATATTTGGCTATCTAATTCTATAATACTTGACTATCTAATTCTATAATACATGGCTATCTAATTCTATAATACTTGGCTATCTAATTCTATAATATTTAGCTATCTAATTCTATAATACTTGACTATCTAATTCTATAATACATGGCTATCTAATTCTATAATATTTGGCTATCTAATTCTATAATACTTCACTATCTAATTAAATAATACATGGCTATCTAATTCTATACTACATTGTTATCATATATAGAACTATGGTAACTAGGCACAACTCCTGTGCTATTTCACACATCAATTACAATTTTCACAAAATACAAGGAATCAGGTAAAAGCTGGCCTGCTCTCATTCTTTTTAAAACCCCTATTTTTTACTCCATTTATACCCTTTTCTGTACCTTTACAACAAAGTACACCAATATCAGAATAATCCTGTAGGAGCCATCAGATCAGGATCTACTCCATTTCTTTTATAGAATAATAAAGATATGATTTTACAGTTTCTGCCATGGCCAAAGTTGTCATTGTTTATATGCCATTGTGTTTATATGCCATATGCCATTGTGTTTATATGCCATTGTGTTTATATGCCATTGTGTTTATATGCCATATTGTTTATATGCCATTGTGTTTATATGCCATATGCCATTGTGTTTATATGCCATTGTGCTTATATGCCATTGAAAACATTAATGTAATGAATATTCATGATGTCATTATTTTGACATAAATATTCATGAATTGTGGAATTAAGATTTCAAATATATCGAATGATAACCAGACGGACATACAAACAGACTGTAGGCAAATCCATTCTTCACTACACTATACTGGGTGTATAAACAATTACATGAAATAACTTACCACCAAATGTACTGCCTTTGTATGTGACAAGGCCAACAAGTACCCTAGCACCAAAAGACTCAGTGTACAGATCAGAGTAGTCCTCCCCAATCACTTTGATGTTCCTGGTCAACAGTCCAACTGTTGCAGCAACGTCGACCACAAACCCATTGGACAGTGTCTCAGTGTGAGCTGAAATACAACACACAAAACACTAGTACAATATGGAACACAACACACAAACTACTAGTACAATATGGAACACAACACACAAACTACTAGTACAATATGGAACACAACACACAAACTACTAGTACAATATGGAACAGGTATCTTGTGAAAATGGATATGATGAGCGGTCAAGATAGCACAGTCTGTGCAAAAGGAAGATTTTTTCTTCAAAAATGGACCAGACTAGAGTTATGGTTCTTATTCAAGGAATGCAATCTACAGTGTCTTAGCGTGAGCTGAAATACCACACACAAAATACTAGTAGAGAATGGAACATGCATCATGTGCAAATGTTATTGACCTGTGATGCAAAATGAAGAATTGGCATGAAGAAACATGATGGGTTTGTAAAACAAACATTACATATGAATTCTCTATCTCTGATATTTAACACATTCCCTCAAATTGAAGACTTTTGACACCTCTGTTAAAGTCACTTTCTGAAACCATAGTGAAAAATAGAGCATTTGCTCCCTTACTTTCCTCTAGTAAAGACTCTTTTTGGGTACATTTATTCTCTTTAAAGAGGTAGGATAAAAAATAGCCTATCAGCGAATTGGTTAAATTGTTATGGCCAATGTTAAGTTTCAAGAAAGACAAACATACACAGATTTTGTGAGCAAAATAATTGCCACCATCACATATTTTATATTTTAATTGTAACTAACCAATATGTTTGTATCTCAGTGTATCATTTAGGGTCAGCGTCTTGTTGTCTGCAGCAACTGCATTGATCTTGAATGACTCTGTCTGCCATACATTGTATGTTGTTGGTCCAATTACAATTTCATCACCAACTGACCACGTGACTGCATCTTTCAGAACTATCTGATTGGCTCCTGCTGTGGCAGTTGTAGCCAGCTGCGTCCAAGCCACACCAACATCTTTGCCAAAAAGGTCAAGGCCACCAAATACACCTAGAGTCAAACCAAAGTTTACAATGTGCTCAATGTGTTTAGAAAACTGCTTAGACAGATTTTTAGCAAAGTATTTTTTGCCTTTAGGACAAATGGTTCTAAAGATGATATATTTGTCATTCTACCCAGCACAGTAGGAGCTGTCTGACCAGGTCTGCTCTGTTAATACAGCTCTGAATGTACCATTTCTGCTATTGCCAAATATTCCTGCATTCATATGACATTACAAGAATTCTATAATGCCATCAGAGCTACAAATAAGGGTGTGTACCCAAATACTAAAATCAGCATTTCTCTACCAAATCCTATGCTGTGACCACTCTTTAGAATCGTCTCGAAAAGACAATTCTAAAGAGGAACCACAGTATAGGGTTTGGTGGACAATTAAAGGAGTTATTCTTAAAAATGATTTAACTTACACATCTTATCAGGAGCTCTGGTCATAATTTCTTACATGAATATACAAGAGGGAAACAGCAAACATCATAAAATTAACTCTCAATGCAGGTAACAAGTGCACTGTCATTTGCAAACAATGTAGACCCAGATCAGAGGGCTACAAGGGGAGCCCTCAGCTCAGGGTCTGCACTGCTTGTCATTCAAAATTCTCTCGCAAATATATCCCTTTGATATTGTTTAGACTCTACCAATAAACAATGATAAACCATTCCACTCTGAAAACTCAGCATTGAAAGGGTTAATAGTGTCTTTAACCCTTTATTCCACAAAGACCCCTTTCCGTGCCTTTGCAAACTGAGTAGACTTATAGGAGCTGTCTGATCTGGGTCTGCTCTGTTTGCTTATGGTATATATGGAGCCATCTAATCAGTGTCTGACCTGTCTTCTAATGGTATTTGATAGAATTGTTTCTTTAATTTCTAAAATAACTACAAAGTTGGACCTTCAATATCCAGTACAATGAAACATACCAATAGCCTTTGATCCAAGGATGGGACCATCTCCTGCGTTAAAGTAGGGAGAGGAATGGTTGCCACGCAATACAATGTTAGCAACACCGTCAAATGGGTCTCCAGGCCATCCAATTATCAAGCGTCCACCACGAATGATTATGACCTCAGCATTAAGCTCATATGAAGCACTTGGGTCATCAGCAAATTCAAGTACTCCTTCCAAAAGGAGGGTTCCGAGTTTGTTGATAGCGCCATTGACAACAACCCATTCACCTGTAAACAGAGACATGTAAAAAATTATATTTCTAATTCGTAGCATGGTATCAATGACATATCTATAACATGGTTCTTCACAAATAATTGTTTGATTAATTTCCTACAAGTCCAAAAACATTTGGTAATTTAACCCTGTACTCCATGGGTATATAGGACCTTTGCAAACAGTGTAGACCAAGATCAAAAGGTGCTCCTGAGGGAGCCCTTTGATCTGGGGTCTGCACTGTCTGTCATAAAAAACATTTTCTTCAGTGATAAAATTTGATATATTGTTTTGTTTAATTAACATTCAGAGAGGGAAGAGCCAGTTTTAACTAGAGGTTTGTTTTTGTCACAAAAACAGATGTCTCCCCTGTCATCCTCTTTCCAATACACAAGTGTAATGTCTGTAACTCCAAAGTTATCAGGAGGAGGCAATTCAAAACCCTCAGGTGCCCAACAGTTTATGCTGGTGAACACTACTGTGAAGTTTGAGGACTCTAGCCCTACTGGTCTCAGAGATACATGTGATACAAAGTTTCTCTAATTTTAAATTATCATATCAGGGGCAATAACTGAACAATTATCAGGGGAGACAAAGCAAAAATGCCAGGTGCACAACAACTCATGCTGGTCAACACTCCTGTGAAGTTTGGTGACACTAGTCTAGCTGGTTTCAGACATACGTGTGACACAAGTTTGTGACAGACAGACGGACAGACAACTCTGGCCAAAACAATGTCTCCCCATAAATGGGGGAGACATAAATATTTAGCAGGTCTAGGATCAAAAGCACAGTCCCATCAAAATATCAGTGAAGCATGTTTGTAACCTACCAAATGCTATTTTGACATCATTGAAAGCCTGTGGTACCCCATAGCTGCCACCAGTATTGGTGACATAACCATCTGTGGACATATTCCAAATGCTTGTATCTTCCCAGTTCTGGTACTGTAAAGGTCGTTCAGTTGCTGGTGGGACTGTGTTGGGGTCTGGAGGGGGTATACAGTCTGTGTAGAAGCATTTGTACAGGGTGAGAGACCATGGTCGATCCACAGTATAGGTGCTCATTCCTCTTCTGGACCGCTTCCTCCCATGCACTGAAAGTCATAAAGTTTGAACTGGCATTACATTCTGTACTCCATGTAAATTGGTTAAAAGTCCTGAAAAGTGGTCGTGTTGGCCATTTTTTATCGATATATATCAAGCCTGGCATGACAGATTTACCAACTTTTTGAAAGAGAAACTGGTAATGGAGCTATTGAATTAACTCTTTTCCAGACACAAATAGCTTTTCATGTCTGTGCAAACAGAGTAAACCCATATCAGATGGCTCCTGTATAATCTATCTGATCAGGGCCTGATCTGTTCGTTTGTGGCATATAGTTGTGATCTTACAATTTCTGCTAAGATAATAACATCCTGGGCTCATGTACCATTATAAAAATTCATCTCAAACTTCTCTGTTTGAAAAGGCATTTACCCATTCCCTCATATTGACATCTTTTGACGCCTCAGTAAAAGTCACTTTCTGAAACTATTGTGATAAATAGAAAGCATTTGCTCCATAGGATCAAATGTTCTATTCATCACAATGGTTTCAAAACTACACAATTCTGAAATTTTCCTTTTCTCTAGTAACTGCTCCTTTTTGGTAGATTTATTCCAAGAGTTTGGATCTAAAAATAGCCTATGAGGGAATTGGTTAAAAGGTGTATCTATGGAATAAAGGGTTAAATGAGTTATATATAATCATTATACTGTGAGTCACGTCAATCTCAGCGGCCCGTATTCACGAAGTACTGAGTCTGAAACTCAGACTCAAGACTCAGAATGGAAACTACCACAGCTTGAATAATATTGTTTTGATCGAGTTAAAAAATGATTATGCCAACATATACTGTAAATGAATTATTTATGGCAATTTTCATTCAATTTTGCCAAGGCATTGTTGATATTTTGGCATATTCAGTTTGAGTTTTGAGTCTAACTTTTAGACTCAGCGCTTTGTGAATACGGGTGATAAATATGGCAGCTTGCTCATACCTATGAATTTGATTCTACTGTTGGTGTTATCCCACTCCCAGTCACCATTTTTAGCTGTTGTTGGATCTAGACCTCCTGTAGTAGCATTAATAAAGTTCTGTCCACCATCGATAGAGAACCTGTCTGGAACATTCTCCACATCAAGGGTCATGAAGATGTAATCATTACTCTGCAAGACAAAAATAATCACTTGTGTAACAGTACCTGAATTAACTCTTTACTCCATACAGTCGACTGTCTGTGCCTCTGGAAACTGAGTAGACCCAGATCAGATGGCTCCTATAGGATCAGTCTGATCAGGGTCTGCTCTGTTTGCTTTATGGATAAATATAGATCTCATTCTGCAGTTTCTGCTTCGGTATAAATTTCATGTGTTAATATGCCACTTTAAAAATTAACCTAATCAATATTCATGATGTCATTATTTCTAATATGAATATTCATAGAGTAAAGGATTAACCCTTTTCTTCATACAGACCACTTTGGAACCTTTACAGAGTAGAACTAGATCAGATGGCTACACTGTGCTTATAAATGGGATAATATAAACCAATTTCTAGTTTTTGTGACAGTAAAAAAAATTCTTTGTTCATGATGCCATTATAAAAATTCAGCTAATTAATGTTAACTATTCATTGTTTGATATCAAATGAATATTCATAGAGTAAACGTGTGTTTTTAAATGATATAATTATAGCGTTTAATAACATGGCATCCAGAATCAATCATGTTATACTATTTTCTTCGTAACATTAGCTTTGGTTTAGTATATGCAACAAAATATAGCAATGTGTAAGAAGGGCGCTCCAATATACAAATATCAGTCACATGATTGTCAAGTTTGAAGTATGATACTGGGGGGGGGGGGGGGGGGGGGGGGGGGATATAAATGAAAGTAGCATTACTCACACCAAAGTCACCAAATTCTCCTGTGTAACTGATATTCTTTATCTGTGCTGCATTTTCAAAGGAAAAGGAATATGTTGCTCCACCAATCAGAGCGCACATCCAGCCAGGCTTGTGACTCAGTCGCTTCTTTCTGTAGACAACAGAACTTGTTCCATATTGGTTAGTAATCAGAAAGTTTTTGCCCATAAGTGATGCTGGTAAGATGTTGTTGAAAGCAAATCTGTGGAACTTGTATCCAGCTGGGCAGACACTTGCAGCATTTCCAATACTGAATGCTGAGGCAGCCTCACAATCTGTAGGCAGAGAGCCAGTTGTAGGGACAACAGTCCATCCAGCACTCTTGCCAGTCAAGGTTCCATCTACATCCAAAACCATGCCTTCCCAATCCCATGCATAAATGGCTTTGTTTGGAGCATTGGTGAAGGAAAGTTGCTCTGAGTGATATGTATATCCACCACACTGATCTCCACATGTGCCATCAATTCTTGTCCAACGGAAAACGGCACAGCCTGAGTCAGCAAAGTTTACAAATCTTACATTCTTGAGACGAAAACCAGCTCCATAGGGAAAAACAATGCCACCCCCTGTGCATCCTTGGGTACTGTCAGGAATAACTGAAGTCTTACCTACGATCAAACTGTTGTTTACCATAGGACTATTGTCAGTGTACAGGGGAACATTTAAAACTTTCTTCCCCTCATAACCAGCCTTTTTGTTTTGGACAAGAATAAAGTCCTCAAACTGGAGCGCTCCACTGTTGACAGCTTCTGCTCCTTTTTCATTGTTCCAGGCATACAGGCGCTGGAACACTGCTGGTTCAGCTACAGAACCTCCACATCCTCCCTGAGTTGGAAAATAATCTGGGAATATCCACAGACCAAACCAGCCAAATGAGTGAGCAGAGTTATTATAGAAGGTACCAAGTGGTATTTTCTTGCAGCACACGTCAGCAGTGAATGATGGGCCTTCAGGATGATCATGCATTCGATACCAGTAACCAAAGTGGGACCCACCGGCAGCTGCATTATGCTGTACAGTGTTGTTTGGATTGGTCAACCAGAATGAGGCTGGTGTGACATCATCGTTCAGAAGACTAGAACTTTCTCGAACAAATACAGCCAAGTTATACTGGAATGTATTCCCTGATTCAATTCCATCTTCTAAGAAGAATGCTCCACCCATGATGTTGTAGATAACAGTTTTTTCAACCATTGTGTTATGAGTGCCATGTATATTTACTGCTCGATTGAATGTGTGATGGATGCCACATCCCCTCACGTAACTTGTGGACATGTCTCCGTTCAAATGGAAATGTATTGGGTAACGGCCCAGTCTGAAAGCCTGTCCTGCAAATGTGACCTCTGCGTAGGAGATTTTTGCTTGAGCTACATGGGTATCCTTCACTGAGGAATGGACAAGAATCATAGCCCCAAACTGACTGCTTCCAATTTCATCCCCAAACCTTCCAAGGAAACAGGTCTGAGTGGCAAATTCACCTGAAATTAGAACAAAATCATGAGCCCTTGATTATTGCTATATTTTAATGATGTGAAGAACCCAAAATACAAATACCCAAACTCTGTTCTTGCACTTTAAGGATTATGGTAAGTCCATTTTTATTCCTATCCCACATATGTTATAACACTAACCTGTGTCAAATCCAGCTTCACATGCCTTGATTTCAGTCTCCCACTGTGGGTCAGTGTTGCCCCGTACAACAACATTGTGGGTCAACAAGCCAACCTCGGCTCGGAACTCAACAAGGGTGCCATCAAATGTCTCCTCAGTTCCCACATGTTCTGCAGCTAAAGCAGAGTCCAGAGTCAGTGTCTTCTTATCCCCAGAAATCCCAGTAATTGTCTTCTTCTCATTCTCGCTCTGTGAGTGATGGTGGCCAGTGGCAGCAATCACAACTTCATCTCCAATGTTCCACTCCACAGGGTCAACAAGAGTGATGGTGTTTGACCCTGATGCAGCCGTAGATGCAAGGCGAGTCCAAGTAATTGGTACCTCAATACCTGAAAATAAAATTAGAACTCGTCCATTGCAGAGGTATTGTAGAACCAGATCAACTGCCATGTTTAACACTTAACTCCATGAATATTCATGTAAGAAATATAGACATCATGAATATCAATTAACAGTAGGGCTGAAACAGAAACCTGCAGGTAGGGTAGTAAATTGTCAGTACCTGGATACTGCATATTCATATTTATATTATTCCATAAAAGCATATCCTGATAAAATGACTCCTATAGTAGCCCTCTAATCTGAGCCAGTTTTGTTAGTAAAGGCATTAAATGGTGTATCTATGGAATAAAAATCAACCTATCTGTAATAAATGCTCCCATGGCGTTGATTTTTTTAAAAGGAGCATTTTGTACAGAAGCAGTTACTAAATGCAGAATGAAGGCACTATGAAGAAAGCTTCTTAGGGGAGCTTTCTGCATTGCTTCTGTATTATGCTACCACCTGTATTTTGAAAGATTATTATATACATGTGTATCTTTATTTAGTGGTTATTAAATAGGGTTTAAAGGCATTTCGAAAGGAATGTTGACCCATTAACAGTGATTAATCTAGGTCTGCGTCCTGCGTCAGAGACGCATTAAAATAGCAAAAAACGCATCATTCTGAAGTATATGCGTCCTAAAGGACGCATTAAAATATGGTTGCGTGTAGCCGTTGAAGTTAATTTCACGTAGTGAAACTACTAGAACACCGTAGCGATATCAACATCCGACTGTTGTATGTATTTTACAAAAATGATTTTGATTGGCTATTATGCAGCAGGATGTTGGTAATGAGCCAATGAAAACGTTCCTTTTAAAATGGCAGCGCCGAAAGACCCCGGATAATCCAAGATGCTGCTACCGAAAATATAGTCGCTAAGATCGACTCAAATCAAACGATGTTAGGTCAGTTGTGTCCCAGTGACATGATTTTAACGTTCGTGGATCACAATAAGGATCCCAAATCCGATGTAATGGAGGAAAATAACGACTGTCAGCTTAAAGAGAGAAAGAGTTCTGACCAAAGTGGTTGGCGACTTACTCCTAGTTGACTTCTGTAAGGCAACGGATGGTCGACTTGATTTCATGTTTTGCTACATATGCGACAAATATCAGGCCAAACATTGCATGGTAAATGTACACACTATCGAAACACTACCGATAATATCATTTTGTTGCCTCGTGCCAGGTAAGTGGTCCACACATGTGTACTCTGAATGGTGGTATCGATCTACTTTCGGTTTTGACAATATTCGACATTAATGCTGTCTTAACCTTTTCCTTCATGTAAATGTGTTTTCACACATCTGCAAACAGAGTAGACCCAGATCAGACGGCTTCTATAGAAGTTGTCAGAAAAGGGTCTGCTGTTTGCTAATGGAATTTGATAGATCAGTTTCTTTAAAGTTTCTGAAATGTCTACAATATTCCACCTTCCATATTGGATTATAACTACTTTTTCCATGAATATTCACTAGGTACAGTACTGGTACTTGGTATAAACAGAACAGGGAAAAGTTAACAGCTCAGTGATGAGACTAGCCAGGAAACCTGGTTATACTTAATAAATAACTATAATGCAATAAATGTTCCAGAACTAGAATGTAACTACAGAATTACGATTTAACATCAGTTTTCTTTTAATTTTATGCTTTGGGACTCATCAATTTAGTGTGGGACTCATAGTTTTCCTGTGGGACTCATTGTTTTCAGATTAGTGAGTCCTGGGACTCATGGTTCAAAATTCTAGATTAATCACTGCATTAACCCCATGCTGTGTATTTTGGGAGTTGACTGTCAAGCATCTGATACACAAACTGATAAGACAGGCTACCATCACAGAGGATCAATGTATAGTTGCATATCTTTATCTCTTATGGCTATGGACCCTGACTGGACACTGCAGGAGCACAGCTGGATACTGTGTATATAGGGGGGGGGGGTCACTTATATAAGGAGCTTTGAAATGCCTTTAAGTCGTAAGTAAGGGAGCATTTATTAGGGAGAATATGTAGTATAGCATTGTCTCACCATGCAGATCCAGAGTTCCATTTCTCACAGCAAGCACTTTGGTGCCATATATGGGTAGCTCCTTGCTTCGATGATGTCCATGCAGAGTTATGATGCCTTTGTGCTGGAATGGGGCAGATTCTGTGCCCACCTGCAACAGCCCTCCGTCAGTGATCATGATAATGTTGGACTGCAGCTCAACATCCTTGTCATCAAATATCAGTTGTCCACCTGTTAGCATAAACCAATGTAATTGTAAGTTTTCAAAATGACAACAAACACTGTTTAGCTATAAATCTTTTAAAATCACATTAAATTCTTTAATAAGACAATTGGACCTTTCCTTTGTACAAACATTTTCCACACCTTTGCAAGCAGAGAAGATACGGATAAGATGGCTCCTATAGGTGCTGTCTGATCAGGGTCTGCTCTGTTTGTTAATGAAATCATAATAAATTGGACTTTTGCAGTTTCTACCAATACAAAAAATGCAGTTATAAAAAATCAGCTAATATAAAGCCAGTATCTGTACATATGCACCACATGCTTATTAATGGCAAACAGATGCTAATCCTTCAACATGATGATGTACTGTTGAGAATGTGGCTGTATACTTACCCTGTATGAGTAGGAAGTCCAGTCTGGGTGTATCTATGTCCAGCAACAGAGTCATACCAGCTGGGATGATAATGAACTCGCCCGCCTGTGGCAGGGAACCACCACCCCAGGTAAAAGTAGAGGACCATACATCAATATAGCTGAAGTCTGCAGCACCACTGGTGCTCTGTAGATAGAAGGTATTCTCATGTTAATCGACAAATTAAATTTACAAATAACAAACTTATTACAAAAGCAGGTAAGTGCTTAATGCAGCACATCAGTAATAAATGGTTTTTCGACCCCATTTCCCTCTTCAAACAGTGCAGACCCAGATGAAACAGCTCCTGCAAAATGAGGTAAATTTTAACTCATGAGTTAAAGGGTTGGAGAATTTCAAGATCATGGATTGATGTAATGCTCTAAATGATTTGGAATTAATTCTTTGTCTTATTTTCATTGCTACGATGCAATTGCCTGTGACCCATGCCCTGGAAGTGGAAAAAAGCACTGGTAATGCAGGATCGTCTTTACTTTCATTCTGCTAGCACTTATTTCTGCTAGCACTTATTTCCAAGGTTCACACTTAGAACAAATATTATTAGCGAGCTTGCCTTTAGGTGACGCTGTATTCCATAGTTATACCATATTCTCCGAAATATAATAAACACCCCCTTACTTCTGTGGGGAAACTAACAATGAATAAAACAACTAACCCCTGTATAATAACCATTCAATAAAAAATGTAGGTTTTCAAAATACAGACAGCAGCTTAATGCAGACTGGAAGCGATTCGAAGCAATACCGAAAGCTCCCATGGAAGCTTTCTGTATTGTTTTCAATCCACATTAAGCAATGGCCTGTAAGAAGCTTGTATTAAAAAATGTAACGAACCCCGGAGCCTTTATTATAGATAATATAATAGTACCTCTTCGGCAATACCATTTCCACCAACTTCCACCTCAACTTTGCTTTGAATAGAGCCCTGATGTGATCCTGTGACACACACAAGCTGGGAACTGGCAACTGTCTGAACCACACATAGGGAACCATCAATCCTAACTTCAACATCACTGGTAGAGGAGCTACAAAATTTGTGTTATTATAAAATATGTCTTCTTATGTAATAGAGCATGACAGTGTAGCTGTGGTATGGCCTGTAAGGACTATAATTCTAGCATTATTATATTCATAACTTAACCATACCCCAGATGTATGACCATGTAACTGTGGCGTGGCCTATGATAATTCTAGCATTACTTAACCCTTTCCTCCATAGGCTATTTTTAGACCCAACCTCTTTGAATAAATCTACCCAAAAGGAGCATTAATTAGAGACAAGTAAATTTTTTTTAGAATTTTGTAGTTTGAAACCATTGTGATAAACAGAGCATTTGCTCCTGAGCAAATGCTCTATTTATCAAAATGGTTTCAACAGCTGAATTTTACAGAGGCGTAGAAAGGCGTATTTATGGAGGAAAGGGTTGAGTCCTAACTTAGTTAACCATCTCCCAGATGTCTGACAGCATAGCTGTGGTATGGGGCTAAGATAAAGACTATAATTGTAGCATCACTACATGTACATTCATAACTTTCTCCCTGTTGAATATTCATCTAAGAAATAATGACATTATGAATATCTACTAGCTGAAATTTTATAACAGCATAATTATATAGATTTTATATAGATTTTTGGAAGAAACTGTGGAGTCAGATCTACATTGTATTATAATTTTCATAAGCAAACAGAGCATACCCTGATCAGATGGTTCCTATTGGAGCCATCTGATCTGGGTATATTCTGTTTGCAAAGGTATGAAAAAGTGCAAAAGTTAAAATCCTATGGAACTATAAAGTTGTACATGACTCTGGGTCAAAACAACATATATATTATGACACAAACAAGAGATGTCACAGTCACGTGACAAATGCCCCCAAAAATTGTATCCTGTGACCTTGACCTTTGACCCATGGACCAGGGAGTTGAACGTGACACATCGTCTCTGTCTGGTGAACATTTGTGGCAAGTTATATTGAAATCCACTGATAGATGAAGAAGTTACAGACCGGACACGAATTTGGGACGGATGGAAGGACAGAGGGACAGACGGAAGGACGGATAATGGGATTACTATATGCCCGCCTTTGGGGGCATAAAAAAGTGTGACAGACTTATAGCTGACAGAATTCTATATCCCCCTCCACTTCCCAAATCAAAAGAGAAAGCATAAATTTGTATCTATCAAGTTTCTATGTACCAAAATGATAATTTTATATTGTGAAAATGTTGTGGCTCGACTGGGACTTGAAACCTGGGCTTTTGGCTTACCACTGCAACACTCTATCACTGAGCTATCAAGCCACACAGTCTAAAGCTCATCAATTGTTTCATAACAATCTCTAATCGGCTACATACACTTTTCCATGCCTTTGCAGAAAGAGTAAACCCAGATCAGAAGGCTACCATAGGAGCTGTCTGATTAAGATATACTCTGTTTGCTTATGAAATAATATAGATATGATTCTACAGTTTCTGCCATGGCCACAAATTCTTATGTTCAAGTGCCATTGCAAATATTCATGGAGTAAAGGGTTAATAGAATTATTACAAATGTACATGTTGCACTTCATGGCAATATGACACTCTAACAACTAAACACGTATGAAACTGACATTGTATGTGCAGATATCAGCGAGAAACTATTTTAAGCCGGCACTCACCCAAATCCTGATCCCGACACTGTTATAGTAGTGCCGCCCCCTGTGCCTCCCCTGGTAGGAGTCACTCCTGTCACTGATGGGGTCAGACCAGCATTGTATGTGTAAGCCCCAGAGAGACTCTTGGTCAGGCCATTAACACTGATCACAACATCACAGGTCTGGGCTGAATCGTACCAAAATTAGAATCCATGACTATTTATTACTAACAATTGCTCATACATAAAACAAACAGAAGATACCAACAGTTCACCTGTTAACTCCATGAATAAGTATGTAAGAAATTATGACATCATGAATATTAATTACAAGAATTTTAATAATGAAAACAGGAAGTTTTGGCAATAGCTGAAACTGTAGAATCATATCAATATCATTCCACAAGCAAACACAGCAGACCCCGATCCAGCTCCTACAGAAGCCATCTGATCTGGGTCTACTCTGTTTGCAAAGGTATTTTAATGCATACATAGGGAGTAAAAGTTTAACCGGGACATGACATCCATCATACTGCGCATTTAACCGTGAGTAACTCTTTATACTATTGGTTGAGTAGTGATTAGATTAGATCCTGATCAAGAGACAATTCATGGATGTCTGATCTAAATCTTCATCCACCTTATTCAAGCACATATACAATATGCCTTTGATTATGTATGAAATTAAGTTTAAAATGCCTGTCCTTAATTTTTAAACAATTTCATGAATTACTGAATGAAACATTCCAAGTAAAAACTTACCTGAGACAGAAGGTGTTTTACAAACAACCTGTGTCGATGAAGAGGTGACAAGTGGACATGGCTCATTGCAAACTGTTGCAGAGGCTGACGATGTAAACCCAGTACCAGTCAGGGTCAATTTCTGACCTCCAGCAGTGCCACCTACATAAAACAAATAAACACATATTACACAGAATCAGTAGGAATCACCTTTTTACCTACATTTTACATAGCTTTAACAGTATTTCATTCATACTGCAATGTCCAGCTAATTACATGTGTAGGACGACCCCAAAGTTATTTCCATGCATGGAAAAAATTGCATTGTTTTGTACATGGAACCACTGATCTACCTCAAGCAAGCTGGACATAAATTCAGTACAAGTAATCTATGTAAATGTTTGACCTTAAGCCTTTACTTAAGAAATAATGACATCATGAATATTAATCAGATGGATTTTTATAATGACCTGTGAACACAGAATATTTCTACCATGGTATAAATTGTAGAATTAGATCTGTATTCCATAAGCAAACAGAGCAGGCCCGAATCAGACGACTCCTACAGGCATAGCAGAAACACAAACAAAAACAAGATGTGTTTGTGAAACACTATGCCCCCTGCCTTAATAGGCTGGGTCCTAGTAGTGGTTACCGTAGCATCCCCCCCTAGACTTTTTTTCATGGGTACCAAATTGTTCGTTGGGGTCCTTAGAACACATTTTGAGCATGCCCCCAAAAATAAGTTTGTCCCAGCTATGTTTTATTTAACGGTTTCCATGGTAACCCGAGGTAATTTTCGAAACTACCTTGGTTCAGAAAATACGCCATAACTTTGTTTTTAGAAGCAATAGAAGGACAAAACAAGTACCAAAGTAAAGCAGAGACATATAGCTTGAATATGATATTGATTTTATTAATATTCATAAATGCATTCTTATGAATATTAATGAGGAAGTAAAAAATGTGATTTTTTTAGAAAAAAGGAGTTTGTTGTTTAGTCTGAGAGGCTTATTAATGCACAGAAATTATTGAATTTAAGTTTAAATTGTTCGTTGGAGTCCTCAGAACACATTTTGAGTATTTCCCCAAATAATTTTGTCCCATCTATGTTTTATTAAACGGTTTCCATGGTAACCCGAGGTAAATTCCGAAACATCCTTGGTTCAGAAAATGCGTAATAACTTTGCTTTTAGAGGTAATAGAAGGACAAAACAAGTACCAAAGTAAAGCAAAGACATATAGCTTGAATATGGTATATGATTTAATTAATATTCATAAATGCATTCTTATGAATATTCATGAGAATGTAAAAAAATGCGTTTTTTAGAAAAATCAGCTTGTTGTTTAGTCTGAGATGCGTATTAATGCACACAAATTATTGAATTCAGGTTTAAATTGTTTGTTTTGGTCATCAGAACACATTTTGAGCATTCCCCCAACGTAATTTTGTCCCATCTATGTTTTATTGAACGGTTTCTATGGTAACGCGAGGAGGTAAATTTCGAAACATCATTGGTTCAGAAAATGCATAATAACTTTGCTTTTAGAAGCAATAGAAGGACAAAACAAAAACCAAAGTAAAGCAGAGACATATATCTTGATTATGATATATAATTTTAATAATATTCATATATGATTGCTTATGAATATTAATGAGGAAGTATAAAAATCCGCTTTTTTAGAAAAATGAGTTTTTTGTTTAGTCTTAGAGGCCTATTAATGCACAAAAATAATTGAATTCAGGTTTAAATTGTTCGTTGGGGTCCGCAGAACACCGCTTGAGCATTCCCCAAAATAATTGTGTCCAAGCTATGTTTTTAACGGTTTCCATGGTAACCCGAGGTAAATTTCGAAACATCCATGGTTAAACAAATGCGTCATAACTTTGCTTTTAGAGGCGAAAGAAGGACAAAACAAGAACCTGAATAAAGCAAAGACATATAACTTGAATATGATATGTAATTTAACTAATTTTCGTAAATGTATTCTTATGAATATTAATGAGGAAGTAAAACAATCCGATTTTTGTTTAGAAAAAAGGAGTTTATTTTTTAGTCTGAGATGCCTTGTTTGAAGCGAACCCCCATCTGTTGGATGCAACTGCCGGTGCTAAAGAAGTGAATGAGAGAGAGAGAGAGAGAGAGAGAGAGAGAGAGAGAGAGAGAGAGAGAGAGAGAGAGAGAGAGAGAGAAAGAGAGAGAGAGAGAGAGAGAGAGAGGGGGGCCTAATGCCCGTCCCTGGGGCTGTCGGAATCAAGTGAGGGGCTCTAATAAAACATCCCAGGTCGATTTTCATTTGAAACAGGAGGCCTAAGAGATACCCAGGGAACCCTTGTCCGTAAGAGTTTAGCGCACATGATCCACTCAGTTGCCGGGCTGGCACAAAAATCTTCGTCCAGGTCAGGCAAACGGGAAAGAAGTCCCGTGGAAGTAGAAAGAGGCTCCCTAGACTTAATTAGGTTAGGGAGGTCCACTTTTTCGACTGACACTAGCACGGAAGAGGATAGAGGACCCCTGTGAATAGGATTCGGGGGTCTAGGGCAGACAGGGGGTGGGATGATTCTAAAACAATCTTCACACGCATTCTCAATAGAAAATATTGATGTTCAGAATCATCTAAAGAAAAAGAGGACTAAGTCCCGTCTAAATCTGAGTGAGAGGCTTCCACAAAGTCTGATTCCCTTAAAAATAGTACCATCCCTAGGAGCCATAATGGACAAAGTGTCTTCCTGCTCTCCCTCAGAATCCGCCCTGGTGAACGCCATGGATGGCAGAACCCGGGAAGAGTGGGACACGTCATGGTGCACAGACAGAAGTGTGGACTGTGGGTTCACGTGAGAGCTATTCTCCCTCTAGGTGAAGCTTGCTGGTTCCCAGAATGAGTGTCGGCTATCGAGAGCGACCAGCCGGCGAATCTGAGGAGGCAGAGCGATGTCTTCGCATAGAAGAGTAATGGTAAGACCTCGATCTGCGATAAGAGCGGTGCGAGTGCCGGTTCCCATTAGAAGAATAAGAAGGTTTTTATGCCTCCTACGGGGTGGGTGGGATGGGGGCTGGGGAGTCCGAAGTGTACTCAGAAGATGAAGGGTAATTGCAGGGTCTAGACGACCAAGAACGTCTAGACTTAGCCAGCCAGAGCAGCTTCCTGTTGACTTTCACCACTGTAATGCGGTGTAGAGACAGAATGCCCTGTAGAAAAGATTGGACTGGTAGATTTACCGGTCCACTTCGGTATCCTGGTCCAAAGGAACAGACCGGGCCACCGGAGGACCGTTGGAGAGCAAACTTAGGACACCGGGCCAAAGAATACACAGTGACATCTTTGGGCGGGGCTCGGTAGACCGGTCTGCTGGTGACGTCATGAAACGGAAGCACTAACGCCAGGACACCGGGACCGGGGACGAATAACTGGGCCTAGATTCAGCGGGACCAGGCAAAACTCTTCACACAACAAGCGGACCGGGAGACCTGGCAACAATAGTACCTGGGACCAGAATAAAGGGCATCATTCAAGTGGTAAACGGGGAACCCGCACCCGGGCCAGCAGTTGGGTGCCGATCTGCAACTAACAACTGGGGAATCGACTGCACCACAGGGGCTGTTGACGAAAGAGATTTTAAAGAAGAAGCAGGCTTCTTCTGAGCTTTAGAGGACAGTGATTTGTCTGTTGCGAGGGAGTCGCTGACCAAAGAGAAGAATACTTCTTCCGTCGGGCATCAAGCTCCCACGTCTCCCCTGTCCGGATGAAACTGGAAGGGAGCTGACGCGGAGCATCCGCAGCAGGCCAGACACACTTAATGAGTTGTCCAGCCTGTCGCGAAATGCTCGCAAGAAGCATTGCGTTGCTCTGGCATGATGTGGTAAATAATCAAGCAAATGCATAAGACATCGCGAGTAAGTTAGAAGTCACGCAAGGCTAATATGGGTAAACATAAGCTGATGATTACAGTCGAGATGCTATATATTTTCTATTGCATTGAAAAACACCCATAACAGTAATATTCTTCATAAAACATGCATGAGGCTCAATTCCTCTGCTGTAATTTCTTACAAGAAATGTGTTGTTCACATACATGTATATTGCAATATAATAGAAAAACTTACTTTCCTACAACAGTTTACATTCTCATTAATATTCATGATTTTGAAATAATATTCATTATCTACATATTTATACACATGAACATCAATATCGCTGTTTCAGTCAGTATCAAGCTCTATACTGGTTAACTAAAATAATCTCAGATAAAAAGAACAGCTCATTCAAGTGTGTTTATTTTACATCTCATTAATATTCATAACTATGCATTAATATTCAAGAACCCAAAGTAATGACCCTCTGCTCTTGTCAATTTTTGTTCAATATCTGGTATTTTACGTAAAATAAATAATAGAAAAGATAGTACACTCGAAACAATGCTAAATATAGGGCTTATGTTAAATTGCTTATTCATTTACGCACGTTATATGCAAATTAGCTTAAAAATACATGTTTTAGAAATATTACATGAACCAAAGATGTTTTCCTTTATTTTTTTGTTGATATTAAAACATTTAAATCTGAATTCAATAACTATTAATTTTGTATATTATTAGGCGTCTCAGACTAAAAACAAACTCGTCAAACTAAAAGCGCATTTTTTACTTCCCCATTAATATTCATAAGAATGCATTATAAGAATGCATTATATGTATTAATAGAATTACATATCGTATTCAAGCTATATGTTTCTGCTTTACGTTGGTTCTTATTTTGTTCTTCTATTGTCTCTAAAAGCAAAGTTATGAAGCATTTTCTTAATCAAGATAGTTTCGAAATTTACCTCGGGTTACCATGGAAACCGTTTAATAAAACATAGCTGGGGCACAATTATTTTGGGGGAATGCTCAAAAAGTGTTCTGATGACCCCAACAAACAATTTAAACCTGAATTCAATAATTTTTGTGCATTAATATGCCTCTAAGACTAAACAAAAAACTCATTTTTGTAAAAAAGCGGATTTTTATAATTCCTCATTAATATTCATAAGCAATCATATATGAATATTATTAAAATTATATATCATAATCAAGATATATGTCTCTGCTTTACTTTGGTTTTTGTTTTGTCCTTCTATTGCCTCTAAAAGCAAAGTTATTATGCATTTTCTGAACCAATGATGTTTCGGAATTTACCTCGGGTTACCATGGAAACCGTTTAATAAAACATAGATGGGACAAAATTATTTAGGGAAATACTCAAAATGTGTTCTGAGGACTCCAACGAACAACTTAAACCTAAATTCAATAATTTCTGTGCATTAATAAGCCTCTCAGACTAAACAACAAACTCCTTTTTTCTAAAAAAATCACATTTTTTACTTCCTCATTAATATTCATAAGAATGCATTTATGAATATTAATAAAATCATATATCATATTCAAGTTATATGTCTCTGCTTTACTTTGGTACTTGTTTTGTCCTTCTATTGCTTCTAAAAACAAAGTTATGGCGTATTTTCTGAACCAAGGTAGTTTCGAAAATTACCTCGGGTTACCATGGAAACCGTTAAATAAAACATAGCTGGGACAAACTTATTTTTGGGGGCATGCTCAAAATGTGTTCTAAGGACCCCAACGAACAATTTGGTACCCATGAAAAAAAGTCTAGGGGGGGATGCTACGGTAACCACTACTAGGACCCAGCCTATAACATGTCAACCTTCAAAATGT
Source organism: Azorinus chamasolen (assembly GCA_963576725.1). NCBI lineage: Eukaryota > Metazoa > Mollusca > Bivalvia > Cardiida > Solecurtidae > Azorinus > Azorinus chamasolen. The sequence continues at coordinate 67,728,291 of OY755248.1, forward strand.
GCAGCTTCATGAGATATGCATGCATGCCAAATAAAGTCTCTATTTCTACTGGTTCAAAAGTTATGGCCAATGTTAAAGTCAGTGATTTGACCTATATATTTGACCTCTGACCTTGAAGGATGACCTTGACAATAACATCTGACAGTGCGGCTTTATGAAATACACATGCATGCCAAATATCAAGTCTCTATCATTCTGTACTGGCCCAAAAGTTATAACCAATGTTAAAGTTGGTGACACACAAACAAACAAACAAACAGACAAACAAAAACAAACAGACAGGACAAAAACAATAACCCCCCCACCCCTGATCTGATCGGGGGGGGGGGCATAAAAAGTTACAATATATATAAAAAGTGATTCTTCAACAGACAATTAGCTTCTGTTTGTGTCACTCAGTCATTCTTCCCCACTTCAAGTGTCTGCTCTAGGTGTTTGCTTTCATGTTACAGTCTCGACTGTTGGTCATGGCAATAAACTTTATTTTCCACTTTTATAGAAGTATAAAACCAATTCATAATAAAAATGGGTGAATATTAATCAGGCAAATTATTAAACCAATTATTTAGTAACTGTTTGTGTGCCTTACCTTGAGTTGGTGAAATTGATGTTAGAGACAGCTGATACTCAAACTGGACATCAATGTTGGATGCTCCTAAACCAGTCACATGGACAGACACTGGTACAGAGCCTGTTGCATGGTTACCAAGGGTACACTGTATCTGTGAACTGCTACTACTTGTAACAGCACAAGGTACATCATCCAGTTGTACACTGACAGAGCCCCCCGCAAAGTTGGAGCCAGAGATTGTGAGGGTGCTGCCTGCAAGTCCAGATGTAGGACTGATAGACGACACAGTGGGGGTAGAGCTGGAATCAAAGGCAAAGCTTTCTGGAGTGTATGAGACAGAGTTTGAGGTTACAGCAAGACTGACTGAGCCAGCAGCATGGGCAGGTGTGCGGCAAACCACTTCTGCTAAAGATATTGAGGTAATGTTACAAGTTGATCCATCTAGAGTCACCGTAGTCTGACCAGTGACAAAACCGTTGCCTTGTATTGTGATCAGCTGTTGTCCAAAGGTGCTGCCAGAGGATGGTGAGACAGATGTGATGTTAGCTGTTCCTGTTACAGTCAGAGATCCAGATGCCTTCCCGTAATCTTTTACCTTGACAATGACGTCATTACTGCCTGCAGGTACATTAGCAATTGTTGCATAAATCACAGTGTTGTCAGCAGAGGTGATAGTAGCAGGGAAACCTCCAACAGAAACAGTCAGATCTGAAGTGACATTGCCCAATAGGGTCCCAGTGATGTTGAAAGACGTACTACCCACCATGACATCTGGAGATATACTGCTTACTGAAGGGGTCCACAGGGAAGCATAGGTATATCTACAGGTCTTTACACTGTTCTCACATTCAGCAGGTATTGGATTTCCATTCACATAAGCATTGACGATAATGTCCTTTTCTCCATGTGATGATGAAGCTGGAACCTCACAAATGATTTCTGTGTAACTGCTTGATGTAATGCTGCAGGTGTATCCTCCAACTGACACCAGGGGAGCATCACCAAATCCAAATCCAGTTAAAGTTAGAGCTGCTCCACCAGCAAGAGACCCGGACGTTGGCTGAATGTCCTCAATGTTGGGAAGAAGACCAAAATTGCGTTCTTCCAATGAAGCCATATTCAAAATTGCATTACCACGATTTCCAACTCTCACAGAGGCAGCATGTAGAATACCAATCTCAGGGGTTCCTGATTTGGCAACACTACAGGTAACAGTTGTGTCAGTTGATGTGACAGCATCACAAGCATAGCCACCAAACGAGACTTCATTCTGACAATCAACAGTTGACAGACCCTCTCCTGATACTGTGATTACTGTCTGAACGGTGCCATTTCTCTTATCAATAGAATTGATAATAGGTGTGCTACAAGTCCAGAAGGCAAAGTTGAACTTCCCAGCATCACCACCAGAGGGCAGAACATCGGAGCAACCACTTTTAGCAGAAGTCACAGCCTTACATACTGATGAGTCACTAGGGTCGGCAGATCCTGTAATAAAATTTATAAAGAAAATCACTGTTTGCTCTCAAAGTTACTGTTGTCTATAAAAATCATTAACTACTTCAGTGCTTCATTTTGATACAGACTGCATGTATATGTATCCATGATTACTCTTACAAGATAATGCATTCACTCTAATAACCACTCCTGGGGGCATTACATTTGTTAAAAGGAGTGTATTGCTCACATGGGGCAAACTGCATTGCGATCTGTCAATCTGCATTAAGCATCTGCTTTCTGCATTGCTTTCATTCTGCATTCAGCAACCAACTGTGTACAAAATGCAAGGAGCTATTTTTAAAAAGAGTAACACCCTTTGGGGCTTTATTGGAGATTATGAGGGAAAGGGTTAACCCTTTACTCCATGAATATTCATGTCAAGTTTACCATGGCAAAAACTTTAAAACTGTTTTTCATAAGCAAAACTGAGCAGACCCTGATCAGACAATTCGTAAAGGAGCCATCTGATCTAGGTCTACTCTGTTTATAAAGGTGCATAAAGGTGTCTTCATGGAGTAACAAGAGTGTTCGGAGGACTCGTAACTGACATAAAAACTGTTAATATGCTGGAGTGCGAAAATCCGAACAAAGGGGAATAACTAAAAAATTATTGCATGCAGAGTGATGGACCTTAAGTAGTTACATCAATGGTCCTCAATGAAAGGAAGACACATGTCAAACTTGAAAGCTGTATAATGATTAGAAATGAGAGCCAAAATAAAAGTGTGACGAAAATCAGAACAAAGGGAAATAACCAAGAAAGTATTGCATGCAGAGTGATGGACCTTAGTTACATCAATGATCCTCAATGAGAGGAAGACACATGTGAAATTTGAAAGCTCTATAATGATTAGTTTAGAAATGACATCCAAAAAAGAAAGTGTGACGAAAATCCGAACAAAGGGGAATAACTAAAAAAGTATTGCATGCAGAGTCATGGACCTTGGTTACATCAATAGTCCTCAATGAGAGGAAGACACAAGTGAAATTTGAAAGCTTTATAACGATTAATTTAGAAATGACAGCCAAAAAAAGAAAGTGTGATGGACAGAAGGACAGACAGACAGACAGACAGATGACGGAAAAGTGATCCCTAAGTGACAAACTTCCTCTTGGCAGGTGACACAAAAAGTAAATATTTCAAGGCTTAAAAGATTAACTTGTAGTTATTCATATATCACTAAATCAAGCCTAAAAACAATTTACAACATATTACCTCCAACATTGTGAAGGGCAGTCTTTCCTGCAACTTGGACTTTCACTTCACCAAGACTGGATGCCTCACTGACCACCTCTATGGTACCTGCATAGTTCTTGATACCGTATGTGTCCACATAGCCACTCCACACATAGTAAGTACCAGTCTGCATAAACTGGTACTGGTACTGACCTGCAAACGCAATGTTTACCACTTGGTCAATCCCTGGTTCAGCATAATCTATCAACGGAGCACCAATGACCAGTTGGTCAGTACCTGGACTCCGACAGAGTAGCCATAAGCATAATAACAAGTGGTTAGTGAAAGCTGACTCTGAATAAAGTTTAGATAATTTAACTCTTTCCACCATATAAACGCTTTTTCATGCCTTTGCAAAAAGAGTAGACCTAGATCAGACTGCTCTTGTAAGAGCTGTCTAATAAGGGTTCGTTCTGTTTTCTTATGAAAAATACTAGAAAACTGATCTGTTATCAAGGGCAGATAACTGTAGACATAGTGATCTGATTCTACCTTAAAACTAAAGGTGTCTTCCTCTGATGATACTAAGTATATGCCCTTAATATGAAACTAATATGAGAAGTACTGTTTGAGTTATCGTGTCACATCAAAAGTGTTGACAAAAGTTGATGGTATGTTTGATGAATCAAGGGGAGATAACTCTAGACATAGTGATCTGGTTCAACCCAAAAACTATAGGCTTCTTCCTTTGATGATACTAAGCATATACCCTTAATATGAAACCGATATATGAAGTACTGTTTGAGTTATTGCATCACATCAAAAGTGCTGACGGACAGACGGATAGACAGGTAGACAGAAAATGCGATTCCTATAGGGGTCCTCTATAGTAGTTTCAACCAATACCAAAAATTCCTGTGTACATATGCCATTATATAATTCAGCTAACAAATATTCATGATGTCATTATTTCTTACATGAATATTCAAGAGGGAAAGGGTTAAATGGACGAATTCTGTACAAGAGTCTTAGTGCATCTTACATTACAGACTCTGCTAAAGAAAATATTCATCTAGATGAAGAAAAGCTAAGAATAGTTGCAATAAGTAGTAAAAGCCTAAAAATATTGTAATCAGTAGTTTAGTCTTTGAAGAAGAAATCCTGATCAGAGTATGATTTGTTTCAGAGCTATAGATAAAGGTGCTTACCCAAATACTAAATCATTTTTCCACCAAACCCTATACTGTAACCACTATTTAGAATTGTATCAAAGAGTGGTCACAGTATAGGGTTTGGATATCTGGGCCTCTGCTGTTTGTCTTAAATCATTTATAAAGACCATCAAACATTCACTAAACCCTTTCCCCGTTCAATATTTTATACTGTAAACTTTTCAAGTGAACTTTTTACATTGACAAAAAAACTGTAGAATCAGATCCATATCATGTCATACACAAACAGAGCATATGACTCCATGTCATACACAAACAGAGCATATGACTCCATGTCATACACAAACAGAGCATATGACTCCATGTCATACACAAACAGAGCATATGACTCCTCTATTAGCAAATGTGTAAAAGGGTGTTTATATGATGGTAAGAGTTAATAGTTACGTTTTTTACACCTTTGCAGACGGGATAAACTAAGATATGGGTCGACTGTTTGCTTATATGTTACAGATCTCTCTCTTTAGTTTTCCATGGCAATAAGTTTCCTTTATTTATCTACAAAAATTAATATTCATAACAGGTGAAGTCGTTCATGAATATTGGGATTAGAGCTCTGAAAATTAATGTGTAAAGCAAATCAAATGTAAATGAATCTGTAGGAGTTAAGCTTGATTCTGTCAAATCTCAGCAAACAGATAAACATAAAACAAGAGAGAAAAAATCATTTACCATTAGCACTTGGTGTTCCACTGCTGAAGCCTCCAACCTTTGCTGTCGTGGAGCTCGGACTTGCAACCTCAATGATGGAATGAGCTATATTCTTCACAAAGGATGGGGTTTCCCATGACCATTGGACAAAGTCACCACGCTTTATGGTCAGCTGGGGTTTGTCAAAGGCATAATACACTCCAAAGGCTGAAACAGTAAAGACATTAAGGGTTAACCTCTAAGGTGGACATTCAAATTGGCATCAATATTGGTCTGTAAGACAGGTGGTAGCTTAATGCAGGGTGAAAGTCATGCAGAAAGCTCCATGAGGAGTATTCTGCATTACATTCATCCTGCATTAAGCTGCCACCTGCCTAAAAGATCTAAATTCCCCTTAACTAAAATTTCGATTTAGAAGGGTTTTACTGTATACATTTCCAAAATTCGTGTCAGAATAATGAATATTCCGCTATATCGCATGTTCTTATAACAAGTGTTCACTGTATATTTCTCATAAAATTTTCACTAAACAGCTTTATCATAGTAATGCTAAATTAACACAGCAAGCCACAGTTAACCCTTTGCTCGATAGGGACTCATGGAAGAAAAAAATGACTCATGAATATTAATTAGATCAATTTTTACAAAGATGTATTAACACGAATGTTTAGCCCCAGCAAAACTGTAAAACCAGATCTATACTATTCCTAAAACCAAAAAGATCAGATTCTGGTCACACAACTCCTACAGGAACCATCTGATCTGGGTCTTCACTGTTTGCAATTGCGTTAAAAGGCTTATTTATGGAGTAAGAACTTAAAAAAGGTGTATGCAAGTTTACCTGTAAAATATGCAAAGAAGCAAACTTAGATTATTCTGTGTGTATGAGGTAGGGATGGGAACGAATACCAAATTTGTTATTCGAATATTCGGAAGAATTTGCGATCGTGTATCCAAAGTTCAAACATGTACTTCTCAGAGTCGGAAAGATTGACACTCTTTTTGCGGATAGAACACGCTAGTTTTCGCTAGTTTTTCCACCTACGAAGGTTTTATTCCATTTGTCTTGTATCTAAAGGATAAACAGCTTTTGAATGTTGTGAAGCAGCGAACATTTTCGTGCAGTAGTAGATCTAACCCGTATGTTCGCTCAACCTTCAACGTTTATGTGTGGACTGCAATGTATGTAGAGCAGGGTTTCCGATAGTAGATTGAACAACATAAAGGTTGAAAAGGTGGAGAAATACATTTGTATCACAATCATATTTAATCACGTTCATAATCACATTCATTGATAGAACCAGATCAAGGCACACATTCATTTCGAAGCGATACTCTTGACAACGGTGTTACTAGGTGGTTGCGTAATATTTGCATATCATAACATTTTCAACTTATCAAACTTGTTTCAATCAAAATGACTCGGTGTCTGGTCAAAATATAGGGAAACATAGATCAAAGTGACAAACAGTGTGGATCCTGATAAGAAAGTCTAATGGTCACACTTACATCGTTAACAAGTCGAGGGCAAAAAGACTTAGTCTAATAGAATCAAGCATGTGTTTTGTTAAAAGACATGAGGCTTCTATATCCGATGTTGGTCTGTTCCCAGTCGAGAACAAGCTTTAGCGAGTTTCAAACAAGAACAGACCAACACATGTATAGAAGCCATCGGCTTTAACAAAACCAGTGTTATATAATTTTTCTCGCTTAAATTCACCTTAAACCAAGCAAATTAACGGACGTTGTAAAGTACTACTTTCCATTGCGTATTGCGACTTCCGTTTCCAACAGCAACAGTAACATCGTACTATTTTAGCCTCGCTTTGAAAATTACACAACAAGAAAACTTCCCTTGTATTGATTTCGCCTAATCGCGCGTATGAATACACAGGACAAGGGGTGTTCCAGATAGGGATTTCTAGTACATGTGTACTTCTATATTTAGTAACTCGTGTTATCTAGTACATCTGAGAAGCGAGAAAATATGTGTTGATTGCACAGTGGTTTGGACTGTCGCGCATGGTTATCTTTAGGGGATTGATAAGGGATTAGGGGTCTTTAAACACCCCAATCAGCGGACCATCAAGTGGACCATGTAATAGGTAAGAGGCAATCACGTATCAAATTATCAAATCTCTCCCAACTAATTAACAAAGGGATTAGGGTCATAAATACCCAAATCGGCGTACTATCCATCGGACCGTGTATTGGGAAAGAGGTAGTCACGTGTCAAACTGTCAACATTCGCCAGCTGATTAACACAGGTTGGCTTTTGAGGTGGAAGAATAAAGGCGAGAGAAAAATTATGAATTTAATATTTTTTTTCCGAATATTTGAATAGCAGTATTACTATTCGATATTCAGAACGGTATTCGAATATTCAACTATTCGTTCCCATCCCTAGTATGAGGCAATGTAAAATGAAATAAATATTGCACATTACCTGGATCAGTGCCTTTGTTGGTAACCAGGTGTGTTTGTCCAGCATTGGCAATCAGGCATACAACCTGGGTATTAGTGATGGAGGACACGCCACATGCCACATCTCCCACCTTGACATCCACAAGGGTTGCATTGGTACCAAACCCAGAGCCGGTGATTGTCAATTTAGTGCCACCCAGCACGGAGCCCTGCAGAGGGAACACATTGCTGATGCTCAGGTCCACATTCACGGTGGGCAGTGCACTTGAACTGAAAAAAGTCACATTATATTGATACATTTACAGTCAACCCTGTATAAGTGACTACTTGTAATAATGCATGAGTTTAAAAAGCAATTGGTTTCTTAATGAAGGACAAACGTTATGCAAAAAACAAGGAGACTCTTCAAAATGATGATTAGATTCATTCACAGAAAACATCATTGGACGATTTCACCAAGAAATAAAGATTAACTCTTTACACCATGAATATTCATGTAAGAAATAATGAAAGTATGGAATTTAATTAGCCGACTTGGGCTTCTCTGTTTGCAAATGCGTCAAATGGCTTATCTATCAAGTAAAGGGTTAAAATGGATGAATGCCACATTTACGTCATACATAGTTTCATACCTAGTTAAAGCAAAGCCAGACTGGGTCGCAACCTTTCCATAGTTTAGCTAAAGTAGGAGTCATACCTAGTTAAAGCAAAGCCAGACTGGGTCTCAACCTTTCCATTGTTAAGCTAAAGTAGGAGTCATACCTAGTTAAAGCAAAGCCAGACTGGGTCTCAACCTTTCCATAGTTAAGCTAAAGTAGGAGTCATGCCTAGTAAAAGCAAAGCCAGACTGGGTCGCAACCTTTCCATAGTTAAGCTAAAGTAGGAGTTATACCTAGTTAAAGCAAAGCCAGACTGGGTCTCAACCTTAACTTCCTTATTTCCAGCATCTAGGGAGCCTGTTTCCACGACTACTGACGTATCTGACCAGGAGGAGACAGTCACCTGTTTGGTTCCAACAAATACAATCCCCTGAGTGCTGCTGAAGGATGATCCACTGATGGTCAGAGTGGCACCTATGATAAATAGGGTAAACAAATCAGAATCCTGTTTATCTTTACATATCAGCCAATTATGAAGACACATATTTAATGTATCTTGAGATTATTTTGCACTAAATACAAATTTGAGATTAATCTGAATTTGAATGATTTTAAAGCTGGTTATGGATTTCCCCCATATCCGAATGTTTGATAAATATGAGAATAAATGCAAGATTTGATCACTGTACCTTGCACACCAATGGAGGCTGGGCTGACACTGCTGACTGTTGCTGTAAGACTGGAGTCATATGTGTAACTGGAGAAAGTCAGAGTTACTGCCCCTTGAACAACAACAACATCATAGGAGCCACTGGTTGTCTGAAAAACAAAAAGAAAGCAGATGCCAGGAATGGAGTCAATGGTTGGAATAATTGTTGAGGACTTTGTAACATTATATTAAAAGTAAACGCAATATATCTAACCCTTTCCCTTTTCAATATTCATGTCAGAAATAATGATATCATGAATATTCATTTGCTGAATTTTTATATTGAAATATTTTCAAGTATGTTTTATTTTGCTTTGACAAGAATTGTAAAGTCAGATCTATATATCATGTCTAAAGCAAACACAGGAGATCCTGATCAGATGGCTCCTATAGGAGCTGTCTGTCTCTGTTTGCAAATGCGTGAAATGGAATTTATATAAGCGAAATTGAAGTTGAAATTTGTATTGAACTGTAAATATGTCATACAAAATGCTGTGTGGAATACATACCGAAGCCGGGATTATGCACTGGATGAGGTCTGGCTGTACACTTTGTAGAGGGCAAGATACAGAGTTGATGGTCACATTGGCTCCAGATTTGAATCCATAACCTGTCACATTGAGGACAGCACCACCTGGAATACAAACCAGCAATAAACCTAAATTCCTGTAAAAAACATTGAGTGAATTCACTATATATTAACTTTAATATAAATGCCTTTTCACACCTTTGCAAACAGAGTAGACCCAGACCAGATGGTTCCCATTGAAGCTGTCTGATCATAGTCCGTTGTTTGCTTATGAAATTATAGATATGACTACAGTTTCCACAACTTCCTGTGTATATATAAGCCATTATAAAACAAGATGTGTTTATGAAACACTATGCCCCCTCATATATTTGACCTCTGACCTTGAAGGATGACCTTGACCTTGACATGTCACCCCTCAAAATGTGCGGCTTTATGAGATACATATGCATGCCAAATATCAAGTCTCTATCTGTACTGGCTCAAAAGTTAAGACCAATGTTAAGGTTGCGTTAAAGTTACAAAGAAACAGACAATTTTACCTCTGACCCTGAAGGATGACCTTGACCTTGACATGTCACCCCTCAAAATGTGCAGCCTCATGAGATACACAAGCATGTCAAATATCAAATCTCTATCTCTACTGGTCCAAAAGTTATGGCCAATGTTAAAGTCGGTGATTTGACCCATATATTTGACCTCTGATCTTGAAGGATGACCTTGACCTTGACATGTCACCCCTCAAAATGTGCGGCTTTATGAGATACATATGCATGCCAAATATCTAGTCTCTATCTGTACTGGCTCAAAAGTTATGACCAATGTTAAAGTTGCTGATAAACAAATAGACAGACAAACAGACAGGGCAAAAACAATATGCCCCCTGACTATCGTCAATGGGGGCATAATATATCAGTTAATAAATATTCATAAAGTAATTATTTTTTACATGAAAATTTAATCCATTCCCTAATATTGATGCCTTTTAACGCCCCTGTAAATGTCACTTTATGAAACCATTGTGATAAATAGAGCATTTGATGCTCTATCTATCACAATAGATTCATAACTCACAATTCTAATTATTTCCATTTCTCTAGTAAATGCCCCTTTTCAGTAAATTTGTTCAAAGAGGGTGTGTCTAAAAATAACCTATAAGGTAATGGGTTAAATGTTAACAAAGAAAGGATGACAGACAGACATTTTCCATTGTTTTGCAACTGATTTAAAAATAGCACACACATGTCATAAAACGTTTACAAGATCATCAATTTACAAAGCAACTTACCACCGAGACTTCCTGTTGTTGGAGAGATGCTTGAGATCGACGCTGTGTACTCAAAAGTTACAGCACCACTGGAATGGGCGGCGTCACCTTTGTCAGTTACCGTGACTACCACACTGTGACTGCCAACAGGTCCATTACCCACATCACATGTAACACTAGTGCTAGTAGCAGCTGTGACTGTACAGTTCACTCCACCAATGGTAACAGCATTCTGGGAGGATGTAGAGCTGAATCCTGTACCAGTTATGGTGATTGTTGTTCCAAGGGCACTAGTACCTAACAGATGAAAAGCAACTAACATAAAGAAACTGAGGATTGGAACATTCTCAGTCTTAGGCCTTTTCTTTAAAAATCTCAGCTATATCAATAATTGTTTACAAACATCAAAAACTTGTATTATATTTGTTAACCCTTTACTCCATATACACGCCTTTCTATGCTTTTGCAAACAGAGTAGACCAAGATCAGACGGCTTGTGTTGGAGCCATCTGATCAGGGTCTCTGGTTGCTTCTGAAATTATATACATGTAGATCTGATTCTACATTTCTGTCTTGATAAAAAAGATCGTGTTTATAGTGCCAATAGTGAAAATTCAGTTAATATATATTCATGATGAAGTTTATCTAAATGGTGAGAATTATAACAAAGTTCAGCGTTGAACCTCAAAGTAGCCAGTTTCTGTTGATATATGATTTAATCCCATGAGTGTTGAAATCTAAAACTTGAATGGTCCATCTTCATTTAACAATAGAATCCATTTAGCATGAAATGTAACTTGGAAATGGCAAAGAGTAAAATTTCTGGAAAGAATTGCAACTGGCAGACAATGAAGACCCTGATCTTTGAGCATCTCCAAATACGATTTAATTTTTTTCCATATTCAGATGGTTACCTAGTAACAATGCTTATCCTAAACTCATTCTTGTTGACTGCAAGTACAGCGTAATTACCTGATGTTGGGCTGACAGCTGTCACAGTTGGGGTTGAAGCTGAGTCCCAGTCAAAGGAGCAGTCTCCAGAACACGCCACAGGAACATTGTTAATGGACAGCTTGACCTGGGCCTTGGAGTGGACTGTTGCTGCCATATCTCCTGTGAGCGGGTCATAAAACAGTCCTCCATGAACTTTGGTTTGAATACTTCCAGCTGCATCTATACCAGTTAGCATTCCGTAGTTGACCTGTTTGGTGAATAATTGGAAAAGAAAACTAGAATGGTTTTTGATACAAAAACTGATGTCCACACACAAAAAATACATTTCAAAGTGGCATAACTCTGCAGAAAATCATCGAACCGGAACAGGAATTTGATATGCCCAACTAGACATAGTGCTGATCAATCCTATGAAGTTTCATGAAAATCCAATTGGAGGTTTTGGGGAAGCTGCGCACACAAATCAAATTGGACAGATGGGCAGATGGATGCATGGAAGCTACCCACAAGAACAATATTGTCTCCAAAGTATACTTTCCAAAACCTGTTAATTAGAAATTATTTATATTTGATAATGTTTTATTCAATGCAACAGCAGTTTACCACAAATTTATCCCTTTCCTTCATATAAAAACTTGTTCACCCCTATAGGACAACTTGTCATGACCTTTGCAAACAGTTTGGATCCTGATGACGGAGCAACAGATAAAGGTGTGTACTCAAATACTAAAATCGTCATTTCTCCACCAAACCCTATGTTGTGAACACTCTTTAGAATTGTCTCTTTAAGACAATTCTAAAGAGTGTTCACAACATTGGGTTTGGTGGAGAAATAAAGGAGTTATTCCTGAAAATATTTCAATTTACTTGACTTTTCATCATGATCCAAGCTAATTTCACTGGGAATGAAAGAAAAATAACTCTGACAATTTGACGAAAACATCTATTTTATAATGCCTATTAAGTTTAACCCTTTACTTCATGACACCATAAATATTAATTTAGGTTGTTTTTTATAATGGCAAATGGACACAGGATCTTATTTTATAAGCAAACAGAGCAGACCCTGATCAGATGGCTCCACCAGGAGCCATCTGATCTGGGTCTACTCTGTTTCCAAAGGCGTAGAAAGGTGTAGTTATGGTGTAAAGGGTTAAATATTGTAGTTACAACAACTTTACACCAAGCCGTCAATGTGTGCCACTGTTTAAATAAAATTATTGGCATACTTACAGTCATTTCTGGAAGGTCTCCTGGCAGAGTCAGGAAAGTGACATCCATGTCAAAGTTGGCACAGTTACCGGACTTCTCCACCATCAATGAGCCAATACCATGCAGCGTCTGCAGTTCACGCTTGAAGTTAACAGCCTCAAGGGAGACATTCAGGTCTGAAATGAACACAAAAAATATATTTTTACTTGATACTTCTAAACAGTTAAAATACATTAAACATAAAGATAGCATATCACTTATTCTAAGTAAACCAGGCCATTAACCTTTCAGTGTGGGACATGTGTCAAAGTACACTAATGTGTTTTGCAAACCATGAAGACCCAGATGAGATGTCTCCTTAGAGGGGCCCTCTCACCAGGGTATGCACTGCTTGTCAAGTTACACTTTTCTTAACCCTTTCCGTGTTCAATAGTCAGTTAAGAATAAGAAATAATGAAGGATATTTCATGACTGAACAGTTATAATGTAAACTTTTCAAGGAAATTTTGGCTTTATCGAAATCTGTAGAATCAGACCTACATCATGTCAACTGCATACAGAGTAGACCTTGATCAGACAGCTCCTTTAGGAGCCATCTGATTTGGGTCTTCTGTTTGAAAATGCATTAAAATGTGTTGACATGAAGGGGTTAAAAATATCCCTGAATATTCACAGCAAGCTTGACCTTTTTGAATTTAAGAATAGTCCATTTGTCAATTCTGCATTGAAAGGTTAAAACTGAAATTATGATTATTCACAACTTACAAAATCATTGAAAAAAATATCTGTTTAACCCTTTACTCCATAGATACACCTTTCACTGCCTTTGCAAAAAGAGAAGACCCAGATCAGACAGCTCCTAAAGGAGCAGTCTGATCAGGGTCTGCTCTGTTTGCTTTTGATATAATGCAGATCTGATTTTCCTGTTTCTGTCACAAAAAAGAATTATTTTGTTCATAGTACCATTATAAAATTTCAGTGACTAATTATTCACCACTGGTAGAACTTTGATTCTTGCTCACAGACTATAAGTAACCCATTTATTCCCATAGTTCTAAAGTCATTTGTCATGTGGAGGGGCACAGCAAACAATTCCCATAGATTTTAAAGTCATTAAATTTTGTCATGTGGAGGGGCTTAGCAAACAATTCCCATAGATTTTAAAATCATTTGTCATGTGAAGGGGCACAGGAAACAATTCCAATAGATGTTAAAGCCATTTGTCATGTGGAGGGGCACAGCAAACAATTCCCATAGATTTTAAAGCTATTTGTCATGTGGAGGAGCACAGCAAACAATTCCCATAGATTTTAAAGCTATTTGTCATGTGGAGGAGCACAGCAAACAATTCCCATAGATTTTAAAGCCATTTGTCATGTGGAGGGGCACAGCAAACAATTCCCATAGTTTTTAAAGCCATTTGTCATGTGGAGGGGCACAGCAAACAATTCCCATAGTTTTTAAAGTCATTTGTCATGTGGAGAGGCACAGCAAACAATTCCCGTAGTTTTTAAAGCCATTTGTCATGTGGAGAGGCACAGCAAACAAACTATTTGCTGGAATAAGCCATTGATACTGATGGTTTCAGCAAACAGTGCAGACCTTAATCAGAGGGCTCTTTCAGGAACTCTTTGATCTGGGTCTACACTGTTTGCCTATCTGGGTCTACACTGTTTGCCGATGTCCTTTTTAAGAGACAATCGGCACTAATGGGTTCAGACTTAAGAGTGGTTCTTGTTTATGCTCAGATTCTGCCATCTTATCTCACTTGTTTTTGTGTTTCCATTGTAGGTGACGTCAATGAAGCCCGTGACAGGAGGGGAGGCAGCGGATGACCGGGAAATGGACATAGATCCTGATCCACCATTGTTCAGCGTAACTGTGGCTGCAACACTAGGACTGGCGGTGGCTCCAGATGTTGTCTGAAAAAAACAACAACATTTCAACACTCTGGACAAATTCGCAATAATAAAATATGAAACTAAACAGATTCATTTCATCAACAGATTCTCAGATCCAAAGCTAAAGAATATTTTCAAACATGTTTGGCCAGTTCCCAGCATTTACTTGAATGGCTTAAAATCTAGGAAAGTATCTTAAGATTCTTCCAAGTCCTGGTCTTAGTCTCTGTTTAACCCTTTACACCATAGATATGCCTTATTACCCCTTGGCAAACAGAGTAGACCCAGATCAAATGGCTTCTCTGTTTGCTTATGATCTATTACATAGATCTATTTCTACAGTTTCTGTCATGGTAAAAATTCCCTTGTTCATTAATGTCATTATAAATATTCAGCTAGATAATATTCATGAATAATTATTGGCTGATATTTTATAATGGCATATGTACACAGGATGTTTTGGTATTGGCAGAAACTGTAGACTGTAGACAGAGCATTTCCAACAGGGTATATTATATGGGTCTTTTGTTTGCAATGGGGTGTAAAAGCGTGAAAGGGTTAAAGGCATTTTTAACGACACTGGGAAGATATATATTTTTATGATTTTATTTGACAAAGTGGTTTTGCTCATACATTTATCATATGTGTTCATTATGTTTACAATAACAATTACTAAGGTCATCAGGGAATAATTATGTGACATACTTTTTGCATCAAAAGTTGAAAATTAGTTAATGAAAAGCATTCTTAAATCTTTTAACTTCATACATATGTAGACAATATAGACAAATAAGTACCCTTCCATTAGCCAGCTCTATTAAGGATAACTGGTTCCCACAGTCAAAGGGCTTCAGTGTAGCAGTGTATGTGTTGGTTCCAGAGCTGACAACAGTTACTGTGTCAATTAAGGCTCCATTAGGCTTGGAAGCTGGGAGTCGAAGCCTGTTGATCTCTGTAAAAATATTTTAATATCAATTATACACTTAATTTTCATGTGGTTGCTTAGCGATATATATCATAATGTGGTGTTGAATCCTTTCCCCAATGAACATTTATGCCTGAATTGATCACTTCATGAATATTCATTAACTTTATTTTCATACGGGGAAATTTTAAAAGTTAATTGTTAGCTTACAACAAAAACTGTAAGATCAGATCAACTTAATTTTATAAGCAAACAGAGCAGACCCTAATCAGACGGCTCCTACAGGAGCCGTCTGATCTGGGTCTACTGTTTGCAAAGGGGTATTTATATGAAGGTGATGGAAAACCCTCTCTTACAAACTTACCAATGAGCGAAGAGACATAAGCTGTCTGATCAGGGTCTACTCTGTTTGAATGTGAAATTGTAACAGATCTGATTACAGTTTCTATCAAAACCAAAACATCCTGTGTATGTATGTCATTATAAACAAGAGCACTGCAAGTGAGTGCCAACGCTCGTCTGTCGTCATTATCAAGATGAACATGCATACCAAAAATGAAGGTTGTAAATAAAAAATGTCAATGTTAAGATTTCGGACGACAACTTTGACGACGACGCGGACGCCGGAGTACAGACAAGCTAAAAATAGTTAATAGGTATTCATATAATGTCATCATTTCTTACATGAATATTCAACAGGGAAACACATGAATATTCAACAGGGAAAGGGTTAAAAAGCATACATATGGGGTAAAGGGATGTCTATCTACATATAGCTCACTGTAACTAGATGTTCGTCTTGTGTGGTAGATATTGTTTTACAATATACATTATTTTCTCTAATAATTAATGCCCATTGGGGCGTAACTTTTTTAAAAGGAGTTTCTTGCAATTTTTACACAGGCTTTTGCTTAATGCAGAATGATAGAAATGCAGAAGGCTCATAGGAGAGTTTTCTGAATATTGCTTTCAGTCTGCATTAAGCTACCAACTGTACAAAAACCCCCGCTAATGCGACCACCAAAAAGGGGCATAATTCTGGGTGGCAGAGGCAGGTGGTAGCTTAATGCAGGACGAAAGTTATGCAGAAAGCTCCTATAGGAGCTTTCTGCATAACTTTCGTCCTGCATTAAGCAACCACCTGCTTCAAACGACGCCAGTGGTTGTTTATTAAGTGGTCGCATTAGCGGGGTTTCACTGTATTTTGGAAAACTTATATTTCTTTATTTAATGATTATTATATAGGATTTTGTTTTATTCATTCTGGGGGCCCCCTCCCACCAAAGTAAGGGGGCGTTTATTTGAGTGGGGGAGAATATTGTATGTACTGTACCTGTATCAGTAACAGCAACATCTCTGCCAATGAACGTAGAGTCGATGTATATGTCCGACTCGTAGTTCGCTCTTAGCACCCACACCTCTTCTACACGGTGTTCTGTGTCTGAGGGGTACCTGCCTTCAACTAGAGTCTGCATGTCCAGACATGTGTAATACCAAGTCTCAGATCTGAAATGAAATCAAGCACAATACAGTCGCAGCTTGCAAGTAACATGCTAATGTTAAAACAATTATTCTTCAAAAACTTTAACTTAAATTTATGACCACAAAATGTTTGATTTGGCACAGAAACTCTGGTGGCACTCCCTAAACTGCCAGAAACTCCCTAAATGGCAACCAACCTATGATTTTGACCTTTGACCTTAAAGTGGGTTGTTTCAAAAGGTGTATGCCATATATAAAGTCTCTATCTATAATATAATTTTATAAATTTTATAAAAATTCAGCTAATAAATATTCATGATGTCATCATTTCTTACATGAATATTCAACTGGGAAAGGTTAAGTTATACAAAGTATAATAATTTGAAAGTTAATTGCATTTACTAACAAATTCAGTACATGAGAATGCTAATAGACTTAACACTTTACTCCATGAATATTCATGTCAGAATTAATGACATCATGAATTTTTATCACAATTATTTTTTATAATTGCACATGGAATACATGCAGGAGTATTTGGCAATGACAGAAACTGTAGAATCATATCTTTATTATTTCGTAAGCAAACAGCTTCCTGATCAGACAGCTCCTACAGGAGCCGTTTGATCTGTGTCTACTCGGTTCACAAAGGCGTAGTGTAGAGTAAATAGTTAATACCATTTTCTATGACACTACCCATTAAAAACTTAAATGCATGTACATATCATCAAACTAGTGTAGGGCAGTCACCTAAGGAAGATTCAAAGTTGGACAGGTACAATACAAATGTAAGAACTAGTGGCTGGACAAAACAACTTGGATATCTCATAGAAGTGACTTCTAACTCGAGATTGAATTACAATTCTTGCTGGAGGGGGCATCAGTATTGGAAAGAGAGGGAGATTACAAGACCAGGACGATCAAGGAAGCAATCCAAATACGAATCAACAAGCAGGTCATGAACAGAGACGAGGGGGTCCACAAACTCTCCCGGGTTTACGACCCAATTTTCTCCAAAGTCACGAAGACTGGCGGAAATCATTGGGATCGTCGACTGTGACCTTACTGCAGTTAGGCAGTTCTGAGAATAACCACAGAAGGAAGTGGTCGAAACCATCAACAATAAGTATGTGAAAATTCATTTATTTGTGTTGTGGTAGAAGAAAATGTATATAACCAAACTGGATTACCAACACGATGAATTCCTTTAAGAATATAATTCTTGCTTGTATAAAATTGATTGTACATCGATATGTACTAACTTTGTGTCCGAATCTTTCTGGTAGGTGTGGCCAAAGTTGGTCCAGTGACTGACCGTCTCCCCATCTGATGCCTGTTTGTGGGAGTACCTCAAACCTATGACGTTCTGTAGAAGCCCTTTGTAGGCAAAACACAACTGAAAACATTACACAAGAACTGTTTTCTTAATGAATGTTCATGTAACAGAAAATTAACAAACAGTAATTAGTTGGATTTTTATAATGCAAAAATCAAACAATGCAAGATTTGGCAATGATCTGACCTACTTTATTCTCTTGATTGAATAAACTCTTAAAAAGCCCCATTATTTTTCGGGGAGGGGGGAAGGGGGACAGAAACTAACAGTAAAACAAAAACCCTACGTAGTAACGTTTCAATAATACAACAATTAAATAATACACATGGTAACTTAATGGAGACTGAATGCAATACAGAAAGCTCCTCTAGGAAATTTCTGCACTACTTCTTTCCTTCGACATTAAAAAGTGTTAGCCAGAGAGAAGGGGGAGGGGTTTATAAGAGATAACTCAGTTATCTTCAATAAGTAAACAGAGAAACCCTGATCAACCACCTCAAGTAAGTGTTGCCTGACTGATCAGGGCTTAATCTGTTTCCTAAGTAAACTCTCACAACAGGATCCAAACTGTTTTAACAGAGTTATTGAAAAGAAATGTAGGATAAATCATCTGTGACGACAGTTTCTACGGACAAAAGTTTGCTCAGCAGGCTAAAGGTTAATGGAACTTGTAACGGTAAATATTTCATAATTTTCTGTATCTTTATAACAGAGGTCCAGATTAATAGAATCAAGCATGGGTTTTGTTAAAGCCGGGGGTTTCTATACCCGAGGTTGGTCTGTTCCAGTCGGAAACGAGCTTTAGCGAGTTTCCGATAGGAACAGACCAACCGAGGTATAGAACCCCCCGGCTTTAACAAATCCCATGCTTGATTATTTTTCTCGCTGAAATACGCCCTAAAACCAAGAAAATTAACGAATTTTGTGAAGTACTACTTTACAATGAGTAATACGACTTCCATATCTAATAGCACCAGACCGCAGCATAACTTTAGGCGTGACACCAAATTCTTGCATAAAACGTGCTGTTGTAGTCCCGCTAGACCATGTATTCGTGCTCACGCGCTGTTGTTGACCGGTTTTAATTATACCTATTACGGGCCTAAGGTAAACAATGGACGCGAATGCTACAGCGTTTTGGCATAAGCTAGGTGAACGCCGGGGTGTGAGTATTTCCAGGAGCACAGACAATGAACTGTTTTTAGTGATAGACATATTGAATGAAATTCCGTGTAAACGGTATTTAATACAATCATGAATTGACGTTGAAAAGAAAACAGCATAAATCGACGAAGTGTCAAAGAAGTGTATAGTTTTGCTGCCGTTGTTTTGCTTGTATTTTGAGGAATTAAATTGATGCAGGAGAGCAGAAAATTGGTTTTATGCATGAATAGCGTTAATACACGTTTGTTTTCGGGCAATAACATCTGCAGTGTCCCTCAGGAATGTTGTTGCCCTCGCCCTTCGGGCTCGGGCCAACAACAGTCCCTCGGGACACTGCAGATGTTATTGCCCGAAAAAACGTGCATTAACCCTCTAATGACGTCATTTGTTATGACAACCACAAACGTTACGTTTTGGCGTAAATATAAATGACCGAGTGACTACAAAACAACGTCTTCGGTTAATTAAA
Organism: Azorinus chamasolen; assembly: GCA_963576725.1. NCBI lineage: Eukaryota > Metazoa > Mollusca > Bivalvia > Cardiida > Solecurtidae > Azorinus > Azorinus chamasolen. The sequence continues at coordinate 67,748,393 of OY755248.1, forward strand.
TAGGCTTTTAAAGTGTTTATATGATAAGAAGAATTTCATATTCGTGCTAATTACTTATATTAATTTCAATTCATAAGGTTGTTGCCTATAGAAATGTTGGTATAATTCTGTAAGAAGTCCTTCCCATGTATTGATTTTACCCAATCGCGCGTATGAATACACTAGTCACGGGGTGTTCCAGATAAGGATTTCTAGTACGGCTATTTTTAGTAACTCAGCTTATCTAGCACGACTGAGAAGCGAGAAAAGATGCGTAAATTTAAACATTTTCAAGAAAAGCTCCTTTATTTCTTTGCAAAACATTTATACTGTGACACTCTTTAGAATCGTCTCTTTGAGAAAATTCTAAAGAGTGGTCACAGTATAGGATTTGGTGGAGAAATAATGATTTTAATAGTTGGGTATGCACCTTTATCTGTAGCTCTGTTTATAATCATCTCATTTTAACCCTTTCCCTGTTCTATGTGTATTCCAAATTTCAATAACTTCTGAATATTCATTAACAAAATAGTTTCTTTATATGGAAGTTGGAACATTGTAGTCATTTTAGAAAGCAAAACAGATTTATCAAATTCTATCAGCAAACAGAGCCGTCTGATCTGGGTCTACTCTGTTTGCAAATGTGTGAAAACGTTTATATGAGGGAAAGGGTTAACTGTAGAGATAATAACAGTTAAGATCTCAGACTTCAAATATGCATCAACAAAATATTATACAATCTCAGTAAGCTATACTTACAGTTTTGTATGAGGAGAGCATTATACCAAGGTCATCAGTGGCCCTTTTGTACAAGCGGTAGGGGTTTTTCAGTGAGTACTTGCCACAGAAAGGGTCTGTGTCTTTGGCCCTAGTACCTGAGAACAGACTAGAACTGCTCTCATAGCTCTCATAGAACTTGGCCAGACTGGCGCTCTCAAACACTTTAGGACATCTGGCTTCAAACAGACTGTTGACTGCAGTACTTAGCTGCAAATAAAATATAATTGCGAAATTTAAATATATATAGAACAAAACATCTAAATTTAAGCAAAATACTGGCCTGCTAATTTTATTAAAACAGCATTTCTTTAATAAATCGTTGAAATCAGATCATGTTATCACTTTTCAACACTGGCACACAGAAAACCATCACCAACCAGGTGAATACAAACAATCTCTTAAATTTGAGTATACCTCAGTTAGACATGTTATACATGTATGGAAACATGAGCATGTGGATGCCAAGGTTTGTCTGTCATGAATCAATGTCTTTGAAAGACCACTTTTACCCTTTTCTACTCCATGAATATTCATGAAAGAGATGATGACATAATGAATAATAATTAGATAAATCTTTATCATGGCACATATAAGCACAAGTTATTTTGGCCATAGCAGAAATTGAAGAATCACAAATGAAGCCCTTGTGATGGAAAAAAAGTGTTATGGAAAAGAAGTTTACTTGTACTGGTATCAAAACCATGGCAATACCTCGACATTTTTCTTTGAACAGCAGACAAGTCAATAAAAACCAGTTGTTATTCTAACCTACCGTGTTAGCACTCAGGCTTGACACAGAGAAGGGGTTTGAAACAGTTCCTTCCATGTACAGGGCCATAGTTTCCATGTCTGGGACCCCCTTTGTCGTCTCGGTCACAGAGAAGCTTACATCAGAACTGTTAGCCACTTTCACAACACTTACTGCGGGAAAATCACCTGTGGACCAAACCAGGTATAAATGACAGAAGACAATGATGCCTTTTGTACTTTTCATGCATTTGAAAACAGAGTATGAGCCATCTGATCAGGATTTACTGTGTTTGCCTATGAAATTTTATAGATCTTGTCTAATAGTTTATGTCCAAGCCAACAATTCCCTTTAAAAATTTACCTTATACAAATTAACCCTTTCCTTCCTTAGATACGCCTTTCTATGCCTCTTTAAAAATCACCTGTTGAAACCATTGTGATAAATAAAGCATTTGCTCCTATAGGAGCAAATGCTCTATTTATCACAATGGTTTCAAACTTGCTCCTATAGGGAGCAAATGCTCTATGTATCACAATAGTTTCAAACTACCAAATTCTAAAAATTTCCTTTTCTCTAGTTAATGATCCTTTACAATAGATTTATTTAAAGTGGTTGGATCTAAAAATAGCCTATGAGGTAATGGGTTAAGTTAATGAATATTCATGATGAGATCAATTCATGCACACATGTTCATTAGGGAAAGTGTTAAACTAATAATGACTAGCCTGTATAATATTGGTTACAATACACTTCTGTACACTGCTTCTTACCTCTTTTTGAGACAAAAGTGAAGGTAAACGATGGAGGAGTTGATGGGTTCCTTACAACTGTGATTGACTCATCACTTCCAAATACAGGCAGTGCATTAACCGCAGTAGATATAGATGTTTCATCCATTTGAGTAGTCAGTGGAGCTAAAAGGCATAAAAGAGTCTTACTTGTAAGAACTGAATATAAAAGCAGTTGCACAAGGGTCACAGAAGGGTAAAGAAAATTAAGGTAACATGCGTAGCGATGATCATAGCTATAATAGGAATTTAACGGAAGTTTGCATGGAAGGTTGATATTATAATTAACCCTTTCCTTCATATAAACATGTTTTCATGCATTTACAAACAGAGTAGAACCAGTTCAGATTGTTCCTATAGGACCCATCTGATCAGGGTCTGCTCCGTTTGCTAATCAAATTTGATAGATCTGTTTTTTTACTTTCTAAAATTGCTACAATAATCCACCTTCCATATTTCAGTAATTATTTTCTCCATGAATATTCGGTAGGTATTGAACTTTGGAATAAACATAGAACAGGGAAAGAGTTAAATTATGCATTATAAAATATCCTTTACTAATTTATAAAATAATAAGCGTCCTCATACCAGTATCTTCATAAAAAGAATAAATGAAATACACAACAGAGATTTTGCTGTAATTACATGATACAGATTTATTTAAAGCATATTCACCTGTGTAGACCCCAAACAGACCAAAGCGGAACTCTCCTGGTGTGTTAACCTCTATAGACTGCACCTCCTCCGTGTGAGTCTGACTTGTAAACTGGCTAAAGGTCAGTTGCTAAAAGTAAACAAGAATCCTTTTAGAATGTCTTCTGAGCCACAACTTTACAAAAAAACGTATTTAGGCATTTGAGCAGAAGCAAAACAACTCAAATTGAGTGTGTATATTACAACAATAGTAGTCAAAAGAAGATATGGGTCACATGCTATGAGAAGTGTCTGAAGAAAACTAGGGAATAACTTAAAATGTAGAAATGCAAAAGCCATGGCCATTATTATGTGTAGAAATGCAAAAGCCATGGCCATTATTATGTGAAGAAATGCAAAAGCCATGGCCATTATTATGTGTAGAAATGCAAAAAGCCATGGCCACTATTATGTGTAGAAATGCAAAAGCCATGGCCATTATTATGTGTAGAAATGCAAAAGCCATGGCCATTATTATGTGCATTTATATCTGCTGCTATCTGCGTTCATTCAACGTTTGAAATCAAATCCCAATGTTGATTACAGTGTAATGGCAAAAGCAGGTGAAACAAAAACAAATTTTACTTAGGAAATAAAATACGGGCATTGCATTGTTTTCTTACTGGTCCTCAATATGCATTAAGTATGCCTTGAAAATAGATACCTAGTTAAACTGTCTACTGATTGATGTGAGAAGCTGTATCTCCTAACCTAATTCTGACAGACAAAGTTCAGACAATATTTGGACAAAATTAGGCAAATAGTGCCGATTCAGAACAAGAAGCCCCTGAAGAAGCAGTATGGTCAGGGTGTACACAACATGTTTTTATGTCAGTCGAATTTAAAAGTATGGTGCCAAAGTGAACTATTCAGCTTTACAAACCCATGGCTATATGCATATGTCATCACAGATGACTTTTAGATGCAGGACAGCAAACAGTGTAGCCCCAGATCAGAGGACTCTAGTTCAGTAAAGGTTCCTACCTGTATATCATACTTGACTGTTGATGTGATCTTGATGCTCTGTTTCTCCTGTTCAGCCTTGCCTGTCCAGGCACTGGTGAACCGTGTGTCAAAGAACTTGGCTCTCAGGTGAACCATGGAGTCCCCAGTAGTCTCTGTGTGGACCACCTCCAGCAGGTACCTGTTATAAAATGACCAACCAGTAAGTACAGGGCCATTACTGAAGAGTTACATGCTCCAATATGAGTGTGTACTGTAGAATGACTGTTATACCAGGTACTTGAAACTACATGTAGTACATCTGGTGCATGCAAACCTTTAACCTTTCGGGATAGACATGCACTGGTATTTGCAAACAGTGAAGACCCAGATCAAAGAGCTCCTAGACAAGTCCTCTGATCAGGATCTGCACCGTTTGTCACTGAAAATCCTTTAGAAAATTTAAGCCACAATGAACATTTCAGCGTTAACCCTTTACTCCATAAATACGCCTTTCTATGCCTTTGCAAATAGAGTAGACCCAGATAAGATGGCTCCTATAGGATTACCATCTGATCAGGGTCTGCTCTGTTTGCTTATGATGTAATATAGATATGATTCTGCCATTTCAGCCATTGGCAAAATGTCCCGTGTCCACGTGCTATTATAACAAACTAATCTAATAAATATTCATGACATCATTATTTCTTACATGAATATACATGGAGGAAAGGGATAAAATGTTTAAATGCTATAGATGAGTTTCTGATAATTTTGAACATTTATATACCGTATTTTTTCATAATATTATATACACAATCAGTCCATTCCATAGTCAATATTCTGCAAAAAGTTTCATAGTTTTAATCCTTACCCTGTACAATTTTCATGTATGAAATAATAACATCCTAATTATATATTGACTGAATTTTAATGATGATATATGTATACAGGTGTTTTTGGTATTGGTAAAATCTGTAGAGTGAGTAAGATCTATTATAAGTTCATAAGCAAACAGAGCAGACCCTGCTCAGATGGCTCCTACAGGAGCTATCTGATCTGGGTGTACTCTTTGCAATGGTGTGAAAAAGCGTTTACATGAAGGAAAGGGTTAAATATACAGACAGCCCCTACCTGGTATTCTTCTGTAGAGTCATTCTATCTGAAGAAACCCATGAACCTGATGATGTTGCCTTGGCAACCTGCAAATGAAACAAACATCACATAAACTGTATTCCATCAACAGATTTTATTTATCATCATATCACTCAATGTAAAACAAGTACAGATGAACTTGATATTTCGAACTTCAAGGGACCATACAAATTACTTCGAGATAACAGAGGTTTGAGTGCTTGATGCAGGACAAAAGAAATGCTGATAGCTCCTGTAAGAGCTTTTATCTATGTGTTTCTAGATATATGTAGTGATACATTTAAGAACAATTTTGTATTTTAAATTTTGGAAGGATCTAAGTTTTACTCCGAGTTATCCCAAAGTTCAAGATATCGAATTTCAACTGTAGGTTCGAAGGAACACATCAGTAGACAGTGTAATAAAAATATTGTAACAAAAAAGTGTGATGAAAAATATATGACAGATGGACAGGCAGATGGATAAATGATGATAATTGTAACACTGATAATTTATTAATTTGATGGGCGCATGCTAGAAGTACATGTACTCGGCTGTTATTGTTACTGTATGGATCTGATGACAAGCCACCTTGACAAAAATTGTTCAGTTTATGAACAACAACAAAACGTATTTAAAGGCAAAACACCTACCCCATCAAAAAAAAGTTTGGCGTTATCATCCCCTTTTAGTTGAAACTCGTACTGTCCTGTGTGGGGTGGGGAAAAGTATGTGGTCATCTTCGACACATAGTTGTCCATCGTGTCATTGACATCCATGTAGTAAGTTTCATCAAGACTGGAGGATACATAGCCTGAGCTGGAACTGGTTAATGACAAGATGTCGTCCAGATTTGACTTGGTTGTTGATGTCCAGTACTCAAAAGTTACACCTCGGTTCCCAGCGTGTTTGGAAGCAGTGTACTGGGGATCAGCAGCCACTGTACACTCTATGTACTGATCCAGAACCACGTTGGTCACCACACACTCAGTGTCTGATAGAGAGAATAAACACACATGACTGTGAATGTATGCTGTACTTAAAGGTGTTGATATGAAGGAAAGCATTAACTCTTTACTTGATCATCCCACGTTTTATGCCTTTTCAAACTGAGTAGACAGTTCAGAGTTCTGACAGCTTTCTGCATTGCTTTTAGTCTGCATTAAGCTACCACCTATCTACATTTCTCTATAGTTAATTATATGGGGTTTTAGTTGTTTTCTTTGTAAACCCCCCCCCCCTTTTTTTCTGTAAAAAAGGGCACATATTTATTAGAGTGGGGGACATTTATAAGAGAGAAAAGGGTATATCAGTCAAAATTTATTTTCTCTGACAACTTAAAAAGACTCACAGATGCCATAGTGAGGCTCCTTTTTAATACATTCAGTATGGAGCCCTCTCCTCAGGGTCTGCAGTGTTTGTCATGTTACACTTTTGTTTAACCCTTTCCTTCATATAAAGATGTCTTCTCTCATTTGCAAACAGAGTAGACCCAGATCAGACGGCTTCTATAGAAGCCATCTGATCAGGGTCTGCTCGGTTTGCTAATTGGAATTTGAAAGATCTGTTTCTTTACTTAAATTCTTTACTTTCTAAAATGGCTACAATGTTCCATCGTCCATATTTCATCATAACTATTTTGTCAATGAATACTCAGTAGGTATTGAAATTTGTAATAAACATAGAACAGGGAGAGGGTTAATTATAAAAAAAATTTATGATACTCTATGAACAGGTGAAGAAGTTGTAAATAAAATGAAAGAGGTAATGCAAGTGACGAATATGCTACTTACCGCCAATGTAAGCCTTTGGAAGAGTATAAGGTGCTCTGTTGTCAAAGTAGTTCCCGTTGATCGTCAGTTTCAGACCACCAGCAGTGCTGCCTTTGTTGGGGTTGATTGAGGTGATATCTGAAATTCAAAGCAAATTGGTTTGTACAACTGAAATATTCATAAGTTCTAACAAACAATGATCATAAGCTAATATTCTTGTACAAGTATATCAAAATTTACAATAATTTCTATCATACTATGCTAAGTATGCTTCAAATGTTCGTAAATAAGGGCTATAATCGTTTCCCTTATATAAATGCTTGTTCACACATTTGCAAACAGAGTAAATCCTATATGAGCCATCTGGATCTGCTCTGTTTGCTTTTGGCATGATATAGATCTGTTTCTGTCAAAGCAAAACATTCCCATTAAAAATGTTCATTGTAAAAATTCAGCTAATAAATATTCATGATGTCATAATTTCTTAAATGAATATCAAACAGGGAAAGGGTTAAACAATATTGGTTATATGACCTTTCATGGGCCCCAGGAGACAAGACTGGACACAGCAGCTGCAAGCAATTTGTCAGGGGTTGACTTCCACCTTGATACCATCCCTAGTACTTGCACTAAGGACTGTAACCTTCCACCATCCCTAGTACAATGTACTAGCAGTAAGGACTGTAACCTTCCACCATCCCTAGTACTAGCACTAAGGACTGTAACCTTCCACCATCCCTAGTACAATGTACTAGCAGTAAGGACTGTAACCTTCCACCATCCCTAGTACTAGCACTAAGGACTGTAACCTTCCACCATCCCTAGTACTAGCACTAAGGACTGTAACCTTCCACCATCCCTAGTACTAGCACTAAGGACTGTAACCTTCCACCATCCCCAGTACTAGCAGTAAGGACTGTAACCTTCCACCATCCCCAGTACTAGCACTAAGGACTGTAACTTTCCACCATCCCTAGAACTAGCACTAAGGACTGTAACCTTCCACCATCCGTAGTACTAGCACTAAGGACTGTAACCTTCCACCATCCCCAGTACTAGCACTAAGTACTGTTACCTTCCACCATCCCTAGTACTAGCATTAAGGACTGTAACCTTCCACCATCCCCAGTACTAGCAGTAAGGACTGTAACCTTCCACCATCCCTAGTACTAGCACTAAGGACTGTAACTTTCCACAAGGACTGTAACCTTCCACCATCCCTAGTACTAGCACTAAGGACTGTAACCTTCCACCATCCCTAGTACTAGCACTAAGGACTGTAACCTTCCACCATCACTAGTACTAGCACTAAGGACTGTAACCTTCCACCATCACTAGTACTAGCACTAACGCCTAGTTTACATTTGCCATGGAAGCCATACGATTTCTTTGTCTGCGATTTTCCTACAATATTTTTTGCATTGTAGAAGTCTACGGGATGCAATGTTTTTGTTTACATTGTCTACGATCATCGTAGGATTATTTGTGTATATTGATCGGGGCTTATCGTTACAATGACTGAGCTGCGACCATATGGATATTAATGATGTCATTATTTCTTTTATGAATATTCATATAGTAAAAGGTTAACCCTTTACTCCATGAATATTCATGTAAGAAATAATGATGTCATGAACATTAATGAGCCTAATTAATATAAAGCATAATTAACATAGAAACTTTAGACTGTGGCAGAGTGTAGAATCAGATCTATATAATCTCATAGGAGCCGTCTAGGAGCTGTCTGATCTGGGTCTGCTCTGTTTGCAAAGGCGTAGAAAGGCATGGAGGAATGGGTTAATATATATGAATATTTTACCTGTGTAAGCCTGATACATATAGATGTCATCATTGTAGGACACTCTGTACACACTAGGGTTTGGCTTAGACCTAGAAAGCAAATACAAAATCATAGAACACTTCTCCTGGAGACATGTATAAAACCTTCACAGTAATGAACAATCTGAATTTACACTGATTGCAACAGAACACTAGGCCATGTTTCAAAATAATAACACATGCATAAACTTGGGTCTACGATATTCTATTTGCAATCGTGTAAAGGGCATGATTATTAATTCTTGCTTCTCAGGTGTGCTAGATAACCTGAGTAACTAAAAATAGCAGTACTAGAAATCCTTATCTGGAACACCCCTTGTCTAGTGTATTCATACGCGCGATTTGGCGAAATTAATAAAAGAGAAGTAACTCTTACAGAATTATACCAACATTTCTATAGCCAAAAACCTTATCAATTAAAATTACTATTAGTAATTAGCACGAATATGAAACTCTATTTATCATATAAACATTTTAAAAGCCTATTTAATTAACCGAAGCCGTTGTTTTGTAGTCACTAAGTCATTTATATTTTACACCAAAACGTAACATTAGTGGTTGTCATAACAAATGATGTCATTTGGTGTCACGCTTTTATGCTGCAGTTTGTTGCTATTAGTAGTGCTTCACAAAATCCGTTAATTTACTTGGTTTTAGGGCATATTTCAGCGAGAAAAATAACCAAGCATGGGTTTTGTTTAAAGCCGGGGGTTTCAATCTGTTCCTATCGGAAACTCGCTAAAGCCCGTCTTTAACAAAACCCATGCTTGATTCTATTAGTCACAGAAGGAAATGTGTAACTGTAATGCCATTATACAGAGCCCATGTGTAATGCATGTACCGGTATTTACATTTTACTCCACAGATAAACCTTTCTATGCCTATTTGAATAGTGTAGACCCAGGAGCTGTCTATTTGCAGTCATAATCTTTTAGGCCTGTGTTTATCCTTCATTTCATAAAAGTAATTATCAATATATACATACCAAAATACTATTTGAGATAATAAAAATGCAAAGAGGGTGGAGCCTAAATCATCAATATTCATGGAGTAAAGGGTTAACCTAAGTAATTGTATAAGCTGAATAATTATTGCTATATACAAAAGTCGTTTCCCATGTTCAGCAGAAAGTATTCCATAAAAAGCCATTGATTAAATCTTGGAACATCAAACCTTATTTAAAAAAAAAGAGTTACCAAACACTTCATTCAACTGCTTTATGAAAATATTCAATGTGCGGGAAAATGAAATATTTGCTCTTCCTTTTACAGAGATAGAATCTTTTAACCCTTTACCCCTTAAATAAGCCTTTCCATGCTTTTGCAAATGGAGTAGACCGAGATCAGATGAGCCTTCTAATCAGGGTCTACTTTGTATGCTTTTGATATAATATAGATCTGATTTTAGTTTCTGCAATGGCAAAATTTGCCAGTATTTATAATGCCATTATAAGAATTCAACTCATTAATATTCATGATGTCGTTATTTCTTGCATGAATATTCACGGTATAAAGAGTTACACATTAAAAAGTTTACCTTCCATACGGGGATTCTATGATGAAACTGGCATTGAAGAAACCTGAAATAGAAAATAATAAAATGCAAATGTTTTATCCTTTACTCGATCATAGATATGCCTTTGAATGCCTTTGAAAAAAGTAATCAAATAAGAACAATCTCTTCAGGATCTAATCTGTTTGCTTATGACAGATCTGATTCCACAGCATCTGCCATGGTCAAAAACTTCATTGTTGATATATAAATTCAGCTAATTATAATTCACATGTTCATTATTTGTTTATAAATAATAATGGAGTAAAGAGTTAACTAGGATAGGAGTGTATAGTATTCATTAAGTCCATCATAATTTCTGATACTAAATTAATGTTAATTAGAAACAGGGTTATCCTTTCGCTCATATAAATGCCTTTTCATGCATCTGCAAACAGAGTAGACCCAGATCAGAAGCTCCTATAGGAGCCGTCTGATCAAGGTCTGCTCTGTTTGCTAATGGAATTATATAGATCTAATTTTATAGTTTCCACCATTCTGATAAAAATCCTATTTTATTACATTTATTAATTCTGTCCATGAATATAAATGAAGTGATAATTTTTTTGAATAAATGTTAAATATGGAGATGGTTAAATTGTGACTCACCTACAGAAGTGCCTTTGGTTTTACATTTCAGAGTTCCAGTATCCGACTCCTCACTATCCAAGGATAAGTTGTAGCTGTGAAAAAATATGTAAACATGTATTCTTATTTTAATAGCTATTTACACATTTGTGATGGCTTTTAAAACAACTGGAATAAAGGGATCCTACTTATTAACCCTTTCCTCCATAAATACGCCTTTCTATGCCTTTGAAAACAGAGTAGACTCTTATAGGAGCCGTCTTATCAAGGTCTGCTCTGTTTGCTTATGGCAGGATATAGATCTGATTCTATAGTTTCTACTTTGGCAAAATGTTCATGTGTTAATTTAAAAATTGAACTAATCAATATTCATAATGTCATCATTTCTTACATGAATATTCATGGAGTAAAGAGTTAAAAAGCAAACAACCAATAGTATCATTGATCCTAAGTTATGATAATTGCTTACAAATTAATTGCACATTCTAGTGAGTTAACTCCAACGACAGAAATTTCTGTAAAATTCTAACATACGACGATCATAATTTCATTTAAAATAAGTTCAGTCATATGACCTTTAATAGGATGGAACCCTGATAAGAAGCAATGTCGCTAACCATCTCATAAAGACACTCTGTTTGTTGTTTTGGAAATACCTTCTAAACTAGAATTCTAGTAAAGAAGATTTTTGATACTATCAGGCAGGTGGCTGCTTAATGCAGGGTGAATGTCATGCAGAAAGCTCCTAGAGGAGCTTTCTGCATGACTTTCACCCTGCATTAAGCTGCCACCTGTCTCAAAGCACGATATTTATATTAAATTTAACGTCCGGTTTAAAGGGGTTTTACCATAAATGGAATAAAACTTATTTTAATAAATACTGCAGATGACAATGTTTGCAGATACAAACTACTTAGCTGGAAAACACTGGACCTATATCCTGCAGACCCGCGTCCAAACTATCTTTTGAAAACAGCTTGGATCCAGATGAGACTCCGAGTAATTCAGTATCTCATCAGGATCCAAACTGTTTGCTACTCAGAAGTTTCTTAAAAACTTGAATAAATTGCAAGAAAGTAAATATTGCGTCATATCGGAGTTTGACCAGACATTATTTGTTTGGCAGGATAAGGTGTTGATAAGACATTTTCTGTACCTCTACTCTTAACGTTTAACCCATTACTTCATAGACTATTTTTAGATCCAACTTCTTTGAATAAATCTACCGAAAAGGAGCATTTACTAGAGAAAAGGATTTTTTTTTAGAATTTTGCAGCTTTGAAACCATTGTGATAAATAGAGCATTTGCTCATATGGAGCAAATGCTCTACATATTTATCACAATGGTTTCATAAAGTGACTTTTACAGAGGCGTAGAATCAGCTTTATTGGATTTTAAAAGCTGCAAGTAAAATCCAATACAATAGAACCCCTCTAAACCGTTGTTAAATTTTGTATCATTATAATTGGTCTTGAAGACAGGTTGCAGCTTAATGCAGGGTGAAAGTCATGCAGAAAACTCCTCTAGGATCAGCGACCTGCCTAAGAGTATCCAAATTCTGCTCTACTAAAATTCCGGTTTAGAGGTTTTTTTTAACTGCATATAACAATACATATACTCACAATGTATCTCCATTTTTTAGCTCACAGTCTTGAGGTCCGACATATACTCTGAAAATAGAAGATATCATACACATGTTTACATCAGAATCAACTTTGTTTGTTTTGTTTTTTGTCGGGAGGGGGGTAGTTTTTTTGTGTGGAGGAGGATGGGGGTGGTAACAAAAAGCGCTGCATGTGATTGGTTATGCTGACTGCCACATAAAGTATTGTTTAAATGACCACAACTGTTTAAATATGCATGATACAAGTAATGGTCCCTTAATTAATATACTGTAGTCCTTGTGACGGTGAACACGGGTGCTTTTGAATGGGAAAGATGTAATGATGAAACTGTAAAATTTAACTGGAACTTTTGCACAATGATGACGACGACAACACCAAGACTATGGCAGCAACTTAACCCTTTCCCTGTTCTATGATTATTTCAATATTCGCAGACAAAATTGTTATAATGAAATATTGAAGGTGGAACATTATAGCCATTTTAGAAAGTAATGAAACAGATCTATCAAATTCAATTGGCAAACAGAGCAGACCCTGATCAGACAGCCATCTGATCTGGGTCTACTCTGTTTGCAAATGCATGAAAACATATCTATATGAAGAAAAGGGTTAACGGGTTTGAAGTACTATTACAGTCTTGGTGATGATATTAACGGATTTGAAGTACTGTTACAGTCTTGGTGATGATATTAACGGATTTGAAGTACTGTTACAGTCTTGGTGATGATATTAACGGATTTGAAGTACTGTTACAGTCTTGGTGATGATATTAACGGATTTGAAGTACTGTTACAGTCTTGGTGATGATATTAACGGATTTGAAGTACTGTTACAGTCTTGGTGATGATATTAACGGATTTGAAGTACTGTTACAGTCTTGGTGATGATATTAACGGATTTGAAGTACTGTTACAGTCTTGATGATGATATTAACGGATTTGAAGTACTGTTACAGTCTTGGTGATGATATTAACGGATTTGAAGTACTGTTACAGTCTTGGTGATGATATTAACGGATTTGAAGTACTGTTACAGTCTTGGTGATGATATTAACGGGTTTGAAGTACTATTACAGTCTTGGTGATGATATTAACGGATTTGAAGTACTGTTACAGTCTTGGTGATGATATTAACGGATTTGAAGTACTGTTACAGTCTTGGTGATGATATTAACGGATTTGAAGTACTGTTACAGTCTTGGTGATGATATTAACGGATTTGAAGTACTGTTACAGTCTTGGTGATGATATTAACGGATTTGAAGTACTGTTACAGTCTTGGTGATGATATTAACGGATTTGAAGTACTGTTACAGTCTTGGTGATGATATTAACGGATTTGAAGTACTGTTACAGTCTTGGTGATGATATTAACGGATTTGAAGTACTGTTACAGTCTTGGTGATGATATTAACGGTCAACTACAACCATTACTTGAACAGTTTTGTAACTGCTGCATTCTGTCAAAGGATTATTTTATCATGACAAGAGTTATGCCCCTGTGAAAACAAATGAATGAATGTTTTTATTCACTTGTTCTGGCCATTTCATTCTTACAATAGCATCACAGAGAAGTAATGCTGAGTTTTCGACAACTGCATGGATTATAAATCCACAAGTACATGTTGTGTTTAACACAATTTCAATTATCTTTGAATTCATAAAACTTCTAACAAGTAAGAAAGTAAATTGCCTGTATAAAGTGCACAGTGTCTTCTTCTGCAGTGATTATAAAAACTCCATTTAGATATCTGACACAATGCTTTCACATATCACACAAAACTTCTAATGTGTAAAAAAGTGAATTGTCTGTATAAAGTGCACACTTCTTCTACACTGGTTATAAATGCTCCATTTAGATATCTGACACAATGCTTCCGCTTGTCACTCACCTGAGGAGCTTCTCTGACTTTCCATTTGAAGCTGCTTCCATATTACTTCCATATCTGTCACTGATCAGTGTCCCGGTTTTAGTGACAAAAGAACCTATCATAAAACAATACATGTGATGAAAACATAAAACTGTACTTTTACAAAAAAAAGTATATTATCAGTACTAATTAGAGTAAAACTGCCCTGAAGTGACCACTGAAATAACAAACATAGGTGTCTTTAAATTCTGGTGGCTGTTGAATGCAGGATGAAAGTAATGCAGAAAGCTTCCTGCACTTTCTGTATTACTTTCATCCTGTATTAAGCAACCACCTGCCTCTATGGTCCAAAATTGGACTTCTTTTGGTGGACGCATTAAAGGAGTTTTAGTGAAAATTCATATACTCTACATTCACATGCTGTCATACCTTATTCATGGAATACAACTTAACTCTTTCCTTCATATAATTGCCTTTTCACGCATTTGAAAACAGAGTAAGATCAGATGGCTCCTATAGGAGCTGTCTGATCAGAGTCTGCTCTGTTTGCTTTTGACATGATATAGTTCTGATCAGATCATACAGTTTTTGTCAAAGCAAAAATAAATCCTTTTACTATTTAACAGTATAATAATTCAGCTAATGAATATTCATGATGTCATTATTTCTTACATGAATATTGAAAGTGGAAAGGGTTCATGTAGTACAGGGAGAAGAGTTAACTAAAGTGAAGCCCTTACCTGGCTTTCCTGACTGTGGGCTCAAAGTTTCTATTGTTGGAGTATTTGCAGTTTGAGCCTGAAAAACATATTTCAATAATGGGTTGCTTGTAGAATACTATAGATCTGAATTAATAGCTAAAACTTTCTGTGATTATAAAAATAAATCTAATTAATATTTATGACATATTTATTTCTTACATGAATATTCATAAAGTAAAGGATTAATTAAGATGATACACAAGACATTTATTCATTATTACAGCAAGTATTTTGACAGATTGTCAAATTCCAAACCATGTAAAATAGCAATCTTATAAACAAAACCATGATGTAGTTTGGATAAAAAAGAATCACTAAGATGTTTGGATCCAAATGCTAATAAGTCCCCTAATTATATTTTGTAAACATTCCCTAAAGAAGGTCATTGTATGAGTCAACCGTCGGACAATTAAAACAGTTTTATTCTGATTGGACTCTACCATTAAACAAATATGGATCATTCGACTTTCAGAAATTAACAATCAAAAGGTGAAGGTGAAAACATCACTGTAATGTATATCATCAAAGCTAAGTCGGCGGTACCTTGTATTTGCAGTTGGTGCTGGTTGGGTCACCCCCACAAAGGTTTGAGTCGGACACTGTCACTCCATCCACCACCACTTTCACAGAGTAGTCCTCCTCTATCATACGCCTGAAATAAGCAGTCCATATGACAGAGACAATACACATATCTACCTTTTAATACATGTATTGACATTTGCTTACAGTGTAGACCCAGATCTGCAGGCTAATAAATCAAATGATGTTAGAAAATTACATTAACACAAACCTATTGATGTTTATCAATACTTTGCACACAAAACATTAAAGTAAATTTTTGGTCTGCAACAATTGTTGTCTGCTTCAATTCTTAAAATAAACTTTCTCTCATTTGTTTTGCAATAATGTGGTCAAATTGTTAAACAGTCTGGATCCTGATGCCACATCAATGATTATACTGTGTCTGTCTCATCTGGATCCAAACTGTTTGCATAGGTAATAACAGGTTTTGACAGAAACAAGTTTGAATCGGAAGAAAACTACATGTATACAAGAAACTACTCTATAGGCACGTGCAAACAGTTTAACCTATTCCCTCATATTGACGACTTTGTATAAGTCACTTTGTGAAACCATTGTGATAAATAGAGCATTTGCTCCTGTAGGAGCAAATGCTCTATTTATCACAATGGTTTCAAACTATAAAATTCTAAAAAAAATCATTTTCTCTAGTTAATGCTCCTTTTCGGTAGATTAATTCAAAGTGGTTGGATCTAAAAATAGCCTATGAGGGAAAGGGTTAAGCCCCCGACCTGCAGGAGCCCTTTGATCAGGGTCTGGCATGTTCCTTTAGCAATGTGGTACTGACTGGTCTTTGGACTTTACCATTTCCAGTCAGAGAGCAAATTTGGTCTTTTCCGACTGAATGAACTTTATGGTTACAGGTAATTAACCCTTTACTCCATGAATATTCATGTAAGAGTGAGTGAGTGAGTTGGGTTTAACGTCCGACCAACAGTATTTCAGTTATATGCACCCGTATGAGACAAGTTATAGTGCTGCTTCACTGAAATACCCCTGCCGCGGGCACATGGCAAGGGCATCCCACCCAGTCACATTATCCTGACACCAGGCCGACCAGTCCTAGAACTACACCTTTTAATGTTGAGCGCAGACAAGGGAGCTACTAGTACCAACTTTTAACGACTTTTGGTCTGTCGCGGCCGGGGATCGAACCCACGACCTTCCGTACCGCAGGCGGACGCTCTACCACTGAGCCATAAATAAAGAAATAAAGACATCATAAATATTTTAATAATAAGTTAGATTAATTGTTATAACAGTACTGTACATGGATAGAGGACATTTTGACCATGGCAGAAACCGTAAAATCATATCTCTATCATATCATTGGCAAACTGGGAAGACCCTGAGGAGACAGCTCCTAGAGGAGCTATCTGATGTGGGTCTACTCTGTTTTCAGAGGGGTTTTTATGGAGTAAAGGATTAATTAAACAATAATGATCCATTTCACAATGGGACTTTGCTTATTACACAGCTGACTCACTCTGGTGTATAGCACATGACCTGGATCTCGGTGCTCCCGTCCTTGTGGACAGGACAAGAAAACTCGCTGCCTGAATCACCCACCAGGTAAACCTTGTTTCCTGTGTTAGGGTCATCATTCTGGCTGAACTGATCAGCTGAGAATCCTGAAAATACATGTCAGTTCTTATTGAATAAAGTGGATATTTAGGCTGATTAACATTAACCCTTTCCTCCATATATACGCCTTTCTACGCCTTTGCAAACAGAGAACACCCAGATCAGACGGCTCCTAGAAAAGCCGTCTGATCAGGGTCTGCACTTTTTGCTTATAATACAGAGTCTACACTTTCTGCCATGGCCAAATATTCATGAGTCCATGTAGGCATGTACTATTATAACTAAATCTAATTAATATTCATGACATCATTTTTTGTTACATGAAGATTCATGGAGGAAAGGGTTAAGCACTGTACCAACAAATACAAACAAAAGGGATCCCTGATAAGGCAACAAAACACAGAATAATTTGGTGTCCAATGTCAGATAATCTGATAATCGCTTGGAGAAAAATACAATATAGCTTATAATATTTATACAGAGCTCCAGATAAGATGCGTATAAAGAAACATTTTCAAGCATATCTCCTTTATTTCTCCACCAAACCCTGTACTGTGACCACTCTTTAGAATTGTCTCGAAGAGTGGTCACAGTATAGGGTTTTGTGGAGAAATGACGATTTTAGTATTTGGGTACGCATGTTTATCTGTAGCTCGATCTGTTTATATGAAATAGGCAGTGTTTATCCTTTACTCCATGAATATTCATGTAAGAAATAATGTCACCATGATTATTAAATTATCATTTAGATTATCATTAGTAAGCACATGGACACAGGAATTTTTGTCCATGGCAGAAACTGTAATCATGTCTATATTATACCATAAGCACACAGAACAGACCCTGATCAGATAGTTCCTTCAAGAGCATTCTAATCTGGGTATACTGTTTGCAAATGCATTCATATTCATATTTACAGAGTAAAGGGTTTTAAACCCTTTCCCTAATGAACATTTCATGCATGAATTTCCGAATTTGGTCATTTTACGAATATTCATAAAACTTGAATTTTATAATGTAAACGTTTTTTCTTGGGAATATTTTGCTTTGACAAAAACTACAAGATCAGATCTATATAATTCCACAACAAATAGCGCAGACCCTGATGTGATGGTTACCATAGCAGCTGTATGATCTGGGTTCTAGAAAGACTACTGTTTGCAAAGGTTTCGAGCTCCAGGTAAGATGCTTCTTTATTTCTCCATCAAACCCTATAGTGTGACCACTCTGGTTACAGTATATAGGGTTTGGTGGAGAAATGACAATTTTAGTATTTGGGTACACATCGTTATCTGTAGCTCTGTAAACCTGTTTGTGTGTTACCTGGAACAAATGTCAAACTGTACAAAAAGTACAAGTATAATCTAGTATTAGATCTAGTGCAAAACCCCTCAATTTGTATGGGTTTGTGGCCATGCATTCATTTACTGTATACATTATCCCTTTCCCTCGTAAATATTTAACCCTTTACTCCATACATACGTTGTTCTACGGTTTTGCAAACAGAGTAAACCCAGATCAGACGGCTCCTATAGGAGCCGTCTGATCAGGGTCTGCTCTGTTTGCTTATGATACAATATAGATTCTACCATTGCTAAAGGTGCCTGTATTAATATGCCATTTTAAAACTAATAAGAAATGATAGATTTATCATGTTGTCTTTAATGTTTAGGCTACATGAACAGTCATGGAGTAAAGGGTTAGGAAAATATGACTATCAATATTAATTACCTGTTTTTTATGATTGTATTGTTTAACCATGACATTATCTATGGAGAGAAATATGCTTCCGTGTCTAATTATTAGAGTGCACGGATCAACAACTTCGTAGCAGCCGGGCCCGACCCAATAGCAATTTTGATGATTTTTTTCTTTATGAAAATTGACTATTTCAAGATATATAAATATTTTACAATATTACGGTACAACAAAAATAAACATTTGTACTGCACAACTGTCACGTGCATAGACTATTAAAAATAGTTTAAAATTTAAGGTATGTATCGATATACACAATCATCAATAGCAAGTGTCCATTTTTTTCTCGAAAGCGCGCGACTAACATCTCGTGCGCTTCGGCTCACAACAAACACTGGGAACCAATGTGAAAAAAATAGATATTACTCGGCATGGTATGGCTACCGACCCACGTGAAAGTTTTACCACTTTTACGCAAGTGCTCCCCGTTTTCCAGGTGGTTTAGTAACGAAAGCTAGAGACGTTAATATTTACCCAGGGCCGTACCCAGAAAATTCTGGCTGGGGGTGCCCAGTTGGGGAGGGTACGGGAGGGGTGTCCCCTCCCGGTAGCCGATTTTTTTTTGGTATGCCGCATTGAATGGTGCATTTTCCTGCTATCTGAATCACTCTATCAAGATATAATTTTATGTTATAATATAGGATATCGGCTCCTTACACCTGGGTTTCAATGTATAGACCTAAAGCACAAATGTTTCAATGTATGGAATTCATATAAATTATCCTAACACAAAAGTTGTGATCACAGTGGATCAAGGCTAAAGTTTTTTGCCATTGAATTGACAGACAGACAGGCGGACATATCATGATGTGGTCATGATTTTTTCCCGTTGACAGACAGACGTGATCTTGGTTAAAGATTTTTTGCCACTGACAGACAGACAGACATGTGATCATGACTAAAGATTTTTGCCATTGACAGACAGACAGACAGACATATCTGATCATAATTAAAGTTTTTTGCCATGGACAGACTCGGCATTATTCATCTCAGAACTAGCATCTGCTTAAATTATGTCTTTATTTAAGGACATGCATGTTGATCTACCAAGATTGGCAAGAACACAACTAAAAGTAATAAAGAAAACAGGTTTTTTTTTAAAAATCATCTTCATTTATAAATTAATATAAGTATATCAGTTGTCTATATAAATATATTTGCTTTTAAAAGAAACTGATAATTCCTGAAGTCATTCATTGATCACAAATGAAAATCCTTTTGAATTTTCAAAATTAATTGATTTTATGCAATATGCCTAAAAACTATTATTTTCAAGATTTGATAAGGGAAAAAATGATTTTTTTGTAAGTATAAATACCTGAAATGCAAATACATAGTGGGTTTTTTTCTTTTGAACATTACCAAATTATATAAAAAAGCAAAATATCCAAGTAAATATACACTCAACTAACCATAGCATAACCATAGTTCTTTCTTCTAAATGTGAAATTAACCCTGATCAAAACTACAAGCATAAAATGTTACAGTTTAGCAAGAGGGTCATAATGGCCCTAAATCGCTCACCCCTTTTGGGGGGCGCCTGTCACACGCGACCACAAACATGTACAGTCACTACCCACCCACCCACTGTACAGTCACCCCCTGCACCTCCACACAGTGTCCAAGAAGGATGATGTGGAGAAATGGCATTGAAGTTGAAGTGATGAAACAGATATTCCATTTTATCTTATTTTACAATAGCAGTTTCAGGGCTTTTTTTGGATGATTTTATAGTCCTTATTCGGCTATATTCCCATTGGCAAAAGGTGTGTTTTTCATCCATTTTTTTAAAGGAAAATTCCCAATCTTAAGTTAAAAAAACAACAAGAAACAAGATGTGTTTGTGAAACACTATGCCCCCTCATATATTTGACCTCTGACCTTGAAGGATGTCACCCCTCAAAATGTGCGGCTTTATGAGATACATATGCATGCCAAATATCAAGTCTCTATCTGTACTGGCTCAAAAGTTAAGACCAATGTTAAGGTTGCGTTAAAGTTACAGACAAAGAAACAGACAATTTGACCTTTGACCCTGAAGGATGACCTTGACCTTGACATGTCACCCCTCAAAATGTGCAGCCTCATGAGATACACAAGCATGCCAAATATCAAGTCTCTATCTCTACTGGTCCAAAAGTTATGGCCAATGTTAAAGTCGGTGATTTGACCCATATATTTGACCTCTGACCTTGAAGGATGACCTTGACCTTAACATGTCACCCCTCAAAATGTGCGGCTTTATGAGATACATATGCATGCCAAATATCAAGTCTCTATCTGTACTGGCTCAAAAGTTATGACCAATGTTAAAGTTGCTGACAAACAGACAAACAGACAGGGCAAAAACAATATGCCCCCTGACTATCGTCAATGGGGGCATAAAAAACGTTTATTCAGTACAATCGGTCTGGGGAGGAATCAGTTGTACTTTTTTGTCATTCAGAAATGTTCGGAGTTATTCTTTCATTATTAGGGTTTCGGCTTTTGCCGAAATCGTTATAAAATGGATTGCGACTCAAACTATGGCGGAAAACCCTATTGCACGAGCTCTACCTAGCGGGAATCCCCCTAGGAGAATACGCGCATGTGCAGTGCATGGCTTACAATCCGGTTCCGGAATCTTACCAATTATTTATAATGAGATATGGAAATTGGATCCATTAGCAAACAGAGCAGACCCTGATCATATGGGAGCGAGCTGTCGTATCTGGGTCGAATCTGTTTGCAGAGGCATGAAAACAAGTTTATATGAGGAAAATTAAGGGTTAAATAGACTTCTTCTGTTCTTCACATCAAAAGCTACAGTATAAAAGTTAGAGCACTGGTGGTCAGCAGTGCAGGGCAACTGTTACATCATGCTAAAATCTCTCGAGGTCATACGCTTAACTCTTTGCACGCTAGCGGCGAAACTGTGATTACCTTTGCAAACAGTTTGGATCCAGATGAGAGGCCACATATTTCTGCGTCTCATCAGGATCCAAACTGTTTGTCATCTTGATCATATTTTTGCATAAAATGAAAGAAAGTTTATTGAAGAATTGAAGCAGACGGCAATTGTTGCAAACGAAAAATCACTCAGCATTGTAAGGATTATGCAAGCTGTAGAGATCGGTAATATTGTCTGCTTCAGGTTTGTCATCATTTGAATTTCTAAAAGATCAGTTTTAGGCATTTTGACCTAAGGCAAAATTGTCACAAGTTGTAAACAGTTTAGACTTAGGTCAAACAGTTACTTGGTATTAGATCTGAATCCAAACAGGGTGAAGGTTGTGACGGTGAACAAGTGTTCTAAGTTCAAAGCTTTATCTCAAAGGGTTATATAAATAAATGGACTTTAACAAAGCCTTAACCAAACATTCTAAGTTAAAAAGGGGCATAATTCAGTCAAAATGCTTGACAGAGTTATTTACTCTTGCCTACAGGTGAAGGTTGTGACGGTGAACAAGTGTTCCAAGTTTCAAAGCTTTATCACAAAGTGTTATGTAAATAAGTGGACTTGTTCCACATAAATTGAGGTTAACATTTTTGCTTAACGCAAATGCTAAACGCAAAATCTAAGTCCAATTAAGCGACATTGACCTTGGATAAATGAGCCGGGACTTGGCAGGCTACTGTAGCATGTCTAGATAAACATTTTGATTAAATTTGGGAAGGATCCACCAAGCGGAACTTGAGTTAGAGATGTTACAGACAGACAGACCGGTTAACATTTTTGCTAAACGCTAATTCTAAGTCCAATTGTGTGACCTTGACCTTGGATAAACAAACCGGGACTTGGCAGGCTACTGTAGCATGTCTAGATAAACATTGTGACTAAATTTGAGAAGGATCCACCAAGCGGAACGTTGAGTTAGAGATGTTACAGACGGACAGACAACCAGACGGACAGACAGCGCCATTCCATAATACGTCCCGTTTTTTCAAACGGGCGTATGAAAATCATTAACAGCAAAAAGGCAGAAAGGCAAACAAAATGAGACAAAGCACTTTCTTATCTTTTAATTTATATACATTTCATCATTTATTGATTTACGTGATCAGGCGTATAGTATCTTATAGTGTCGTATAGTATCTTATAGTAATGTATGTAATTTATTTCTTATTCATATCATTTATTTCTATGACGCCGGTTACTGATCAGGGTCTGTAGTGTTTACTACAACACTAACTGTTATTTGCATGTATGACTATAATTTATTCTTAATTATATCATTTATTGATATACTTGTTACATGTATGATGCTGCAAATAGCGAGGACCCTGGCCAGTTGTGATAACTGATCGGGGTATGTATTGTTTGCAGCACAGACTCACAAACTGGCCCTGAACAGACTCACACTCGCAGTCTCCTCAGGAAAAAGTAAGAAAATACAATGCAATCACACGCAAAGACAAAGTATAGGCATGGATAAACTATTCCATGAACTTCAGGGTATTTTCTGTTTGCAAAAGCATAGATAGGCTTATTTTTGCTCAAACCAATTGTACCCGATATGGAACCCTGAAATCGTCTTCACTATATAATATAAAGTGAAACAATATTATGTGTCTAACAACCCATATACCAATAGGAGGTTTTACTTCAAAATTTCACCCATGATAATCTGTCAACCTTGATGTGAAGATTTTCTTAAAGAATGTAATTTATGCTCTGATCATTTTACCAGAGTTATGGGACTCTGAAATTTTCTTCACTGTATAACAAATAGCCAAAAGTGCTTGATATAGAGGCACTATTGTTAGCGGTGCATCAGTGACTTGGAAACAATTTTCTAGTTAATTTTATTTCCCCTGTTGTATCCTGCCATGCTAAGTTGAAATATATTTGTTACTTTATAATTTGTCATATTGTTAATATCACCCCACAGTATATTTGGCAATTATTTGTAGGGTATTTAGAATCACAAGGAAATATATGTTTAAAATTGGTGGAAGTGTATATATGGATAAGTGAATGATGCATGCTAATTACTGTTATGGTCCACCAGATAGTAGCAGAAGTATGACCCTTACTTTCAAATAATGGAGTGATGGCTCTATACTACATTAAACATCAATGTTGGCTCTATTGGCACAACGTGGCAAGTTGAGCTATTGGAATCGTCCTGTGTGTGACATGTTCATAAAACAATTCTTTAAATGTCTTCCAAACTACTGACATGATTTTCAGAAAAATCCACAGCCAACAATCAATATAATATATATTATGTCAGAAACCTTCAGTACTGTCAGTACTTTGATTAGTTATTCATATTGATCAATGTCAGTAAAACGCTTATCGGTCGAAGTGCATACTGCTAGCTAGGCTATAGCATCTTGATACGTCACCCTCGTCTTAACTCCTCGCTTGAGTTAATATACGTGCCACATGTGGTATTTTTGAACAATTTGCATTTTGACACGACTGGTTCCTAACTCCAGTATAGCGAAAACCGGAACCAACTTGTGATTACGTAATTTGGGTGTTCTCCGTGAGAGATATCCCCTGATTGGTCCATACCAAAATAGGCCAAGCGTGACTCACAGCATGACAACATGCCCCACCTGGGTACGAGCCCCCCACCTGGGTACGTGCCTGTTTACCGATATGTTTGACCGTTTTGCAACGAATCAGACAAGACTAGACACGTAACAAAATTAGTCTCTTACCTGATCCAAAAATAGTCAGCCTCGTCTCTCCTCCCAAACTTCCGAAATGTGGTTCAACATTGGTCACGATTGCACCTGAAATATGACAAAACGACTACAATTTAGAGAGGGCAAGAACTGAAACTTTGTCCGTGTATCGCGTGTAAAATAACGACAGAAAACAACCCCCCCCCCCCCCAAAAAAAAAAAAAAAAAAAAAAAAAACCACAACAACAAAAAAACACACAAAAAAACAAACAAAAAAACAAAAAAAAACAATAAAAAACAAAAAAACAAACCAACAACAACGAAACAACAAGAAAAAACACACACAAAAACACAAAAAAAACACAAAAAACAACAACAAAAAACAGTGAATGATGTAACCTTTCTGAATCAAATAACCAACATTCATTGTCTCAATGTGTGTAAACTGTATCATTGTTCTCAGCAACTTATTTCTATATATAGAGAGCTATAAGTCATAATTATGATTTATTCTCTTTGAGTCCATCCATGATCTAAGCTAGCTCTGTCAGAGACATATATACTCTCTGGCCCTACTCAGCTTTTGAAATATAAACTGAATAAAAGGATATCACAAATTATCAGCAACACCAAAACAAGCAAACCAAAAGACAAGATGGTCATAATTGCCCTAATACCAGTCATCTTCTTTCAAAGAAATGGATGGTCTAGAAAATTTGGGGATAGATTCGCCAATAAAAAATATTTACTGTGAAACAGCTTTATAAGTTTTACATATTTTTTGTTTGGAATCAAATTAAATTTATAAATATATAAGCAAACTTTGCAGACCCTGATTAGACTGCTCTTACAGACCCTGATCAGACTGCTCTTACAGGATTATGGATATATCTGATCTGGATCTACTCTATCAGACCCTGATATCAGACTTCTCTTACAGGATTATGGATATATCTGATCTGGATCTACTCTATCAGACCCTGATCAGACTTCTCTTACAGATCCATATCTGATCTGGATCTACTCTATCAGACCCTGATCAGACTTCTCTTACAGGATTATGGATATATCTGATCTGGATCTACTCTATCAGACCCTGATCAGACTTCTCTTACAGGATTATGGATATATCTGATCTTGATCTACTCTATTTGCAATTTTTTAAGTGTTTAAAGGCAAAAGAGATGGAGTATTACCTTGGCCTTTTAACAATAATTTAGGTATACATGTAGATCTTATATGGAAAATACTCTACTCCATGAATATTCATGCAAGAAATGATTACATAATGAATATTAATAGATTATTTTCTATAATGACAAATGAACATAAGAACTTCTGTGCATGGCACAAACTGTAGACTCATATCAGTATAAAGTTGATAAGCAAACAGAGAAGACCCTGATCAGACCACTCCTACAGGAGCCGCCTGGTCTAGTGTACTATGTTTGCAGAGGCATAGAAAGGCATATTTATGGAGAAAATGGTTAAGCTAAACATATCACAGTCTCTAACAACTCTTGCATATCGTAGGATTATCATACAATAAGTACGATGTAGATCTATGATATGATATGGCAGCCAGATTAATTCTTCAAATATTTAACAGTTATTATTGAAATACCTTACATCAACAAAACTGAAGAAAAAAACACGAGCAAAATGGTTCATTAGGATTTTCAATAACAGAACAGTCCATTTGCTAAATAAAATAATAAATATTATTTTAAGGTTTTGTTTGTAAATGGTTTCCATTATAAGATTTGTATTGAGATATATTCAGATTTATATTCAGATATATTCAGATTTATATCCAGATATATATAAATATCAACCTTTATCGCGCTAATCACTATCTGACTTCGTTTGCAAACATATTGGATCCATATGAGACGCCGAGTAACTCGATAGGATCCAAAGTTTCCAAATCAAGCTGTTCGGCACGCGGTCTAAAGTTTCTCTGAAGCTTAACCCTTTCCCTCATACACATGCTTTTTTCACGCCTTTGCGAATATATAGGAGCAGTTTCATCTGGATCAACTCTGTTTGCAGTTTCTATCAGGTTTCTATCAGGTAATTTTCATTTTTTACATTTCTTCATTTTTGTTTAAAAAACCACTATGGTTTTTTAAACAAAAATGAAGAAATGTAAAAAATGAAAATTACCTGACAGTAACAGACAGTTTGGATCCTGATGAGACGCCGATTTACTTGGCGTCTCACCTGGACCCAAACTATTTGCATAGGTAATCACAGATGCGACATTGACAGCAAAGGATTTTATGGACGATTGCCTTTCTCTCTTTTTTAATACGTGTAGGATTGAGTCGTAGTGTTATTCGATGTTTTGAATATCTAGATCCATTTTAACTGACACATGGACTTTTATTTTGAGATTGAGAATGTATTTTTAATGAGGTATGTATGAAAGGTAGATTATAATTCTCGATCTCAAATAAAAGTCTGTATGTCAGATAGTTTGAATCAAGATGGAACATTGTACTTTGTCCAGTGTACCCAATGTTAAACAAACGAAAGAATTGCCCCAGGTGTTTCAAGTAATTGATTTTGCTTTGCACTAATAAATATCCATGTTCTTACAGTGATAAGTTTGTCAGTTTGTATAAAGTCGCTTTTGATCTTAACAATATTTTCATATCAAGTGAATTTGATTATTTAACCGTAATAACGACTTCAATATTTAAACTTCTGTGTTTATACAGGGTGTTGATATTGTACAAAAGGAACTTATGCTTCAATTTATGGACAGTTTTGACCAGTCTCGCAAAAATTCAAAGAGCAAAGTCACAAATCGTATTAGGATCAAAACGGACCGGTCGCAAGATTGCAGTAAACTTATCAATATACTTGTAATCACGTATTAATATTTGACAGCTCTTATACAATGACGTCAATCATTAACGCAAAGAACAAATACTTATCTACTTGATGCTTATAGGCTTATTGGGAATAATATGTTTATTTAAACCATAGCTTTAAATACGAAGACGAAAACTCAGTGACCTGCTATTAATAGTTATTTAATAAGGATTTGTTTATACAAGATAATTGGAAAGTGAATTGGTGCGATGAAATAAGGTATGAATCGCATTAACCCTTCGCTTGCTAGTCACGTCAATATACCTACATGTACCTGTAAATAGTGAAGACCCAGATGAGACAGCTCCTGCAGGAGCTGTCTCATCAGGGTCTGCACTATTTACAAGTTGATTGTGCAACCAGTGCACTCCACAGCAGTGATTGCACAGCGAAATACTTGTACACAGTGAAGATATATGTAATTATACAACAGGACATGGGTAAAGAAGGAGAAATGTATTTTAAAATTCAGCAAGCGAAGGGTTAAGACTTTCCGAACTATTGACCAGTACCTCTTATCCTGCTGTGAAAAAACAATGTCTGTTCAAATTTGGATCTGTTGCAATTTTCAATACTTTCGGTTGGATCAAGCTTTTGAGAAACTATTGACCGAGTGTCAAATAGCTTGGATTCAGATTAGACGCCGGGTCACTCGGCGTCTAAGCTGGATCCGAGTTTGATTGCAAATGCGAGTCATCTCGCGAATAGCGGGAATATGATTGTCAACAATAGAGCTACAAATAAAAGTTGCGTACCCAAATATTAAATTCGTCATTTCTCCACCAAACTTTATGTTGTGGCCAGTCTTTAGAATCGTTAGAAATGTTTTAGTTTACGCATTTTATCTGCACCTGTGAGAGAAATTTGGACCACCAATGACGGTGTCTACCTGTAGTAGTTTCAATCATGCATCCCGAAATCAACGTTCATAAACATCATTTTAGTTTTGGTGTACACTGCAGATTTTTATGTCTTCCCTGCGATGTTAGTGAGTGAGTGGCACTGCGACACTGAATAGGTCATATAGCGCCGATGCAACTTAGATAACCCTTTCTTTGATGCTCTTATTCCTACAATTTGTTCTAAAGAACTAAGATTGAATAAAGCTAACCCGTCCGACAATTATGCAGCTTATCTTGATCTAGACCTTAAAATTAATAATGGAATTATTTCTTCTAAAATATATGACAAAAGAGATGATTTTGATTTTAATATTGTAAATTTCCCTCATCTTGACGGCGATGTTCCCCGTGCCACATCTAACGGGGTTTATATATTTGAACTTATTCGTTTTGCTAAAGCTTGTTCATCTATTGACGATTTTAACAGTCGAAATATCATTTTAACTGAAAAGCTGCCTAAGCAAGGATATAGATACCATAAACTAAGAAAAACTTTCTCTAAATTTTACTATCGAAATATCTCACTTATTGGCAAGTACCAATGTAAAGTCTCAAGGCACTACTGCGACACGGTATTTCACATCCTGAATTTTATGGTGATGTGATTTACAAACTTCGTAAAATTATTGGACATACCCATTTTCTCACTTTGTTCATCAAATATGTTAAAAAATTCAATAAAAAGGGATATGATCCTATAGTACTACAACATACTGCATGTTTGGTTGTCGACCCTTTTACAGTTGACAATCACGTTGGCCTCTTTGCATGTACGCCGACAAGAAAGGTTTAGTACTATGTGAAGGCGATCTCTTAAATCCAGAAACGGAAGGAGGACGTCGGATATCTGTACTATTTCGTTTTTGTCGTACCTTTTATTACTTTCTACAGCTACTCTGTTTGCAGCTCAATCATTGAGTACACTAGCGATAGGTGGATACAGTTTGTTCACTTAAATGTTTTCGTTATACATGCGCTTTACCACTGTATTTGCCGTCGCGGTTGTTGTAGATTAGTCGGAGAGGGGGTACATTTATTTACACAGTTTGTCTTTTAGGGTGGGGATGGAGTGTGAGGTTGGGCGCCCATAAACCGGTTTAACCCCCAGTGACTTTTGTCACTGACCGTTCCAAAGAGGTACTTCCATCTTCCCCCTATTGTATGTTTGTTTTGTCTTTGTGCGTCTCTTGATGTTTTTATAGTTATGTACATTTGCTGTTTCCTTGTGTTGCTGTTCGGGCGACTGTTTGTTCTGTATGTGGTGTTTCCTGCATGACTCATTTTTGTACTTGACATATACCCTATAGGTTTGACATATACCCTACAGGTCTTGACGTCTATCCTATAGGTTTTGATGTTTACACTATACGTTTTGACGTCTATCCTATAGGTATTGATGTCTACTTATAGGTATTGATGTTTACCCTAGATGTTTTGACGTCTATCCACTAATAGGTTTTGTGTCTATCCTATAGGTTTTGATGTCTATCTTATGAGTTTTGACGTCTATCCTATTTGTTTTGGTGTTTATTCTATGCGTTTTGACATATATTATATAGGTTTTGACGTCCATCCTTTAGGTTTTGTGTCTGTCCTATAGGTTTTGGTATAGTTGTGATGTTTATCCTATAGGTTTTGATCTCTTTTCTATAGGTTTTGATGTCTATCATATGCGTTTTGACATCTATCATAATATCAAATTAGAATTATGTGTTTCAATGAGTGTAGCTAACACCCCTGTAAAAGCTCTTGTCAGATAATCAAGGGACCGTAGCTGTATGAAAACTTCTAACACATCGTCTCCTCTTGATAATGAATTAAGCTTTCCATAAAGTCCTGTCAGTAGTTGCTGGGAAATAGAATCAAAGCGTTGCAGACGCTGTAGTATTCTTGGCATAGGACCAATATGTTGAAAATCAAATTTATGATATCGACTAAATGCGCTTTGGCATGAAATTGCGTATTGATAAGGGAAAGGATTCATGCTCTTTCCAGTGGGTGATTCAGTTGCAGCTGACACTCCGATCAGCCGTTTCCCGCCAAGTTTAGCTTATTCTCGCAATATATGGCCCGCCGTGATTACCAAATTGCTTGCATAAGGGCATCCGACGCACACTTCTTTATTCATTGAGTAACTGCCTCTGGAAGAATACTTTCATTCATATTATGGCCCCGTGGTTTCGTCATGTGACTGATATTTCGTCATGTGACTGATCATTAATATTGCTTTGCTAAATATTTATAATGTCAAATGAACACATGAAATGTTGGTCATGGCAGAAGCTGTATATTCAAACTGTTATCATTTTAATAGGCAAGCAGAGCAGACCCTGATCAGACAACTCCTATAGGAGCCGTCTCATATGGGTCTACTATGTTTGTAAAGGCATTGTATATTTGGAGTTAATGGTTAAACCACCACTCGAAAGAAGTATAATTGTATTTTATTTTCAGGCAGGTGGTAGCTAGTTAAACCATTTTCTTCATGAATATTCATATAAGAAATAATGGCACCATGTTAAAATCACGAATATCTATTATCGGCCATTTTGGCCATGGCAGAATCTACAGGATCAGGTCTATCTAATCATGTAAGCAGATAGAGCAGACCCTGGTCAGACGACTATTCAGGAACCGTCTGATCTGGATATACCCTGTTTGAAAATGCGTCAAAATGCCTATCAGTAGTTTAATGGATTGCGAAATTTGACGTTGGCACCATGTGTTCATATGCCACTGTAAAATTTAAATACAAGCACGAACGGTGTATTAACGATGTACACTTTGTACATGTTGGAAATAACAGTCTGTTCTGTTCTCCCAAATATTTATTATTTAATTGAATTGCATTGTATAATGTAATCTAATTATTATTGGCGGTGCTGTTATTTCTTACATGACTAGTCTATTCTTAAATTAAAGGGATATATATTACTTCTTCCAATAACCGAAACGTAATAACTGAGGTGCAATTATTCTTCGTTGATTTTATTGATTTAATACACTAGTCAAAATGGAAATAAGAAATAAAAATCAATGTCAGGGTTAGGTTAAACGATTCCGTTGTTCAGTCCATTCTTATTTTAGATCATGCATCACATGTTATTTTTCTTGCCCGGAAACGTCCTGCAATACTCTTTTTCTTCATATAAAAGCATTTTCGCAGATTCTGCAAACAGGGTACACCCAGATCAGACCGTGCCGTCTGATCAGGGTTTGCTCTGTTTGCTTGTGAAATTACATTTGATTATTTACAGTTTCTGCCATGGTTCAGAATCGCGTTTATAATGCCATTATAAATGTGCAGTTAATTAATACTAAACCAAGTCAGCGATTTCATAGTTTTTTCGAAATGTTGTCATTAGGACTATTTTAACCCATTCCCTCCTATAGACTATTTATCCTCTTTGAATAAATCTACTGAAAAGGAGCATTTACTAGAGAAAAGGATTTTTTTAGAATTGTGTAGTTTTGAAACCATTGCGTTAGAAGAAAAATGCTCTATTTATCGCAATGGTTTTAAAAAAAGAGAGAGACTTTTATAGAGGCGCCAAAAGGCGTTAGTAGAAGGAAATGTGTTAATGTTACCTTTCAACCACTAGCAACCTTAATAATTATCGTGTCTTTACTTCTTTATTGTGTACGACTACGGAATGCGATTGCAATCCAATGCCTGAGATTTAATAATTAGCTCTGTTCTGTTCTGTTCAAGTTTCCTCAGATGTCTAGATAAGATGCGTAAATTAAAACATTTTACAGAGTAACTCCTTTATTTCCTCGAGGGAATTCTGAAGAGTGGTTACTACATATTGTACGTAGGGTTTGGTGGAGAAATGGCGATTCGAGTACGCACATCCGTTGCTCTCTGTTCCTTTAGTACACTGTCTTGCCCTGGGCCCAAGGTTATAAAGCTTCTGAGTCTGGGTCTGAGATCATTTTCAGGTATCTAATCGGTCAGATTCTGAGCAAGCTCATAATCTGACCAATCAGATGCTTGAGAATGATCTCAGACTCAAGCAAATAGTGTATAACCTCGGGGCCAGGTGGATGCATTCAAATTAGGAGCAGAGGCGAAGCATGAACACTTTTTTTATATAGTATATTAAATTGGTCAGATTTTTCAATTTGCGCTATATAGTGAATTTCCGCAGGATCCAATCTGCCTTTGTACCTGTATAAACATCACAATGTCATTTCGATACCGCTACCTGTGCCCCGATCAAACTACATGCATGTATATCACACTCACATCCCTCATTACAATTTTATTAACGCGCACATTAAAACGAAGCTAGGAAGAACAAGTCGAATCTTGATTCTTGTTCATGCAATAAAGAAATTGTATTGTTTTAAGGAAAAATTCAATAAAAATGAACATATATTAGTTTACTCTTCTGTTTCTAATAAAAAGTAATCAAAATAAAAGATGCTAGAGAGTAAATTAAAAATCTATCAGTATTTTCTAGTCCACTGGTAAAAGGAAAAGAGGAAAATGGGATGACTCATACGCATACTCACCATATTAACATTAGGGGCAAATTGTAAAACAAAACACTACATTCAAAATAAATATCAATTCAGATTCAATTTGATTCATAAGTAAATAGTAATATAAACATTTTGTGCGCATATAATTCAGTTTAAAGTTATCATTAATAATATTATCAATTATCATTGTTATTATAATAATTATCATTAGCAGCAGTAGTAGAAGTAGTAGTAGTAATATACAATTATGATAATAATAGTAATTACAATAATAATAATAATTTTTTTTAAATTATACTAATTATAATTATCATCATCATTAGTGTTGCTGTATACAACTGATAGAATGACCATCACCAATATCGTCGTCATCACCATCATGGTCAGCAACATCCTTGTAATACTCATCAACTTAATCATTATATAAGCATCATAATCATCATCATCATCATCATCATCATCATCATCATCATCATCATCATCATCAACAGGAGTATAACCAATCGGCTGATATATAATATGCATCTTACCATTGCTGGTTGACAATAAAGTTGTACAGATCCACACGAAAGTAATTGAATAACGAAATAATAGTCCGCCTTCGTCCATTGCCTTCAAGTATTTAAATCGACGCGGCTCGTCCGGCGTCTTTTAAGGATTTTTTTCTGTACATACGTACGAAAACAAACCTAGATTATGGACATAATCTCAGCTTATGTAATCTAATAAGATTTTCAGTAGGACATTTAACCCTTTCCCTCATATAAACGTGTTTTCACGCATTTGCAAACAGAGTAGACCCAGATCAGATGGCTCCTAGAGGAGCCATCTGATCAGGGTCTGCTCTGTTTGCTAATAGAATTTGATAGGTTTGATTCTTTGCTTACTAAAATGTCTACAATGTTCCACATTCCATATTTCTTTATAACTATTTTGTTGATGAATATTCAGTAGGTATTGAAAGTTGGCCTAAATACAGAACAGGGAAAGGGTTAACTCCAATGCGTCACACACGTATTGGGTGCTAAACTAAACTGAATACGGTAAACATGTGAAGTAAAATGGAGAAAGGAAGCTTTTTGTTTAAAAAAAACCCCCAACAACAACAACAACAACCAAAAAAACAAACCACAAACAACAACAAAACAAAAGAGTATATATAGCAAATACATGTAATAAAACTGTTTATGACCTAAGGGGTGGGGGGGGGGGGGGGAGATCAGAGAACCGGTCAACTATGTAACTATATAAGGTCAGAAGTTCCATGAGAGACAGAATGTCGGTTTTTCACGCTTTCATTATTGGATTAACCCTTTCCCTGTTCTGTGTTTATTTCAAATTTCAATACCTATTGAAAATGATGGACAAAATAATTATAATGTAATATGGAAGGTGAAACTTTGTAACAATTTTATAAACTAAATATAAACATTTATCAAATTCCATTTGCAAACAGGGCAGACCCTGATCAGACGGCTCTTATTGGAGCCGTCTGATCTGGATCTACTCTGTTTGCAAATGCGTGAAATGCGTTTTTATGAAGGACAGGATTAAGGAATCCGTCATTTGACCATTTAGTCCATAGCATACTAAACAAAAGTGTGATTGCTTGTTAGTTCGTGCACTTAGCCCTTTCTTTCATATAATATATGTGATAGTCTCTTATAATTCAAATATGAATGATACCGGTATTGTTAATCATTTTAAATCCGTGATATTGTACTGCATTTAATATATACTGATTAGACTCTAATATATTCCATCTTGTATATTCACGGGTAAAACTGTTTCATTTTCACAATACAATGTGCATGTATATTCAATTTATTTGCGATAATACAGAGTTCCACACAATGTGAATCCTGTTGAAATATCAAGTTAATAATCCGTAGAATGCTATCCTGTGTTAATGTTAAAGATTATATTCTTTTCTGTTAAATAATCCCTCTAAAACGGGATTTTAAAAGAAGAATTGAGATACTTTGTTGGCAGGTGGCTGCTTAATACAGGGTGAAAGTCATGCAGAAAGCTCCTTTCTTCGTGATTTCATCCAATGCTGATATTTGCAATGAAGCCCCTCTAAACGGGGCGTTCAATTCAGTATAAATATCGGCCTTGAGACGGGTGACAGCTTAATGCAGGATTAAACTCATGCAGAAAGCATGACTTTCACCCTACATTAAGCAGCCGCCTGTCTAAAAGTATCTAGATTCTTCTCTACTAAAATTCCAGTTTAGATGGGATTTACTGTATACTAAATTGAACGTCTGGTTAAGAGGGTTTTTACTGTATATGCAAACTGCGATGTTGTTTCGATGTAAAATAAATAAATAAAAATATTAGTCAACTTTCACAGTCGCTTGCAAGCGAAGGCAGAACAGACCTGCACACGACAAAACATGTCATATACGTGTAAATAACTTAATGACTGATCAAAGAATAGATCGACACACCCTTGCCGTATTTAAATGAAATACTAATTGGTTCAATCAGATCTTTGATAAATTGGGACCACAGTTTGTGGTAAATAATTTTAGAATTTATAGAAGTTCAAAGCTAATTATTTCTTACCTCCCAGTCTCCTACCTCACCTTTCTGTCAATTTGTCGGTCCGTCCATCTGTCTTTGTGTGTTTCCATCTGTTTGTCCTGTCCGTTTCTGTGTTTGCCCCTCTGTCTGACTTTATGCCTGTCTTTCTCTCTCTTTGTGTGTATCTTTCTTTGTCTTTGTGTCTGTCTTTGTGTATGTGTCAATCTTTCTTTATGTGTTTCTGGCTGCGCGTCTGTCTGTCTTTGTGCCTGTATATGTGTCATTGTCTGTTTGCATCACAGGTGCCAGGCGCATGGCCATT
The DNA here is from genome assembly GCA_963576725.1 of Azorinus chamasolen. Classification (NCBI taxonomy): domain Eukaryota; kingdom Metazoa; phylum Mollusca; class Bivalvia; order Cardiida; family Solecurtidae; genus Azorinus; species Azorinus chamasolen. The sequence goes on from OY755248.1 coordinate 67,784,131, forward strand.
TCATAAATGCTACTGACAAACATCTTTAAATACGTTTAGACATCATACTTTGACAGAAAAAAAGTTTTGAAAAAGGTTTTTCGTATACAGTACATGCAGTATAATAATATGTATAATACGAATAAAAATCAAAACTTTTTTCTGCTGTCAAAGTATGATGTCTAAACGTATTTGAAGATGCTTATCAGTACATGTAGTATTTTATGAAATGGCCATGCGCCTGGCACCTGTGGTCTGCATGTATTTTAACCCTTAGCCTGTTGAAAAATGTTTTCTGCTCAGCCCTTTCCCGAATATACACGCATTTTCCCACATTTGCAAACAGAGTAGACACAGATCAGACGGCTCATATAGGAGCCGTCTGATCAGGGTCTGCTCTGTTTGCTAATGGAATTTGATAGATCTGCGTCTCATATGGATCCAAGCTGTTTGAAACTATTGTAATGAGGTACTTATTACACATTATTACACATTGCTAATAAAGATTCTGTTCTGTTCTGTTGCCAGATTGTACTTATCAGCTAGACGCAGGGTTAAACTATAACGAACAGATTGCAATTTGTCGGCATATTAGGACAACAAGAACGTGTTTTTTTCTTTCAAAAATAACAAGTAGTGACAAACGTTCATTTGATTGGTTTGGCTAGAGTCTTAGATTCAGTGCAAATGATCCAAACAGCGTACGTTCGTCTGGATTTCGCGGCTGACCACACCGTTGACGTAAATAAATAAAAAGGATTAGAAAGGATTAACAATGGCCAAACAAAAAGTGTTTTTTCAGATTTATATCTGTTTGGGCATGCGATTAGAAAAGAAAGTCATCGACGGAGAAATAAAATAATGCTGTTAAATTAACTGTGAAAACACGAATATATTAGTTTGAAAGGTTATTGATATTTGATAGATGAAATTCTAAGCCGCGGAAAAGGGCATGGGTTCTATGTCAAATATTCGTGTAGCTTCGCTTGTCGCATTTCTAGATTGATATGTGCGGGTACTTATCTTGTAACACATGCAATATTGGCTTCTTATCACATGGAATATGATTTTTAACCCTATCCGTCTGATTAGGGTCTGTCCTGTTTGCTAATCGAATTTGAAAGATCAGTGTTTTTCACTTTCTAAATGGCTACAATGTTCCACCTTCCATATTTCATTTTAATTATTTTGTCCATGAAGATTCAGTAGATATTGCACTTTGCAATAAACACAGAACATGGAAAAGGTTAATCAATCCCCGTACAGGCTATTTAAGACCCGACCTCTTTGAATAAATCTACCGAAAAGAAGTATTTACTAGGAATTAAAAAGGAAATTCTAGATTTTGTGTAGTTTTGAAACCATTGTGATAAATAGATCATATGCTCCTATATGGAGCAATGACACTGACAATGGCAAACCTTTATTCGCAATATAAGGCCTCCTGCCCTGAATACAAACTACATTCTTCAACCTAACATAGGTAGTGTCAAATATTCTTAAAACATGGAAATACATGAATATTCATTTCATTCGCTTGACAGATCATATATAATTATGTTACATTCGATTTTCTTTGACATAATATCCGCAATCACTTTCTAGTACATCGCATCGATGTCTTAGCAGAATGTCCCGGCAGCACATACAAGGCATATGCAGGCGCAGCCTTTTATTATTTACACGGTGATATGTGATTGCGGATATCTCGAAGGAAGAATATAATCATTTTCACTTTCTGAAAAAAAGTTAACGTAAGTTATATGTAGCATGATGAAATGGATCAAGTGTAATCCCGATAAACTGTCTGTTATAAGACACAAGTTTATTTACATATCATATGCTTGAAAGGACAACCGCTTCGATCATTACGTTTCATTACAGAATATTCAAGGGGGTTGCTAGCACATATAACATATATGTACTAACAATCCTTTTGAATAAATCGAAAATACTTAAACAATATACGTATTTAAAGCGCGTTTGCAGGTAAACCTTGAGTTAATTTTCTGTTAACTCTTGGTGTAGCTTTAATCCTTTCTCGATATATTTTGCTAGAGCAAAGACACTGTCTTGTCTATTGTCTGACATGATACTTTTGAATGTACTCTCAGTAGGAAGCGCTTGTTGCCACTCGTCTTTAACGTATATTTTACGCAGCTGGACATATCAGTATAAAGTGCATTTCAGTTTCCACGGCATAAATGCTTTTATCTAGACAAGATTTACAAAATCTTTAGTCTCTTTCAACATGTGTGTATTCTTATTATTTCAGATGATCATTATGATTATTATGATTACCATGGAATAGTCGAGGAATTAAATCTAGAGATATGACAAAGACATTGGTGTAGCTCCTCAATACTTTCCGAACCCTACACATATACAGTCAACCCCCGACAATGGCGCCCCACGTTGGGCGCAAAATGTAACCGGGTGTTCTTATAAAGAAACATACCCGCTCAGACCCGGGATCGAACCCGGGTCGCCAGGTTCGCAGTCATGCACTCTACCACGTCGCCATAAAAGCGCGCTTGTACAGCAAGGCCGTACAAGTGATGATAAACCTACACACTGTGGCATACTCCCCCAGCAAGTTGAAATTCGTCCCGAATTTCTATGGGTAAGAGAACGACTGGGAATCGAACTCGGAGCTCATACAGTCACAGTCCCCGTTGAGCGCCAAATGTTACCGGATGTTCTTATAAAGAAACATACCCGCTCAGACCCGGGATCGAACCCGGGTCGCCAGGTTCGCAGTCATGCACTCTTCCACGTCGCCATAAAAGCGCGCTTGTACAGCAAGGCCGTACAAGTGATGATAAACCTACACACTGTGGCATGTGCAATATGCTGCTCTATATATCACAACAGTTTCAAGAAGTGACTTTTACAGAGGCGACACATGCGCCAATATGAGGGAATGGGTTAATTTCAGATTTATTTTTTATGTCTTCGTTGTACCGCATATTACAGCGTGTCTCATTGTTATCTGTCTTCAACCGCACGTTATATATTATATAGATATAACATCCCGTCGAGGGCGACATCACGTATTGTCAACCCGAGGTTGCTATAGTGTCTACCGAGGCGTTATATAGGCGTTATATTACCATACCGAGTGTTGACAATACGTGTTGTCGCCCTCCACTGGGTGTGATATTTATTCTATTGTACCGAACTTCACGATCAATTTCATCAGCAAAAATATTTGTTCAATGACAACAATAAACAGTTTGAAACAAAAGTTATAGATCTAGATCTACCCGGTGCTTAAAAATCACGGAACAGCTTCACACTTCTATTCATTACACGTTTAGTACTGGCGGGGTCATTTCCACTGATCCTCCCCCGAAATAGTCACAAAACGCGGCAATTCTCAAATTATTTAACAAAAACAAAAAACCCTGTTAAAATGACGTTTGGGGATCAAATTGCAAGTGTCGGATGACGTCAGTCGGATGACGTCACTCACACAGTTTGATAAGCGCTCACTGATCTAGACGTAATGTTGCCCGCACGAGATAATGTTCCATGGAACAGTGCAAATTGTTTTATGGCATGTATGTGCACAATTTGTATAAGAAGCTCACGTGAGGTATAATAATAAATTATACTACAATCAATGTTAATTGTGTTGTCCCTCCAGTAAAGTTGCTCATCACTGCTGTCAGTTAGCAGGTCTGTATGTCTGTCTGTCTGTGTCTGCCCGTCATTTGACATTTAATTGTGAACACAATACAGAATAAATTATTTTGTACACAAACACAAAGCAAACATAAACACAAAACTCCATTAAGCATGTTGCTTCCGATCCAATCCTTAATATATATCTAGTGAAGTGTGGATTTATGCACATTAAGTCATTTATGAAATCAAATATGTTTAAACTAAAATTCCAACCAGATACATATACATGTCTCCGCCCCAACCCAACGAAAAAATAATTCAGATCCAAGTCCAAACCCACGGACGAATTGTAACCATGCCAGTTTAAGGTAAGTGATAAATATGTAAAAATACAAATTAATAATTACAAAACGATTTTTTTTAAACTCTGCAAATACGAACATGTCTCGGGACGAAACTGCCCAAATCACCTAAGTTAGAGTTAAGTCCCTTTGAACCATCACGATATCGCTAGTGATATTCTGTTTATTTTAGAAGACATGTTTCTAGAAAGGTAAGCAACACCTGTTTGAATGAACACGACTACAATAAATACTTGTAGATGATATGTTTTCTTTTAATGTTTGTTCTCTTCTTACAGCCAATCCGTAAATGTCAACCTCACCATGTCATAACATTGCATTGAAAAAAGTAGATCTAATGTGCAGTGTGATTATTTTGTTAAGTATCTGCACAGTAATTTGTGTACTCTTATTGGTGATATCGAGCTACTTTCGGGTTTGACGATATCTCCCCGCAGACGGCAACCAACGCACAATTAGCATGCTGTTTTAACAGCTCATTGAGGAGACTACGACACAAATTTTAACCCTTACCCTGTTTAATATTTATGTATTCTTAGTGATTGCCCTACTTTTCCATCCAATCAACGAGCCGCATTTTTGAAATTTTTCAGACTCTTATCCTCATAAATTTTATAAAATCGACTCTAACTTTCGAAGACAAACCTTCCAGTGCGCATGCGCAACAAAACTCCGCCCACTACTAGACAAATCGAACGAGTTGCTGTTATGACGCTATCGACACGTGAACGAGTATACACAAGTACACGTGTGTAAAACGTGGGAGAGGAAGACTATGTAATGCAAACAACTGAGAGGCAGAATTATAGACCCAATAGTAATTGGGCAAATAAACTGATTGGGCAAATAAACTGAGAGGCAGAATTATAGACACAATAGAAAATGGACAAATAAATCACGAAAAATCCCACCTGTTGAAGCAGGATTATATTGAAAAAAGACTAATGTAAATAAGCAAATAAATCAGGAAATAAGCGCAAACCTGTATTCGAAACCGTAATCCGTTCAACAAAACATAAACAATCAAACCTGTAATATTTTGTAATTATTCTTAGTTCAATATTCTGATAATAATATAATGAATGTTTGGGTTTCGGTACCAGTGAAGATTTAAATCTGTGTAAACCGAGTAGACCCTGATTAGACAGCATAGGAGTTGTCTGATCTGGGTCTTCTAGGCTTACAAATATTCGTTAGATAAGTCTGCTTGCTCGGTGCCAGAGAGCAGGTCAACGACAGATTGTTGTCATTATTGTTGTTATTATTTTGCCTCCAGAAAATTGTGTCAAACTGTTTTACATAGACGGGGAATATTTGATTACGTGACAAAGCCAAATATGGCAATGTTTACAAGAAAAAGGCGCGAAATCAGTTTCACTGTGTAGGATTTTCAAAACATAAACACGTGAGAATATTAACAAAGACGACGTTTGTTTGATTGGTGGGTTTTCTGGGTATTTTGCATAAACGGATGATATTTTAGATGTACCATAATCACGTGACTATATACAAGTTTGTCATTGCTCAGTGGGCGGGGCTTATAAACTGAGCCTGTTGAAAAGTAGGGCAATCACTAAATCGGTTAGAGCTTATAAACTGCAGTCTTCGAAAATAAGACGGCCTAAAACGCTTCGCTTCGCTCGCGTTATCGGCCGTCTTATTTCCGAAGACTGCAGTTTATAAGCTCTAACCTATACAAGGTTCTTCACCCCATCAATATGCATGGACAGAATCAATAAAATGGATCATAGAAAGAGATTTTTTTTTCACTGTTGTAGAAACTGCATAATCAGATCTATAAATTCCCATAAGCAAACTGTACAGACCCTGATCAGACGAGTCAAACAGGAGCTGTCTGGTCTGGGTCTACTCTTAGTTCACATTTGTGTACTCTAAATGGTGGTATATCGAGCTACTTTCGATTTTAACGATATCGTGGCAGACGACAACCATAAAAAAATTAGCATGCTGTTTTACTGCTTTTTTGATGGGACTAGGTCTAGTCTGTTTGCAAGGGCGTGAAAAGATGTTTATATGAAGGTTAGGGTTAAATGCTTTGAACAAAAGTTTCAGTCGCCTCTCTGAAAAAGTTGTGACTTGACTGGGACTCAAACCCTGGGTCTCTAAAGCAGACTTGACCCTTTCCCTCATATATATAAACATGTTTTCATGCATTTGGAAGCAGCGTATGCTTATGCTACAGTTTCTACCAATACCAAAACAATGCTGTCTACAAGTGCTATTTTAAAAATTCAGCTAAAAATATTCATCATATGTCATTATTTCTTACATTATACTAAACAGGGAAAGGGTTAACCCTTTACTCCATAGATATGCCTGTTAACGCCTTTGCAAACAGTATAGATCCAAATCAAACGGCTCTGGTAGGAGCCATCTGAGCAGGATCTGCTGTCTTATGTCTTATTTTAAGAGATCTAATTAATGTGACAATCATGCAAGTAAAATGTCTTATCAATGAGCTGTTAAGACAACATTTACAGTCTGGGATGAGTATTGCTCCCTAAAGTGAGATCGGTTACAATTAAGCTCCATGCTCCTCTGTGAGCTGATACATAAGTGAAGATTCATTATTAGTCCAGTGACCAATGGTTTTTGTCCTTTTTAGTTTTATTTTGATTACTTGACACTAACATTTTAAACCTCTGAAGTTGAACCTTTCTAGGCCTTTGGATTTTCGACTTAATAACATAACATGCATTGCCTTGCCTGTAACACAGTGCATGGGGTTAGCAGTGTTAACCCTTTCCTCCATAAATACGCCTTTCTACGCCTCTGTAATAATCACTTCTTGAAACCATTGTGATAATCACTTCTTGAAGCCATTGTTATAAATATGAGCAAATGCTCTATCACAATGGTTTCAAACTACAAAATTCTAAAATTTTACTTTTCTCTAGTAAATGCTCCTTTTGGGTAGATTCATTCAAAGAGGTTGGTTCTTAAAATAGTCTAAGAAGGAAAGGGTTAAGAGATAGACGGAAACAGTGTTAAGTTGGGTGAAGATAACTGGTCGGAAATCAATAAGTCAATATCAATATTTATTTGGGTACCTCAGTGTCCTGGTCTGATCATGATCTTTTCACCAGATGCACTCGTAAAATTTCACTGTTTTCATCCAGTGAAAATTCGGACAGTGTATTTACCTTATTTCCAGGGAGTAAAGCAAATTTCTCAGAGGAAAAGTGGGAGTAGTGTCATGGTATGAGTTAAGTCAGGAGGTAACTGGTGGGAAATCAATAAATTGCGGATGGTGTGGCTTTATATACATGTATCTGAGTGTTTAGAGTGCTGGAACATTAGGACAGATCCTGAGTTTGAGTCCCTGTCAGTTCATGATTTTTTCATCAGTTCTTTTCTGATACAATAGGATAATAAGATGTTTATATCTGATTAGTCAAATTCACCCATGAGTTGGACACAAAACATAGGCATATGGTATCAACAGTCATCATTACTTGGATCGGTTTTATGCTGTCTTGTAGCGAAAGGGTAATTGTTTAAATTTTTGTCAAGAAGTCAGTCAACAATTTTGAGAACTATAAGTACAGTATTACATGTACTTCACCAATAGGTAACATATAAGTAATAATAACCCTCTACTCCATGAATATTCATGTAAGAATTTTAGAAATAATGACATCATAAAAATAATTGTTATTAATTTTTAAAATGGTATATGGACATAGGAAGTTTTAGTCCAGGCAGAAATTGTAGAATTAGATCTGCATTATTCTATAATTTGGTGGTGGCTTGGCCTAGTGGTTGAGCATTGAGCTGATAACCCAGGCATCTGGGGATTGAATCATTACATTGTAGCCATTTCAGAAAGTAAAGAAACAGATCTATCAAATTCCAATAGCAAACAGAGCAGACCCTGATCAGACGGCTCCTATAGGAGCCGTCTGATCTGGGTCTACTCTGTTTGCAAATGTGTGAAAAGACGTTTGCATGAGGGAAAGGGTTAAACGTGCATACTCAAATACTAAAATTGTAATTTCCCCACCAAATCCTATGTTGTGACTACTCTTTAGAATCGTCTCTTTATAATTATATAGGGTTTGGTGGAGAAATAAAAACGTTATTCTTGAAAATGTTTTAATTTACGCATCTTATCTGAACCGCTGTATCCTAATTACCTTTAGTATACAGACAGATAGTTAGACAAATAGTGCAGACCCAGATGAAAGGCCCCTGTTTGCTATCATGTATGTCAGTCTATTAGTCTATCCCTTTCCCTCATATAAACATGTTTTCACGCATTTGCAAACAGAGTAGAACCAGATAAGATGGTTCCTATAGGAGCCGTCTTATCTGGGTCTACTCGGTTTGCTTATGGAATTTGAAAGATTCGTGTCTTTACTTTCTAAAATGGCAACAATGTTCCACCTTCCATGTTTCATTATAAACAGTTTGTCCATGAATAATCAGTAGGTATTGAAACTTGGAATAAAGTTAGAACAGGGAAAGTGCTATTACAGTCTTACAAAAATGGTCCCAAACCGATGTCAGTGATCAGGAAAGAAATTATTCTTATGTAACACATAGTTTTACAAACATTAATGTGACATTTTCAAATTTCCATATGATGTTTTCCAACAAAATAGTTTCAGCGAAAATCCATTCAGTGTAACAATGGCGCAATCAAACCTATGTGACATAGTAGATTTTGTATGTAGTACTATGTACATGTACTTAATATATGTCACATGACTTTTAGGTTTCTCAGCCACTTTGTACTAACTGATATAGGGGGGAGACATGTTGTCCGATACTTCGCATAATTAGAGGTCCGGATAAGCTGCATAAATTAAAACATTTTCAAAAATAACATTTTTATTTTTCCATCAAACCCCATGTTGTGACCACTCTTTAGAATCGTCTGGAAGAGTTTGGTTGAGAAATGTTTATCTATTGCTCTGATTAGTAATTATGCAAAGTATTCAAGAACAAGTCTCCCCTCTCTACCAGTTACTAATTAGGGTAACCAAACTAACCATGTTTATATGGCATCTTCATTAAATTTCTATTTCAACCTACAGAGAATTTATTCTAAGACCACAGTGGTATGACAAGTTGATAGCAAACCATGGTCTGTTAGCTATTTATTATAGCATAAGACCGATTGCAGAATCTATTCCAGCATATTTGAATAAATTGTTTGAGTGAAACATTTCATTACTGAAGTATAGTTTAAATACAACTGAAGTATTATTCAGCTGAAAGCTAACATCACTATATTGATATATCATTGATACTGACTAATTGGATATGTCAATTCAGGTGAGTTGATCAATGACAGCTCCATTTAACCCATTCCCTCATGGGCTATTTTTATATCCAACCTCTTTGAATAAATCTACCCAAAAGGAGCATTAACTAAAGAAAAGGAAATTTTTTATAATTTTTTAGTTTGAAACCATTGTGATAAATAAAGCATTTCAAGGGCTTGGTGCAAAACTATTGTAACTCCTTCACAAAGCACTAAGTCCTCGATTTGGTCCTGTGGAGCAAAATGCTCTATTTATCACAATGGTTTCAGAAAGTGGCTTTTACAGAGGCGTCGAAAGGCGTGAATATAATGGTTAAACGTAAATTAGTTTTTTGTGTACTCCAAGAATATTCATGTAAGAAACAATGATACCATGAATTTTAATTGGATTGGTTTTTATAATGGCATATTATGAACACAGGTATTCTGGGCTATGGTAGAAACTGTAGAATCATATCTAATAACAATTGCATAAGCAAAAACAGTGGCCACTGTGGGTATAGGGTATGGATCTACATGTACTCTGTTTAACCCTTTCCCTGTTCTATGTTTATTCCAAAGTTCAATACCTGATGAATATTCATAAACAAAATAGTCATAAAGAAATATGGAAGGTGGAACATTGTAGACATTTTAGAAAGCAAAGAAACATATCTATCAAATTCTATTAGCAAACAGAGCAGACCCTGATCAGGCGGCTCCTTTAGGAGCCGTCTGATCTGGGTCTAATCTGTTTGCAAGTGTGTGAAAACATGTTTATAAATATGAGGGAAAGGATTAAAAAGGTTGTTAAAAAGGCTTGTTTATGGAGTAAAGGGTAAAGCATGCTTATTTATTTCCTATATTTACATTCTTCTTTATTTGTGAATGTGTCAGCATTTTTTTTCTAGATTATTGATATCCAAATGCTGTAGATCCTTTTCCAATGCCATAATAGACATCATCAGACACAATCTGTTTGGAATTGTGACAAATGATCTATGCTTCATTACGCGGAATCTGGTCACAATAATATTCTGACATAATCCTAATTACCATAAATATTAGGACAGACAAACATAGGCAATAGTGCAGACCCAGATCAAACTGCTCCTAAAGGATTCCATTTGATCAGGGTCTACACTATTTTCTACTACATGTATGTCGGTCTATTCAGTTATATTTCATCATAGACTTCTGAAATACTCCCCTGTTCTAAATCTCTGAACTCGACAATGATCGATGACTGTAATCAGAGGCCCAGATACGATGTGTGGAAATAAATTTTTTCAAGAATAACTCCTTTATTTCTTCACAAAAACCTGTGTTGTGACCACACTTATCCCTTTACTCCATGAATATTTATGAGAAAAATAATGACAACATGAATATTAATTAGATAATTTTTATAATGGCCGGCACATGGACACAAAATGTTTTTGGCCATGGTAGAAACTAGAATCAGATCTATGTAATTCTATAAGCAAACAGACCAGACGCTGATCAGACAGCTCCTATAGGAGCTGCTGATATGGGTCTACTCAGTTTGTAAAGGCGTAGAAAGGCGTATTTATTGGGTAAAGGGTTAAAAATTATCTGGAAGAGTGGTTATAAATATAACAGGGTTTTGTGGAGAATTGGTACATTAGAATTTAGAACCTCTTTAAACTGGATACGGTTTGAGACGGGAAGAAGTTATGGTTGGTGAAGATAAAAAAAACTGATGTATCTAGACAATTTGTACCCTGTATCTAGATAATTTGTACCCTATGTGGTTCTCGGGCATGTCTTATTGGCACAAGAATGGATACCACTATTCAACCTTTGCATGATCATACATGTAAGAGGTGACTAATAAGGATTTAACAAAATAGGGAGTTTCTGCATCCCTGATTAAGTTTCTGGATCCATACCTCCAATTTATCTCGATGTAAATGAGATATGGGTCCGTATAGCCTATATAGTGTTGTGGTGCCGTAAAACCCAACTCACACTCACAGATATTTTATTGAATTGAGTAGGTGAGAACCTTATATTGCAAGCTCTGGCTGTAGTAATTGAGATTTGATACAATGCCTCATTAGCCCTTTATTGTATGAATATTCATGTGAGGAATAATTGATTTATTTTTTAATCATAGCACATGGCCACAGGATTATTGGGCCATGGTAGAAACTGTAGAATCATATCTATATTATATCATCAGCAAACAGAGAAGACCATTAGGAACCATCTAATCTGGGTCTACTCTGCTGGCAAAGGCATAGTAAGGCATATTTATGCAGTAAAGGGTTATATTGCCAGCTCTGACAGCAGTAATTGAGGTTTGACACAATGTCTCATTAACACAGAGAAAGAAACCCAATAAAGTTTCTGGTAGACCAAATTACCATAATGGTTTTTTGATGCAGGTTCGGATCTGCAGAATGTGGATATGGGTGAGGGATTTTTGCTCCATGAATATTCTTGTAAGAAATGATGACATCATGAATATTAATTAATGGCATAACACATGAAAGTTTTGTCAAATCAGAAACTGTATAATCAGATCTATATTATACCATAACAAAATGGAGCAGACTCTGATCAAACAGTTACTACAGGAGCTGTGTGATCTGCGTGTAACTGCGTTTTTTGCAAAAGCGTAGAAAAGCATACATGTATTTATGGAGTAATGGGTTAACACTTTCCTCCATTAATACGCCTTTCTACGCCTCTGTTAAAATCACCTATTGAAACCATTGTGATAAATAGAGCATTTGCTCCTATATCTAAAAATAGCATATGGAGAAAAGGGTTAATGGATGGTTCCTTTCAACGTTGGAGGCTGGTCTTACTTTAGATAGTAATCATAGTATGTCTAAAAGTATTAGATAGTTCTAACATACAACGATCTCAACTAGATGTTAGAACTCTCATCAAACATCCCCTCTTGAGCAATCTGGTCTGGGTCTACTCTGTTTGCAAAGGCATGAAAAGGAAAGGGATAACCCATTCCCTCATCTTGACACCTCTTTAAAAGTCGCCTTTTGAAACCATTGCGATAAATAGAAGCAAAAGCTTTATTCACAATGGTTACAAAACTACGCATTTCTAAAATGTTCCTTTTTTCCTCATGTATATATACATGTACTCCTTTTCGGTAGCTTGTTCAAACAGGTTTTGTCTAAAGATGAGGAAATGTGTTAAATTGGAATGGGCTTAACCCTTCGCTTGCTATTCACGTCAATATACCTACCTGTAAATAGTGAAGACCCAGATGAGACAGCTCCTGCAGGAGCTGTCTCATCAGGGTCTGCACTATTTACAAGTTGATTGTGCAACCAATGCACTCCACAGCAGTGATTGGACAGCGAAATACTTGTACACAGTGAAGATATATGTAATTATACAACAGGGCATGGGTAAAGAAGGAGACATGTATTTTAAAATTCAGCAAGCGAAGGGTTAATTTAAGCTTAATACTTTGCTCCATAGGTATGTCTTTTAACCCATTACCTCATAGGCTATTTTTAGATACAACCTCTTTGAATAAATCTACCGAAAAGGAGCATTAACTAGAGAAAAGGAAAATTTTAGAATTTTGTAGTTTGAAACCATTGTGATAAATAGAGCATTTGCTCATAAATGCTCTATTATTCACAATCATGTTTCAACAGGAGATTTTTACAGAGGCGTAAAAAGGCATATTTATGGAGGAAAGGGTTAAAGCCTGTACTAATAGAGTAGATCCAGATCAGCTGATGCCTATTGAGGCTGTCTGATCAGGGTCTGTTCTGTTTGCTTATGAAATAATATAGATCTGATTGTACAGTATGCACTATGGTAAAAAAATCTCCTTGATGATAATGTCATTAAAAATCAGCTAATTAATATTCATAAGATAAAAGGATTAACTTGATATTTTGTTTGGAAATTGATTTAACCCTTTCCTCCATAAATATGCCTTTCTGCGCCTCTGTAATAACCACTTCTTGAAGCCATTATGATAAATAGAGCATTTACTCCATACTCCATAAGCATGCTTAACCCTTTACTCCATCGGTAGATTTATTTTAAAGACGTTGGGTCTATAAATAGCCATAGTATGAGGGAATGGGTTAAGGATTGGTCACAATTGTGGAACAGTGCTGTATATTTTGCTGATTCATCAATTTTGAAAGAATATTTTGTATTTCTTTCCTGACTAACCAATTCAAGTTGTAAGATTTGGGCCTCCAGTTTTAACCTTTCCTTCATATAAACTCATTTTCATGCATTTGCAAATAGAGTAGACCCAGATCAGATGGCTCCTGTAGAAGCTGTCTGATCAGGGTCTGCTCAGTTTGCTAAAGGAATTTGATAGATCTGTTTCTTTAGTTTCTAAAATGACTACAATGGTCCGCCTTTCATATTTCATTACAACTATTTTGCCCATGAATATTCAGTAGGTATTGAAATTTGAAATAAACATAGTTTAACTCCTGAGCTGGCTCATTGATTGAACAGCATGTATTTCACAGGTTCTATGCTACTCTTTGCACACTAGTGGTGAAAGTTGAATCTTTGATTCCGCTAATGTGCAAAGAGCATATTAGCTATTTGAACAATTTAGATCCAGACGAGATGCCGCATAATGTTGCATCCCATCCAGATCCAAATTTGACCATATTTTTGCAAAGAAATGAGAGAGAAAATAATTTTAAGAATTGAAGCAGACAACAATTGTTGCAGATGAAAAATTACTTAGCATACAAAGAGTTAACAACGTTCATATGATATTAAGACATACTTTTACATTGGTTTTGGTTATTCCACTTGCTCGCTCACTCACTCACTCACTTGCCCACTCACCGACTCACTCATTCACCGACTCACTCCCTCACTGACTCGCTCACTCACTCATTGACTCACTCAGTGGCTCGCACACCGACCGACCCACTGGCATTTGCTTTAGGTGTTCTTCTTCTGTCATATGTCGCTTGCTTAACCCTTTTTCCACTGAAATACCTTTGAATGCCTTTGCTTTGTGCTTATCATTTATTTAATTAACATTCCGGATGTCACTGTATCCTACATGAATGTTCATGAACATGAAATGAAAGGGTAATACTTTTCCTGTTCTATGTTTATTCCAAATTTCAGTACCTACTGTATATTCATGGACAAAATAGTTATAATGAGATATAGAAGGTGTAACATTGTAGCCATTTTAGGAAGTAGCGAAACAGATCTATCAAATTCCATTTAAGATCCAACCTCTTTGGATGCATCTACCGAAAAGGAGCATTAACTAGAGAAAAGGAAATATTTATAAATTTGTAATTTGAAACCATTGTGATTAATAGAGCATTTGCTATATTTATCACAATGGTTTCAAGAAGTGACTATTACAGAAGCGTAGAAAGGTGTATTTATGGAGGAACTAAGGGCCTTGTTACATACTGATCTCAGGTGGCATGTCCCTTTACTCCATAAGTATGCCTTCAGGCCTTTTTCTGGTGTCTACATGGGTCTGTTAAATTTCCTAAAGTTTCTGACCAAAAATTTCCTGAGTTAATATTTCATCCAATTATTATACGCCCGAAGGGTCGTATTATGTTATGGTCTCCATCGTCTGGCCGTCTGGCTGGGTGTCCGTCTGTCTGTCTGTCTGTCCGTCCGTCCGTCCGCACTCACCAAAGGGTAGTTGTGTGACTTTTTCTAACTAGTCGCACAAGTAAAATCATTAACCTGGCCATCTCTTGTGACATTAACCTGGCAATTTCTTGTGACATTAACCTGGCCAGTTGTGGGACATAGGGTTAGGGTTAGGGTTAGCTTCCAGATCATTCTATTCCAAAGTTAGAGCCAAAAATAGTTTTACTTGTGGGACTAGTCCCACAAGAAAAGATCAAAGGAAAAAGTCACACAACTACCCATTTGTTAGTATGTCCGTCCGTTAGCAAATTCGTGTCCTGGCTATAACTTACTCATTTTTTCTCCGATTTTCAAAATTCTTTCACACAAATGTTCAGTATCACTTGAAGGTGTGTCGCGTACAAAACCCAATTGTGAACTTTCAAGGTCAAGGTCACAAATAGGGCGTTAGCAATTTTCGTGTCCTTGCTAAAACTTACTCATCTTTTCACCAATTTTCAAAATTCTTTCACACGTATGTTCAGTATCACTTGAAGGTGTGTCGCGTACAAAACCCAATGGTGAACTTTCAAGGTCAAGGTCACAAATAGGGCATTAGCAATTCTGTCCGTCCGTCCGTTAGCAAATTCGTGTCCTGGCTATAACTTACTCATTTTTTCTCCGATTTTCAAAATTCTTTCACACAAATGTTCAGTATCACTTGAAGGTGTGTCGCGTACAAAACCCAATTGTGAACTTTCAAGGTCAAGGTCACAAATAGGGCGTTAGCAATTTTCGTGTCCTTGGTAAAACTTACTCATCTTTTCACCAATTTTCAAAATTCTTTCACACATATGTTCAGTATCACTTGAAGGTGTGTCGCGTACAAAACCCAATGGTGAACTTTCAAGGTCAAGGTCACAAATAGGGCGTTAGCAATTCTGTCCGTCCGTTAGCAAATTCGTGTCCTGGCTATAACTTACTCATTTTTTCTCCGATTTTCAAAATTCTTTCACACAAATGTTCAGTATCACTTGAAGGTGTGTCGCGTACAAAACCCAATTGTGAACTTTCAAGGTCAAGGTCACAAATAGGGCGTTAGCAATTTTCGTGTCCTTGCTAAAACTTACTCATCTTTTCACCAATTTTCAAAATTCTTTCACACGTATGTTCAGTATCACTTGAAGGTGTGTCGCGTACAAAACCCAATGGTGAACTTTCAAGGTCAAGGTCACAAATAGGGCGTTAGCAATTCTGTCCGTCCGTCCGTTAGCAAATTCGTGTCCTGGCTATAACTTACTCATTTTTTCTCCGATTTTCAAAATTCTTTCACACAAATGTTCAGTATCACTTGAAGGTGTGTCGCGTACAAAACCCAATTGTGAACTTTCAAGGTCAAGGTCACAAATAGGGCGTTAGCAATTTTCGTGTCCTTGGTAAAACTTACTCATCTTTTCACCAATTTTCAAAATTCTTTCACACATATGTTCAGTATCACTTGAAGGTGTGTCGCGTACAAAACCCAATGGTGAACTTTCAAGGTCAAGGTCACAAATAGGGCGTTAGCAATTCTGTCTGTCCGTTAGCAAATTCGTGTCCTGGCTATAACTTACTCATTTTTTCTCCGATTTTCAAAATTCTTTCACACAAATGTTCAGTATCACTTGAAGGTGTGTCGCGTACAAAACCCAATTGTGAACTTTCAAGGTCAAGGTCACAAATAGGGCGTTAGCAATTTTCGTGTCCTTGCTAAAACTTACTCATCTTTTCACCAATTTTCAAAATTCTTTCACACGTATGTTCAGTATCACTTGAAGGTGTGTCGCGTACAAAACCCAATGGTGAACTTTCAAGGTCAAGGTCACAAATAGGGCGTTAGCAATTCTGTCCGTCCGTCCGTTAGCAAATTCGTGTCCTGGCTATAACTTACTCATTTTTTCTCCGATTTTCAAAATTCTTTCACACAAATGTTCAGTATCACTTGAAGGTGTGTCGCGTACAAAACCCAATTGTGAACTTTCAAGGTCAAGGTCACAAATAGGGCGTTAGCAATTTTCGTGTCCTTGGTAAAACTTACTCATCTTTTCACCAATTTTCAAAATTCTTTCACACATATGTTCAGTATCACTTGAAGGTGTGTCGCGTACAAAACCCAATGGTGAACTTTCAAGGTCAAGGTCACAAATAGGGCGTTAGCAATTCTGTCCGTCCGTTAGCAAATTCGTGTCCTGGCTATAACTTACTCATTTTTTCTCCGATTTTCAAAATTCTTTCACACATATGTTCAGTATCACTTGAAGGTGTGTCGCGTACAAAACCCAATTGTGAACTTTCAAGGTCAAGGTCACAAATAGGGCTTCAGTATCACTTGAAGGTGTGTTGCATACAAAACCCAATTGTGAACTTTCAAGGTCAAGGTCACAAATAGAGCGTTAGCAAATTTTGTGTCCGACAAATAAAAGATTACTATTACAATAAGCAGTTTTACTCTCCTTGCTATTGCCTTAGCCCTAATAGAGTCCTCATATGCGCAACTTCTGAAGGTTCACACATTGTGTAAATAGAACAGCCTTCGGGCGTATATTGCCCCGTCTCGCGGTGCTCTTGTTATTCATGGTGTCATGATTTCTTATATGAATATTCATGGAGTAAAAGGGTTAGAATATCCCAAAGCATCCAAAAGATACACATGAATGCAGCAGGAGCTTGTTATTTTTATGGAAAATGTGCAATTATCAAGTCCTTAACCCTTCCCCTGTTCTATGTTTATTCCAAGTTCCAATACCTACTGAAGATTCATGGACAAAATAGTTATGGTAAGGAGCCGTCTGATCTGATCTAGGTCTACTAAAATGTGTGTATATGAGGGGAAAGGGCTACTCCATGAATGTTCATGCTAGAAATAATGTATATATGAATATTAATAAAGCTTCATTAAGACATTAACATAATAGCATAGAAACAAGAGAATGTTAAACCATGACAGAACTGTACAATCAAATCTATAATTTTATAAGCAAATAGAGCAGATCCTTACCAGATGGCTCCTACCGAAGCTGTCTGATCTAGGTCTACTATGTTTATAAATTAAGGCATTAAAAAGTGTTTATATGAGGGACAGTGTTACTCCACAAATGTTCTGGTGAGAAATAATGTATATACATGTACATGTATATGAATATTAATTAGCTTGATAAAAATAAATGGATAAGGGAGCTTCCTGCATTACTTTCATCTGCATTAAGCTATTACCTGTATTTCTTTATTTAATGGTTATTAGGTTATTATATAAGGTTTTAGTCATCGTTAGTTTTCCTCCAAGATGTAAGGGGGCAATTTTTGGAAAGTGGGATGGGGGGGGGGGGGGGGGGAGGGGGGCATTTATAATGGAGTAACTGGTACATACTAAATTAAATGGAGAACCAATCCTAGTATAGTCAGAAACTTATTGATTCCACAATAATAAAGTCTTAGCTTTACCCTTTCGCTGCCAATGCTGGATCTGTGATTACCTATGCAAACAGTTTGGATCATGATTACTCGGCGTCTCATCAGGATCCAAACTGTTTGTTACTGTTACTATGTTTTTGAAACAAAAATGAAGAAAATCAAAAGAATGAAAATTTGTAGCAGACGACAAAGTTAGCAGACGACAGAGTTTGGCAGCGAAAGGGTTAAAAGGGTTAAAATAGTATAATTAGGATTTATACTTTTCCTAATCAGAACATCTTAGTTATGATGCTGGTAAATCACATTAGGATAATTTTTCACTTGCCTGGGTAACTAGTACAAACGGAGAGTTTTGGATCAATAGTAAGGCTTATGTGACAGTTACAGACAGATGGGTATGTGTCAATTACATGAACTGTAGGTAAAGTGGATGCTGGATTTGAACAGGTAAGACTGGTGTACAGTATTTAAACTAAACATTCAGCCAGACAGACTTGGGCAGACAATGTAGACCAAGTTCAGGGTCTGTACTATTTTGCTGCTGTAAAGATTTATTTAACTTTTTCCTTCATGTAAACGCCTTTTCATGCCTTTGCAAACAGAATAGTCCCAGGTCTGAAGGCTCCTGTTGGAGTTGTATGATCAAGGTCTGCTCAGTTTGCTTATGGCATTTTATAGATCTGATTTTTACAGTTTCTAAAATGGCCAAAATAAAATTCCCTTGTTCATTGGCGATTATAAAAGTTAATGGATCGATATTCATGAAGTCATGAATGCTTGTATTAATATTCATAAGGGAAATGGTTAATGTTTTAAAAACAGAGATGACTTATTCAAAGGTCCTGACAGGATGTGTAAATTAAAACATTTTCAAGAATATATCCTTTATTATTCTGCCAACCCCTGTATTGTGACCAATCTTTAGAACAGTCTCGAAGCGACGAGAAATGTAAAGAATGGTCACAACATAGGTTAGAGTGGAGAAATGACGATTTTAGTTATTCGCCCTTTCCTCCATAAATATGCTTTTCTACACCTTTACAAACAGAGAAGACCCAGATAGATGGCTCCTAGAGGATCTGCTCTGTTTGCTGATATAATATAGATATTTTACACTTTCTGCCTGGCAAAAACTTTTTGTGTCCATGTACTATTATATAGTTAATCTAATTAATATTCATGACGTCATGTTTTCTTACATGAATATTCATTGAAGAAAGGGTTAAATACGCACCTTTATCTGTGGCTCTCAATTTATTGGTATTCAATTTGGTATACAAATTGGAGGGAGAATGTTTTTGGTATGTTTTGTATTTGAATACAGTAATTCAGGAATTTTAAAACTGGTAGTAGCTTAACCCATTTGCATCTAAGGGATGCCTGGCCTAAATTTTCAATTTCGTTTTGTTTTATATTGAAATTCCTATTAGCAAACGGTCAGTAGACTCTGATCAGGCGCCGCATTATGTGGCGTCTGATTAGAGTCTACATTGTTTGCCTACGTCCCATATATGGGATCGTGGGCCCAAATGGGTTAATGCAGGAAGAAAATTCTGCAGAAAGCTCCTGTAGGAGCTTAATTCTGCATTACTTTTGCACTGCATTAAGCAACCATCTGCTTTTAAAAGCCCTACGTTAATAAATTATGTGGTCGCCATAGCAACTATTGCATTTGAAAAAAAATTGGCTGCTAAAGTGTTGTCTGCTTCAGTTATGAAAATAGATATTTCTTCTTTATTTTAAAAAAAAACCAGTCAAAATGTTGAACAGTTTGGATCGTCTGGTTTACACTGTCTCTAGTATTTGTGATGTAGTGTTACAGTCTTTAGTATTTGTGGTGTGTTAAACAGTCTCTAGTATTTGTGATAGTGTGTTATACAGTCTCTAGTGTATGTGATGGTGTGTTACAGTCTCTAGTATTTGTGATGGTGTGTTACACAGTCTCTAGTATTTGTGGTGTGTTAAACAGTCTCTAGTATTTGTGATAGTGTGTTATACAGTCTCTAGTGCATGTGATGGTATGTTACAGTCTCTAGTATTTGTGATGATGTGTTACACAGTCTCTAGTATTTGTGGTGTGTTAAACAGTCTCTAGTATTTGTGATGTGTTAAACAGTCTCTAGTATTTGTGATAGTGTGTTATACAGTCTCTAGTGTATGTGATGATGTGTTACAGTCTCTAGTATTTGTGATGGTGTGTTACAGTCTCTAGTATTTGTGGTGTGTTAAACAGTCTCTAGTATTTGTGATGGTGTGTTACAATCTCTAGTATTTGTGATAGTGTGTTAAACAGTCTCTGGTATTTGTGATAGTGTGTTATACAGTCTCTAGTGTATGTGATGGTGTGTTACAGTCTCTAGTATTTGTGATGGTGTGTTACACAGTCTCTAGTATATGTGATGGTGTGTTACAGTCCCTAGTATTTGTGATGTGTTACACAGTCTCTAGTATTTTTTATGGTATGTTACACAGTCTCTATTATTTAGTATTGCATATTACACAGTATCTAGTATTTTTGATGGTGTGTTACACAGTATCTAGTATTTGTGATGGTCTTTTACAGTCTCTTGTATTTGTGATGGTGTGTTACACAGTCTCTAGTACATGTATTTATGATGATGCCTACACAATATCTAGTATTTGTGATGATGTCTACACAGTCTCTTGTATTTGTGATGGTGTGGTACACAGTCTCTAGTATTTGTGAGCATGTGTTACAGTCTCTAGTATTTGTGATAGTGTGTTTCACAGTCTCTAGTATTTGTGATGATGTGTTACACAGTCTCTAGTATTTGTGGTGTGTTAAACAGTCTCTAGTATTTGTGATGTGTTAAACAGTCTCTAGTATTTGTGATAGTGTGTTATACAGTCTCTAGTGTATGTGAATGGTGTGTTACAGTCTCTAGTATTTGTGATGGTGTGTTACACAGTCTCTAGTATATGTGATGATGTGTTACAGTCCCTAGTATTTGTGATGTGTTACACAGTCTCTAGTATTTTTGATGGTATGTTACACAGTCTCTATTATTTAGTATTGCATATTACACAGTATCTAGTATTTATTTATTTTTTGATGGTGTGTTACACAGTATCTAGTATTTGTGATGGTCTTTTACAGTCTCTTGTATTTGTGATGGTGTGTTACACAGTCTCTAGTACATGTATTTATGATGATGCCTACACAATATCTAGTATTTGTGATGATGTCTACACAGTCTCTTGTATTTGTGATGGTGTGGTACACAGTCTCTAGTATTTGTGAGCATGTGTTACAGTCTCTAGTATTTGTGATAGTGTGTTTCACAGTCTCTAGTATTTGTGATGGTGCATATAGTCTCTAGTATTTATGGTCATATGTTACATAGTCTCTTGTATAAATGTGATGGTGCCTACACAATCTCTAGTATTTGTGATGATGTATTGCAGGTACAGTCTCTTGTATTTGTGATGGTACCTACACAATCTCTAGTATTTGTGATGGTGCCTACACAATCTCTAGTATTTGTGATGGTGCCTACACAATCTCTAGTATTTGTGATGGTACCTACACAGTCTCTAGTATTTGTGATGCTGTATTGCAGGTACAGTCTCTTTTATTTGTATGGTGCATTACACAGTCTTTAACAGTATTTCATTTTGGTTAGAGACAATTTTATTAGACAAGCCATTCATTATGCAGACAATTATAGGGAAGTGAAATTTAAATTCAATTTCTGTACTACTTTTAGCAGTTGCATTAAATTAACCCTTACTGTGCGGGACACAAGTCACTAATTTTGTCCTTTTCAAACAGTGTAGACCTAGATGAGAGGGCTTCTAGAGGAGCCCTATCATCAGGGTCTGCACTGTTTGTCATATATAACACTTTTCTTTAGAAAAATCCCTAAAAATTCACCAATAAGCTTGACCTGATAGAATTTTGGAATAGTCCATTTGAAAAGTCAGAGTAGTAAGAGTTAAGCTAGGCCAGATAAGAGATGGTTTTAATTTTCAAGAATTCTCCTTCAAACCTTACTTTGCTGGTACTCTTTAGAAATGTCATGGAGAGGTTATGATGAATTTGACTGACAAAGAAGAGATTTGAAAAGAATGATACACTTCTTATCAACAGCTTTCTTGTTGGACTGCTTTCTTAGCTCCAGCTGTCTTGTAGGATTGCTTTCTTAGCTCCAGCCGTCTTGTAGGATTGCTTTCCTAGTTATAACTTTCTTGTAGGACTGCTCTTTTAGCTCCAGCTGTCGTGTAGGGTTGCTTTCTTAGCTCCAGCTGTCTTGTAGGACTGCTTTCCTAGTTATAACTTTCTTTTAGGACTGCTGTCTTAGTGCCAGCTTTCTTGTATGACTGGTTTCCTTGTTATAACTTTCTTGTAGGACTGCTTTCTAAGTGTTAGCTTTCTTGTAGGACTTCTTTCCTAGTTATAACTTTCTTTTAGGACTGCTTTCTTTGCTCCAGCTATCTTGTAGGACTGCATTCGTAGTTATAATTTTCTTGTAAGACTGCTCCCTTAGCTCCAGCATTTAGCTACCATTTGTATCTTATGACTGCTTTCTTAGCTCCAGCTGTCTTGTAGGACTGCTTTTTTAGTGCCAGCTTTCTTGTAGGAATGTTTTCCTAGTTAAAATGTTATTGTAGGACTGCTTTTTGTGCCACCTGCAGTGTGTCACTTAGGGATCACTTTTCCGTCGTCTGTCCGTACGTCCATCCATCTGTCTGTCTGTCACACTTTCTTTTTTTGGCTGTCATTTCTAAACTAATCATTATAGAGCTTTCAAATTTCACACATGGAACAAGCATGATGAGAGGAAGTGTCATGCACAAGGGCATCAATATTGTTTTAGTCATTCCCCTTTTTCATATTAACAACAAGTTTTTGTGTCAGCTGCGATCAGGTGACACATGTGTTCGTCCTAAACTCTTGTTTAGCTCTAGCTGTCTTGTAGGACTGTTTTCTTAGTGCCTGTTTTCTTGTAGGACTGCTTTCCTAGTTATAACTGTCTTGTAGGACTGCTTTCTTAGCTCCAGCTTTCTTGTAGGATGGCTTTCTTAGCTCTAGCTGTCTTGTAGGACTGCATTCCTAGTTATAACTTTCTTGTAGGACTGCTTTCTTAGCTCCAGCTGTCTTGTAGGACTGCTTTCTTCCACAGGTAAAGGGTTAACCCTTTACTCCATGAATATTCATGATCCCTGTTATATCATAAGCAAACAGAGCAGACCCTGCTTAGACGGCTCCTACAGGAGCCATCTGATCTGGGTCTACTCTGTTTGCAAAGGTAAAGAAAGGTGTATTTATGAAGTAAAGGGTTAAATTGACTTTTTCACAGCAGGATAAGGGGTTAATCCTTTCCCTGTTCTTTATTCATGTACGAAATAATGACAACATGAATATTTATTAGCTCAGTTTTTATATTATGAATTTTTCAAGGGGATATTTAGCTTTGACAAAAACTGTAGAATCAGATCTGTATCATGTCAAAAGCAAACAGCAGACCCTGATCAGACGGCTCCTACAGGATCTGTCTGATCACGGTCTACTCTGTTTGCAAATGTGTGAAAACGTGTTTACGTGTATATGAAGGAAAGGGTTAACACTTAGTTGTGAATCTGATTAGAGACACAATCATGGAGCATTACATGTTGTGTATTGAATCAAACTTTCTATCAACGTGTGGTTTTCTGTATTTACCAGGATACAAAGATAATTACTAAGTTGAGTATCCTATTAACCCTTTATCTGATAGAGACGCTTTATAATACCTTTGCAAACAAAATAGACCCAGATCAGACAGCTCCTATAGGAGCCATCTGATCAGGGTCTGCTCTGTTTGCTTATGGAACTATATAGATCTATCTGATTCTACAGTGTCTGCCATGGCCAAGAATTCTCTTGATTGTATGCCATTGAAAAAAATCAGCTAATGCATAATTATTCATACAGTCATTATTTATTATGTGAATATTCTTCAAGTAAAGGGTAAAAGTGAAGTCGACCCAACAAGATGCTATCATATAAACATTTCAGTGTTGCCCTTAGCAACGACTATTCAAATTGTATCTCACCTCATGCATGCTAGTGATTGACCTTGTAGATGCTGAGATGTAGTGTAAGTGTAATGACCTGCTGATTTTGTTCTGCAATGTTTGCTATGCATTTCCCAGTCCAATGACATATACCACATTATCTCTAATATCCATGGGAGCTTTCTGCATTGTTTTCACTGCATTTAGCTATCATTTGTATTTTGAAGAAAATTTATTTCTTTATTGAATGGTTATTATATATGTACATATAGGATATACTTGTTTATTCACCAAAGTGGTTTTATCATTGATTAACCCTTTCCTCCACTGGCTATTTTTAGACCAAACTTCTTTGAATGAATCTACCAAAAAGGAGCATTTACTAGAGAAAAGGAAAATGTTAGAATTGTGTATTATTGAAACCATTGTGATAAATAGAGCATTTGCTCCTATGGAGCAAATGCTCTATTTATCACAATGGTTTCAAGAAGATACAATTGCAGAGGCGTATTTATGGAGGAAAGGGTAAACAGCAGAGTCAGTTCAGCATGGCAGGATAAACTTAATTTCTTAAATGATTTTATTATTGGTAAACAGTGCAGACCCTAATCAGAGCAATTTAGAGGGTGTCTCCAGCAGTCCAGTCTGGATCTCTCCTGTTAGCAATTAAGAGCAAATGCAAGTCAGCTTATATGTCCAGCACTCAATTTTGAGCTGATTACAATGTATTCCCAAGTAATACCTTTGTCTCTTTCTTTCCTACCAATAAATTTTGAGTATCAGTGGGTTTGGATCCCCATTGTATGCAAAACTTACCACACATTGTTGGATGATATATAGCCAAAATTAGATATACAGCTGAATTTCGATATCTCAAATTCTAGGGCCTATACAAATTACTTCCAAGATAACAGAGGTTCGAGTCATCCGATTTCTAATCTGAACAATTTCTCAAGTTCACAAATTTTAAGTAATGTTGAAAACTCCTGTAGGAGCTTTCAGCATTATTTTCGACCTGCATTAAGCTGTCACATGTGTTTCTAGATATGCATAGTGATACCTTTTGGAACAATTCTTTGTTGTAAATTTTGAAAGGGCTGAAATTTTACTTCGAGCTATCCCAAAGTTCAAGTTATCCGATTTTGAGATTTTGAAGTTCAACGGTACATGTACACAGTGACAGCTAAATATCCCAGTTTGATAGATCTGATACTGGATTGGGGGGGGGGGTGAATCATGGTACACACCAGTACTTATGACATTTTAACTGTAATACTGTATTTACCCTTTCCTTCATATAAACACTTTCCATTCATTTGCAAACAGAGTAGACCCAGATCAGACGGCTCCTATAGGAGCCGTCTGATCAGGGTCTGCTCTGTTTGCTGATGGAATTTGATAGATCTGTTGAGTGTTTCTTTACTTTCTAAAATGGCTCCAATGATCCACCTTCGATATTTCACTTTAACTATTTTCTCAATGAATATTAGATATTGGAAATTTTAAATAAATAGAACAGGAAGATGGTTAAGCACACCTAATGTACCCTTTCCACATGATATGATTTAATTATTATATATTGCTAAAATTTAGCTACTTGATATTCATGATGTCATTATTTTCTTACATGAATATTGAACAACTTTCAAATGATTAATCAGGGAATTGTTGTTTTTAAACAAAGTTTGAGGGCTACTTATATGAGGGGAAGGGTTAAACAAAGTTGGAGGGTGTTTATATGAGGGGAAGGGTTAAACAACAGTTTGAGGGTGTTATATGAGTGGAAGGGGTGTTTATATGAGGGGAAGGGGTAAACAAAGTTGGAGGGTGTTTGTATGAGGGGAAGGGGTAAACAAAGTTTGAGGGTGTTTGTATGAGGGGAAGGTGTAAACAAAGTTTGAGGGGAAGGGTTAAATAAAGTTTGAGGGTGTTTATATGGGAGGAAGGGTTAAACAAAGTTTGAGGGTGTTTATATGAGGGGAAGGGGTAAACAAAGTTTGAGGGTGTTTGTATGAGGGGAAGGTGTAAACAAAGTTTGAGGGGAAGGGTTAAATAAAGTTTGAGGGTGTTTATATGGGGGGGAAGGGTTAAACAAAGTTTGAGGGTGTTTATATGAGGGGAAGGGTTAAATAAAGTTTGAGGGTGTTTATATGGGGGGAAGGTATTAACAAACTGTGAGGGTGTTTATATGAGGGGAAGGGGTAAACAATGATAGGACCATTCCAAAAAATCAGCATTCAAAGGGTTAGAACTTAACTGATAGTCACCCAGCAATATAGGGCAATCATAGACTTGGTATTAGCAGAGGTCAGATATGTAACGGGTTAAGTCAAAAGACTAAAGGGGACAGGGTATGGGATGGAGAAACAACTGAGCTTTACTTGTCGCAAATTAATTTTTTTTTAAAATTTGTGTTACAGGTGCTGGTACATTGTAAAGTGTCAGTGATGTGTAGAAAATATTTTATTTGTCAGTACCAATATATGTGAAAAGGGGAGTTATTTTGATGTATGTGAGGTAAATATTTCACTATATGCACGAATGGCCTGTATTCCTATGACATCAGTGTTACACGTTTGTGTTGTACATGGACTGACTGCATGCAGGTACTCTCTTTGATTTGTTGACAAGATTTTGATGGTGTGTCATTCGACCTTTTAAACGAACGATTAGCAGTGTGAAATGGTCCATCTTTGTTTAACCCATTACCTCATAGGCTATTTATAAATCCAACCTCTTTGAATAAATCTACAGAAAATCAGCATCTATTAGAGAAAAGGAAACTTAAAAAGTTTAGAATTAGACAGTTTTGAAATTATTGTGATAAATAGAGCATTTGATCCTTTGGAAACGGACATATCAAATTCCCTTGGCAAACAGAACAGACCCTGATTGATCAGACAGCTCCTATAGGAACCATCTGATCTGGGTCTACTCTGTTTGCAAATGCGTGAAAAAGTGTTAATATGAAGTTTCCTTTAACCTTTTCCCTGTTGCATATTCATGTAAAAAAATAATGTCTGTCTGATCTTGGACTACTCTGTTTGCAAAGGTGTAGTAAAGTGTATTTATAGGTCTGCTCTGTTTGCTTATAATAAAATATAGATATGGTTCTACAGTTTCTGCCATGACTTAAGTAGGGGTGGGGTAAGGTTGGGGGGGGGGGGGGGTATGAAACCAGTAACTGTTGCTTCCATTTTTACAGTTTTAATTTCTCTTTCGCATTTATAAATGGATTTACAAATAGAGCAGAATTTCTATATAAATTACAGCCCATGATAATCTAATTCACAAACAACATACATGCTAAATTTTGATTTTTCTGCTTGTTCAACGATATTTTCCTGTGTCGTTCTTGAACAAACAAAACGTAAAATGATGTTTTACCTTATGTGTAGCCATTTGAGAGGTAATTGAGCGCAGAAATTCACATAAAAGATATAATGGGACTTTAGTTTCCAACAAAATATCAATACAATTATACACCACTTCTAGACAACTAGTTTCATTTTAATTAAATTGCAGGCTTTCTCCTGCAATTTCCCAATTATCTAAAAAAGCAGACCAATTGTTTCACAATAAGAAGCAGTTACTGTTATTGAATACATGTAAATAGTTGGGTTTTATCCAATTTAAATTAACTCTTTCGCTGCCAATGTTACATCAGTGTAATTACCTATGCAAACAGATTGGATCCAGATGAGACACAGTGTAGCCCGGCATCCCATCAGGATCCAAACTGTATGTTACTGTGACTATTTTATGAAACAAAAATTTAGAAAAATAAAAAAATGAAAATTGTAACAGACGACAAAATTTTGCAGACTACAAAATTTAACAGCGAAATTAAGAGTTAACCCTTATTAATAGCAAGCGGCAATCCTCGACCTGATTTGCACTTACAAACAGCATGGATACAGATGAGGCACTGAGTAACTCAGTGTCTTATCTGGATCCAAGCTGTTTGATTCTCTGTCAAGTTTCTCAAAAGCTTTATTAGAATCGGACATAGTCAGAATTGCACCAGATCCAGATTTGAGCTGATGATTTATTTTCACAGTGGGATAAAGGTTTTTATCAAGGAACAATGATTTGTGATAGCTTCCAGTATTGTTTTTCTGGGGGAAATTTGTGAAATTATGGGGTAGTTCTTCAGAATTACAGATAAAGGTGTGTACCCAAATAGTAATACCGTCATTTCTCTACCAAACCCTATACTGTGACCACTCTTTAGAATTGTCTAGAAGACTTTGTGGAGCGGTGGTCTAGTGGTAATGTGCTTGACTTCCAATCCGGAGGTCTGGAGTTCAAATCCCGGTCCCTCCCGGAAATTTCAGAAATGCTTTTCAATGTCTACCTGTGAGCGTCACTAGTCGGTACTGCGGCTGCATGTTTGCGCCATATGTTAGCAGTGCTCAATACTGTAGGCGATTGGCTCAATGACCATGGGAGTAAATGTGGTCGGCTGAGCGGTTATTCAGACTAAAAGTAGACTATAACTAGGTCCTTAAGGCTTTTTTTTACGATTCTAAAAGTAGTCACAGTGTAGGGTTCGATGGACTAATATGTTTCAATGTATGCATTTTATTTGGACCTCTGGTTCTTACTTGATCAACACAATGCGTTATGAAGTGATCCATAAGACCTCAAGGCTTAGAGAATTTTGGAAATCTTTTACAGCTCAATCTGGGACCAGATCAGGATCTAAAATGTTTGACACTTTTATCATGTGTTTCTAATGGGATGGAAGGAAACACTTTATTGAGATTTGGTGTAGATGCTACTTTAAATCAACGGTAGTTGCATTGGAGCTTACCGTGAGTCAACTTTGTGTATGTGTGGAACACAGTGCAGATCTTGATTAATCGTTTACTCCATAAATACATCTTTCTACGCTTTTGCAAACAGAGTAGACCCAGATCAGATAGCTCCAGTAGGAGCTGTCTGATCAGGGTCTGCTCTGTTTGCTTATGATATAATATAGATATATTTCTACAGTTTCTGCCATTGCCAAAAATCATTGTGTCCATTTTCTATTATAACAGATAATCTAATTAATATTCATGATTCATGATCATTTCTTATATGAATATTCATAGAGTAAAGGGTTATACGACATGTTTATAATCATTAATGTCTGATATAGCATTCAGCAAAATTTACAGTAGTTTTATTTCTGTATTTTCAGATGACAATACAAAATAACCTGGCTGAGCTTTGACACAGACCAGCATGTTTGCACTGGGACCAAACGGTTTGGGTGGTCCTCTGTATAGCAAGGACCAGGTACCAGAACACTTCCATGAGAGCTACATTGTTAAAGGGTACCGCAGTCCAAAGAGCTCACCATTCCAATGCATTCTCAGCCTGTTTGATGCTACAAATGAAACTCTAAACTTCTGGACACATTTTTTACCATCATGGTACTTCATGTGGATTCTGAGGGGTCTCTCAGACACTCTGGACTTTCGCAATGACTCGTACACCTGGCCACTGCTGGCGTACATGTGCATGTGCTGCGTCTATCCCCTCGCCAGTGCAACAGCGCATACATTCAACACAATGTCGGACAATGCCCGACATATATGCTTCTTCCTGGATTACAGTGCTATTACAGCCATGGCTCTCAGTGTTGCAATATCATACAGGGCTTATTCATTCCCATCAGACTTCAGATTCACACTGGTTGGGGACATCTTTGTACCTATCGCTGCAATTAATGCCTTGGTCTGTATCGTGATCTCTTGTGAGACTAGATTCATGAAACCATCAGCACTTCGAAAAGTTCTTAGACTCGGAGCACTTGGCTTGCCCTGTGTATACGATACCATTCCTGTCACATATCGCCTTTTCTTTGGGACAGAATCAGAAATGAAACTGTTATCATACAATCATCATGTGATTGGAATATTCTGTATGTACCTGGCGGCAGTTTTGTATGGTCTGCATTTTCCTGAGCGGCTGTTTCCTGGAAGTTTTGACATTGTTGGCCACAGTCACCAGTTGTTTCATGTAGCAGTGATCATCGGAACCATGGAGCAAATGCAAGGATTTCTGAATGACATGCGGGAGCGCCGGGAGGAGCTTGAGGTGTCCTGGGAGTTCCGTACAGCTGGGACCAGCGTGGGCATGGTTGGCATCATCTTACTCATCAACACTGTCATAGTATTCATCTTCTCACTTCGACTGTATCATAATATAAAAAAAGTGAAAAGTGCCTGATTTTACCTAAATACTAGCATAGAGGCCTAGATAAAAATTTCGATCCAGCTGAGAGCCGGAGTAACTTCTCATCTCATAAGGATCCAAACAATTTGCAACAATTTGCTGAAAATGCACTCTAAGAATACATGTATATCAGACAACAATATTGCAGATGGCAATAACATGCAAAGAATTAACCCTTTCCCTGTTGCATATTCATGTAAGAAATAATGACATCACAAATATTAATAAGATTAGTTTTTATAATGGCATTTGAACACAGTACATTTTGGCTCAGGCAGAAACTGTAAAATTAGATCTATGTTATACAATAAGCAAACAGCAGACCCTGATCAGACAGCTCCTACAGGAGCCATCTGATCTGGGTCTACTCTGTTTGCAAATGCATCAAAAAGCATTTATATAAAGGAAAGGGTTAACTTGCTACTCATAGTAGTTAGGCTAATTTACTACTCATAGTGGCTTGGCTAAGAGTTCAAAGAAGAATACTCAACCTATTGTAGTTGTAGTTATCATGATATTCATGTATACCATAATGTGATATTTAACCCTATTCAGCGCTCCAGCTAAGATGGGTAAATCAAAATATGTTTTTTTAAAGAATTTTATTTCTCCACCAAACCCTATGTTGTGACCACTCTTTAGAGTCGATTCTAAAGAGTGGTCACAACATAGAGTTTGGTGGAGAAATGATGATTTTAGTATTTGGGTACGCACCGATATCTGTAGCTCGGCCTTATTCCTCAAATAAAAGTTTTTTAATGCATTTGCAAACACAGTAGACCCAGATCAGATGGCTCTTCTGATCAGGGTCTCCTCTGTTTGCGTATGAAATTATAATAGATCTGACTCTACAGTTTCTACCAATACCAATAAATCCTATATACATATACCATTATAAAAGTTCAGCTAATAAATATTCATTATATCATTATTTGTAGCATGAATAATCAGAATATTCAACAGGCACAGGGTTATAATCATGTATACAACAATGTGATATTTAAAGCGTATGGGTGCTGAACCAATAATCAAAGTGATATTTCTCACACAAATTGACTTTTTGCTATTCTTCATTCTATTTCTTGTTACTTCACCGTATCACACAGTTTTAGTGTTCCATTTGTTTGCACACGTAATCAGTTACTGTATTCTCCCTAATAAATGCCCCCACTCTAATGAACACCCCCTTACTTCTTGGGGTGGGGGGGGGGGGAAACTAATAAACAATTAAACAACTAAAACCATATATAATAACCATTAATTAAAGCAATACATGTATATATAATGGCATATGAACAAGAAATATTTGGACTTGGTTGAAAACTGTAGAATCCATAAGCTAACAGAGCATATAAAATATATCCACAGGGCTCCAGATAAGATGCGTAAGTTAAATATTTTCAATTATAACTTCATTTCTTCACCTAAATCTATGTTGTGACCACTCTTTAGAAATATTTTTGAGACGATTCTAAAAAGTGGTCACAACATAGGGTTTTGTGGAGAAGTGACGATTTTAGTATTTGAGTAATAATAATCAGTATGCACCATTATCTGTAATCTGATTTTATATATGATAGTTCCATATAATTCCATAAGTAAACAGAGCAGACCCTGATCAGAACCCTAACCCTAACCCTAACCCTCTGCTCACAAAAGCAGTAAAAGGTGTATCTTTGGAGTAAAGGGTTAACTCTTTATCTCTTTACTCCATCGATACCCTTTTCTACACCTTTGCAAACAGAGCAGACCCCGATCAGATGGCTCTTGTAGGAGCCGTCTGATCAGGGTCTGTTCTGTTTGCTTATAAAAATAATTTCAATATGATTATACTGTTTCTGCCATGGTCAAAAATTCATTTGTCCATAATGCCATTACAAAGATACAGCTAACTAATAGTCATATATTCATTATTTCTTGATAAATATTCATGGAGTAAAGGGTTAATAGTGTAGCGGTTAAATATACTGCATGCGGTTGGCATTTTATCGGTCTAATATTCTCAAATTAACCAGGACTAGAAAGTGTATGATTGATCTGGTCAGCCAATTAGCACATTCCTTATATAGATGTATTCACCAACCAATCAGCACAGTCCTTATATTGATGTATTCATCAACCAATCAGCACAGTCCTTCTATAGATGTATTCATAATATTTACCTGTTATGTGATTTGTCAATATTAGTTTGAAGAAGAATTGCGACCTAATATAAATATTGTTAAGTAATAACGATCTCTCCAAGTAAATTGAATTTGGGAAATGTAATGGCTTTAAGAAGTACTGTGACCTCAGTCAAAATCAGTCAAATAGAAAAGCCATCCATATCCTTGACCATTCTGTCTCCATGACCTTTATCCAGCTGTAAGAAAATAATTTTTGCTCAAACTCTTGATTAGCAGCTGTTTTTGCTACTAGTACTACTGATTGCTACATGAGCCATCAGATCTGGGTCTACTTTGTGTAAAGGTGTGAAAAATTGTTTATATGAGGGAAAGGGTTAAGACATAAACTTTGATATGTATACTGTGATGACTGTCTACCTGAATTATCCAGAGTATTCCTACAGGCAAATAGTGCAGACCTAGATCAAACTGCTCCTGAAGGACATGTAACATAGCTCCTGAAGGAGCAGTTTGATCTAGGTCTACAGTGTTTGCTGCTATGTCAGTCTAATAATTTATCAATGTTTGGCCATGGCAGAAAATGTAGAATCATATTTACACGTATACAATTCCATAAGCAAACAAAGCAGACCATGATATGCTTGGATTTTAGATCAAACAGGATTAACCCTAATCCTGCAAAATGTAAACTGCAAACAACTTTTACCCCAATGTGATGCCAAGTCACTCAGTGTCTCATCAGGATCCAAGAAGTATGACGCTAGGTCAGGAGAGTTCAAAAGTTTGAATAAATTGGAAGTAAGTCAAACTCGCTCCAGATCAGAGATCAAGCAGATATTTATTTTCACAGCAGGATAGGTAGATGGTATGCAGTAAGGGATAATTGACAATTTTAATACCAATTCCTGTACAGCCCTTTAATTAAAGTAAACATTGTGAAATTATCCTAAAGTTCTGTGCTGGTTTAACCCTTTCCCTGGTGAATATTCATGTAAGAGATACTAACATATGAATATTTTTATAATGGCTATGTAC
The DNA here is from genome assembly GCA_963576725.1 of Azorinus chamasolen. Classification (NCBI taxonomy): domain Eukaryota; kingdom Metazoa; phylum Mollusca; class Bivalvia; order Cardiida; family Solecurtidae; genus Azorinus; species Azorinus chamasolen. Next base: position 67,817,826 of record OY755248.1, read on the forward strand.
ACAGTACTTTTTTATATTGGTAGAAATTGTAGAGTCGGGTCTATTATAAGTTCATTTATAGCAAACAGAGCAGACCCTGATCAGACAGCTCCTACAGGAGCTGTCTGATGTGGATCTACTCAGTTTGCAAAAGTGTGAAAACATTTATATGAGTGCAAGGTTAAACATTTCTAGTCCCTCTCGCATTATTAATGTATTCAGCAGTAATAGTGTCAAACATAGGAGGCTGTACTCTAAAATTTGTTATAATCTTGATAGCGTTTATTTAAATCTTTCCTCCATACATACGCCTTTCGATGCCTTTGCAAACAGAGTAGACCCAGATCAGGATCTGTTCCGTTTGTTAATGGAATGATACAGATCTGATTCTATAGTTTCTACTTTCACAAAAAAATGCATGTGTTCATATGCCACTTTAAAACTTAATATGATTAATCATTGTGATGTCAGCTTCTCTTACATAAATATTCATGGAGTAAAAGGTTAAAATTACTTCATATGTCTTTACAGTACATGATAATCATTGTTTACATTCTTTGCGTTCCAGTGTTTTATATGCATACAAAGCAATTAAATCTGGAATTCCTTTCTAAACCGGATAATCTGGAATGTACATTCCTTTGTGGGTTTTATTAACTCTTTCCCCCATATAGACATCTTTTGGCGCATTTGCAAAAACAGTAGACCCAGCTCAGACAGATCCATAGGAACCATCCAATCAGGATATCCTGTTTGCTTATGAAATATAGATCTGATTCTGAGGTTTCTGTCACAGCCAAATATTTCTTTGTTAATGTGTAATTATGAAAATTCAGTCCATGAATATTCATGCAGTTATAAATTCTTGAATTAGTACTCATGGAGGAAAGGGTTAAAATCATCATACCCATGGTTATGGATCATATCATAAATAGATACTCTTTTTAATCTCCATCAATCAAATGCTTGATCAGACAAGCTCCAGAGTGACACAAAGACGTCAAAGTGATATAAAAATATCACCAAGGTAACATTATTGTTTCATTGATATGACAGAATTCTTCAGAGCAACAGATAAATGTGTGTACTCAAATACTAAAATCATCATTTCTCCACCAAACCCTATGTTGTGACCACTCTTTAGAATCGTCTCGAAGAGACGATTCTAAAGAGTGGTAACAGCATAGGGTTTGACGGAGAAGTAATGAAGTTATCCTTGAAAATGTTTTAATTTACGCATCTTATCTGGAGCTCTGATTCTACCTGTTTGTCTATTGGTATAGTGCTATTAGCTGAGGTATTGTAATAAAGCCTAGTAATAGGTCTAGTTTTATCACAAAATGTGTTCATAGATCATGATGCAAAAAAGCCCTTTACACCTTGTTAAGTTTACATTTGCATAAGTTGATAAGCAGATTATTTTGACAGTTATAGTGCTATTGATCGGTATGAATGTAAACTGTATACTAGGGTATCTATACAGCAAACCCTCCAACCCAGAACACTGGTAGAGGAGAATTTAGTTGCTTTTAGGTAGGTGGCTGCTTAATGCAGGATGAAAGTCATTCAAAAAGCTCTTATAGTTTCATCCTGCATTAAGCTGCCACCTGTCTCCAAGACAGGTATTTATACTAAATTTAATGTCCGGTTTCTCTCTATAATGACCACTAAATTATGTTCATTAGTTGGTATTTAGGGCAGGTGACTGCTTAAAGCAAGGTGAATGTAAAACAAAACGCTCCTATAGGAGCATTCTGTTTTACTTTCACCTTGTTTTAAGCAGCCACCAGCCTTTAGTACAAAATACTTGATGTAATTTAGTGGCCGTTATAGAGAGGTTTTACTGTATATGTTAAATTTTAAACCCTTTCCCAGTTAATAATTTCATGTAAGAAATATTGATATCATGAATATCTATTAGTTGAATTTTTATAATGGAAAATGTACACATGAATTTTGGGTATTGGTAGAAACTGTAGAGTTGGATCTACTACAATTTCATAAGCAAACAGAGCAGACCCTGATGAGATGGCTCCTTCAGGAGCCATCTGATTTGGGTCTATACTGTACTGTTTGTGAAGGCATAAAAAAGCTTTGTATGGGGGAAAGGGTTGAGATATTTACCATTGCTGTGTTGATTGTGGATTGTTGTTTTCTTCAGAACATCAGCAATCTTTGTTTAACAAATATCTGTACTTTTATGAATATTATATTTATACATCCATTTCTTACAGTTTTTGAAAGTAAACTTGGATTTGGAGTGATCTGTTTCTTTCAAAAGCTGACACAATGAGGATCAATTATCTATCGTCCCTTCATCTTTTTATATCCCTCCAAATGAAGTGTAGAGGAGTCACCATGTCATTTCATGCCTTTGCAAACAGAGTAGACCCAGAACAGACAGCTCCTATAGGATCCATCTGCTGAGGGTCTGCTCTGTTTGTTTTTGGAATAACATAGCTCTCATCCTACAGTTTTTGTCAAAGGGAAAAATTCTTTTGAAATTTTAACACATAAATTAATGCTTTAATTTTCATGAAGTGACGCATAAATGTTTGTCAGGGAAATGGATAAATGAGACCTTATGAGTCTCATTATCAAGAGGAGATGCACATGTCATTACAATGATATGGTCGGATAATTTTTCACTAAGTGATGTCCCCTTGATAATTCAAAATATAAATTCTCGCCTGTGTGAAATTATTAATCACATTCAGTGACAATTCTAGATTCATCATACTTTCACTTTATTTGCTATAACATTGAAATCCTCAAAATGAACAGTTTCAAACTTGGTACACATGCAGATAGTTAAGAAGATACAGTGAAAAGTTGGAACTTCTTTTTTAGCTCACCTGGTGCAAAGTACCAAGGTGAGCTTTTGGGATTGCCCTTTGTCTGTCATCCGTGGTTAACAATTTCCGTAAACAAGTGACTGGATTTTCACTAAATTTTATAGGACTGATGTGCAGCTGATCCTCTTAAATGATCTCTTGGCCTAATAATGAGGTGAGCAATACAGCATGGCCCTCTTGTTTATTACTCAAGTGTTCAGTTTTTGTAAATATGGTAAAATTAACAAATTATTTTTAAAGTTTTGTTTATGCGCTGTTTTTGTTAAGAAATTGATACAGTTTACTTTTGTTAACCCTATACTCCATAAATTCGCCTTTGCAAATGGAGTAGACCCAGATCAGACGGCTCCTACAGGGTCTACTCTTTGCTTATGGTATAATAACGATCTGATTCTACAGTCTTTCTTTGAGCCAACATGTCCTGTGTTCAAATGACATTGTAATAAATAATCTAATAAATATTCATGATGTCATTATTTCATGCATGAATATTCATGGAGTAAAGGGTTAAACCTTTACCTGATGAATATTTATGTCAGAAATAATGATATGAATATTTATTAGCTGATTTTTTATAACGGTATATGAACAGGGGAGTTTTTGGTCACGGCAGAAACTAGAATAATATCTGTATTATTTCATAAGCGTACAGAACATACCTTGATCTGGGTCTACTCAGTTTGCAAATGCATAAAAAGGCATCTCTGTCAGGTTAAGGGTCAGTTAACCCTTTCCTTTATATAAACACCTTTTCACATTTTTGCAAACAGAGTCGACCCAGATTAGACGGCTCCTATAGTCTGCTCTGTTTGCTTATGGAATTTGATAAAAATGTTTCTTTACTTTCTAAAATGACTACAATGTTGCACTTCCATATTTCATTATAGATATTTTGTCAATGAATATTCAATAGGTTTTGAAATTTGGAATTAACATAGAACAGAGAAAGGGTTAATCCATGAGAATACGGTATCTAGAGCTCTGATTTTGTTACCTCTGTATGATATGAAGAGCACTGGTAGATATTATTGTATATACATGTATTTATTATATAGCCAGCTGGCAGCACATGATGTGATATTGTACGCACAAACCTCGTAATATATGTAAATATAATGCATTGTACATGTGCATTTGTATCTGTAATATCAAACTGCTACTATAGAAACGTAATATGAAAATTTGGGGTTGGTTTTAACTCATTCCCTCATATTGACGACTTTTGACGACTCTGTAAAAGTCACTTTGTGACCATTGTGATAAATAGAACATTTGCTCCCATAGGAGCAAATGCTCTATTTATCACAATGGTTTCAAACTACAAAATTCTAAACTTTTCCTTTTCTCTAGTTAATGGTCCTTTTTGGTAGATTCATTCAAAGAGGTTGTATCTAAAAATAGCCTATGAGGTAATGGGTCAAAGTGTAATAGTTGAAGGTTTGTTTAGCTATCATAGGCAATAACCTTTTTACCTAATGAATAATCGTGTACGGAAATGATGACTATGAAACATAATTATGTATCTGAATTTTTGTTACTGTATTATGAATGTGGGCAGAAATGTGTGCAAACAAATATTCTTAGTATGATAAAGGTCATTGTCCAATTAACCCTTTCCCTCATATAAACGCCTTTTCATGCATTTGCAAACAATAGACCCAGATCAGATAGCTCTGCACTGTTTGCTTATGGTACAAAATGGAACAGATTCTACAGTGTCTGCCTGAGCCAAAGTGTCCTGTGTTCATTATGCCAAAATAAAAGTTCAGCTAATAAATATTCATGATGTCATTATTTTGTACACAAATATTCAACAGGGAAAGGGTAATATCATGAACAATATTTTTAAAGTAACATACCCCAGTAGAATGTATCATGCTGCTATTTGTTTTGAGTCACATGTGGGTGTTACCTTCTATATAATTGACACAATTTGGAGTTTGACCCAGTTTGAGTTTTACTTGTTAACCCATTAGTCCATAAATACACTTTTCTACACCTTTACAAACATAGTAGACCCAGATCAGATGGCTCCTATAGGAGCCGTCTGATCAGGGTCTGCTCTGTTTGCTTATGAAATAATAAAGATATGATTTTACAGTTTCTACCATGGCTAAAAATGCATGTGTCCATGTGCTATTATGACAAATTAGTCTAAATGATATTCATGATGTCATTATTTTACATGAATATTCGTGGAGGACAGGGTTAACAGTTAACCCTTTACCTGATAGAGATGCCTTTTCATGCCTTTACAAACAGTGTAGACCCAGATCAGACGGCTCATGTAGAAACTGTCTGATCGGAGTCTCTTTCCAGTCTCTGCCATGACTCAAAAGTCTAATGTACATGTTTCATTTTAGTAAATTTATTTACTTAATATTCATGAAGCAGAGCTCTGGATAAGATGTGTAAATTAAAATGTTTTCAGTTATACCTTCTTTAATTTTCCACCAAACCCGATACTGTGACCACTCTTTAGAGATGATTCTAAAGAGTGGTCAAAACATAGGGTTTGGTGGAGAATTGATGATTTTAGTATTTGAGTAGGTACCTTTATCTGTAGCTCTGATGAAGTCATTATTTCTTGAATATATATCCATCAGGTAAAGGGTTAACCCTTTATCTGTTCAATATTCATGATTGAATGAATATTTTTTAATGAATAAATGAATATTTATCAGCTGAATCTTTATAAAGGCATATGCACACAGGATGTTTTTGGTATTGTAGATTGTAAATAAGTCAGATCTATTATAATTTCATAAGCAAATCGAGCAGACCCTGATCAGACAGTTCCTACAGGAGCCATCTGATCTGGATATACTGTTTGTAAAGGCGTGAAAAGGCGTTTATATGAGGGAAAGTGTTAAAACCAACTATTGACTCTGTGGTGATGTGAAGTTACTGAACATAGAGTCTGTGTGGCAGATTGTATGAGATTATTTTCAGAGAGGGTTAATGGACTGGATTTTCATTGACCAAACCTATCACAAACCAGATTTACTGCTGCCATGAACATTTTCTGCTTTGCATCTGTAAATATGATCAATAGCAATTGGACCAAAATTATACATTGCTTACTGTTTGATTCTGCATTGTCATTTATCACAACTGAGATTAGCTTAATCCTTTTCCTGTTGAATATTCATGTAAAGCAACAAAGTCATGAATATGTATTACATTGTAGTTGAATTTTTATAATGGCTATTGGACAAGAGATGTTGGTACTGGAAGAAATTTTAGAGTCAGATCTGTGATAATTTCATCCTCTAGTAGCTGTCTACTCTGTTTGCAAAGGCATGAAAGAGTATTTATACATGTATAATATTCATTTCTACGCCTTTGCAAACAGATTAGGCCCAGGAGCAGATGGCTCCTGTAAGAACCGTTTGATCAGGATCTACTCTGTTTGCTTATCATGGAAAGATATAGATCTGATTCTTCAGTTTATGACATGGCAAATATTTCCTTTTTTCATGTGCCTTTATAAACATTCATCTAATTATAGTTCATGGCTATTCTTTGAGTAAAGGGTTAAAATTGCCTAAATATATACAGAAAAACCCCTCTAAACTTGGATTTTGATAAAGATGAATTAAGGTCTTTTAAGGCAGGTGGCTGCTTAACACAGGATGAAAGTCATGCAGAAAGCTCCCAAGGGAGCTTTCTGCATAACTTTCACCCTGCATTAAGCTGCCACCTGTCTTAAGACCAGTATTAATACCAAATCTCTTTCTTTTGAAATTAATTTGTGAAGCAAATAATGCTCACTGATTTGGGTTTTGTACTTTTTGTCTACGCCTATTTTTAGGGACTTCAGAATAAATCGGGTTTTATATGGTATTTATGTATTTATATAGTGTAAGTAAACTCTTGTTAATAGTGCAAATAGTTTGGATCCAGATGCAACATCTAGTAACTTGCCTGTCAACATGCTCAAACTACTTGATACTGGGATTTTGAGTTTGAAAAAAAAATTCCTTTACTCCATGGATATTCATGTAAGAAATAATGAATATTACATATGTATATAGATCAACTGTTTTAATTGCACATGGACACAGGAAGTTTTGCCCATGGTCAAAACTGTAGAATCATATCTATACTATATCATTAGCAAACAGAGTAGACCCTGATCAGACAGCTCCCACAGGAGTCGTCTGATCTGGGTCTACTCTATTTGGAAAGGCGTATTTATGGATGAAAGGGTTAAGAAAAACTTTATTATGAGAATTGAAATTTGCAAGAATTTTTGCAGATGATAGATTTAAAGATACGGAATTTTTCACAATGTTATATCCCTGTTGAATTATATAGAATTTATGATGGCAAACCTTGAAGAGAACTTCTTCATTATGTCAGAGTGAGTCAGACACATTAGTTTGTTACTTGTTATCTCTTTGTACAGACCTTTGTTCTTGAGAATAGTTACCTGTGTTCAAATCCTGTTATATTTTACCCTTTGCTCCAGAAATATGTCTTAATGATTTTCATCAGACAGCTCCTGTAGAAGCCATCTAGTCAGGGTCTACTGTGTTTACTTATGAAATAACATAGATCTGATTCTACAGTTTCTGCAATTACCAGATATTCCTATATTTCTATGCCATTATAAAAAATCATGTAATTAATATTTATGATGTCATTATTTCTGACATGAATCATTATTTCTGACATGAATATTCATGGAGAAAAGGGTTAAGATGAAATGTTCATTGTCTGTTAAGTTTTATTGATATTATGTATAAAAGAATTTGTTCATACTGAATTTGAATGTGTTCTTACTAGATTTGTTCATACTAACTGTACTAATTGTGTATGGAAAGAAAATTCACTAAATAAGAAAATTCCTTTGATTTGACTGGACATCACATAAGCTGATCGGTATAGCTGTAACTATGTTTAACCTTTTGGCTTTACTCCATAAATATGCTGTTATGCCTTTGTAAACAGAGTAGACCAAGATCAGATCCTGTAGGAACAGTCTGATGAGGGTCTGCTCTATTTGCTTATGAAACAATATAGATTATATACTTATATAAATACCAAACATTTCTATGTTCTTCTGCCTTTATAAAAATTCCCGTATTATTCATGATGTCATGATTTCTTACAATAATATTTATGGAGTAAAGGGTTAAGACTATCCATGGACTGAACTGTTATTATTATATAATCATAAAAAGGAAACTTTTGGCTGTGGCAGAAACTTCAGAATCATATCTGATATATATCATTCCATAAGCAATTGGAGCAGATCCTGATCAGACAGCTCCTGTAGAAGCTGTCTGATCTGGATCTTCTCTGTTTGCAAAGGTTCTTACAGTTGTCTATATATGAGAGAATGTATTAACTGGATGTTGTAAAATAACAACCAGAGTGCTTTCATGTTGTTGTTACCTCGTAAACTTAGCAACGCTAATATTAACTATCATGCAGTTTTGGCCATACATTTGTATATCTGTTGTAAATTGTCATTGTTCTGCAGTTATGTTTAATTTCATGTTCAAGGCTTGTTATTTCACCTATCCTGGCAGTGTAGACCATGATGATCAGGCTTTAGCCCTATATTTGAATGAGACCCCTTTTGATGCCTTTCCAAACAGAGTAGATCCAGATCAGACCCATATCGGATGTAGGAGCTATCTGTGTTTGCTTATTGAATTATATAGTTCTGATTCTGTAGTTTGTCTGTCTTGAAAGGTGTGAAAAAATAAAGGGTTAAACAGGTATCTCAGCTTGATATACAGAAGAGTCTAATTATGGGTATGTAAGGCAGGTAGTAGCTTAATGCAGGTCAAAAGCAATGCAAAAAGCTCCTATAGGAGCTTTCTGCATTACTTTTGCCCTGCATTAAGCAACCACCTGCTCTTTAAGACTCCTATATTCAATAAATGAATGGTCACTTAAGATGGGTTCTACTGTAAAGTGTTTGCAAAGGTTGTTTTGAATGTTGTGAGTGTTGCACTAAGTACTATTGATTTATCTTTTTGGTGTTGAACAATCGTTTGTTTTTGCATGTATTTCTTAATACGGTTTAGGGATCATTTAAGCACAGATCGTTTTGTTATTGTTCATGCAGGGATCAAAGTTAAGTTTTTTCATTTATCTTTAGTTTATGTTTGTTGCAATATGCTTGTGTTTATTTCTTTTTGTTTTTTACATAAACAGCTGTTCACAATACTCAAAATGCATTGGTTTTTTAACAACCCCCCCCCCCCCCCCCCCCCCTTACCCCCTATCTTTTGAAAGGGGTGGGGAGTTGGGTTACCTTTGTCCGTCAGTGACATTTTTTTAGTGTCAAGCATTTGAAGTATAATCCTGATTCAGTAATACTAGAGTTATAGCCCTTTGTCATAGACCATGCCTACTAGGAATGTGATCAGGTTGAAAATATTGCTCTGGTGGTCATCTTTACTACCTACCAATTACCTGCTAAACCATTTCTTAACCTTTAGCCTGCTGTGCAAAATTTTGTTTGTGGAAAATGTCATCGATTTCAGTTGTCACTGTTCATTTATCTTGTATTTCTTTTCAACAGCATGGTCAGAGTATCAAACATTTTGGATCCTGATGAGACGCCGAGTAAAGACGCCAAGTTACTCGGCGTCCCATCTTGATCCAAACTGTTTGCAGGCTAAAGGTTAAGAGCGCAAATGACTGTTTTTGTCTGAAATTGCTTAAAAGAGCAAAAATCACATCTTTGATCAGAGCAACACATTCCTTACGTTAACTATTTGTATACCGAATTTTAAAATTTTACTCCTCCATCTTTTAATATTTATCCCTTTACTCATGAATATTCATGTAAGAAATAACTTCATGAATATTAATAACATTTATTTTTATAATGGTATATGAACACAGGAAACTTTGGCTATGGCAGAAACTGTAGAGCCATATCTGTCTGACTCTATTATTTCATGAGCAAACAGTGCAGACCCTGATCAGACGGCTCCTACAGGAGTCGTCTGACCTGGATCTACTTTGTTTGCAAAGGCGTTTTTATGAAATAAATGATTATGAAGCTAACTAACCAAACTATAATTTTCTCTTCCGCTGTCAAGATAGCAATCAGTGCAGATCCTGATCAGGGGGCTCCCATAGGAGCCATCTGAGTTTGGTCTACACTGATAGATAGACCGATAGATTTGTTTCTTGCATTTAACCCTTTCTTCCATGAATATATGTAAGAAAATTTTAATAATGTCATGAATATTTATTACATTGTAGATTAATTTGTAACAATAGCACATGGACACAGAATTGTTTTACCATGACAGAAACCATAGAATCATATCTATATTATATCATAAGCAAACAGAGCAGACCCTGATCAGACGGCTCCTATAGGATCTTGGTTTACTCTGATCTTGGTCTACCCTGTTTGCAAAAGCGTAGAAAGGTGTATATATGGAGTAAAAGGTTAAAGTGCGAATGGGGTCATCCTTGTCCTGTGGACACATAGACATCAGCAACAGCTGGATTATATTCATGTCTTTACAAATACATTTTTTATTTCATATCTTTAATAGTTTGTTATCATTTTCACTGTTCAACTTCAATAATTAGCAAATTAGCATGCATAATGATTATATTGCAAGACAACATGTTATTCAGTTCTGCTGCTGTAAATTCGACATAAATATCTTCGACTGTAGTTTGTATCAAGTTAACTCCAAACATGGTCACCCTTTCCCTGTTGAATATTTATGTAAGAAATCATGAATATTAATTAACTGAATTTTTATAATGGCATATGTACACAGGATTTGTGGTATTGGTAGAAACTGATTAATAGTCAGATCTATTATAATTTCATATGCAAACCTAGCAGACCCTGATAAAATGGCTCATACAGAAGCCATCTGATCTGGGTCTGCTCTATTTGCAAAGGCATGAAAAGGCATTGATACGAAGGATAGGGCTACACTTTTGCAAGTAGACCCAGATCAAATGGCTCCCGTTGGAGCCGTCTGATCATTGCCTGATCTGTTTGCTTCAGGAATTATATAGATATAGTTCTGCAGTTTCTGCCTTGTAAAATTATAAAAGTCAGCTAATTAATATTCATGATGTCATTATATTTAACCCTTTACTCCATAAATATTTATGAGTTTTACTCCACCCTCTGTATTTTTATTTGGAATGTATTTCTATGCAAGGCAGGATAAATTCAGGCATAAAAAGATCCTGAGTGCAAACAGTGATGGATCTGATCAGACCGTTCCTATAGTAGCAGTCTGATCTGGATCTACACTGTTTGCAAAGAGGCATATAAAGGCATATCTATGGAGTAAAGGGTTAGGTAAAGGTGAATGTATCTACATATTCTCATTGTTAGAATTATTAGTTGATTCACCAGTATCAGAATCTCCATCTAGTGTTAGATGAGACATAAAGACACTTAACAGCTGAGCTAAATGTGAACTTTTATGTACATGTGTATTGGAAAATAATCGACTGACATTGACGAGAACTTTACCAAAACTAGCAGCAATTAACCCTTCGCTTGCTATTCACGTCAATATACCTACCTGTAAATAGTGAAGACCCAGATGAGACAGCTCCTGCAGGAGCTGTCTCATCAGGGTCTGCACTATTTCCAAGTTGATTGTGCAACCAGTGCACTCCACAGCAGTGAATGTACAGCGAAATACGTGTACACAGTGAAGATATATGTAATTATACAACACGGCACGTGTAAAGAAAGAGAAATGCATTTTAAAATTCAGCAAGAGAAGGGTTAACTGCAGGTATGTTGATATTAATGGTGGACTGACACTGTAAAGTAAATGTACTTGAAGGTTTCTGAGGTTTTAGCGATCTTTTTTAAAAAATATGCATATTGTTGAATCACTAATGTGATTAATATGAACTCAAGATTTGGTTCCGGGGCATGGCATATTGGGTTTGGTCTACTCTTTCCCTCATATAAAGGCCTTTTCACACCTTTGCATAGGAGCTGTTTGATCTGGGTGTACTCTGTTTGCAAATGTGTGGAAATGTGTGAATGTTTATATGAAGGAAAGGGTTAAGCAGTGTCCATGCAATATACCTTCATATTGACCCCTCTTTAAAAGTCACTTTTTGAAACCATTGTGATAAATACTTAGCATTTGCTCCTATGGAGCAAATGCTCTATTTATCATAATGGTTTCAAAACTACACAACTGTAATTTTTCCCGGGGGAGCATGCCCCCAGACCCCAATAGCCATGGTGTGTACATTACATTTGGAGTTAGCTACGCTCCAGGATTACCAGGATTATAGTTAGAATAGTTTTTGCACTAAGTCTGCTATCCCTAGCTATCCATTTGCACTGCTATCCCTAGCTGTGCACATGTAATAAACATATCAAGCAGTGTCCATGCTGCCGTCATTACTCTTATTTTTTATATTTGCTTTTTTATATTGTTTCGCTTCATGAATAAAGTGCATATTCTGTATATTAGACTTTTTTTTTATATTTCAGCCATTTAAAATGTTTCACAATATAAACAGTAATGTAACTTGTATTTGAGAAAAAAAACAACATTTACTCCAAGTTTCTACGCCTTTGTAAACAAAGTAGACCCACATCAGACAGCTCCTCTTTGAGTCGTCAGATCAGAGTCTGCTCTGTTTGCTTACGGAATAATATGGATCTGATTCTATAGATGCCACTTTGGCAAACAATTAATGTGTTAATATGCCATTTAAAAAAATAACCCAATTAATATTCATGATGTCATCATTTCTTACAGGAATATTCATGGATTAAAGGGTTAAATATTCAGACAACCAATATTCCTTTCCCATTGGTTTGTATAGCTGAATAAGTCAATTTGTCACTATTTTGATAGCTTTAACCATTTTCCTGTTCCATATTTAGCCAAAATTTAAATACCTACCACATATTCATGGACAACATAGTTATTAACAAGAGGGCCATGAGGCCCTGAAGCGCTCACTTGAGATAACCCTCGGGGCAGGCCATTTTTGACCCAGAAGTCCTCATTTGAACAACCTCTGTAGAGAACCACAAGGCAAAGCAGCAAGATATTTAAAGGACCATGCAACACTGATAATTGGCCTAGGGATCATAATTTGAACAATCTTGGTAGAGAACTATTAAATAATGATATATAGTTTTTATATACCAAATATAAAAGGTCTGGGCATTTTAGTTTAAGAGAAGATGTTTAAAGAGCCTGGGGCCATTTTTGAACAATCTTTGTAGAGGACCATTAGACCATGCTAAAAATCAAAATGTGTTTGTGAAACACTACACTATGCCCCCAACACCACCCCAATAGGCTAGCTGACCAAACATGAAGTCTCTATATGAAGTTGATGATTTGACCTATATATGAGCTTTGGCTTTGAAGGATGACCTTGACGTCATGTCACTACGCAATACATGCGGCTCCAAGAGATACACATGCACACCAAATATCAAGTCTCTATCTGTACTAAATCAAATACTTTAATAGTATAGCGAATGTAAACTTTGACCTATACATTTGTCCTTTTACTGTGAAGGATGACCTTGACATGTCACCCCTGAAAATGTGCGGCTTCAAGAGATATACATGAATGCCAAATATCATGTCTATATATCTACTGTTTCAAAAGTTATGCCCATGCAATGTTAAAATTGCTGACAAACAATCAAACATCTGACCTTTGACCCTGAAGGATGACATTGACCATGAAAGTTATGGCCAATGTTAAAGTCAGTGATTTGATGTACATGTATATATTTGACCTCTGACTTTGAAGGATGACATTGACCTTGATATGCTACCCCTCAAAATGTGCGGCTTTATGAGATGCTAAATATCAAGTCTCTATCTGTACTGGCTGAAAAGTTATGACCCATATTAAAGTTGTCCTCAAACAAACAGACAGACAGGGCAAAAAGATATGCCACCCAGATCTGATTTAGGCAGAACACTTTTAAAATAACAAACTAAAAATATAGCTAATAAACTTACGATAGCTTGTGATGTCTTTATGCTTTAACCCAGGTATTCTTTTTTCTTCATTCGCCGGTATGTAGCTTGAACGGCATCAAGCATGGGCATTTTTATTTTCAATTTCTGTATTTCACAAGATGAATTTTCCCACTCGTACATCTTTTTATGCCCCCAAAGCTAGTCTTTGGCGGCATATAGTGATCGCACCGTGCGTGCGTGTGTGTGTGGGTGGGTGTGTGTGTGTGTGTGTGTGTGTGTGTGGGTGGGTGTGTGTACCTTTTGTCCGGAGTATATTTCCTTTGTCACATCAGCTACGGATACCAAATTTGGTGTGTGAGTTCATCTTGGGATGGGGGAGTGTCGCGTACCATTTTCATGTCACTGTGACCTTGACCTTGACCTTTGACCTTGATTTTACAAAAAGCTTGTCCGGAGCATATCTCCTTTACCTTACCAGCTACAGATTCCAAATTTGGTGTGTGAGTTCATCTTGGGATGGCGGAGTGTCGCGTACCATTTCCAGGTCACTGTGACCTTGACCTTGACCTTTGACCTCGATTTTAAAAAAAGCTTATACCTTACCAGCTACAAAAAGCTTGTCCGGAGTATATCTCCTATACCTTACCAGCTAAGGATTCCAAATTTGGTATGTGAGTTCATCTTGGGATGGAGGAGTGTCACGTACCATTTTCAGATCACTGTGACCTTGACCATGACCTTTGACCGATTTTACAAAAAGCTTGTCCGGAGCATATCTCCTTTACCTTACCAGCTACAGATTCCAAATTTGGTGTGTGAGTTCATCTTGGGATGGCGGAGTGTCGTGTACCATTTCCAGGTCACTGTGACCTTGACCTTGACCTTTGACCTCGATTTTAAAAAAGCTTATACCTTACCAGCTACAAAAAGCTTGTCCGGAGTATATCTCCTATTCCTTACCAGCTAAGGATTCCAAATTTGGTGTGTGATTTCATCTTGGGATGGAGGAGTGTCGTGTACCATTTTCAGATCACTGACCTTGACCATGACCTTTGACCGATTTTACAAAAAGCTTGTCCGGAGCATATTTCCTTTACCTTACCAGCTACAGATTCCAAATTTGGTGTGTGAGTTCATCTTGGGATGGCGGAGTGTCGTGTACCATTTCCAGGTCACTGTGACCTTGACCTTTGACCTCGATTTTAAAAAAAGCTTATACCTTACCAGCTACAAAAAGCTTGTCCGGAGTATATCAACTATACCTTACCAGCTAAGGATTCCAAATTTGGTGTGTGAGTTCATCTTGGGATGGAGGAGTGTCGTGTACCATTTCCAGGTCACTGTGACCTTGACCTTGACCTTTGACCTCGATTTTAAAAAAGCTTATACCTTACCAGCTACAAAAAGCTTGTCCGGAGTATATCTCCTATTCCTTACCAGCTAAGGATTCCAAATTTGGTGTGTGATTTCATCTTGGGATGGAGGAGTGTCGCGTACCATTTTCAGATCACTGACCTTGACCATGACCTTTGACCGATTTTACAAAAAGCTTGTCCGGAGCATATTTCCTTTACCTTACCAGCTACAGATTCCAAATTTGGTGTGTGAGTTCATCTTGGGATGGCGGAGTGTCGTGTACCATTTCCAGGTCACTGTGACCTTGACCTTTGACCTCGATTTTAAAAAAAGCTTATACCTTACCAGCTACAAAAAGCTTGTCCGGAGTATATCAACTATACCTTACCAGCTAAGGATTCCAAATTTGGTGTGTGAGTTCATATTGGGATGGAGGAGTGTCGTGTACCATTTTCAGATCACTGTGACCTTGACCTTGACCTTTGACCGCTTTTACAAAAAGCTTGTCCAGAGAATATCTCCTATACCTTACCAGATACGGATTCCAAATTTTGTGTGAGATCACCTTGAGATGGCGGAGTGTCGTGTACCATTTCCAGGTCACTGTGACCTTGACCTTTGACCTCGATTTTACAAAAAGCTTGTCCGGAGCATATCTCCTATATCTTACCAGCTACGGATCCAAAATTTGGTATGTGAGTTCATCTTGGGATGAGGGAGTGTCACGTATCATTTTCAGGTCACTGTGACCTTGACCTTTGACCTCGATTTTACAAAAAGCTTATACCTTACCGTCTGCAAAAAGCTTGTCCGGAGTATATCTCCTATACTTTACCAGCTACGGATTCCAAATTTGGTGTGTGAGTTCATCTTGGGATGGAGGAATGTCGCGTACCATTTTCAGGTCACTGTGACCTTGACCTTGACCTTAGACCTCGATTTTACAAAAAAGGTTGTCCAGAGAATATCTCCTATACCTTACCAGCTACGGATTCCAAATTTGGTGTGCGAGTTTATCTTGGGATTGCGGTGTGTCGCCTACCATTTTCAGGTCACTGTGACCTTGACCTTTGACCTAGATTTTACACAAAGCTTGTCCAGAGCATTTCTCCTATACCTTACCAGCTACGTATTCCAAATTTGGTTTGTGAGTTCATCTTGGGATGGCGGAGAGTCGTGTACCATTTTCAGATCACTGACCTTGACCTTTGACTTCAATTTTACAGTCCGGAGCATATCTCCTATACCTTACCAGATACAAAAAGCTTGTCCAGAGCATATCTCCTATACCTTAAACGTTGACAATCAACCCAGGGTCCTTTTTAACGTTGAGAATGACTTAGGGTCCTTTTTAACTAAGTTTTGACCCTTGGCTCTTTTCTTAGCTAACATAATCGTCAAAGGTTCTGTTTCTAATGTTAAGAACTGACTCCTGTGTCATTTTTTACAGCATCAAAATTTCATGTTACACCTGCATTACATTGTATTGTTTTTCCGCCAAAATGCATTTCGGTGTCAAAACACTTTGGGGGCATTTGTCACCCGTGACGACTCTCTTGTTCTAGCTATTAACACATACAACTATACACTGCTTTCCTCCACTCCGTTTATACGACATTTTTATCACATGCAGTTAATACACTTAACAACTTTTTTAACTCCACACTTACATTTCAGTCTATAACTCGAACAATTTTCCACATAAAATGAAGGAGAAAGTTGAATCATCATTTGATTCCATTAGATATTTCATACAACAACAATATCACTTATTGCAAAGGATTTATAACGTCTGTAATAGTATACCCCCCTCACAAAATGCTGGTTTCAATAACGGGTATGTCGGCCTTGCACTTCACGTACATGTACAGCAATGCACCCTGAACGCATCGAAATTATAACATTGACAAAAAATGCCTGCGGAATAGCATCCTATGCATTAATCAGAGCATTTTCAAGTTCCGGCAGTGTCCTGGTTGGGTGGAGAAGCTGTCTGATTTTACGCTCCAGCTTGTCCCACATGAGATCTATGGTATTACAGTCGGGAGATTTAGCACACCATGGTAGAACTCTGAGGTTAGATTCAAGTATAGCCTGTTTGTACCGACTGCTGTGTGGCAAGTCGCACCGTCGTGTATCATTGCATACCCCTATTCTAACGTAAATGGGGAATAGCCACGGGTAAGGGAGGTAATAACAGGGCTACAAATAAAGGCATGTACCCAAGTACAAAAAATGTCATTTCTCCACCAAACCCCTGTACTGTGACCACTCTTTAATGGTCAGGTCACAGTATGTACAGGATTTGGTGGAGAAATAAAGGAGTTATTCCTGAAAATATTTAAATTTTTCGCATCTTATCTGGACCTCTGTAAATAAGAACAACACATACTTTTATTCAGACATGTGCAAAGTACCTCATCTTAGTGCTATAAAAGAAATGTAAGGGAAGTAATAAGATAACATAAACATCTAAGTTTGTTCCCTTTATTGAATGATATCTAAAACAAGTTAAAATAAGCCATACATACAAATAAACTTAACATTTGGGCTTCCAATGAACACACCAATCTCTGCTCTATGTAACAATACTTTTCTCATTATTATGTTTATTTCTATCTGATCCTTTGATGAACACAATTATAAATTAATTTAACCCATTCCCACATACTGACACCTCTGAAAAAGTGACTTTTTGAAACCATTTTGATAAACAGAGCATTTGCTCCACGGAAGCAAATGCTTTATTCATCACAATGGATTCAGATTTACATAATTCTAAAATATTCCTTTTTTCTAGTAAATGCTTTTTTTTCGGTAGATTTATTCAAAGAGGTTTGGTCTAAAAATAGCCTCTGAGGGAATGGTTAACTAGTTGACATGGGTCGTGTGAAAAAAGGGCACACTGGTCAGTACAGTGAAACTCCATCAGGAACATTTTTGTGTGAAGTGATCACTTCATAATTATTCATTAACTTAATTTCTAAAATGTAAAATTACAAAGGAATTTTTGGCTATAGGATCAGATTTATATAACTCTATTAGCAGACCCTGACCAGACAGCTCCTACAGGAGTTCTCTGGGTCTACTCTGAAGAGCGTTAAAAGGCATTACAACGAGGGAAAGGGTTAAGCAACCACTGAAAGAAGTCAATGTTATTTAACCCTTTACCTGATACAGATGCATCTGCAAACAGAGAAGACCCAAGGCCTAACAGCTTCTGTAGGGGCTGTCTGATCAGGGTCTGCTGTTTGCTTATGAAATGATACAGATCTGATTCTACAGTTTCTGCTATGATAAGCAGTCACTTGCTTTTTAAGACTCCTGACTTTATTAACCCGTTACTCCATGAATATTCATGTAAGAATTAATGACATCATGAATATTAATTAGATTAATCATTATAAGAGGTCATGGACAAAGGAATTTTGGCAAGGGCAGATACTGTAGAATCATATCTATATTATATCATAAGCAAACATAGCAGACCCTGATCAGACGGCTCCTACATGAGTCATTTGATCTGGCTCTACTTTGTTTGCAAAGGCGCAGAAAGGTGTATTAATCATCAGGATGTAATTATTGACGATGTAATTATTTACATGATTATTCATTCCTGTACGAGCCATCTGATTGTTGTCTGCTCTGTTTGCTTATGACATAATATAAATCTGATTCTATAGTTCCTACTTTCGCAAAAAAAATCATGTGTTAATATGCCATTCTAAAAATTAATGTAATTAATATTCATGATGTCATCATTTCTTACATGAAAATTCATGGAGTAAAGGTTTAACTCCTAATGTAACCCACTGTATCAACTTGGATGAACACGTTTCTATAGGCAACTATAGATTCATACTATTTTTAAAAACTGACAATGGTAACATACCATGGAAACATTTGTAAAGTAAAATACAATTCAAATAAACAGCAGTAAATTTATACAGGCCATTTTTTTACATGAAGGTAAGTAAAAAGCTACCACCAGTAAAAGGGCAAACAAAACACAACTTCAACTTGTGAGAAATATGGTCACATTGAAGTCTAACGGGCATCTTGTAAATTTATTCTTTCCTTGTTCAATATTCATGTAAGACAAAAATTATGTCATGAATATTTATAAGCTGAAGTTTTATAATGTAAACTCTTAAGGGAATGTTTCACTTTGACAAACACTGTAGAATCAGAGATCTTTATCATGTCAAAATCAAACAGAGCAGACCCTGATCTGAGGGCTCCTATAGGAACCGTCTGATCTGGGTCTATTCAGTTTGAAAATGTGTGAAGAGGTGTTTATATGAGGTTTAATGGGCATCTTATAAGTTAATGGGTACCTTATGTACAGTGAACCCTCATTACAACGGCAGTGGGTACCTTATGTACAGTGAACCCTGGTTACAACGGCAGTGTGTACCTTATGTACAGTGAACCCTGGTGACAATGGCAGTGGGTACCTTATGTACAGTGAACCCTCGTTACAACAGCAGTGTTTGTTTTCAGACATTAGGCCGTTATATCGAATATGGCATTGTAACGAGTTCAAATATTATTCAAAATCATTGCTGATATTAGACTATTATAATCAAATAATCGCTTAATGTAGAACTCAAGTGTAGAAAGCTTGTGTTCTGCATTAAGCAATCATGTGACTTTTGTTTCTTTGGACATTTCATATGCTTAGCTGCAATTTGGTTTCTCAACAGACTGCCGGTATAACAAATTTGTCGGTATAAATGAATGCCAGAATAACAAGAGTTTACTGTAGTAGAACTTCTCTATCGTAGTCAATTATAAATAAACACTTATGGCTTTTATTCAGCATTAACCATTTACCTGCTCAATATTCACGTAAGAAATAATGACACCATGAATATTTATTAGCTGATTTTTTATAATGGTATGTCTGACTCTAGAGTTTCTACCAATACTAAACAATCATGCATTCAAATGCATATAAAACTTCAGTTAATAAATATTCATAATGTCATTATTTCTTACATGAATATTCAACATGGAAAGGTCAGAGTTAAGACTTTATTTGAGTGGCCCTTGTAGAGAAGATTTACAGTATTAAGCACATAATATATTGAGAGCTTAGCACAAAACTATCATAACTCCAATCTATGGGGAGAAACAATGATGACCCATGGAAAAAAAAAAAATTTGGATCCAGATGAGATGCCGGGTAAAGCCAAATTCATAATCAGAGTGTCGAAAAGTTTGGATCCAGATCAGATGCTGAGTTACTTGGCATCTCATCTGGATCCAACCTGTTTGACACTCTGATCGTGAATTCGGAAAGAAATGTACGAGATCATTGTTTTCAGAATGAAAGAGAAACAATTTGCAAATGTTTATAGATATTGCAGTATGTAGTTACGATAGTTTTGCAATAAGCTCTTGAATTGTATGGACACAAATGGAAAGAACCACATTAATGAATCACAAATTTTCAATCAGTCATGGTTAAATGATAAATAAATTTGTAGATAATAATTATATAAGTAGATATTTATGCACCATTTAAGAAAAAATATTGAGTATTATAGTACACCAGAGAAAAATCACCTAGCATTTACAAAACATAACAATTATGTACTGTTGTAACAGCTTTAAACATCTATCAGTGACACCAATCGCATACATTCTTCAATCTTTAATTACCCTTTAACCCTTTTCTCCATGAATATTCATGAAAGAAATAATGACACCATGAATATTAATTAGATTTATTTGCTGTAATGGTGTATGGACACAGGAGTCTTTGGTCATGGTAGAAACTGTAGAATCATATCTATATCATATTATAAGCAAACAGAGCAGACCCTGATCAGATGGCTCCTATAGGAGCCGTCTGATCTGGGTCTTCTCTGTTTGCAAAGGCGTAGAAAAGCGTATTTATGGAGTAAACGGTTAAAGGTTGAAATTTCAAAGATGACTGAGGCCACCTGTATTTAACAGTACCATCTATTAAGTATGGAAAGGCATAATTTGTGAGAAGATTCTGAATGACAAACAGTGCAGACTCTGATCAGAGTGCTCCTCTAACAGCCCTCTGATCTGGGTCTACACTGTTTACAAATGACAGTTAACTTGTTCCCTGGTTCAAAGAGTTAATAAATATAGAACAAAAACAGGAGAAAGTGGTCATACAAGCAATACATGTATTTGTGAGGATGATGATCTTGTGGAGTGAATTCTTAGTTCAGTCACTAATTGTACTCTGCAGTTATCATCTTCTTAGTTTTCACAACAATTTTCCTGCAATTACAGTTGGACTTCAATATCTCGAACATCAAGTACCATACAAATTACCTCTAGATAATATAAGTTCGGTCATCTGCTTTCTAATCTGAACAATTTCTCAAGTTAACAGCTTAATGCACGTCTAAAAAATGCTGAAAACCCTGTAGGAGCTTTCCACATTACTTTCAACCTGCATTAAGCTGTCACATGTGTTTCTAGATATGTGTAATGATACGTTTTAGAACAATTCTGTATTGTACATTTTGGAAGGATGGAAATTTTACTTTGAGTCATCCAGAGTTTGAAATATCGAAGTTCAACTTCATCCGTATATTGAAAAGAAAACTACCAAAAATCATAGTGCAAAGTAGTTTGAATTCCAATGAGATGCCAAGATACTTTGTGCCTCGTCTTCACCAAACCTGTTTCTCATTACAGGCTAGATACTAGCTGCCTGTAAGATAACCCTTCACCTCATGAATATTCATGCAAGGAATAATGACATCATGAATATTTATTAGATGAATCTATATGAACAAAGGACTATTTGGTTTAAGCTGAAACTGTGAAATCAGATCTATATAATTACATTGGCAAACAGAGCTGACCCTGACCAGACAGGTCTGTCAGGAGTCATCTGATCTGGGTCTACTCTGCTTGAAAAGGTGTCTCTATCAGGTAAAGGGTTACTCCTCTCCTTCATATAATGCCTGATCATGCCTTTGCAAATAGAGTAGACCCAGATCAGATGGTTCCTATATGAAATTATAATAGATTTGAGTCATTTGACTAATAAATATTCATCATGTCATTATTTCGTACATGTATATTCAAAAGGGAAAGGGTTAAGGAGGCCTGAGAGTCTCTTCTGAAATCTGGAATGTTATGTGTCCATATTGCACTAGAACAAACTGTGTAATAAAATCTTATCTGAAATGAATACAAGTACTCAACACCAAACGAAAGGCTGCATTTTACAACTGCTTTGCTTTTTTTGATTCAAGAAAAGTGTTAGACAACTGAACTGGTTAAATCTCATATCACTCTCGAGATTCTATGGCTATTAGCTAGCGTACAGTAACCCTTTATTGTATAGATATGCCTTTGCAAACAGAGTAGACCCAGATAAGACAGCTTCAGTAGAAGATGTCTGATTAGGGTTTCCCCTGTTTGCTTATGAAATAATATACGTGTGATTCTACTATTTCAGGAAATAACTTTTTGTGTTTATATGCCATTATAAAAAAAAGCATCTTGTTAATATTCATGAGGCCATTACTTCCTACATGAATATTCATGGAGTAAAGGTCTCACGGTACAAGTTGTTCAAACAGAATACTCTATGGTTAGCACACCCTAATTATCCTAAGCATTTAGATATACAAACTAAGACAAATAATGCAGACCAAGATCAAACAGTTTCTGAAAGAGTCCACACTATATGCTACTAGGTCAGTCTAATCAAAAGCTGCCAAATTGAATTTTTCAGCTTTACAAACTGGTGGGAAGGTGAGAATGGGTGGTCAAACACAGAACCCTTTCCTTCATATAAATGCCTTTTCATACATTTGCAAACAGAGTAGACCCAGATCAAACGGCTCCTATAGGAGCCATCCGATCAGGGTCTGCTCTGTTTCCTTATGACATGATATAGATCGATCATCAGATTCTAAAGACTTTGTCAGTGCAAAAAATTCTCTTGAAAATTTTACATTTTGAAAATTCAGCTATGGGTAATAAATTTTAATGATGTCATAATTTCTTACATGAATATTGATCATGGAAAGGGTTAACTGGGTAATTTTGATTTGTGTTTCAAGGCATCGTGGAGAAAAGTAATAACATATGCACAGCCACAACACAACCATAGTGGAAACTACTATTTTTGTACATTAGGAATACATGTACATGGAAAAAAATATGTTTCTCACTTTCTCAATCACTATATACAGTAAAACCCCTCTGATGTGACCACTTAATGAATAAACATAGCTGTCGTTATAAGCAGGTGGTTGCTTAATGCAGGACAGAAGTAATGCAGAAAGCTCCTCTAGGAGCTTTCTGCATTACTTTTGTCCTGCATTAAGCTACCACCTGACTCTACCACCCAGAATTATACCTCTTTTAGGTGGTCGTATTAGCGGGGTTTTACTATAGTATATACTAACTTAGACTTGTAAAACAACTTTAACCCTTTCCCTCATATAAATGTGTTTTCACGCATTTGCAAACAGAGTAGACCCAGATCAGGGTCTGCTCTGTTTGCTAATGGAATTTTAAAGATGTGTTTCTTTACTTTCTAAAATTGCTACAATGTTCTACCTTCCTTATTTCGTTGTAACTATTTTCCCGTGAATATTCAGTAGGTATTGAAATTTTGGATAAACGTAGAACAGGGAAAGGGTTAACCCTTTCTGCCATGAATATTCATGGAAGAAATAATGACATCAGGAAAATTAATTTGTTATTATAGCACAAATTTTGGCCACGGCAAAAAGTGTAGAATCATATCTATATAATATCATAAATAAACAGAGCAGACCCTGATCATACAGTTCCTATAGGAGCAGTTTGATCTGGGTCTACTCTGTTTACAAAGGCATAGAAAGGCGTATTTATGGAGTAATGGGTAAAAACCTTCACATTTATCATTTCCAATATCAAATTTGTAGTTCTATAGAATCAGAGTCTACGCTGTTTCATACTGTTAAATGTCTGTAGGATATTATTGCCCAAAAACTTGACAACAAATATTGAGAGGCAAGTGAATGAAAACTAATATTGCACTTTAATTTTGCAATAGAGCAAAGTGAAGTTCATTTCCCTAATTACCTTAAGTATCCAGCCAGACAAACTTAGGTAACAAGTACATTGACCCTTTCCCTGTTTAATATTCATGTCAGAAATAATTATATCATGAATAGATATAGATATAGAACAGGGAAAGAGTTAAAATTATGATGCACTGGTGGAGTGTGGAGCATGGGTGTGCAAGTATTTGGTTAACTATGGTAATCATTCTTATACCGAATAATTAATCCCGACACATGTGAAAGTACAGTAAAATCTCGATTATTCGAATTGTTTCTATAGAAGAATTTAGACCCTTTCAGGCAGGTGGCTGCTTAATGCATGGTGAAAGTCATGCAGAAAGCTCCTAGACCTGCATTAAGCTGCCACCTGTCTTAAAGATCGATAATGATACGTATTTCAGTGTTCGAATAATCGAGATTTTACTGTAAATGAAAAACAACTTAACTTGTAATAAAATATATAATGGTTTATAAAGACTTTAGAGGTTTACATACACATTTTCCTCTTTTTTAAAACAACAGCAGTTATATTTCCTTGTACAGAACTGATATCTGACATAATTATCATTTTAAACCTTTAATTCATAACCCCGCCTTTTCAAAACTTTGCAAACAGAGTAGATCCAGATCAGACAGGTCCGGCAGCTGTTCTTTTTGCTTATATGTAACAGATCTGACACTCTATTGCCATAGTAACACATTTCCTTATTTTATATATTTTAATACAAGAATCAAATTGATATTCATAAATGATGTAAAGGTTTATCCCTTTTATGATGTCATCATTTTTTACATGAATAGTCATGAGGTAAAATGTTATATGTAAATTAGGAAATTGGTTTCAACGTATTAACCCTTTCCTCAATGAATATTCGTACAAGAAATTATAACGTCATGAATATTAATTAGATAAATTTGTTTTAATAGCACATGGACACAGGAAGTTTTGGCCATGACCGAAACAATAAAATCAGATCTATGTTATATCATAAGCAAACAGAGCAGACCCTGATCAGACGGTTCCTATAGGAGCAGTCTGATCAGGGTCTACTCTGTTTGCAAAGGCGTAGAAAGGCATATTTAAGGAGTAAAGGGTTAAATAAAATTTGCATGTATTCAAATTACTGGATATATTCACCCCAGCTTAATGAGACATCACTAATAGAATTTGTTATGAGAATTCTGCATGCCAAGAATAAGGCTGCATTCATACTACATGTAGTACATAGTTTTACCTATACTGATTGTAAAACCCCTCTAAACTAAGTTAAACTAAACTGGAATTCTAGTACAGGAGAATTTAGATACTTTTAGGCAGGTGGCTCCTTAATGCAGGGTGAAAGTCATGCAGAAAGCTCCTAGAGGATCTTTCTGTATGACTTTCATCCTGCATTAAGCTACCACCTGTCTCCGGAACTGATATTGATACTTAATTAAGCATCCTGTTTCGAGACGTTTTACTGTGCGGTATGTGTATGTACTGACAATGTACACTATAGTTGCCCTGGAGATTTTATATGACTATACTCCCTTTATTCCATAGAAACACATTTAAACGCCTTTGCAAACAGAGTAGACCCAGAGCAGATGGCTCCTAAAGGAGCCGTTTGATCAGGGTCTGCTCTGTTTGCTTATGAAATATAGACCTAATTCCATAGTTTCTGTCATGGCCAAAAACCTCCTGAGTTCATTTACTATAATAAAAATTAATTTACTTAATATTCTTAACATTGTAATTTCTTAAATGAATATTCATAGAGTAAAGGGTTATTTAGCAGTTTATCACCTGACCAAGAACTCAAAAACTTAAGTAAGTTTCAAGTGTTTCAATGAACAAACATAAATAATCCCAGCAATCCTAATTTTTAAATGATTTGAAAGGAGATGAGCCTGCTCTATTTGCTTTAATATGGGATAATATAATTCTATAATTTCAGCCGTGGCATTCATATAAAAATTCAGCTACTAAGGCATTATTTCTTACATGAATATTGATCACATAAAGAGTTAACCCTTTCCTCCATAAATACGCCTTTCTACACTTCTGTAATATTCACTTCCTGAAACAATTGTGATAAATAGAGCATTGACTCCATAGGAGCAAATTTATTTATCACAATGGTTTCAATACTACACAATTCTAACATTTTCCTTTTCTCTAATAAGTGCTCCTTTTCGGTAGATTTATTCAAAGAAATGGGGTCTAAAATTATTTTTTACAATGGCACATGAACACAGGAATATTTGGCCACGGCAGAAACTGTAGAATCATATGTACCAGTACATACTTTCATAAGCGAACAGAGCAGATCCTGATCAGACGACTCCAACACAACCTCTCTTATTTTTGTCTACCCTGTTTGCAAAGGCGTAGAAAGGTGTATATATGGAGTAAAGGATGAAACAAACCAAACAGTTTGCATAAAAATGAAACATGTACAAGAACAGTGGCAGTATAGGGTTTTGGTTCTGATCGGAATTAAAACAATTGTCGTCTGCAAATATCATCATCTGTTTAACCTTTTCCTCCATGAATATTCATGTAAGACATAATGACATCATGAATATTAATTAAACCTGGACACAAGAAATTTTGTCCATGGCAGAAATGGTAGTATCATATCTATATTATATCATAAGCAAACAGGGCAGACCTTGATCAGATGGCTGCTATAGGAGCCATCTGATCTGGGTCTACTCTGTTTGCAAGGGCGTAGAAAAGCGTATTCATGGAGGAAAAAACCACAATCCGACTGTCTGACAGTTTGGCACCTCACCTGGATCCAAATTGTTTACATACATTTTATCACAAATTGATCAGTAGAGTACTGAAGGTTAAAATAAGTTGTTTATATCTATAACAGAACAACAAACAATAATCAAGTCTAATTTAACAACAAATATGCCTAGATATCACAATATAAATCTAACAAACATAAATCCAATTTCTGTCAATCTCAAAACGACTAGGATTTATAAATATAAATGACCCAAAATAAGAACAATTTCAATGAGGAACTCCCCATCGGGACTTAATTTCCTCAACACATTCCCAGACTTAAAGCTAAAACAATCGTATTAACCCTTTATTCCATAAATAGGCCTTTGCAGAGTAGACCCAGATCAGACGGCTCCTGTAGGAGCCATCTGATCAGGTTCTGCTCTGTTTGTTTATGATATACTATAGAAATCACATGACAATATAAAAATTAATTTAATTACCATTCAGGATGTACATGGATATTCATGGAGTAAAGGGTTAAATACATTAGCTTTGTTCCCTATTTCTGGTACAAAAACAGAGAACAAGTCAACATACTATGGAGGTTTCTTTTCACACTATTGTTAACCCTTTCCTCCATAAATACGCCTCTGTAATAATCACCTATTGAAACCATTGTGATAATTAGAGCAGTTGCTCCTATAGGAGCAAATGCTCTATTTATCACAATGGTTTCAGAACTACAAAATTCTTAATCTTTTCTTTTCTCTAGTTAATGCTCCTTTTCGGTAGATTTATTCAAATAGGTTGAATCTAAAAATAGCCCATGGAGGAAAGGGTTAATAACTATGAGAGCTATAGATAAAGGTGTGTACTCAAATACTAAAATAATCTGTTCTCCACCAAACCCTATGTTGTGACATAAAATTGTCTCTTCAAGACGATTCTGAAGAGTGGTCTCAACATAGGGCTTGGTGGGAAAATAAAGAAGTTATTTTTGAAAATGTTTTAATTTACCCATCTTATATGGATCTCTGAATATGAATGTTATGCTTGAGAATATGTTGGTGAATATAAGTCAAGATGTGGAGCTCTGCATGTACCTTATTTACCCTACGTATTCTGACAGACAAACTTAGGCAAATAGTGGCGACCCAGATCAAACTGCTCCTCAGGAGTCGTTTGATCAGAGTCTACATCATTTGCTATTACATGTATGTCAGTCTAATTTATAGTTTATCAAAAAAGATGCCAATTTGATTTCTTTAGCTTTACAAGCCCATGGAGAGGAAATATTGGGTGTCTGAATACTTACAGCAATCAGGGTATATATCTTCAGTGCAGGAAGATCACATTGAAACAATGTAAACAGTTGAACTCTTTCGCTGTCAATGTCGCATCTGTGATTACCTATACAAACAGTTTGGATCCAGATGAGACGCCGAGTAACGGCGTCTCATCAGGATCCAAACTGTTTGTAACTGTGACTATCCTTTTTGAAACAAATATTAAGAAAATTAAGAAATGAAAATGACAGCAGACGTCAAAGTTAGCAGACGACAGAAGTTGGTAGCTAAAGAAATAACCCTCATCCTACTGTAATCATTCATGTCCGCTCACATTCTGATCAGGAGCAATTTTGACTTACTTCCAGTTCATTCAGGTTTTTAAAAAATAACTGAGTGTCAAATGGCTTGACACACTGATGTCTCATCTACATCCAAGCTGTTTGGTCACGCTGGGCAGAATATTATTTAAGAAAATATTTTCATCCCAAATTGAAGGGTCATTAATTTTTTTCCTAGACACTTTAACTCTTCAAGAAATCTCATAGAAATCGTGTTTCATCTGGTACAATGGATTGGGGCTGTCTTCTACATCAGAGCCATCACTGTTTCCATTTGGTGGGCTATCTGGACTCAGTGAATGGGAAAAGTCGGACTCAAAGTCATCTGGCCCATATGATCTATATGCGCCCTTTTTTGGTTTTGATGAAACAATATCATGTTTGAAATCCTCCATCTCAAAGTCTCTGGGAAGTTTGAAGTTGACATTGGTAGTCACAGCACCAGAACCCAGCGGTTCACTTGGCGAGTCTATAGTCTCTGAATTCTCTTCACTGCTCACATAGAACAATTTCCTCTTCTCCGAGGCAGCATTTGTACCACTGTGGGCGCCGGTCCCGGCTGATTCGGGAGACAGCTGAGTTTCAGGGGAGCTGGTACCTGTGTCCATCTTGTAGTGGTTGTAATTAATGCTGATTTCATCTTCATCCATTAACGTTTGAGAGAAGCGCAGGGTACCATTAAGAACATCTCTCACCTACAAGAGCAAGATTACACTTGATATCCAATAGTCACATCTCCCCAATAAACACCAACATCCCCTTACTACTGGGGAGAAAGTAAAAAACAATAAAACAACTAAAACCCTGTATTCATGGTATAACAATTAAACAAAGAAATATAGGTTTTTCAAAATACAGGTGGTAGCTTAATGCAGGCTGAAAGCAATGCAGAACTATGCGCAATCTATTACTTTCATTTTGCATCTAAGCAAACATCTGCGCATATAATGCAAGAAGCTCCTTTTAAAAATGTTCCACCTTCCATATTTCATTATAACTATTTTGTCCATGAACATACAGTCGGTATTGAAATTTGGAATAAGCACAGAACAAAGGAAGGGTTAAATGATCAATTCATATATAAAAATCCTTTAGAAAAGTTTTACTTTCTACCAACCTGTTTGATACCAGCTATGGCCACAAGTATCTCGTCCTCGTTCTGTAAAGATTGTCTCAACAGCTCAGCTTGTATGCTCTCTATGAAAAAACAGCAAAACTCTGTTAACCCTTAACCTGTTAATCCTTTACTTCATGAATATTCATGTAAAAAATATTGACGTCATGAATATTAATTTAAATAATTGTTATTGTAGCACATGAGCACACGATTTTTTTACCATGACAGAAACTGTAGAATCATATCTATATTATATCATAAGCAAACAGAGCAGACCCTGATCAGATGGCTCATACAGGAGTCGTCTGATCTGGGTCAACTTTGTTTGCATGTGCGTGCATATATTAAAAAATAGTCCATGGAGAAGGCTTACCGATATGTCGATCCAGTTTGCTAGCACAATAGCTACACATGGCCTCCTTGTCATGCAGCACGCCTCGAAGTGTGGACAGCTCCTGACTGGCATTGGGCTCCTGAAATATCAAATCAACAACCAATATCTCTCAGTTTGCAAATGTATGAAAGGGTGATTCTATGAAGGAAAGGATTCCCATATAGGTAGTAAAGAAATACCGTATAGGTTTGTTGAAACACAGGTGATAGATTAATGTGGACTGAAAGCAATGTAGAAAGCTCCCCTAGGAGCTTTTTGCATTGAATTCATTCTGCATTAAGTAACCACCTGTGTATGAAATGCAAAAGGCTCCTTTTTTAAAACAAGAGTGTTTGAAGGAAGACATGTGTCACCTGCTCGTAATTAACACAAAACTGGAATGCGAAAATCCGAATCAAGGGGAATAACTCAAAAAGTATTGCATGTAGAGAGACAGATCTTAGTTACAACAATGGCCCTCAATGAGAGGAAGACACATATGAAATTTGAAAGCTCTATAATGATTAGTTAAGAGATAATGGCCCAAAAAATGAAAGTGTGACAGAGAGACAGACAGACGACGGAATAGTGATCCCTAAGTGACACACTGCCTCTCAGCAGGTGACACAAAAAGTAATGCCTCCTGAGGCATTTATTGGAGATAATATGGTATGAAGTAAAAATTTATTTCAATGCAGCATTTTGCAACTTGTCCATAAATCATAAATCCAGGTTTAACAAAATCTCACCACATTTGCTTTCTTGCTTTTCTTTGATCTATGTGGCAGCGTTGAAAATTTAGGTGGACTTCCACCCTCTGGTAGCTCCCCAGGGGTTGAAACAGCTGACCTTTGACCTGGCCCCAAGCTGCCACTAGAGGGCGCCGATCTGAACATGCTGTCCTCAACCTGGGACAAACTGGCAGTGGATCCACGTTTATGCTGAGGCACCGTGCCAGGTGTTGGACTCACTGTAAAATATTTACATCCATAATGTGACCTCAATAATGATTTTATAAGGAATGTTGCCACAAAACATTAACCTTTACACCATAGATACACCTTTTAACCCATTACCTCATAGGCTTTATTTTAGATCAAACCACTTTGAATAAATCTACTGAAAAGGGGCATTAACTAGAGAAAAGGAAAATTTAAGAATTTTGTAGTTTGAAATCATTGTGATAAATAGAGCATTTGCTCCAATAAGAGCAAATGCTCTATTTATCACAATGGTTTCAACAGGTAACTTTTTCAGAGGCGTCAAAATGCGTCAATATGAGGGAATGGGTTAATGCCTTTCAAACAGAGTAGACCCAGGTCCGTCTGGGCTGTCTGATTAGGGTCTGTTCTGTTTGCTTATAAAATAATACATATAGATCTGATTCTACAGTCTCTGTCAAGGTAAAAAAAATCTATATTTATACGCCACTATAAAAAAAAAATGTCTAATTAATATTCATGATGTCTTTATTTCTAACACAAACAGTAATTGAATAAAGAGTTAAACAGTGCTCCAGATAAAATGCGTAAATAAAAACTTCTTTATTTCTCCACCAAACCCTTTGTTGTGAACACTCTTTAGAATCGACTGAATTGTATTGGAGATGATTCTAAAATGTGGTCACAACATAGAGTTTGGTGGAGAAATGTTGATTTTAGTATTTGAGCATACACCTTTATCTTTTTTTAAAGGTAGTATCTTCTACAAAACTCATTTCACTCACTTAACATCATGTATATTCATGAAGAAATCATGATTGTATGAATTCTTACATTGGCAAAAGGCATATCTATGAGATAAAAGTTTCCCCCTTTCCCCTCATATAAATGTTTTTTTCATACCTTTGCAAACAGATAAGACACAGATCAGACTGCTCCTGTAGGAGCCTCAAATCAGGGTCTGCTCTGTTTGCTACAATCCATTGCTAAGAATGCTGTTTAAAAAATGTGGCTAGTTAATTTTCATACAATCATTATTTCTTACATAGAAAGGGTTAAACAAGAAAGAATTTTAATGTATAACTCTTTGTACAACAAAAATTTTAATGTCAATGTATAATTCTTTGCACACTAAGAATTTTAATGTCAATGTATAATTTTTTGCACACTAAGAATTTTAATGTCAATGTATAATTCTTTGCACACTAAGAATTTTAATGTCAATGTATAATTCTTTGCATACTAAGAAATCTTTCATGTTATCTGCTTCATTTATTAAAATAAAATTACTCTCATTTCTTTGCAAAAATATGGTAAAAGTGTCCAGCAGTTTGGATCTGGATGAGATGCCACATTGCAAAAATAAGTAAGCCCAAATAACACAAAGCGAATGTAAATTACAAAAGTAAAAACATGCAAAAGAGTGCATGTCAATACATGTCTATCAGCAAAAGTTCTATATTTCTTCTGTGTGTTTTTAAAGGCCTATTTATGGAGTAAAAGGTTATAAAGGGTCACTGATGTTATGGCTATGGTTATAATTTTTCCACAAATAACACCTATAACTAGGCTTACTTACCTTACTGTGATGTCACCAAAGACATGAAGCCTAATCTGTTTTTAATTACAACCAGAAAATTGTGTCTGTAAGACACAGCGATGCCCCCATGGTGGTGCTTGACAATCAAAAACTGTGACAACCAACTGCATGTACAAGCATGACACACAGACAGAGAGACGGACGGACAGGTGCAAAACAAAATGCCCCTGACTATCTTCACCAGGGGCATAAAAATAGGCAAGTTAACATTCTGAATGCAGAAAACATGTACTGGAACTTGCAAACTGTGAAGTCTGATGTAAGAGGGCTCCGAAAGGAGTTCTCTGATCAGGGTTTGCACGGTTTGTCATTCAAAAGCCTCTCGAAAAATATACCTTTCATATTAAATAGACTCTCAATAAACAGTGGAGGACCATTCCACTTTAAAAATTCAGCATTCAAAGGGGTTAGCCCTTTACTTCATAAATACGCCTTTCTACACCTTTTTAAACCATTCTCTCATATTGATGCCTTTTGACGCCTCTGGAAATGTAACTTTCTGAAGCCATTGTGATAAATAGAGTGTTTGCTCCATAGGAGCAAATACTCTATTTATCACAATGGATTCAGAACTACATAATTCTAAAATGTTCCTTTCCTCTAATTCCTTTTCGGTAGATATATGCAAAGAGGTAGGATCTAAAAACAGCCTATAAGGATTAAAGGGTTAATAGACAAAATCTAACTACAGTGTGTACAGAAAACTATAATCTAAACAAAGCACATTTACAGAAAAAATATACTTAACCTTTCACATCATGAATATTTATATAAGGATTCATTACTTCAAGAATATTCATTAAATGAATTTCTATAACGGCCAATGGACAGGGGAAGTTTTGGCCATTTTAGAAACGTCAGAATCAGATTTATATAATTCCATAAGCAAACAGAGCAAACTCTGATCAGACGTTCTTGCAGGAGTGGTCTGATCTGGGTCTACTCTGCAAACACATCATAAGGTGTATGAGGGAAAAGGTTAAAAATAAAATTATTTCATACACATTTCTTTTTATGTCCCAAGATACAAGCAGGATCATAAAATCATAAACAGAGCTACAGATAAGAGTGTGTACCAATGTACTAAAATCATTATTTCTCCAACAAACCGTATACTGTGAGCATTCTGTAGAATCGTCTCAAAGAGACATTTTTAAGGAGTGGTCATCATATAGGGTTTGGTTGAGAAATAAAGAAGTTATTCTAAACTTAACCCGTTCCTCTATAGGCTATTTTTAGATCCAACCACTTTGATTAAATCTACCCAAAAGGGGCATTAACTAGAGAAAAGGATTTTTTTTTTTTAATTTTGTAGTTTGAAACCATTGTGATAAATAGAGCATTTACTCCTATAGGAGCAAATGCTCTATTTATCACAATGGTTTCAACAGGTGATTTCTGCAGAGGCGTAGAGGAAAGGGTTAAAAATGTTTTAATTTATGCATCTTATCTGTATTTCTGTATAAATGGAGACAATGTTTACTAATACACCAAGAAAACAAAAATAAAAGTAAAACCACATAACAACAGAAGCCATACCAGTACACAAGTTCAATATCTGACCAACCACTGTTTTGTTAGCTTGAATTGGGTTTTACATCACTTTAACAGTATTTCTGTCATATCGCAGTAGAACCACTGACCTACCGCAAGCCAGTTGGAAGGTTTCCTCACATCAAAATTCCAAATGTCCAAATGCTGTCTGCCAGTTTTGGGCAACAAACAACTTGTCATTCCTTAATATAAACATTGTTTAAGGAATGCTACAGGCAGAACCATTATGACCTGAAAACAGTTTTTATCAAGGTGAAATGTCCAGAATCTTGATACATGTACATGTATATCACAAAAATCCAAAATACATGTATTTGAAATTCTGGCTGAGAAAAAATCTAGATTGAGAATTAATCAAGTGAATGCTGAATTTTCAAATTGGAACTGACCATCATGATGGCATCATCATTCAATGATATAGCTATTTCAATATGAAAGCGTATAATTTGCGAGAGTATTTTTAATGACAAACCGTGCAGACCCTGAACGAGGGCTCTTAGAGAAGCCCTCTAATCTGGTTCTAGACTATTTGAAATTGCTTGCATTCAAGGGATTAAATGATTAAATGTTGCAGACAAAAGCTCAGTTCGCTAAAGATTATCCCATTCCCTGTTGAATATTCACATAAGAAATGACATCATGAATATTTATGAGCTGAATTTTTTTACAACATTATTAACCCTTCGCTTGCTATTCGCGCCAATATACTTACCTGTAAATAGTGAAGATCCAGATGAGACAGCTCCTGCAGGAACTGTCTCATCAGGGTCTGCACTATTTACAATTTGATTGTGCAACCAGTGCACTCAACAACAGTGATTGCACAGTGAAATACTTGTACACAGTGACGATATATGTAGTTATACAACAGGACATGGGCAAAGAAGGAGACATGTATTTTAAAATTCAGCAAGCGAAGGGTTAACAAAGGAATTTCTGCTTGTGACATCAGACCTACATAATTCCATAATAGAGCAAACAGAGCAGACCCTGATCAGACGGATCCTATAGGAGCTGTCTAATCTGGCTCTCTTCTGTTTGCAAATGCATAGAAAGGGGTATTTATAAAGGAAATGATTAATAAAGTAGTTATCCTGATAAGACACAAGAAAGTTAGTGCCGTTAGGGTCCAATCTGTTTAGCACTCTGATACTGACTTTGAAAAGAAAAGGGACGACAAATAAGCTTTGAAATAAAAACAATACACAAATGTTGCAGAAATAAAGATGGGTGGTGCTGACACGGGTCATGCAATACAACAAATGGGACCACAACAGCCTGGTACCTGGTGAAATATCAGTCTGAAGATTCATAGGTTCACTGGAAGATTTCGACATTTTCTGCCGACCGGCCATGGAGAGGGATTTGGGTCGGGATGAAGTGTAAATTTTACGTGTGAAAGACTGAAGTGTAGTACTTGAGCCAGACCGGGTTCTGGCATGGGCTGGAACGTCCAATAGAAAGACTTTCATAGGCAGTCATATATAGACAGAACATTTTAAAATATAGACCAATACATTTTTGATATGAACTAATACAAGAGCTCTTGAATGGTAATAAGAGCTCCAGATAAAGGTGCGTACCCAAATGCTAATCGTCATTTCTCCTCCAAACCCTATACTGTGACCACTCTTTAGAATCGTCTCGAAGAGACGATTCTAAAGAGTGGTCACAGTATAGGGTTTGGTGTAGAAAAAAAGAAGTTATTCCTGAAAATTATTTAATTTACACATCTTATCTGGAGAACTTGGTAAAGATCACAAACTTAGTCCAATATTCTTTTAATCCTTTACCTCATACAAACATCTTTTCATGCCTTTGCAAACAGAGTAGACCCAGATCAGA
This sequence comes from Azorinus chamasolen, assembly GCA_963576725.1. Lineage (NCBI taxonomy): Eukaryota > Metazoa > Mollusca > Bivalvia > Cardiida > Solecurtidae > Azorinus > Azorinus chamasolen. Next base: position 67,853,800 of record OY755248.1, read on the forward strand.
TAGCTCCTATAGGAGTCGTCTGATCTGGGCCTGCTCTGTTTGCAAGTGGAATGTGAAAAATCCGTTTTTTACTTTCATAGTTTCATATTTTAGAATTTTTTTAGAAACATATACAGTTCTCTAGTTTCAATAACTTTCTGAGAGTCAAACACAGTAACATGTCACTAATTTAGTATCTAGCCTGATAATAACACTTTATACCATAAATATGCCTTTTAACCCTTTCCCTGTTGCATATCAACCCTTTCCTCCATGAATATTCATGTAATAAATAATGATGCCATAAAGATTAATTAGATTAAATTGTTACAACAGCACACAGACACTTGAATTTTTGGCCATGACAGAAATTGTAGAATCATATCTATATTATTCCATGAGCAAACAGAGGAGACCCTGATCAGACAGCTCCTTCAGGGACCATCTGATCTGGGTCTTTTCTGTTTGCAAAGGCGTAAGAAGGTGTATTTATGGAGTAAAGAGTTAATGATCAAATACAACTGAGTTTGATTGTGTTTACCTTTCTCTTGATCATTCTTGGGTGATCTCTGTGAAGCTTTCTCAGCAGTCTGGGCTGACTGGTATGTGTAGTTGGGTGGACGAGGAAATTGCTGCAATACATAGCAAACTAAATCTCACTGTGTGAGCTTACTGTTGAAGAAGACACTAGAAAATGAAGAAGATACTAGAAAACTCAGTCCATTTTCTCTCTAAATCAAGCACTTTTCACTATATGTTGTTTAGTGAAGAAAAAGTCCCATAACTGGAGAAAGTAGTCTATCTATCTATCTATCCATCCATAAAAATAGGCGAAGGAAAAATTCCCTTCTTTGACCCATTCCCTCATATTGACGCCTTTTGACACCTCTGTAAAATTCACTTTTTGAAACCATTGTGATAAATAGAGCATTTGCTCCATTAGAGCAAATTCTCTATTTATTACAATGGTTTCAAAACTACACAAGTCTAAACTTTTCCTTTTTGTTAGTAAACGCTCCTTTTCAGTAGAAGATAGGTCTAAAAAAGCCTATCGGGTTAAGTACAATTACTCATCAACATTGTCCATCCTTAAAATTATGTATGAGGAGTTGGACACTCAGGATTTGCAGGAGGTATGTGCAGAAATAAATTTATGAATGCACATAAGTATGGACACAAAGACAAGAGCAAAGTGGTATGCTTCCCACCCTATGGGGGCATACAAACTAGAAAATTGTGTCCGTATGATAAGGATGTTGTCATATAGAAGGCGATATTGTCTCTAAATCAACTCTAATCTGGGTTTCCTCTGTTTGCGAATTTATATGAGGGAAAGGGTTACATTACTAAATCATTGCCAAATGCAATAAAACGGCAACATATCATTACAATACATTTGGTTAATTTCTTTCATGTTATATTTGAGTAATTAATAAATATGTTTACACTACTGCCAAGGGGAAAATGCTTATGGATCTTTTACACCTTCATTTCATTGTCAGGCCTATTCACACGTTTGCAAACAGAGTAGATCCAGATCAGATGGCTCCTGTAGGAGCTGTCTAATCAAGGTCTGCTGTGTTTGCTTATGGTATAATATAGATCTGATTCTAAAGTTTCTGCCTGAGCCAAAGTGTTTAGTGTTCATATACTATTATAAAAAATAGTCTAATTAATATTCATGATGTCATTACTTCTTACATAAATATTCATGAGGTAAAGGGTTAAAAGAGGTCTGTTATGTTTCATTTTACTCTCAATTTAACCCTTTCTCAATGAACATTGGTGAATTGTTCACTTCATGAATACTCCTTAACATAATTTTTTAAAACGCAAGATTCTCAAGGGAATACTTTGCTTTTGCAAAGACTGTAGGATCCGATGTGTATAATTCCATAAGAAGACAGAGACAGGAGCCAGCTTATCAGGGTTTTCTCGGTTTGCAAAGGTTTGAAAAGGTATTTATATGAGGCAACGGGTTATACAGATGTATAAAATTGTACATTTTACAAATTAGACTACATACGTGGGGGTCTCTCAGGTGGCGAGCCTTGTCTATGAAGTAATGGATATCTCCAACAGGAGGATAACGCATCAGCGTGATGAGGCATGATGGGTAATCACTGGAGAGCACTGAAACAACCAATAACAGGCAGGGTAGAAATTATTATCCCTTTACTCCATAAATACGCCTTTCTATCCCTTTGCAAACAGAGTAAACCCAGATCAGAAGGCTCCTATAGGAGCCATCTGATCAGGGTCTGCTCTGTTTGCTTATGGAATAATACAGATAATATTCAACAGTTTCTGTCATGACTAAACTCTTTTGTGTACATTAACCATTATAAAAATTAATCTAATTAATATTCAGTCATTATTTCTTACATGAATATTCATGGAGTAAAGGGTTAAATGCATAAAAGGAACAAATATAATTTCATCAAATTTATTTTCTTTTAGTTCAGTCAAGTACTTTTAAAAGTGATGGTTTGAAACATCAAGAGTTATTTCCCTTTCACTGTCTTGGAGATAATCTATTAGAAAGACCATCTGCATGTACAACTGGTTGATGCTTTCCTGTAGTATTTAACTGACACACAAAACTACACAATACGACAAATACAACTACATGTACACTATTTGACACATACAACTATACTATATGACACACAAAACTATACTATATGAAACATACAACTATACTATATGACACATAAAACAATACTATGTAACACATACAACTACACTATAAGACACATAAAGCTACACCATATGACATATACAGCTACACTTTATGACAAATACAACTACACTATATGACACATACAACTTATGACACTTACAACACTATATGACTCATACAACTATTCTGTATGGCACATGCTTGCTATACTATATGGCACGTAAAACTATGCTATATGACACATACAGCTAAAATATGACACATACAGCTACACTACATACTATATACCTACACTATATGACATACAACTACACTATATGATATTTACAGCTACACTAAATGACACATGCAACTATACTATATGACACACAAAACTACACTATGACACATATAATACTATATGATACATACAATAACACTATATGACACATAAGCTTCAATATATGACACATACAGCTACACTATGACACATACAGCTACACTATATGACACATACAACTGCACTTTGACACATACACTATATGAGACATACAACACTATATGGCATATACAGCTATATGATGATGATGATGATGATGGAGTCTCCCGTCGCTTCGACGGATGAGTATGTAAACATGTAGTTTCGAAAACATATGACATATACAATTACACTATATGACATACAACTACACTATATGGCATATATAATTCAATCATATGAAACATACAACTACACTATTTGACACATACAACTATGCTCTGTAGTTTTTAAACACATATAAATGTTCAAAAGTCAATGGCAAAAAAAACACAGCAATGATATAACACTAACAACATATGATATAGGAAGTAAATCTAACTAGGAGATAGAAAGTAAATGTACACTTACAATGGTCCCTCAAATACAGCAGCATGGCAACAAAGATGAAGTCCACAAGATCAAACCCGATCCCGTCAGCAAATATGGCATCCCACAATACTAGGAGGTCCTGCATTGGGAACTCTCGGCCGAACAGCAACCTAATCCAGCGTCTGTCAACACAGGATAAAATTAATTCAAACCAAAACAGCATCTAAAAAGAGCTGTCACTGTAAACTGGCATAAATACTCTCCCCTAAATGTTGATAATGTGAAGGCCTAGCTCAGAAACGAAAGGGCCTGTGGACAACCCTGACAATTGTTTTCTAAGATCGAGCTCAAAGGTCATGGTCAAACTCAGAATGATCCCAAACTGTTATGCAACACTCCTCTATCCTAAGATGCATCCAACCAAACATAAAATTTGGTATTCCTAGGTGATGTAGTGCAGGCAAATACTGCTAAATATTCATCACCAATTATCTACTCTCAGCATGCAAGTCGTGCTATAAAATTAAGTTACTTCTCTAACGTTCATGTCAAGATTATTTACAAAAAGTGTACATGTAATACAAAGAGAATACCACCAGGAAAGGTTTAACAAAGGATGCAAGAACCAATTATTACCAGTCAGAGTAAATCCTTGGAATTTGATTGGTCAGTATGCTAAAAACTGCCGGGGTGTACAGAACCGAATTCGGCGGTTTCAACAGAGAATACAGAATTCAAATTTGATGCGTGACGTCATTCGTTTTGTTTTGATTTTTAGCATCGATTCGAAATTTCATATCGTCCTTAGTCCATTAATTCTGGATGGATTATAAATCGATGATAAACATAAAAAACTGTTCCTCATATGTTCCTCAATTTGACACTATCAGCTTCTCGGTACAACGTGTAACCGTTTAAACTCAAATGTTTACAAGTGATGATTGAATTCCTCTTTTGAAATTGCTCTGAGACGATGTCTTATTTGCTCTGTGATGACGTCATGTTTTCCTTGTCATGTCGTAATATAATTAGAGATTTAAAGGGGATGTCCCTACATTTGACGCGTTTCATAAACACTTAAAATATACAAAACTCATTTGTGTATATGCTGAAAAGTAGTATATCGCAAAAAACCCCATCCAAGAACCGTTTATAATGACAAAACATCCATATAAGTTATTTGCATCAAGGTACATTAAATATGTATTGGGGTTATTGACGTTATGGATGTGTTTGATATCGCCGATCCCGAATTTACTCCCTGATGTTTCAGTTTTATTCGGGTTGGGTTTTAGTTTCGTAACTGTTCGCCCTATTCGCGATTCTCCGACCACTTCCTAGAAAGCTATTACGTAAACAATGGAGGGATCGGGTGATCATTGGCAAAACGCGGAAGAATTTAACGGAAAAGGCCGATAATATTGTGTTGTAGAACAAAAATTATCAGTATTGGTGAAATCGGTTTATTTGTATCACAGGGGCATTTTTCGATATAAGTTCAAATTGTGAACCTTCATAATAATGATAGAGCATAACAAATACCAAGTTTTATAATATTATTGAAAATATGCGTTCATTGTAGGGACCTCCTCTTTAATGTCAGCAAAAATAAGAGTTGTTCGTTTCTTAATTAGGTAAAACGGATCTCTGACTGGTAATAAATTTGTTACACGGTAATTTGGCAGGGTGTACGGGCTGGTATGACTGGGTTAGACCACGTATTTCGTTCGGCTAACGCCTCAGGAAATACGGGATCTAACCCGGTCATACCAGCCCGTACACCCTGCCAAATAACCATGTAACTAATAGTATTTCCAGCTCTCTGATGAATTCTGTGGAGAATAGTGGTACCTGATACCTGTAGATCTGAGGAACATACATGCCATATACCTATAGATCTGTGGAATACACACACCACATACCTATATTAACTAGAACTGTAAGCCACAGGCTAACGAATACCCCCCACCTGGCTGTTTGTCAGAACACCTATCATCAATCGTTGAACATATGTACAAACAGAAACATGAAAAGATTTATAAAACCCAATTTATGTAATAAAAATGACAAGATGCTCAGCAATAAAGAAAAATGTAATATTCAATCCAAGATCAATCACAAACATAAATAAAGCAACTTTTACCAAATATTGTCAAGTCCAAAAAGGGAGATAAGTCTTGTTAAAATTCAAAGACGTGTTATGGCTGCTACCAGACAATGTCATCCAATAAGTTCAAGCAGCTTTGTTTATTTTTGTGAAGTGTGAACTCCAAAGTTCTAAACAAATAGGTACCTTTTCAGAAAACCTTAAGTTCAAGGACCATAACTCTGGGAAAAATATTCAACCAGACTGATATTCAAACTTAAGCTGCAACTCATCTAGATTTAGATTTATGTCAAATATAAAGTTAATATCTCCAAGCACTTCCAAAGAAATACCAAAGAAACACCGGAAAATTGAAAATTTGATAAAAAAATTAAGTTCAAGGGCCATAACTGTGGCAAAAATTATTCAACCAGACTGAGATTGGGAATTAAGCTGTAAATCATCTATATTTAGCTTTATGCCAAAAATAAAGTTAAAATCTCCAACCACTTCCAAAAAAGTCTGGAAAATTCAAAATTTGAAGAAAAAAATTGAAGTTCAAGGGCAATAACTCTGGAAATAATTATTCAACCGGACTGAGATTGGAACATAAGCTGTAACTTATCTAGATTTAGCTTTGTACTAAATATAGAGTTGATATCTCCAGTCACTTCCATTAAAAGTCCAGAAAACCGAAAAACATTGGTAGGGGACTAAAAGGGGGAGATAACTCCTGAAGTAATGGTCCGATCATAATGAAAATATGCGGTGCACAGGTTTATATGGTCATATGGCTATACATGAAGGTTCAACAAAATTGAAGCAAAACTGTAGAAGAAGAAGGCCGGACAAAATTGTGTCCACGGACGGACAGATGTCCGGACAGACGGACGTACTAACAAATGGGTAGTTGTGTGACTTTTTCCTTTGATCTTTTCTTGTGTGACTAGTCCCACAAGAAAAACTATTTTTGGCTCTAACTTTGGAAAAGAATGATCTGGAAGCTAACCCTAACCCTAACCCTATGTCCCACAACTGGCCAGGTTAATGTCACAAGAAATGGCCAGGTTAATGTCACAAGAGATGGCCAGGTTAATGATTTTACTTGTGGGACTAGTTAGAAAAAGTCACACAACTACCCTTTGGTGAGTGCGGACAGACAGACAGACGGACAACCTGATTCCAGTATACCCCCCAAACTTCGTTGTGGGGGGTATAATGAGGAACATACATGCCATTACCTATACCTATGGAATACACACACCACATACCTATAGATCTGTGGAACATACATGCCACATACCTATAGATCTGTGGAATACACACACCACATACCTGTATATCTGAGGTACATACATGCCATTACCTATACCTGTGGAATACACACACCACATACCTATAGATCTGTGGAACATACATGCCACATACCTATATATCTGTGGAATACACATGCCATTACCTATACCTGTGGAACACACACACCACATATCTATAGATCTGTGGAACATACATGTCACATACCTATAGATCTGTGGAATACACACACCACATAACTATATATCTGAGGAACATACATGCCATTACCTATACCTATGGAATACACACACCACATACCTATAGATCTGTGGAACATACATGCCACATACCTATAGATCTGTGGAATACACATGTCAAATAACTATAGATCTGTGGAACACACACACCACATACCTATAGATCAGTGGAAAATACACGTCACATACCTATAGATCTGAAGAACATATATACCACATATCTATGGGGTTGGCTTAGGTATGCTATTTTATTACCATATGATATATCATATGATCTGTTACCTACATCAAACTGTATATCTTAGTGGCTGGTACCTAAAATCAATACATTTTATCTGTGGGGCTGGTACTACAATCCATACATTTTATCTGTGGGGCTGGTACTACAATCCATACATTTTATTTGTGGGGCTGGTACCTACATGTGATACATTTTATCTGAGGGGCTGGTACCTACATGCAATACATTTTATCTGACAGGCTGGTACTACAATCCATACATTTTATCTGAGGGGCTAATACCTACATGCCACACATTTTATATGAGGGGCTGGTACCTACATGCCATATATCTGTGGGGCTATCTCCTGTCTCTCTAGATGTAGATGCAGCTCCTGGTCTGCCTTCTTCAGAAGGTAGTCTTGAATCCGAGTCAGCTTGGTCACAATCACATTGGAAGGGTTCAAATCTTGAGGTCGAGCAAATGGCTGTGATACGCCTGTATCGGAGCCCTGGAAAGTTGTACAAGCATCTGTGACTGACAATCATAACTTTACAGTAAAATCTATATTAGCCCCTTCCCTGTAGAATATTCATTTAAGAAATAATGACATCATAAGCTGAATTTTTAAAATGGCATATGAACAAAGGATTGTTTGGTACTGGTAGAGTCAGATCTATTATAATTTCATAAGCAAACAGAGTATATGTAACAAATATAGCAACAACAGTCAAACATGTCTCAAGCACAGGTGGTTGCTCTTACATGAGCTGTCTGCATTGCTTTTGACCTGCATTAAACACATTAATGATTACTCCATGAGTATTCAGGTAAGAAACAATGATACCATGAATGTTATCTTTGACAGAAACTGTAAAATCATATCTATATTACCATATATCATAAGCAAACTGTGCAGACCCTTATCAGACAGCTCTTAAAGGAGCCATCTGATCTGGGTCTTCTCTGTTTGCAAAGGCATAGAACAGCGTATCTATGGAGTAAAGGGTTAAAGATATGTAGGAGCTGTCTGATCAGAGTTTGCTTTCTTTGTTTATGACATAATACAGTTATGATTCTACAGATTCTACTATTGCCAAAAATTCCTGTGTATCATTATAAAAACTAATTTAATAAATAATATTCATGATGTCATAATTTCTTACATGAACATTCATGGAGTAAAGGATAATTAGCTAAACATTTATATTTATAATGGCAGTGAAGGGTTAGGAGTTAAGACCAGTCTTACTGAACTATTAATTTTAGAAAATGCTATTATTACCTTTGTGGGATAGACCTCCTTGGAGACGTACCATGGTTCCATGGTCTGCATGATCTGGGAGAACATGGCACTGCAATCACAAGCGTATTATTACACATTAGGCACAATTATACTCAGTCTTTTATCTACCATGCCTTTCCCTGTTCTATGTTAAATTCCAAAGTTTCACACCTATTGAATATTCATGAACAAAAAAAATCACAAAATAGTTATAATGAAACAATGTAGCCGTTTTAGAAAGAAATAGATCTTTTAAATTCCATTAGTAAACAGAGCAGACTCTGATCAGACGGCTCCTATAGGAGCTGCCTGATCTGGTCTTCTGCTTGCAAATGCGTGAAAACATGTTTATATGAGGGAAATGGTTAAAGCCTTAGCAAACAGTGAAGATCCAGCTCAGATCACTGTCACTACACTTTCATACCCTTTACTCAACATATACACTTTTTTATGTCTTTGCAAACAGAGTAGACCCAGATAAATGATACAGAAAGCTCTAAGAGCTCTAAGAGATTTCTGTATCACTTTTACCTTGCATTAAGCAACCACCTGCTTTTTTAAGTCTCCTATGTTCAATAAATTAATGACCACCTAACCCTTTCCCTATTCTATATTTATTCCAATTTTCAGTTACTACCAAATATTCATGGACAAAACAGTTATAATGAAATATGGAAAGTTGAACACTGTAGCCATTTTAGAAACTAAAGAAATAGATCTATCAAATTCCATTAGCAAACACAGCAGACCCTGATCCCATTAGCAAACACAGCAGACCCTGATAAGACAGCTCCCCGTCTGTTTGCAGAAGTATGAAAAGGCATTTATATGAAGGAAAGGGTTAAGACAGGTTCTACTGTACTTATCTTATAAAATCGTTCTACTGTACTTATCTAATAAAATCAGTCATATGATAATTTGCAGACAATAATTTCTCAGAAAGCTAAATGTTTAATTCATACCAAGTTCCTGTTGAGTTGCAATGCTAATGGAGATATCTTAATTACCCTAAATATCAAGACAAATATATCAGAAAATAGTGTAGATCCAAATCAAACTACTCCTGAATGGACAAAACATTCACCCTTTGCTACTCCATAAGTTTATTTTAACCCTTTATGTTATGAATATCCATTGTGGACTTCACTTATTTTGTATTATTAAACTAAAATTCTAACATAAAACAGGTGAAACATATATTCTATAAGCAAACCAAACAGGAGTCGTCTGATCTGGGTCTTCTCTGTTTGCAAAGGGAGGCGTCTCTATCAGGTAAAAGGTTAAACAAGAGTCGCGTGCGGTGCCAACACTCATCTGATTTGGTACTTGTTCACTGCATACAAAGAGATCTACCAACCTATCAAGTTTCATGTTGATACCTCTTATACTTTTGGATTATTATCAGCTACATTAAAGTTTTTGCACACTGACGATGATGCCTACAACTACAACTACAACAACGCCTACGACCCAGTGATCACAATAGCTTGACGTTTCTTCGGAACAGACGAGCTAAAAACAGTGCAGAGACGACTTATTCAAAGAGGAGATATTAAGGGTAATTAAGACAGTTGCATAATCATCAAAGAAGTTTCCCTTTAACATATCTTTTATGCAGAATCGCATATATTAGCAGCTATCATTTGGATTTTACTTTGTAATTAGATTGTCTGCTTTGGTAATGTATTGCTCATTTTATTATGTGTGCGTAATGTCACTTATATTTCTATTTAGAAAGGCTTTGTGCATTGTTTCTATTTCGGAAGGCCATGTGCATTGTTTTATTGCCTGAGCATTTGTTTTATACAGATGACACAAATAAAGCTTAACCTCGTTAACTCGAACAATTCACGATATTTTAGGCAGGTGGCAGCTTAATGCAGGGTGCAAGACATGCAGAAAGTATCTAGAGGAGCTTCCTGCATTACTTTCACCTGCATTAAGCTGGCACCTGTCTTAAAGACCAGTAATAATACTTGTTTTGAGTGTGAGTTATCGAGGTTTTACTATAAACAAATAAATAACCTTTACTCCATGAATATTCATATCAGAAATGATGATATCGTGAATATTAATGAGTTGAATTCTTATCATGGCATTATGAACAAAGACATTTTTGGCCATTGCAGAAGCTTTAGAATTAGTTCTATATTATATCATAAGCAAACAGAGCAGACACTGATCAGATGGCTCTTATTGGAGCTGTCTGATCTGGGTCTACTCTGTTTGCAAAGGCTTTGAAAAGCATATTTATGGAGTAAAGGGATAAATAAACACTTACTAGGCATCATGTTCCAGGAACTTGGGATCCATTACACATTTTATTCTCTCACTGAAAAATACAGAAAATAGAATGAATGTTTCACTTCTCATTTAAATCAATTATTATGCACTTTTCAGCATTTTACAGTTTATATAGTTGAACTATCCAATTGTGTTTTTGCACATTGCTTAACCCTTTACCAGATGAATATTTATGTTAGAAATAATAACAACATGATTATTTATTTAACCATTCACTCTTCAATATTTATGTTAGAAATAATAACAACATGATTATTTATTTAACCATTCACTCTTCAATATTTATGTTAGAAATAATAACAACATGATTATTTATTTAACCATTCACTCTTCAATATTCATGTAAGAAATAATGACATCATGAATATTAATTAGCAGTATTTTTATTTTGTAAACATTTTAAGGATTTTTTTACTTTGACAAAAAATGTACAATCAAAACTATATCATGTCAAAAGCAAACAGAGCAGATCCTGATCAGACAACTCCTATAGGAGCCATCTGATCTGGGTCTACTCTGTTTGTAAATGTCTGAAAATGTGTTTATATGAAGGAAAGGGTTAACTGAATTTTTATAATGGTATATGTCTATATGGACACATAACCCTTTGGCTTTGACAGAAACTGCAAAATCAGATCTATGGTACTCCATTAGCAAACAGAGCAAACTCTGACCAGCCAGCTCCTACAGGAGCCATCTGCTCCAGGTCTGCTCTGTTAGAGAAGGCATTAACCCTTTCCCTGTTCAGTGTTTATTCCAATTTTCAATACCTACTGAATATTCTTGGACAAAATAGGTCTGATTAAATATGGAAGGTGAAACATCACAGCTATTTTAGAAACAAAAGAAACATATCATTCCATTAGCAAACAGAGTAGACCCTGATCAGACGGCTCCTATAGGAGCCATCTGATCTGGGTCTACTCTGTTTGCAGATGCATAAAAACATGTTTATATGAAAGATAAATGTAAACGGTTCATTTATAACTATTTCATAAACTATATGAAGATACAAATACATGATACTAACAAACTAACACTTAGGAAAAATCTAATAAAACTTATTTAGACTATTTACTGTTATGATCACTTAGAAAAAAACCCACCATAGCCATATTACCAAAAATGCGAACATGTTCAATTTCTGAATGTCTACCAACAGTGGCAATTATATATATACCTTTATTAACCCATTCCCTCATATTGAAGCCTCTGTAAAAGTCACTTTTTAAAACCATTGTGATAAATACAGCATTTGCTATAGGAGCAAATGCTCTATTTATCACAATTGTTTCAGAACTTCCAAATTCTAAATTTTTCATTTTCTCTAGTAAATGCTCCTTTTTGGTAGTTTCATTGAAAGAGGTAGGATCTAAAAATAGCTTATGAGGTAATTGGTTAACCAAAGTATTTGAACACCAAATCTCGGAATTCCATGGGTTTATAAAGCTGAATAAGTCAATGTGACACCACTTCGGCAACATGAATCTAACTGGCATAACTGCAAATAGTCTAGATCCTGATCAAACTGCTTCTCTAGGAGCTGTTTGATCTGGGTCTGCACTATAATATAATGCCTAAGTTTTATGTTGTTGAGTCTAAATATTTAGGGTAATTTAGTATAAGATTAACCGTTGTCTTTCAGAATTCTTGGGGTAATTAGTATATGCTAAAGATAAATCAATCAATTACCATACAAAAGAATTTGATCAGTTAGAAGAACAAGCCTTATTTCCAAACAAGCCAAGAGTTATAACAGAAATATGAGTAGCTCCTTGAGAAAGAGAAGTCCATTCTCCTTATGCAAGCAAGGTTGATCTAGATCAGCCATCACATCAGAGGCAAGGCATCTAAACAGGATGTACACTGCATCACACTCATCAGAATCTTCACTGTACTTGTTTTTATGCAAACTGACAATTAGATGTAATCAGAACTACAGATAAAGGTGCGTACCAAATAATAAAATCGTCATTTCTCCACCAAACCCTATGCTGTGATCATTCTTTAGAATCGTCTCAAAGAGACAACTCTAAAGAGTGGTCAAAGTGTAGGGTTTGGTGGAGAAATAAAAGAGCTATTCTTGAAAAATGTTTAATTTTACACATCTTATTTGGACGACTGTGTAATGTCTGTAAAGTTGTAACCAGTCTGGGTCTAAATTGTTTGCAAAACATTCAATCCCTTCTCTTATCCCTTTCCTTCATAAAAAACACTTTCTCATGTCGTTGCAAACACAGCAAAAGGCATTTGCAAAAACATTAAACAGAGCATTAAGAGGCATTTATTTAAAGGAAAGGTAGATACAGAACAAAAATAATGCAGAAAGCTCTACAAGGAACCTTCTGTATTTCTGGTATCCTGCATTAGGCGACCACCTGTCTGAGAGGCCTACAATTAACCCTTTACTTCATGAATATGCCTTTCTATGTCTTTGCAAACAGAGTAGACCTAGATCAGACAGCTCTGAACAGGGTCTGCTCTGTTTGCTTATGAAAAAATATAGATATGATTCTACAAGCCCTACTATGGCCAAAAATTCCTGTATCCATGTGCCATAATAAAAATTAATCTTATCAATATTCATAATATAATGTCTTAAATGAGTATTTTTGGAGTAAAGGGTTGGACTTCTTGTTCAGTGGTACTCGAGAAACCAATTATTGTAATTAAAATCTGATAGTTTACATAGTTTTGAAAGTTTTGTGAATTAGCATATTCAAGTTAACCTACACAATTAGTTTGGATGCCAAATAACAGAATCCAAATTCCTTAATACTCTAACTATTTTGTCATGAGCCCTTTCCTTCATATACAATGTAAATGCTTTTTCATGCTTTTGCAAACAGAGCAGACCAAATACAGATGGCTCCTATTCGAGCAGTCTAGACCTTGACCACTGTTTGCTATTCAAAATTCTCCTGCAAATTATACCGTTTCATACAGACTAAAGTCTATCATGAATTAGTAATAGATCATTTTACTTTGAAAATCAGCTTCCAAAGGATCTAGGCAATAACCTGTAGGATACCTGCGAAAATAACTTACCTTTTTATGACTCAATAAACGCCTTTCTATGCCTTTGCAAACGGAGAAGACCCAAGGGTTAACCATTTACTCTATGATTATTCATGTAAGATGTAATAACATCATGAATATTAATTAGATTGATTATAATAGGACACTGGAGCTTACATATCATAAGCAAACAGAGCAGACTCTGATCAGATATCTCTTACTCTGTTTGTAAAGGCGTAGAAAGGCATATTATCCCCTTACTCCATGAATATTTATGCAAGAAAGAATGATATCACGAATGTAAATTAAATTATTAATTGTTAATAATAGCACATACACACATTAGTTTTTGGTCATGGTAGAAACTGTAGAATCATATCTATAACATATCACAAGCAAACAGAGATGTCTGATCTGAATCTACTCTGTTTGCAAAGGTGTAAAAAAGACTTATTTAGTAAATGTTTAAGCAGTAAATGGTTAACTTTATTCACAAAATGTTTGTGTTTTTAACCCAAATAATGACATATTAACACTCATTTCCTTATTTCCTATCACTCCTTTTAACCCTTTGCTTGCTATTCACGTCAATATACCTACCTGTAAATAGTGAAGACCCAGATGAGACAACTCCTGCAGGAGCTGTCTCATCAGGGTCTGCACTATTTACAAGTTGATTGTGCAACCAGTGCACTCCACAGCAGTGATTGCACAGCGAAATAAGTGTACACAGTGAAGATATATGTAATTGTACAACAGGGCATGGGTAAAGAAGGAGAAATGTATCTTAAAATTCAGCAAGCAAAGGGTTAATACCATGCACACCAAGTAATTGTCATCTGCAACAATTAACCCACTGATGCCTCTGTTAAAGTCACTTTTTAAAACCACTGTTTCTATTTATCATAATGGTTTCAAAACTAAACAATTCTAAAAAAATTCTTTTTCTCTAGTAAATGCTCCTTTTCAGTAGATTTATTCGAAGAGGTTGGATCTAAAAATAGCCTATGAGGTAATGAATTAAGTCTGTGTTAGATCCCAACATGACAACTAATTACTAAGCATCTTATCGCCACAGGATACTATCAATTGACAACTAGTGTACAAAGACTCATCACTTTACCCCATGAATATTCATGTAAGAAATAATGACATCATGAATATTAACTAGATTAATTGTTATAGCACATGGACAAGGGATATTTTGGCCAGAGCAGAAACTGTAGAATCATATCTATATCATACAGGAACCATCTGATTTGGGTCTACTCTGTTTGCAAAGGTGTAGAAAGGCGAATGTATGGAGCAAGGGGTTAATGCCTTTGCAAACAGTTCACCAGATCTGACAGCTTCTGTAGGAACTATCTGATCTCAGTCTGCTCTGTTTACCTAAGGAATAATACATTTGTATATTCTACATATTTTCATATACAATTATAAAAACCTATTTAATATTCATACATGAATATTGATGAGGTAAAGAGTTAACCCTTTACTCCATACATATGCCTTTTTACAACGTTTCAACAGATTAGACTATGTAGGAGCCGTCTGCTTTAGCAAACAAAGCAGAAACAAATCAGATGGCTCTTGTTGGAGCTGTCTGGTCTGGTTCTGCTCTGTTTGCTTATGAGATCTGACTTTACAGTTTCTGTCATGATAAAAAAACCTCCTTTGTTCATAGTGCCATTATAAATATTCAGTTAATATTAGTAGTCTGTATGAATATTCATCAGGAAATGAGTTAACTCTTTATTCCATGAATATTCGTGTAAGAAATAATGACATTATGAATATCAATTAGATTAATTGTCAAAAATATCACATGTACACAGGAAGTTTTGGCCATGGCAGAAATTGTAGAATCATATCTATATTATATCATAAGCAAACAGAGCAGACCCTGAAAGGCGTATTTATGGACGAAATGGTTAAAGAATGACTTATAAACAGCAAAGCTCAAGGCCACAGTACTAAAGATTGCATTTCCAAAGCTATTTGTAACTATCTGAAGAAATTGTAATCCAAGTATTAACCATTTACTCCATGAATATTCATGTAAGAAATAATGACCTCATGCATATCAATTAGATTAATTGTTATAATAGCACATGGACACAGGAAGTTTTGATCATGGCAGAATTGTTACTGTAGAAACATATCTATATTATGTGATAAGCAAACAGAGCAGACCCTGATCAGACGGCTCCTATAGGAATCGTCTGATCTGTGTCTACTCTGTTTGCAAAGGCATAGAAAAGCATATTTATGGAGTAAAGGGTTTAATATTTCGATAAGAAAAGTGCATAGTAAAATATGAATACAGTTAGACCTCTCTATAACGACCACTAAATTGTATTCATTAGTTGGTATTTAGGGCAGATGGCTGCTTAAAGCAAGGTGAAAGTAAAACAGAACGCTCCTACAGGAGCCTTCCGTTTTACTCTCACCTTGCTTTAAGCAGCCACCTGCCTTTTACGCAAAGTAATTGATGTAATTTAGTGGCCGTTACAGCGAGGTTTTACTGTACATGTATATTGTTCAAGCAAAAGACTGACTATACGTGATCCACCACCATCCTGTTCTATAGCTGTATAGGCTATACTCTGTGCAACTGACTATACGTGATCCACCACCATCCTGTTCTATAGCTGTATAGGCTATACTCTGTGCAACTGACTATACGTGATCCACCACCATCCTGTTCTATAGCTGTATAGGCTATACTCTGTGCAACTGACTATACGTGATCCACCACCATCCTGTTCTATAGCTGTATAGGCTATACTCTGTGCAACTGACTATACGTGATCCACCACCATCCTGTTCTATAGCTGTATAGGCTATACTCTGTGCAACTGACTATACGTGATCCACCACCATCCTGTTCTATAACTGTATAGGCTATACTCTGTGCAACTGACTATACGTGATCCACCACCATCCTGTTCTATAGCTGTATAGGCTATACTCTGTGCAACTGACTATACGTGATCCACCACCATCCTGTTCTATAGCTGTATAGGCTATACTCTGTGCAACTCAATATACGTGATCCACCACCATCCTGTTCTATAGCTGTATAGGCTATACTCTGTGCAACTCAATATACGTGATCCACCACCATCCTGTTCTATAGCTGTATAGGCTATACTCTGTGCAACTGACTATACGTGATCCACCACCATCCTGTTCTATAACTGTACTATACTATACTCTGTGCAACTCAATGTAAGTCATACTTATTCCTTGTTCAGAACCCCTCTAAACTGACCACTCAATGAACTTTAAAAGCAGGAGGCCGCTTAACCCATTCCCTCATAATGATGCCTTTTGACGCCTCTGCAAAAGTCACCTGTTGAAACCATTGTGATAAATAGAGCATTTGCTGCGTGACCTATATATCACAATGGCTTCAAACTACAAAATTCTAAAAGTCTCCTTTTCTTTAGTTAATGTTTCTTTTCAGTAAATTTATTCAAAGAGGTTGTGAGGGAACGGGTTAATGCAGGATAAAAGTAATGCAGAAAGTTCCAATATAAGAAGGGTCTGTAATTTCATATGCAAACAGTTTGGATCCAGATGAGACGTCAAGTGTCAACTCAGTGTCTCATCAGGATCCAGACTGTTTGAAATTGTTTATCTTTTATAAAGAAAACGAACAAGTGTCCACTCTAAAACTTGAAGCAGGCAAAAATATGTCCAGCAGCTGACAATGCTGGCATTAAAAGGGTTAACTCATTATCAAAATACAATCTTTTGCCTTATACACAGTTTAGTGTATTCAATGGGAAAAGGAAACATTTTGCTTAACAGTGCAGATCGTAATCATAGAGTTTATATAGGAGCTCTCTGATCTGGGTCTACCCTATTAAAACTGTTATCTGGAATGTGAGATGAAATCAAGACTGGAAAACATCTATATTCATGGTCATTCTTTTTTCACTCTTTCTAATCTCCTCTTTCAGAAATAGCAAAGCAATCATAATTAAATAACATAAAAAACCCACAAACATACTAGCAAAAAAGGAATAAGAATGCCTTAAACTTTGAGATACAATTAATCATTACAATAATCTCAAACTGATACAAAACCTTGAGGCTGGATCCAATATGCTGTAATATTCCAAGATATAGATCAATGTCTAAGGCCGACACAACAAAGTAGCAACAAGAGCACCACATGCAGGTGCCAATGCTTGTCTGGCGAAATATTTTTTATTTCCTAAGTCCATGAAACGGTAAAATTTGTAAAAAAGCCTTACAGAGTTATGGCCCTTGATCAGATTGTAGTCCTTGTGATGGTGAACAAGTGTGTGAAGTTTCATAAGATTTGCATGAATACAGTAGTAAAGAACTAATAGCCAACATTAAAATTTCTGGACAACGATGATGACAACGACAATGACACAACAATGCGGATGCCAGAATAACGACATCAGCTTGTATTTTTTCTTAAAAAAAACCAACACAGACAAGCTAAAAATGTGCTATATAGATGATCCTTTCCCTGGTTGTTTGAATCTATAGCACACTGAGTCTGTGTATTTTCAATAGAAAATGTCCTAATTCAGACAATCAGAGTTTCAAGCTGTTGATGGTGCTCAAAATCACTGTGTTCCCTTTGGATCCAAATTGTCTGAAGTTTCCAAAGATAATGAAAACGTTACAACCAGTAGGGATAAGAATGTCCCATAGTTTTTGTTTTTACAATAACACTTCCTGGTAGGAAGGTAAAAGGTCTGAGTTTGAACTGTTTGCAAGTCACAGAAACACAGTTCATACATGTACAACATTCTTTACAGCTTATATTCAACACAAAATCCTATCAGTTATATGATACTGAAAGACTGAAACAAACATTATCCTAATTACTCAAAGTATTCAGACACCTAATATCCCCTCTCCTTGGTCTGTTAACCCATTGCCTCATAGGCTATTTTTAGACCCAACCTCTTTGAATAAATCTACTGAAAAGGAGCATTTACTGCAGAAAAGGAAACACTTAAATTGTGTAGTTTTGAAACCATTGTGGTAAATAGAGTATTTGCTCCTATGGAGCAAATGGCTCTATTTATCACAATGGTTTCAGCAAGTGACTTTTACAGAGGCGTCAATATGAGGGAATGGGTTAAAACTGAGTAAGTCAGTATGCAAATAGTGAAGACCCTGAGCAGGAGCAGTTTGGTCTGAGTCAGCACTATTTGCTTAAGTTTCTCTGTCTAAGTACTTAGGATAGTTAGAGTATGTTTTAAATCTTTCAAAAATAGCATTATGTACAAATGCTCAAAAAACTGTTGCTACCGCAACTATACATACTCGAGAGACTCCATCTCAGAGGCATGAAGGAATGCCTGGTGATCACAGTGGAGAACGAAGATGATTGGTGCCAGTAACTCATGCATCCCCTACAAGAAGAGAATCAACAGTTTAGTGCCAAGCTATTGTAATGCCTTCTGTACATTTCACTTTGATCCTATACTCCATAAAAATTCCCTTCTACAAATTTGCAAACAGAGTAGACCAAGATCAGATGGTTCCTGTAGAAGCTGCCTGATCTGGGTCTGCTACGTTTGCTTATAGAATACGACTCTACAGTTTCTGCCATGGTCATATATTCCCATGTTATATGCCATTATAGAATTTAATCTAATTGATATTCATACTGTTATTTCTTACATTTATATTATAGATAGAGGAAACGGTTAAAATCATCATATTCAATTTTTTTCTTTTTAAAATACTATCAGTGTTAACCCTTTACTTGATGAATGTATTCATCTAAGAATAATGACATCAAGAATACTTATTGGCTGAACTTTAATAATGGCAAAATATTAAAAACAAGATGTGTTTGTGAAACACTTATAGATGCCCCTGATATGACCTTTGACCTTGATGTACGACATTGACCTTAATAAGTAACCCCTTAAAACGTTTGCCTCACTCCATAAGATGCACATGCATGCCAAGTTTGAAGTATGTAAAATATTAAAAACAAGATGTGTTTGTGAAACACTATGCCCTGATATGACCTTTGACCTTGATGTATGACATTGACCTTAATAAGTCACCCCTAAAAATGTTTGCCTCACTCCATAAGATGCACCCGCATGCCAAGTTTGAAGTATGTACTGTATGTGCAATATCTCAAATGTTAAAGTTGGGGCCAACCAGACAGACAGAGCAAAAATACGCAACCCACCCCCAACACACCCCGATCAGGCGGGAATAAAAACACAGGATTTTTCGAAACTGAAGAATCAGATCTATATAATAACATCATGAATATAATCGGCTGAATTTTCAAATAGTGAAGAGTGAGACAAAAGGACTCCTAGAGGAGAGCCCTCTGATCAGGTCTGCACTGTTTATCATTTAAAATCCTCACATTTCATACAAAATGGACTTTATTATTAAACAATGGGGTCATTACACTTAATTACATTACACAAAATTCAGCATTTTAAGGGTTATGAGCTAATTGAAAGCAATCAGTATGGTTAACTGGCATAACATATACAATCTGAACTGGATCTAATAATAATCTTCACTGTTTGCAGCTTAAGTTATAATATTATCAAACAGAATACCATCGTACAGGTTTGTGAGTATATATATGACTGAATCTGGGTCTGGTATTACTGAAGATAGTAAGACTGAAATTATTGTAAGTTCTTACATACAATGAACGCAACTGGAAGTTGTTATCGTCATATGTTAGAACTAATAACAATTTCTATTGTACTAAAAAAAGAGCAATAATTTCTGCTATCTGTGTGGTAGCTATACTGTCATAAATTTGGACTACAATAACCTTTTACTCCATAAATACTAAAGAAAGAAAAAATGGCATCATGAATATCAATTACATTATTTTTTATGATGACACATGAACTCGGGAAGTTTTGGCCGTCGCAGAAATTGTAGAATCATATCTATAAAAATTATTAACCCTTTCCCTCAAATAAACACCTTTTCATGTATTTGCAAACAGAATAGACCCAGATCACATGGCTCCTACAGGAGGGTCTACTCTGTTGGCTTTTGACATGATACAGATCTGATTCAACAGTTTTTGTCAAAGCAAACAATTCCACTGAACATTTTACAGCATAAAAGAAAGGCGTATTTATGGAGTAAAGTTAATTTGTGTCGAAGGCACCCCTACTCTTATTGACTTTAAGCAGACTGATTACATTTGCAAGCAATTATGATCTAGACAAGATAAGAAGTACATGTATATGTACTTGGCATCTCATCAAAAGCCAAACTATGGTGCTTTGAGAATAAATGGTAAACAAGATGTGTTTGTGAAACACTATGCCCCCGATATGACATTTGACCTTGATGTATGATCTTAACCATAATAAGTCACTCCTAAAAATGTTCGCCTTTATAAGTTGCACATGAATGCCAAGTTTGAAGTCTGTATGTGCAATGGCGACAAAATTATCACTAACGTTAAAGTTGGGCACCCAGACAGAGCAAAAACAATATGCCATCCCCTCCCGGATGAAAAACTTCATATAAATGCCTTTCCACACCTGTGCAAACAGAGTAGACCCAGATTAGAAGCTCCTATAGGAGCAGTCTGCTCAGGGTCTGCTTTGTTTGCTAATAAAATTATAACAGTTTACACCAATATCAAATATTCAAGTGTATATACGTATATGCCATTATAAAAATTCAGCTTAAAAATATGAATGATGTCATTATTTCCAACTTGAATATTCGACATGAAGGGGTTAAAGCAGATGACATTTTTTGCTAACAGCAATGTCTTCAGCATACTAAATGGCCATGCAAATGCGCGAGTGCCTATAACAAAATACACCTGAAAAAAAATAAAAAATATAAAGACACAAAACATACACATATAATATCTATTTACAACCTCACAAGTTCAGAAAAATTTTCTCATCTGTGAGTTGTTCTGTTTTACTTGTAGATGGTTTCACCGGCCTTTTTCAGGCAATTTTGGAAAAATGTACTTTGACAATTGATTTTTTTTTTGTGCTAAAACTCTGATTTGGAAAAACATACTTGGTCCCATTTCAATTTATTTTGCATTTTTTAGCATTCTAATCAAAATTTGGTCTGTATTGGGATTTTTTTCCTTAAATTGGGAAAATGTTACCTACTGTAAAACAGGTTTTATTAGCGACAATATATATTTCGCGCTAATTCGCGAATGCGTTGCCCCGCGAATTCAATATTTTCGCTAATAAATCAGAAACAAGTATAAAATGGAGTAACGTCCGAAATCGGTATATCCGGAATATGGTCAGATTTATCACGTCGTCGTCCATGTGTTTTTTGCATTAATAAAATTCTTCGTTCTACACAAATGTTGGATGGAGTGTATTGCATCCATATATAGTTTGTTTAGTAAACAAAAAAGTGTTTAAATAAAAAATACAGACCGGAAAATGGAAGAATGTTTCTCTTCTTCATTGATCTCCGTGCATATACGTACATGTAAATATGTACGGCAAGTGGTAAACATCTGGTTGTTTTTGTACAATTACGGACTTTTGAAACAGGTTTGACTCTATGTGTTTGTGATTGTGAAAAACAATTCACTCATTTTGACTATTGAATACCGGCTTATGCCAAGCAGCGTTTAACAGATCAACACGTATACACAAACTTGTCAATTTGTTTTCACACGTTTACCATCCAAGTTTCAATAGAGGCAGTGATTTAACCTTTAGTCTCATAATGGACAAATCGTAATAACCATTTCTTTTGCAGACAGGTTCGATCCAAATAAGACCCCAAAGTAATAAATGAGTAGTAACTTACATTTCCACCGTTTCATCAGTAAACCGGTGTGTCACACTGTGCCATACATCCGAGTTTTGGGTAAAGTTCTCAAAACAATTACAAAATTGAATACTGGTAAATACAGGCCTTAACGCATCCTATAAATTATCGATTGATACGTAACCTCTAAATTGCCAACGGCAGTTACATACATTCGGCAGAAATTTATTCTTTGCCCTTTTTACAGCGTTCGGCAGAGTTTTATACGACTCTATTTCCGTTCTGTTAATTTAGCGAGATGGACGCCGTAGCGAAATCATCATGATGCGAATTAATACAAAATCACAATTACGCGAAATAATCATGACGCGAATATAACCTGTTTTACAGTATTTTGCACTGGGAATGGGTCTTTTTAACGGACCCATGGGGACACCAGGAAAAGGCCTGTTCAACCTTGGCCTAGCTCGATTTTGTTGCTAATCTGTAAATGACTTGTACACGTATTTGAATATTTTATAATAAGCATGATTGTTTCAAAAATAAACTGTCTGGGAGAAACCTCCTCTGGACATATTAAATGCATATTTCATTGGCTAATATTTGTTGTTACTTAGCCATAAGCCATCTCCTGTTCAATATTCATGAAAGAAATAATGACATCATGAATATTTATAAGCTGAAGTTTTATAATGACATATGTACAAAGGATTGTTTGGTACTGGTAGAAACTGTAGAAGAAGATCTTCTATAATTTCATAAGCAAACATAGCAGACCCTGATCAGATGGCTACTATATGTTTGCAAATGCGTGAAATGGCATTTCTACACCTCTGTAATAACCACTTCTTGAAACCATTGTGATAAATAGAGCATTTGCTCCATGGGAGCAAATGCTCTTTTTATCACAATGGTTTCAATACTACATAATTCTAACATTTTCCTTTTCTCTAGTAAATGCTCCTTTTTGGTAGATTCATTCAAAGAGATTGGATCTAAAAGCAGCCTATGGAGGAAGGGGTTAAGCCACAAATGTACATGTCTGGCAACCATTCACATCTGGCACCACTCAGGACGTAAACAAAGTGAACTAATTTGGCAATGTATTTGAACTGCTATGAATGAGAACATTGCCATTTTGTTTCAGTCTATTTGTTTGATGATAGATAGGGTTTCTGTTATGGAACCTTTCTTAATGCTCTACTCTATAACTAAGTATTTTACAGCCTTTGAAAACAGAGAAGACTCAGACCAGATGGCTCCTATAGGAGCATTTATAAAAGGCATTTATATGAATGAAAGGGTTAATATTTAGGATGCCACTTCTGACATGAATATTCATGAAGTAAAGGGTTAAAAGGCAGTGGGTCCATTATACACTAACAACTTGAGCCTAATTTAAGACTCCAACTCAAAAACTGAAAATTTAAACATAATTGATAGTTTACCAATTTTTTAAAAATATTTGTCTAAATTTTGTAAATGAAGCCATTTGTTCACAATTATGCATATAAAGCCAAGGTTAACATTGACCCTGGTTCCATCTGCGGAGACAACACCATTTTGTTATCAAGTTGCATTTCCATTTTGTCTCCATGTACCTAATATAACACTATTACAAATGGGCTAAACACTATATAATTATAGAACATTCTAGTTTTATTCCATTATCAAGAACTGAAACTTTAAGCATTTACCTGGTGAATATTCATGGAAGAAGTAATGACATCATGAACATTAATTAAATTTTTTATTATGGCACAATGAACACTGGATATTTGGCCATAGCAGAAACTGTAGCATCAGACTATATAATTCCATAAGCCAACAGATAAGACCCTGATCAGAGGGTTCCTACAACAGCTGTCTGATCAGAGGGTTCCTACAACAGCTGTCTGATCAGAGGGTTCCTACAACAGTTGTCTGATCAGAGGGTTCATACAACAGCTGTCTGATCAACCTGTTTGCAAAGGCATCAAATTGCTATCATGTAAAGGGATAAATCACTGAAACAAAGCCATCTACAAAATCTAATTATGAGTTTAACTCATTCCCTCCTAGACTATTTTTAGACTCAACCTCTTTGAATTAATCTCCCGAAAAGGAGCATTAACTATAGAAAAGGAGAATTTTAGAATTGTGTAGTTTTGAAACCATTGTGATAAATCGAGCATTTGTAATGGTTTCAATAAATGAATTTTAGAGAGGCGAAAAAAAGGAGATAATGAGTTAAATAACAAGAGCACAGCCTGCGGGTGCTAAGGCCAATCTGTTCGATTGAGTTCATAAAATGTCATAATTTTGTAATAGAAAAAAACTTTATAGAGTTACAGACCTTGGTCAGATTGTAGCCCTCATGAAAAAGTTAAAGTTTTTTGTTAGTGTTTTGAAAATTAGGTCAAAGTAACATTTGAAAGGCCTTGCCACAGAGGATTCACATAAATTATGAAATATGAAAGCCCTGCTTGTAACGATTTCTAAATGACAGGTATCTGAAATTTGTATTTTCCAAAGTCCATAAAGGGGCATAATTTTGTAAAAAGGCCTTACAAAGTTATGGTTCTTGGTCAGATGATAGCCCTCATGATGGTGGACAAGTGTGTGAAGTTTCATAAGATTTGCATGAATAGTAAAGAAGAATTCGCCAACATTAGAGTTTCCAGATGACAATGACCACCACCACAACACCACGAATAGGTCATATTTTTTCTTCAAAAACAGAATGATAAGCTACCAAAATATACAGTAAAACCCCTCTAAACTGGACATTAACATTAGTATGAGTGCAGGTCTTTCAGATAGGTGACAGCTGAATGCAGATTGAAAGTCATACAGAAAGCTCCCAAAGGAGCTTTCTGTATGATTTCACCGTGCATCAAGCAGCCACTTGCCTAAAAGGACGTAAAAATCCAGTTTAGAGAGGTTTCATTGTGTATATATTTTATAATACATAAAACACATGTTTGCCAATTGGTTTATAGTATAACCTTTAGTATTCTGAACATCTTTTATCTGCAAATAATTTTATTGTCGTCTGATTCAATACTCAAACAATTTTTATATTTCTTGTTACAAACATGATCACTGTGTCAAAAAGTTTGAACCACAATGAGGCCGTGAGTTACTATGCATCTCGTCTAGATCCAAACTGCAATTAATATTAGCAGTAAAATGCTGATGTTTTTCTTACGATGTAAAGGAAACTTTTGTCTCTCTGCCAGCAGAAACAGAGCATGGAATCAGTCTTTATACGTGATATTTATTGCCGAGACAATCATATAAATAAACTTTGCCAAATATTACAGACCACTACTTCTAATGTCATGAGACTATTATATGGCATTTCAAGTTTGGCTCAGAATCATATTATTATATTTATTAACCCATTCCCTCATATTGACTCCGTTTGACGCCTGTATAAAAGTCACTTTACGAAACCACTGTGATAAATGGAGCAAATGCTCTATTTATCACAATGGTTTCGAAACTACACATTTCTAAAATTTCTCTTTGTGCCAGTAAATGCTCTTTTTTGGTAGATTTGGTAGATTTATTAAATTTTATCCAAAGACATTGGATCTAAAAATAGCCTATGAGGTAATGGGTAGACCCTTGTCCCACTGTAAAAAATATAATGTCTGCTCAAATTTGGACCTGATGCATTCTTGACTATTTCCGTTCCAATCAAGCTTTTAAAAAACTATTGACTGTGTGTCAGATAGCTTGGATCCTGATGAGATGCCAAGTTACTTAGCGTCCCATCTGGATCCAGGTCATTTGCAAATGTGAGACAGTCCACAGATACAGGGCTCAAGCTGGAGCTCTTCATCACAGATACAGGGCTCAAGCTGGAGCTCTTCATCACAGATACAGGGCTCAAGCTGGAGCTCTTCATCAAGGAGAAATTTAGTGTAATTCAGGGAGAAGTTTTGGACCTCAGTTTGTTACATCTCCCTACATGTTCAACTCAAATCAGAGAGAAGTAGGGTTAGGGAGAGACTTTTCTTCTAAATCGCCCTCTGGTTTGAGATTGAGACCTGGAATAGTGGGATAAGGGCTAATACTGCATGAGAATTTGATCGCATTTTTAAGCCTTTACTGCATAGGCCTGACTTTTAATACCTCCTTTAGGAGCTGCTGATCTGTGTTTATGTATTACATGTCTGATTTACTACTGTTTCTACTAGCTATCATGACCATAAACAGTATTTTTTTTAAACCCTTTGAATGAAGGAATTAAGTATACTTCAATTTGAAAACAGTGTAGAGACAATTCAAAAGGCTCCTTGATGACCTCTCTGATCAGGGTCTGCCTTGTTTGTCGTTCAAAATCTTCTCACAAAGTACATGTATACATTTTTATCCTGAATAGACTCTATTATTAACCCTTTACTCCATAAAAACGCATTTTCAAACAGAGTAAACCTATATCAGTCAGCTCCTATAGGAGCCGTCTGATCAGCTAGGGTCTGCACTGTTTGCTAATGATATAATATAGTTTCTGCCATGGCTAGAAATTCCTGTGTGCATGCACCAATATTACAATTAATCTAATTAAAATTCATGAAGTTGTTATGTCTTACATGAATATTCATGGAGTAAAGGGTTTAACAATGATGGTCCATTCCTCCTTGAAAATTCAGCATTCAAAGCATTAACCCATTCCCTGATAGGCTATTTTTAGATCCAACCACTTTGAATAAATCTACCGAAAAGGAGCATTAACTAGAGAAAAGGAAATTTTTTAGAATTTTGTAATTTGAAACCATTGTGATAAATAGAGCATTTGCTCCTATTTATCACAATGGTTTCAATAGGTTCAATAGATTCGTAGAAAGGTGTATTTATAGAGGAAATGGTTATAATACAAGAAAGAAATTAATTTATATTTGTAATGGGCAAGGTCTTGTAAAAGTATAAGGGATAAATTCTCAAACTACATGTATGATAAAGATCTGATATTTAAAACAGTGATTTTTGTGTGCAACAGACAGCTGAAAAAACAGTCTATACTGTATCATCTCTGATAAACGCCTCTGGGGATGTAATATTTTTGAAAAGGAGCTTCTTACATTTTGTACAAAGGTGTTTGCTTAACCCTTTCCCTCATATAATGCTTTTTCATGTCTTTGCAAACAGAATAGACCCAGATCAGATGGCTCCTTTACTCTGTTTGTTTATGACATGATAAAGATCTGATTCAACAGTTCTTGTCAGTGCAAAGAATTCCCTTGAAAATTTACATTATAAAAATTCAGCTAATAAATATTCATGATCTCATTATTTCTTGCATGAATATTGAAATGAGAAAGAGTTAATGCAGAATGAAAGCAATAAAACTCCTTGAGGAGCTTTCTGTAGAGCTCCCAGTCTACATTAGCTAACACCAGTCCTGTATGTTGAAAAACCTATATTAACAGTTTATTTTATAGGGTTTTAGTTGATCCTTTCCCTCATATACATGTGTTTTCACCCATTTGCAACAAGAGTGCCAGTGGGCACAATATACGCCCGTCGAGGTTTTGTTCAACATAAACTGGAGTTAACGTATTTGCTAAAGTCAAATTCTAAGTCCAATTTCGCGACCAAGTTTCAAGGTTGTAAATAGGCATACTTTAACAAAAAACCTTAACCAAAAATTCTAAATTAAAAAGTGCCATAATTGTGTCTAAATGCTTGAGATGAAGATGAAGCTTCTGATGGTGAAAAAATGTTTCAAGTTTAAAAGCTTTATCTGAAAGGATTATGTAAATAAGTGGACTTTAACCAAAACCTTAACCAAAAATTCCAAGCTAAAAAGCGTTATAATTATGTCAAAATGCTAGACAGAGTTATGTACTCTTGCCTACAGGTGAAGCTTGTGATGGTGAACAAATGTTTCAAGTTTAAAAGCTTTATCTGAAAGGATTATGTAAATAAGTGGACTTTAACCAAAACCTTAACCAAAAATTCCAAGCTAAAAAGCATCATAATTATGTCAAAATGTTAGACAGAGTTATGTACTCTTGCCTACAGGTGAAGCTTGTGATGGTGAACAAGTGTTCCAAGTTTAAAAGCTTAATCTAAAAGGGTTATGTAAATAAGTGGACTTTAACCAAAACCTTAACCAAAATTTCTAAGTTAAAAGGGGGCATAATTCTGTCAAAATGTTAGAAAGAGTTACGTACTCTTGCCTACATGTAAAGCTTGTGATGGTGAACAAGTGTTTCAAGGTTAAAAGCTTTATCTCAAAGGGTTATGTAAATAAATGGACTTTAACAAAGCCTTAACCAAAAATTCTAAGTTAAAAAGGGAAATGATCCTGTCAAACTGGATGACAGAGTTATGTACTCTTGTCTACAGGTTAAGATTGTGATGGTGAACAAGTGTTCCAACTTTAAAAGTTTTATCTCAAAGGGTTATGTAAATAAATGGACTTTAACAAAGCCTTAACCAAAAATTCTAAGTTAAAAAGGGGCATAATTCAGTCAAAATGATTGACAGAGTTATTTACTCTTGCCTACAGGTGAAGGTTGTGACGGTGAACAAGTGTTCCAAGTTTCAAAGCTTTATCACAAAGGGTTATGTAAATAAGTGGACTTGTTCCACATAAATTGAGGTTAACATTTTTGCTTAACGCAAATGCTAAACGCAAATTCTAAGTCCAATTAAGCGACCTTGACCTTGGATAAACGAACCGGGACTTGGCAGGCTACTGTAGCATGTCTAGATAAACATTGTGATTAAATTTGGGAAGGATCCACCAAGCGGAACTTGAGTTAGAGATGTTACAGACAGACAGACCGGTTAACATTTTTGCTAAATGCAAATTCTAAGTCCAATTGTGTGATCTTGACCTTGGATAAACAGACCGGGACTCGGCAGGCAAATGTAGCATGTCTAGATAAACATTTTGATTAAATTTGAGAAGGATCCACCAAGCGGAACTTGAGTTAGAGATATTACAGACGGACATACGGACGGACAGCCAGACGGACAGACGGACAGACAGCGCCATTCCATAATACGTCCCGTTTTTTCAAACGGGCGTATAAAAAGGGTAGACCCAGATATATAGGAGCCGTCTGATCAGGGTCTACTCTGTTTGCTAATAGAATTTGACAGATCCGTTTCTTTGCTTTCTACAATGTTCCACCTTCCATATTTCATTATAACTATTTTGTAAATGAATATTCAGTAGGTATTGAAATTTGGAATAAATACAGAACAGAGAAAGGGTTAACAGTTATTTTATAGGGTTTTAGTTGTGTTATTGATTGTTAGTTTCTCCTGAGAAGCAAGGGAGTGTTCATCAGAGTGGAGGCATTTATTAGGGAGAATACAGCATGCCTCTGGGAGTCATCATAAGATAATATTGCAATTGAAAATGACAAACACAACAGATTCACAATGTCAGTCTGGAGACACAGTGCTCTATACATGAATCCCTGAACCAGTTACAATAGTGAGGGGTATCAGTACAGTAAATCATCTCTTAACGGCCTTTCCTCCATAAATACGTCTTTCTCACTCCTTGAAACCATTGTGATAAATAGAGCATTTGCAACACAGGAGAGAATGCTCTCTTTATCAAAATGGTTTCAAAACTACATACAACGTAATTCTAAAAGTTTCCGTATTTGAAATAAATGCTCCTTTTCAGTAGATTTGTTCGAAAAGGTCGGCTCTAATAATAGCCTATGAGGGAATGGGTGAACCCATTCAATGCTGAATTTTCAGAGTGGAATGGTCCATCATTGTTTATTAGCAGAGTCCATACAGTATGAAAGTGTAAATATTTGTGATGATTTTAAATGACAAACAGTGCAGACCTTGATTAGAGGGCTCCTCTAGGAGTCCTCTGATCTGGGTCTACAGTGTTTGCAGGTGGCAGCTCACTTGTTTCCCAAATTCTAAGGGTTAACACCTTTACCTGATGCCATTGCAAACAGAGTTGACCCAAATCAGTCCATAGGGAGTGATTACAAAGTTTGAGAAAAATCAATATATGGACTATAAAAATATACTTATCTATGTACATGTACATATCTATAGTATACATGATTGTATGCATCGGTTATTTTTCTCAAGCTTTGTTATTAATCCTTATGGATCAGAGATCTACTCTGTTAGCTTACATATACATGTAACTATTAAATCTGATTCTACAGTTTATGCCATAAAAATATCATTGTTTGTACGATGAATATATACTTGTATATTTCTATAGTACATGTGATATTGGTTGAAACTGTAGTCATATCTGTTACAATTTTATAAGCAAACGAGAGCAGACCCAGATCAGACAGTTCCTATAGGAGCCGTCTGATCTGCATCTACTCAGTTTGCAAAGGGTTGAAAAAGCATTTGTATGAGGAAATAAGTTAAAACAGGCTTTACTGTACATATCTTATAGCTGGAGCTTCTAATGATGCGGTTACATGGAAAATAGGAGTATAGATGATCTCCAAACCCCCGAAAAAATGGACAGACCTGTTTGTATGAGAGGGGTTCATGCTGGCGACAGTAACAGAACAAAACATTGATCATCAGGGAGCGCACTTCCTCACTTTGATAAAACTCTATCTCAGGAAAACTACAAAGACAAGATACATGCACGGGTCACTATCACGAACATGAATATTCATGAACTATGGATGCTATATATATAAATATCAATGGATACAACATATACGGTAGTACAAAAGGATTAAAAAAATAAAATAGGTTATAGATAAACAGCAACACAAAAGCTAGAAACAAAAGCAAAAATGTAGATTAGTTGAAACTCTTTACTTGATGAATATTCATATAAGAAACATTATGATCAGATATTTTTTCAATTATGGCACATGAATAGCGGAATATTTGGTCATGACAAAAAAAGTAGAATCAGATCTATATTATTCCATACGCAAACAGAGTAGACCCTGATCAGACAGTCCCTACAGAAGCCATCTGATCTGGGTCTACTCTGCAAAGGTGTCTGTACCAGGTAAAGGGTTAACAAAAAGGCTTATACAGTCAAGCCCAAAACTGTTGTAATTTCTTCTTAAACCATTACCTCATAGGCCATTTTTAAACCCAAACTTTTTGAATAAATCTACTGAAAGGGAATATTAATTAAAGAAAATGAAAAGATTTAGAAATCTGTAGTTTTGAAACCATTGTGATAAAAAGAGCATTCTTTTCATCAGAATGATTTCAGAAAGTGACTTTTACAGAGGCGTCAAAAGGCGTCAATATGAGGGAATGGCTTAAGGTGCAGTAAAAATTATATGTGCAACTACCTAGACTATCTAGACTCTAATATTTTGCAATTTTAAGAAATTAGTGTCAAAGAGTGGCCATGTGTCAAACAGCCAGAATGCTGAGGGGATGCCACGTTACTCCATGTTTCATCTTGATCCAAGCTGTTTGCAAATGCAAGCCATGGTGTGGGCAGCAGATAAAGATAGCAAAACATTATCATCTGCTCAATTCTCTTTAATTAACTCCATGAATATTCATGTTAGAAACAATGAGATTATGAATATCAATTTGATTATTTTTTATACTGGTTAATGAACACAGGGAATTTTCGCCATGGCAGAAAGTATAGAACATCTATATAATATCATAAGCAAACAGAACACACCCAGGTCAGATTGGCTCCTACAGGAGTCATATGATCTGGGTCTACTCTGTTTGCAAAGGCGTAGAAAGGTGTATTTATGGAGTAAAAGGCTAAAGGCAATCCCTTATCCATGTTACCTCATTCCAAAATGGCTGCAAGAGTATTATAACTCTTTGCATGTTAGCTACTGAAAGAAATTTATAGTTTTGAAAATGTCGCAGAAGACAATTGAGCAGACAACAAAATTACTTCGCATGGAAAGAGTTAAAAATTCATCTAGTATAGAATGTAGTTACAGCTGTTTTCCATTCAGCCCAATTATGCATTAAGCCATCTTGCATTTAGCCCAGATTTACATCAAGCCAAGTTTGACATGTAGCCCAGTTTTGCATTAAGCCAAGTATTGCATTAAGCCAAGTTTTGAATTAAGCCATGTTTTACATTAAGCCCTCATAGTGTAATTGAACTTATGTCGATCAAGCCGAGCTAACTGAAAATTATCTGCATCTATTAATAATGCGAAAGAAGTGTATCATCAAAATTCTTCAGCCCTTTACCTGATAGAGATGCTTTCAGGTGCCCTTGCAAACAGTGTACACTCAAATCAGACGACTCCTACAGGAGCAGCCTGATCAGGGTCAGCTCTGTCTGCCTTAAAAATAATATAGACTTGATTCTACAGTTTCTGCCATATTAGAAATTACTTTCTTCATAATGCAATGATAATTCAGGTAGTTAACCCTTTACTCCATAAATATGCCCTTCTACGCTTCTGCAAAAAGAGTAGACCCAGATCAGATGGCTCCTATAGGAGCCGTCTGATCAGGGCCACTCTGTTTGCTTATGACATAATATAGATATGATTCTACAGTTTCTGGCTAAAAACTCAGTGTCCATGTGCTTTTATTACAAATTTATCTCATTAATATTCATGATGTTATTGTTTTCATGAATATTCATGGAGGAAAGGGTTAATATTCATACTGTCAGTGTTTCTTACATGAATATACATGAGGTAAACAGATAAATAATAATAGCACAAAATAAACAAATCTATTTCACTCAAATCTGCTCACAAGTGAAACATGTCCTTCATTCTTTTGTGTGCAAAATGATACAATTTGAATTTTGATGATTTTTTCTTTACAAAAATCAAAGACTGGCAAAGTAATTTTACTTTTTATGCCATACTACAATTAACTGTAAAACTGTGAAAATTTATTTCAAAATATCAGTAACAGAGGTCAGTGTTTATTGTCACCAAAATTTCTGCAAACTGTTAAGAATTATTGCAAAGAGCACAGCCTCGTGTCTGGAACTGAGATGGACATTAAAGCTTGTACACAGATGGTTGCTTAATTCAGAATGAAAGCAATACAGAAATACCCTATGGGGCTCTCTGCATTGCTTTCAGGCTGCATTAACCCTTTCCTCCATAAATACACCTTTCTACGCCTCTGCAAAGGTCACTTTATGAAACCAATGTGATAAATAGAGCATTTGCTCCTATAGGTGCAAAGGCTCTATTTATTACAATTGTTCAAACTACAAAATTCAAAAACTTTCCTTTTCTCTAGTTAATGCTCCTTTTCGATAGATTTATTCAAAGTGGTTGGATCTAAAAATAGCCTATGGAGGAAAGGGTTAAGCTGCCACCTGTATTTGAAAAACCTATATTTATTTACTTAAAGGTAATTAAATAGGGTTTTAGTTGTTTAACCGTTTACTCCATAAATAGACCTTTCTACGCCTTTGCAAACAGAGTAGACCCAGATCCTATAGGAGCTGTCTGATAGGGTCTGCTCTGTTTGTTTATGATATAATAAAGATACGACTCTACAGTTTTTGCCATGGTCGAAAATTTGTGTGCCCATGTGCTATTATAACAAATTAATGTAATTAAAGGGTTGACATGCATCATCGTTTTCAAATATTAAACTACATTTTTCATTTAAAAACAGTGTAAAACATTTTGCATCCTTAAATGAGGCTGGCTTACTCAATGTCACACTGTCTGTATCTTTGAAAGCATTAAGCTATGACAAGCATCACAACATTCATTTGCAACTAGCTGTACAAGAAGCTTATAAAATACTTTAACACAAATGAAAAAGCTGATTGATGATTTCTTTTCTCCGTTCTAAATCAAGAATATTGGTGCTGTGCTCTGACACATCTCAGAATCGTTTTTTCCTTCTTTCTCTCCCCACCATGACATTATCCCTAAGTGTCAGATGAAGTAATAAATGAAATTTACTGATTTATATCAAATAAATATCTTGTCCTAATTACTCAAACATTCAGACAAACTAAGGCATGTAGTGCAGACCAAGGTTTAAACTGATTAGGTCTACACTACTTGCTACTAAGTTAGTCTAATTAAAAGTTAATAACCACTTTTATACAGAAAAAATAAATAAATAAAATCAAAATAGTGCCAATGTGACTTATTCAGCTTTACAAGCTCATGGAGAGAGGAGATTGAAAGTCCAAATAGTAAGAGTAATTTTTAACCCTTTCTCTGTTCAGTAGTCATACCAGAAATAATATCAACATGAATATTTATTAGCAATTTTTTTATAATGTAACCTTTTTACAGGAATATTTTTCTTTGACAACAACTGTAGAATCAGATCTATATCATGTCAAAAGCAGACAGAGCAGACCCTGATTCAGACAGCTCCTATAGGAGCTGTCTGATCCGGGTCTACGCTGTTTGCAAAGGCCTAAAAAGGCATTAAAAGGGTTAATTCAAAGATCCTGCTAGAGTGTGTCAGGCATTGTAAATAATCAGCCCTTTAGTAGATGAATATTCATGTTCGAAGTAATGTTTAATTAGCTTAAATAATATATTGGCATATCAGCAGAAGTATTTTTGGCTATGGCAGAAACTGTAGAATCAGATCTTAGCATCTATATAATTCCATAATCAACCAGAGCAGACCCTGATAAAACATCTCCTACAGGAGCCGCCTGATCTGGGTCTACTCACTTTGCAAAAGTGTCAAAAGATGTACCTATGGGGTAAAGTGTTCAAAGCAAACAAAACAAACAGAAACTAAACATAAAGGTAACATAAACATAACACGACATCTTCATCCCATTTATGCACCTGTCTGTAGGAGACCTCTGGGTTTAACTTGGCGTAAATGAACAAAATGTCCACCATCAGATTCCTAAGCTGATTAGACTGAAAAAATTCAATTCTCGGGTACCTGAAAGTGATACAGTTCATAAATCATTTAATACTCAGTAATGGTCTGAAAAAGAAATTTTTATCAGCTTGCAGTCTTTTAACCATTTCCCTGTTGACTATTCATGTATTAAAGGACATTGTATTTATTAATTAGATTAATTGTATATGGACACAGAAAGTGTTGGTCATAGCAGAAACTGTTGAATCATATCTATATTATATTATAAACAAACAGAGCAGACCCTGATCAGATTGCTCCTACAGGAGTCATCTGATCTTGGTCTACTCTTTTTTGCAAAGGTGTAGAGAGGTATATTTATGGAGAAAAAGGGTTACCCCTTTCCTTCATACAAATGCTTTTTCATGCCTTGACAAACAGAGTAGACCCATATCAGACAGCTCCTACAGGAATCATCTGATCAAGGTCTGCTCTGTTTGCTTACGAAATCATAAAAGATCTGATCCTACAATTTCTACCAATGCCAAAAACTCCTGTTTACATATGCCATTATGAATGATTATGCATCATGTCATTACTTCTTATATGAATATTCAACAGGGAAAAGGTTAAACTGCATAGACAATTACTAATGTACATCAGAAAAGAACATGAAGAAACAAACCCTTTAATATTCCTAGACCAATAAATCTGATCACCATTAGAAAACTATACAAGAAATGTGGCTACTCCCTGAAACCAGGTGTTTTCAACAGTTCATTTTCAAGTATACAACATATTTTTGCTCATTCTTTGTTAATGAGTGGAAACTATATTGTACTTTTATTACCAGTGACCTTGACCTCAGACAACCCCCTAATATAATTCAAATAATTATATGTAGCAGGTGGTCATAGTATGTCTTTTCTATTTTTCCAGCTAGAGTCATTAAGCTAAAGCTATTTTCTTATTATTAAGTGGTCTTGACTTTGACACCAGACCAACCCCTCTGTGCATTATTATGCTTGTTTCCGTGCAAACTATCTGTGCACCAAATTTGGTCACAATGTGACAATGCTAACTACAGCTATTGAGTAAAAACGGATTGTCTTTAACTGGTAACTGTGACCTTGACCTTGAACCCCTGACAGCTCCCTCCCCAACAAGGATGCAATCCAACCGATGCTTTGTCTCTATACAAGCTACATGTATTTGTACATTAAATTGGGTCAAATTATGTCTTTCCTAACAAGTTACTGAATGTTTTAGTTACAGTGACCATGACCAAAGACCCTCCAAATTCAGTCAAATTACGTAAATTCCATTTGAAGTTATTCAGCAGTTACAGATTTTTTATTTTGGCATCAGTGACCTTGACCCAAAACCTGCCAGAGATGCAATTTCAAGCTATGTCACTATGCAAACTAAATCTATAAAATATGGATTCAATGAAACAGTAACTTTGACCTTGAAAATATATGCTACCCAACCCTCCTCCCTCTCCCCACATCAGATGCAATCACAAGCTCTGTCATTACGCAAGCTATCTGTACATCAAGTTTGGTGTCAAATATTGCTATTGATCAGAAACTATTTTTAGTAACAGTGACCTTGACCTTGAGCAAAATTGAAAACCTGATTAATAACACTGCCTGCATCAAATATTTGAACAATGTGAGCAATAAAGGAAATGGATGTGAGCAATCAATTTCAAGAAATATCAAGGAGAAAAGTCTTAATCTTGATCCCTGTAAGGCTGCTTGGTTTGTCATCTGAACTGATACTGTTTGCTGGTGTCACTCTATCATTTGGGTAATGGGTATAGCTGGGTGTAACTGGAATAAGTTAACCCTTTACTCCATCACTATTCATGTGACAGATAATGAATATATGGGTATCAATTAGTCCAATTTATCAAAATGGCATAAATTATGAACAGAGGAATCATTTTTTGGCCATAACAGAAACTGAAGAACCAATTCTATTTCATAAGCAAACAGAGCAGACCCTGACCAGACAGCTCCAATAGGAGCTGTCTGGTCTGGATCTACTCCATTTGCAAAGGCATAAAAAGGCATTATGTAAAAAGTTAACTAAATATTCAAATTCCAGTAAGTGACAGCAATGAAATTATGTCTAAGACAAACAGCCTTATCCTTTATCAAGCATTAAACCTTTACTCCATGAATATTCATGTAAGAAATAATAATGTCATGAATATTAATGAGCTAAACTAATTTAAAGCGTTATTAACAAAGAAACTTTTGACTGTGGCAGAGAGTGTAGAATCAGATCTATATAATCCCATAAGCAAACAGAGTAGACCCTGATCAGACGGCTCCTCTAGGAGCCGTCTGATCTGGGTCTGCTCTGTTTGCAAAGGCATAGAAAGGTGTATTTATGGAGGAAAGGGTTAAGTAAAATCTTGATAACATTTGCAAACAATTTGAATCTACATGATATACCTAACCTTTTACTACATGAATATTCATGTAAAAATAATGACATCAAGAATATTAATTAGCTGTTTTAAAATGGCATATGTGCACAAGATGTTTGTTGTTAGTAAACATATGTGTTATAATTTCACAAGCAAACAATGTACAGACCCTGATTAGATGGCTCATATAGGAGTCATATAACCTGGGTCTACTCCATTTGCAAAGGTGCAGAAAGGCATATTAACCCTTTCCTCCGTAAATACGCCTTTTCTATGCCTCTGTAAAAGTCACTTTTTTTTAAACCATTGTGATGAATAGAGCATCTGCTCCTAAGGAGCAAATGCTCTATTTATCACAATGTTTTAAAACTACACAATCCTGAAAATTTCCTTTTCTCTAGTTAATGCTCCTTTTCGGTAGATTTATTCAAAGAGGTTGGATCTAAAAACAGCCTATGAGGTAATAGGTTAATGGAGTAAAGGGCTAATCAGAGCAACAGATAAAAGTGCATATTCAAATACTAATATCGGGATTTCTCCACCAAACCCTATGTTGTGACCACTCTTTAGTATCGTCTCAATGACTGATTACAATATATACAGGATTTGGTTGAGAAGTAAAATCATTCTTGATAATGTTTGAGACCTTTCCCTCATATAAATGTTTTTTCATGCATTTGCAAATAGGAGCCATCTGATCAGGTTCTGCACTGTTTGCTTTTGACATGATACAGATCTGATTCCACAGTTATTTCAAAGCCAAAAAAAAATTCTTGAAAAAATTACATTTTAAAAATTCAGTTAATTAATATTCATGACGTCCATCACAGGCTATTTTAAGGACCCAACCTCTTTGAATATATTTACTGGAAAGGAGCATTGATTAGAAAAAAAGAAAATTTCACAATTGTGTACTTTTGAAAAAATTATGATAAATACAGTATTTGCTCCATAGGTTTAAAAAAAAGTGACTTTTACAGAGGCTTCTAAAGGTGTCGCTATGAGGGAATGTTCTGTGCAATAACATGACATATAATTCAATATACAACGTAGTTCTAAACAGCATAACATTCGAATACTGTCTATCATGAGATCTAATTGGGGAAATGAAGCAGCCAATTTTGCACATGCCAATTACTCAACCTTTAGTCTCCCTTGTGATTATCTTCACAATGGTTTGGATCCAAATGAAAAAACAAGTAACTTGAAATCTAATTAGGATCCAAAAGCTTTAACATCTGGACAATATGTATTTGTAGATAAAGACAAAATAGCTTATATATTTAAATAATAAACAGGCTAAGTTTGGGAGTGGACCAAGAAATCCCTCTGTATGATAACAGCTAAAAGTGCTACAAGCCATTAGCAGCCGATGTACTAGACTGACTATGCTGGTAATCAGACACAGCCTTAGCCTCTTCAGTGCTGAAATTTCAAACTGGAATATTCAATCGTAATTTAATGACAGAGTCCATTCAATATGAAAGGATATAATTTTAGAGAAGATTTTGAGTGGCAAACAGTGCAGACCCTGATCAGAGGGCTCCCCTAGGAGCACTCTGATCTGGGTCTACACTGTTTGCAAATGTTTCCTGTATTTAAAAGGTTAGACACATCATTTGCATCTCAATCTAGCTCTTCTAATTTTTCAGGTTGTATCATTATCTGACAACGCAATAATTATTTCTGCAACGATAGTTGTCTGTGAGATATAGGAGTAATCAACTAGAGTACTGTAAAATACCGTAAATATTTGGTCACACATTTTAGGTAAATAGTGCAGACCCGGATCAGACTGTTCCCTAATGGAATAGTTTATTCAGGCTCTAAACTATTTGTAACTCAAAGTTTCATTAAAACATTATCGAAACCATACTAAACTGACTTATATTCAGTTTTATAAACTGGTGGATTATCTGACAGCAGAGATCAGGTGCTCTTAACTCTTTCCCTCATATAAATGCCTTTTCATGCATTTGCAAACAGAGTAGACCCAGATCAGACCTTCCTGTAGAAGCTGTCTGACCAGGGTCTGCTTTTATATAGGAGCCATCTGATCAGGGACTACTCTGTTTGCAAAGGTGTAGAAAGGCGTATTTATGGAGGGTTAAGTTTCTACTCCAATTATCCCGCAGTGTCTATACTTACGTTCTGATCACATCCTGTTTAATGGTCAGCCTTAGCTCATTGTCCAGGAAAAACCTGTTCCAGGGACTCTGAAAACAGATCAGTTAAACCTCATGAATATTCATGTAACAAATAATGACATCATGAACATGTATTTGTTGAGTTTTTATAATGACATATAGAGGGCTTGGTGCAAAACTATTCTAACTCCTTCACAAAGTGAAGGAGTTAGAATAGTTTTGCACCAAGTCCTCGATATTATATTATATGGCTATGGCTACCTGTTAAATCAGATTCATATTATTCAAAGCAAACAGAACAGGACCTGATCAGACAGCTCTTAATGGAGCCATCTGACCTGGGTCTACTCTGTTCATAAGGCATCAAAAGGTGTCTCTATCAAGCAAAGGGTTAACATATATTCTTGCATAGAATGCGCTGTTGTAGCCCCAATTACCCATGTATTAATAAGGCGATTCTCGTGCTCACGCGCTGATGTTGACCAGTTTAAATTATACCTTTGCGGGGCCTAACATCAACAGTAGAGGCAGGTACTACAGTGTTTTGTCAGTGCCCCCGTAACAGCATAAATCGAATGAACCCTCAAAGAAATATAGTGTATAGTTTTGGTTGTATTCTGAACAATCAAATGATCGAGCTTGGGACATCAACAACACCTTGGGATTAACCTGCTAGTAACACACTATGAGAAATCTGTCATAAACATTGTGGCATGAATAGGAAGCTTTGCCCATGGCTGAAATGTAGAATCATATCTACAGGAGCCATTCTGATCTGGGTCTGCTCTGTTTGCAAGGGCATAGATAGGCATATTTATAGAACAAAGGGTTATGTTTGATCTACAATGTTTACCTCATCTTCCTGGGACAGGGGGTTGTTCACGGATAAATCGACTGTGTCTACTGCCTTCCTAGGATTCACGATCAGCTGAAACAGACAAACATAAGTGTTTTGAAGGAACACATACATCACCTGCTGAGGGAATTATGACAAAAAGCATGATGGAAAGGTGGGGAGAAAAATGTGACAGTGCGGCTAATGGAGAGATAACAGAAAAGTGACTTTCATCCTGCATAAACTGAGGTCCAGAAAAGATGCCAAAATTTAAATATTTTCAAGAATAGTTCCTTTATTTCTCCATCAAACCCTATGCTGTGATCACTCTTTAGAATTGTCTCAAAGATGATACCATAAAATAGTATAAGTTCGATAAAAGACATTTCTGTCTGGAAGGTTTCCAGTTGCATAGAGGTTTTATGTATTACATGTACCCCATTACCCGGGGTGTTATTTGTTTTATAAGGAGCTTCTTGCATTTTGTAGACAGATAATTGCTTAAACCTATCCCTGTTCAATATTCAAGTAAGAAATAATGTCATAAATATTCATTAACTAATTTTTTAAACTGACAAACGTATACAGTCTGCTTTAGGTATTGGTGGAAACTAAAGTGTCAGATCTAGTATAATTTCATAAGCAAACAGAGCAGGCCCTGATGAGATGGCTCCTATAGGAGCAGTCTGATCTGAGTCTTCTCTTTTTGCAAATGCGAGAAAAGGCATTAATATATGAAGGAAAGGGTTAAATACAAAATGAAAGCAATAACTCCTAGTATTAACCCTTTCCCTGTTCAAAATCCATGTAAGAAATAATGACATCATGAATATTAATTAGATTAATTAATTAGATTACTGGTATATGTACACATGCTGTTTTGATAATGATAGAAAGTGTATTGTCAAATCTATTATAATTTCATAAGCAAACAGAGCAGACCCTGATCAGATGGCTCCTACAGGATCCGTCTGACCTGGGTCTACTCTTCAAATTAGTAAAAAGGTATTCATACGAAGGAAAGGATTAAGCTACCACCTGCATTTTGAAAAACCTATATTGCTTTCTCTAATGAGATTTAGTTGTTTTAATTGATCTTTAGTTTTTTTTCCCAGAAGTAAAGTTGTGTTCATTAGAATGAGGGTGTTGATATTAGGAAGAATACGGTAATATCAAGTAGATCTGCATACTCATCTATCAAAATCTCTCATTTCTCCACCAAACAGAATTTGTTGGCCACAGCAGAAACTATAGAATCAGATCTACATAATTCCATAAGCAAACAGAGCAGACCCTGATTAGACGGCTCCTACAGGAGCCGTCTGATCTGGGTCTTCTCTGTTTGCATGAAAATGTATCTATATGAGGGAAAGGGTTAATTACATTTTCTAGCTACACTTCTTATCTTCAGCTCTGTAATTCACCTACCTTATCTTTCAGTTCAATGTATTTGTTTCTCCACTGTTTAGTTTTATTGATCCACTTAGATGAATCTTCCGGCAGCACCTCAAGAAACAACTGCAACAAACAAATCATAGTGTTACTGAAATATAGCACGGCAAGAAGACTGCTTGCTTAACCCTTTACTCATTGAATATTCATGTAAGAAATAATGACATCATCAATATCAATTTGCTGAATTGTTATAATGGCAAATGAACACAGGATTTTTGGCCAGGGCACAAACTGTAGAATCAGATCTATATTATTCTATAAGCATACAAAGCAGAGTCAGCAGACTTTTATCAAATCACTCCTATCTGGGTCTACTCTGTTTGTAAAAACATAAAATGGTGTATACAATTCCACTTCCTATCTCGAACTTCAAGGGACTATACAAATTACTTTGAGATAACAGAGGTTCAAGTCATCCGAATTCTAATCTCAAGTTAACAATTTCATGCAGGTCTAAAGTAATAGTTTCTATTCGCATTAAACTGTCACATGTGTTTCTAGATATGCATAATCATACATGTTAGAACAATTCTGTATTGTTGTTTTTTTGGAAGGATCAAATTTTTTACCTCGAGTTAACCCTTAGTTCGGGTTATCTGAGTTAACCCTTAGTTCGGGTTATCTGAGTTTGAGATATTGAAGTTCAACTGACTATGGAGTAAAGAGTAAGAAATAAGTGTGTATTAACATATACTAGACAATGTGGGACAATTAACCCATTACTCCATGAATATTCATGACAGAAATGATGACATCATGAATATTAATTAGATTAGTTGCATATTGACACATGAACTTTATGCCAAAGCAGAAAAGCAAAAACTAGAATCAGATCTACATGTATATTATTCCATAAGGAAACAGATGAGACTGCTCCTATAGGGGCCATCTGATCTGGGCTAATCTGTTTGCCAGGTGTATTTATGGTACAGGGTTACGCAGTCCCAAGTTTCATGCTGAGCAATCTATATGTCTGTCTAACTGCATGTAGGAGCTGTCTGATCAGGGCCTGCACTGTTTGCTTATGAAATAATACAGATATGATTCTACAGCTTCTGCCATGATGCCTCTATTAAAGTCACTTTTTGAAACCATTGTGATAAAAAGAGCATAAATTTTGCTCTATTTATCACAATGGTTTCAAAACTACAAAATTCTAAAATTTTCTTTTTTTCTATTAAGTGCTCTTTTTCAGTAGATTTATTCAAATAGGTTAGGTCTTAAAAAGTCTAAGAGGGAATGGTCTAAAAATAGCCTATGAGGCAATGAGTTATAAGAGGGAATGGTCTAAAAATAGCCTATGAGGCAATGAGTTATAAGAGGGAATGATCTAAAAATAGCCTATGAGGCAATGAGTTAAACTACAGGATAGATACATTACAACAATATGATACAAATAAGTCAATTGCAAACACTGCATCCAGATTAGATGCCCACCCCATCTGGAGCCAAACTGTTTGCAACTAGAACAATCACTAAAGGTGATGAATACCCCCTACACAGCAGTCATGATTGCAAATCCAAGGGCATGCCAAAATGACAAAAAATACTCAAAGTTCAAGGGCAGATAATTCTGCAATGCCCAGCAATAAACACATGAAAATTGCATAAACTTCAAATTCAATAACTTTAAAACTGAAGGAGGAGTTTGCGACACCAACTACTCATGCTCAAATTCTGACTGACTGACCAACTGACCGCCCAATGAACTGACAGGATGATTCTAGTATACACCTTCAAACAAGTTTGCGGGGGTATAATAATGACTGCCAATATGTGTATTAAAAAGGCTTCCTAGCATAAGAAAATAGATTTCTCATAAAATATGAACACATTGTGAAGACAGACTTAATGGCACTGTTGCGTGTTTTTTTTTTATAATTGTATGATTGTCAAGGAAGGGAAGCATTTTCAACTACATTTCTTTCTAAGCAAGATAGATTGTCCTTTTTAGATGTCATGCCTTACAGCAATATGTTGTTAAGACATTTTAT
The DNA here is from genome assembly GCA_963576725.1 of Azorinus chamasolen. Taxonomy (NCBI): domain Eukaryota; kingdom Metazoa; phylum Mollusca; class Bivalvia; order Cardiida; family Solecurtidae; genus Azorinus; species Azorinus chamasolen. The sequence goes on from OY755248.1 coordinate 67,898,126, forward strand.
TGTAATTTTGAGATACTGTGCTCTGACATCTTCGAGATATGTGTGCATTTTCAAGAGAAGCATTTGAAAATGCAGACATAACTTTACTTTAAATTCAATTATATAACAATTTTAAGCCCTAGCATCAATATTGAAATGATTTGGCATTGAGAGACAGAAATCATTTTGACAAAAAGAAAAACAGGGACACTGCAAAACGATATTTTACTCCATGCTATAGCTGTTATTGAGTATATCAAACATAGTTACTATCTGCAACCTTGACCTGAAATGAATAACCTTGACTTTGAAACAATAACCTTGATCTGAAAACAATAACCTTGACCTTTCACAAACATCAGTCTTCCATCATGGTCTTGAAAAGTGTGGAATTGAAGGGTAGAGCACACTAGAGCTTAAAAGTAAATTTCTATTCATATCTATGAAGAAAAGAAGTCTATGTTCCAATGAACTACATGTATGCATGTACATGCATCTACTTACCTTATGAATACATAAAAAAAAATCATGACATAATGAATATAAATTAACTGAATATCAACTTAATTCATCAGGTCATATGAACACAAGAATTTTTGGCCATGGTAGAAACTGTAGAATCAAAACCAGAGGAACAGATAAGACGGATTTCAACTGAGTGAAAACTCCCAGTTTTTCACTAACTGAGTGAAACCAAAAGTTAATGATAGTCCAAATTTTCAGACATGTATGGTGAAATTTTAAATTTAGTTACTCTTACCAATTTTTTAGCTTGTATTAACTGTAATAAAAGTTTTAACCCATTCACTCATAGACTATTTTTAGATCCATCCTCTTTGAATAAATCCTCCGAAAAGGAGCATTTACTAGAGAAAAGGAAAGTTTTGGAATTGCGTAGTTCCTTTGGAGCAAATGCTCTATTTGTCACAATGGTTTCAAAAAGTGACTTTTACAGAGACTTCAAAAGGCGTCAATATGAAGCAATGGGTTAACTGTAAAAAATTTATCATTGAATTTGATTTACAAACTGAAGAAACAGTGATTCTCCCTAATGCCTGATAAAGTAAAATATGAAATGTTACAACATGTTTTGCTAAAAAAAGTATTTTACAACTAAAACTATTTTCCCAAATTTTTTACACTTTTATTTGGACAAAATTGAGTGAAGACATTCTTTTAGGGTACTCAGAACTCATTAAAACAATTGATGTATTTATGGATTCTTTTTGGGTGAAATACCCCAATACTCCACTTATATATTCCACTGCAGAGTAATATCATTCCATAAAGCAACCAGACCAGATGCTAATTAGCCGGCTCCTACAGGATTTGGGTGTACCCTTTTTGCGAAGGCATCAAAATGTGTCAATTTTACAGCATGGCATAGATGATGCTCACCTTCCAGGCTATACTGCGGAACCTGCTACTGCGTAGATTGCCTTTCACTGCGTAGTTTCGCAAATGCTTCAGGTAGTTCAGCTTCATAAACAACTTCTCCCATTCAAGGCTGCATAACAGAAAAAAATAATGAGAATGTGACGCTGGTGTGGGTAATTTCTTTGCCTGTATATGTATATGAAGTTGGTGATGGTAATTTCTTTACCTGTAAGAGTGTGCAGGGTTGGGCGGTAAATACCGGGGGTGGTAAATACCGCTGGTAAATACCGGTATTTACCGGTCCGGTAAATACTCCAAAAATGGCCAATACTGGCATTTACTGGCAAATACTCCAGAAAAGATGGAATATATTTCTTTGAAGTTTATTGTTTATAAATTGCAGGTTAGTAGAATATTGATAAGTTTATTTATTGATTTCTAACCATCATTTTACTGAGGGTTAAAATGTTTCATGCCTGCCAAGGGTACTCATCAGATGGCTTATATATCTTATCTAGGAGTTTCATCTGGTTAACAGAAAAATCCTGTATAGCTCTAAATTTAAATAAAGGCATGATTCTGCTGGTATAATGTGTTAAAATCATCAGTACAACAGACCAACTCCTTTGTCTGATACTGCAGTTTGATTGGTAAATTAATCTGAATCATTGCCTCTCCAAATTGTCTATATTGTGTTTGACACTTCATGGTTCATTGTGTGTATCTCTTAAATGAAAAGTGTGTATGTTTTTACAACAATTACCATAGTGGCCAGTAGAAGTGTCAAAACTTGTTTTGAGAGCTGATCTGACAGTAATTTGCAGTGGGTTAGGTGGCCAGTATTATTTCTCTTATCTGTTACTCAGTTTTCTACAACTGACTGCCAGTCTTTTGATTTTCATGAAACTTGGTTCATTCAAATTCAGCTTAAACTAGAAAACTGACTCAGTCACAGAGAGAGAGCCCTGTAATCAAGGGCAGATAACTCTAGACATAGTGATCAGATTCAACCCAAAAACTATAGGCGTCTTCCTCTGATGATACTAAGCATATGCCTTAATATGAAACCAATCTGTGAAGTACTGTTTGAGTTATCATGTCACATCAAAAGTGTTGACGGATGGACAGAAATTGTGATTCCTACAGGGCTCCTGCATTTGCAAGCAGGGCCCTAATTACACCTTTTATTTAATTTTTTGGGTTGTTTACACTGCAAATACATAAAGCAAAACTTGTATATATGATTAGAGAACTAATAAAGCACATTAGGATGGTTTAAATATGTGCTAAGCCCCATGACAATTCAAAATACCAGTAAATGCCAGTAAGTGCCAGTAAACGCCAGTAAATCCCGGTATTTACCGCCGGCACGGTAAATACTCATAAATGCCGGCATTTTGCCAACCCTGAGAGTGTGTGATGTGGTAATGGTAATTTCTTTACCTGTAAGAGTGTGTGATGTTGGTTATGGTAATTTCTATACCTGTAAGATTGTGTGATGTTGGTGATTGGAATTTCTTTACCTGTATGTGTATGTGAAGTTGGTTATGGTAATTTCTTTACCTGTAAGAGTGCGTGATGTTGGTAATGGTAATTTCTTTACCTGTATGAGTGTGTGATGCTGGTGATAGTTGGCTCTGTCTCTCCATTGCCAACCTCCATCCAGGAGTCCTCGCCCACACTAGCCTGGCTACCACGTCGTACTGCCACATTGTTGTTGTGTTCTGGCTGGCCAACAACAGGATCTGATGAATGATAAACAGATGAACTATAACAACAGACCCATATGCAAAGTATAAGAGCTTCTAAGACTATACAATGTTGAAGTATTTAACCCTTTCCCTGTTCTATAGTTTTTCCAAAGGGTTAATATTCATGATGGCATTATTTCTTACATAAGTATTCATGGAGTTAATTTGAACCTCCTGTTTAGAGGGGTTTCATTGTATTCAAATCAAATTGACTTCTTCATTCCAGTTAGAAGATGTGTTTTCTGTTTCTATCACAAATATAATTTTATCATAGATGACATAGTGGCACCATAACAGAGGAAATTGAATAAACATTCAAGAAATAATCACAGATATACTATTCAACAATCCTAGACATCAGGCTTGTATTTGTTGCTCATATTACATAGTCTTAACCCTTTCCCTGTTCTGTATTCATTTAAGAAACAATGACAACATGAATATTTATTAGCAATTTTTATAATATAAACTTTTCAAGGGAATTATTTGGTTTGACAAAAACTTTAGAATCAGATCTATATCATGTCAAAAGCAAACAGTGCAGACCTTGATCAGACGTCTCTTATAGGAGTCGTCTGATCTGGGTCTACTCTGTTTGTGAATGCGTGAAATATGAGGATAAGGGTCAAACAGTCAATATATATGTAAGACTCAAATCGTGGGTCGGTCCCAGATCGAGGGCCGATTCGAAAATCGTGGGCCGATCCAAAATCGTGGCCTGTTTTCTGAAATCTTGAAGGCGCTTTAGCCCCCACATAGGACGTTAAGCCTTCAAGCATGCAGATTCTGTTATAAAATCCATCTCTTTTCAGAACCAATTGGGATTCAGATCTTTTGACGTCGGTTGTTTCCGGTTCACTAGATCTAGTTTCACTCCGACATCTACGGTTGAAGAAATATGACGTCATTTACGCACAACGTCGTCCGTTTTGACGTCGTATCATTTCGCGCCACCATTATGTGGACATTTTATTTTCTTTAACTCAGCCAGTCTATATAGATCTATATTTCTAAATTTTTAGATCTATTTTCAGTTTTTAATGAGCATGGAACGACTTTACTTTGCCGTGTGCATTTAGATATATATCAAATCTGTGATCTGTGTATTTTGTCAGGTAGGATGTGTTTTGTGTGGGTTATAAATCGGCCCACGATTTGGGAGCAAACGGCCCACGATTTTGGATCGGCCCACGATTTCCGAATCGGCCCTCGATCTGGGACCGGCCCTCGATTTGAGTCTTACATATATATAAACATTTGTATAAGAGAAAGGGTGAAATGGATAAACAAAACAATATGGATTAGTAGTTTAGTATATTTCTATTATGAAGAAAGTTCATTAAACAAAAAAATTAGGCCCTATTAACCCATTCCCTCATATTGACGACTTTTGACGACTCTGTAAAAGTCACTTTTTGAAACCATTGTGATAAATAGAGCATTTGTTCCTATAGGAACAAATGCTCTATTTATCACAATGGTTTCATACTACAAAATTCTAAAATTTTCTTTTTTCTCTAGTTAATGCTCCTTTTCGGTATATTCAAAGAGGTTGGATCTAAAAATAGCCTATGAGGGAATGGGTTACATTAGGCCCTATTAAAGTCTCCGGAGTCATCAGTTGAAGCTCTCGTGTTTGACACTGAGTACAAGTTAGTTCAGCTTAATGATCCCCTGCTAACATTGTGTGTCTGGTTAATCGTATAGGAGAATTTCCCTTAAATTCTTAACCCTTTCCCTGTTCTATGTTTAGTTCAAATTCTGATACCTACTGAATATTCATGGACAAAATAGTTACAACGAAATATGGAAGGTGGAACATTGTAGCCAATTTAGAAAGTAAACTAACAGATCATTCAAATTCCATTGGCAAACAGAGAAGACCCTGATCAGATGTCTCATCTAGGAGCTGTCTGATCTGGGTCTACTCTATTTGCAAATGCGTGAAAACATGTTTATATGAAGGAAACGAATAAATTCCGAAGTGTATTAATTTTGTATTCTACAGAAAGAAATTTAACTCTTTCCCTGTTCTATATTTTAAATATTCCAAATTTCAATACCTATTGAATATTCATGTGCAAAATAATTATAATGAAATATGACAGGTGGAACATTGTAGCCATTTTAGAAAGCAACAAAACATATTTATCAAATTTCATTAGCAAACAGAGCAGACCCTGATCAGACGGCTCCAATCGGAGCAGTCAGATCTGGGTCTAATCTGTTTGAAAATGCACTGAAAGGTGTTTTTATGAAGGAAAAGGTTAACCCTTTCCTCCACATATACGCCTCTCTATGCCTTTGCAAACAGAGTAGACCCTGATCAGAGTTCCTGTTTGCTTATGATACAATATACATATAGATATGATTCTACAGAGGTAACCATGGCAATTATTTTATGATGGTCCTAATTAAGTAAACAATCATTAAGAATTCATCATAATACAGCAATGAATGATCCCAAACCACACTAAGAGAAACTCTGTATGCGATTAACAGTGACCTTGACCTTTGAGCTGCTGACTTTTGTGTACTGAATGACATATTGCTATGATACAGTGTCCTTTCAGATGATCACTTTGAATCCTAATGATGTATTCCTGCATAATGCTGCATCTCATCAGGATCCAACCTGTTTGACGCTTTGACCATATTCTTGCAAAGAAATGAGAGAAATTCTATTTTAAGAACTGAACCAGACAACAATTGTTGCGGACAAAAAATAGCCTAGCATGCAAAGAAAAGAGAAGTCCGAAGGTTACATACCTTGAATTTTCTCTCCGAAGCTCTCAAGGGTATCTAGAATATCCTCCTTGCTTGGCGGAACCGGGGCAGCAGCAGCAGGGGGGTTTGGATTGGTCGGGCTCTTGTTGAGTTTGCTTCCGCTAAAAGAGCGGAAACGACTAAACATCTTCTCCATACTCATGGCTACTCATCACAGGTCACATGATCTGTAAGATAAACAAAACGTTTGTATGTTATCAGGTGCGAAATTAAAATTGTCATGTTGAGACACTCTTGCAGGTGTCCAATACTAAAATTTGGATTTAAAGCCATGGAATCCAGACGTGCATTATTTTGATATCTTGCACTGTGCATTATTTTGATATCTTCCACTGAAGGATAATAAGTTAACCCTTTACCTCAAGAACATTCATGAAAGAAATAATGACTGCATGGCGTGCATGCATATCAATTAGCTGAATATTTATGAAAGCCTTCTGAACAAGGGAATTTTTACCATAGCAGAAACTGTGGTGGCAGTTAAACACAGGTCAAAAGTTATGCAGAAAGCTCCAACAGAAGGTTTCTGCATAATTTACTTTCGTCCTGCAATAGGCAACCACCTGCTTTAAACAATGCAAATATCTATTCACGAAGTGGTTGATTTAGAGAGGTTGTACTGTATATCATTCCATACACAAATTGACAGGACCCTGATCAGATAAGGATAAGTAAGGATTTAAATAATGGCAAAATGCACTTTCTACAGAGCAACAGGTAAAGTTGCATACTCAGATGCTAAAATCGTTATTTCTCCACCAAACCCTGCGTACTCAAATGCTAAAATCGTTATTTCTCCACCAAACCCTATGTTGTGACCACTCTTTAGAATCATCTTTTCAAGACGATTCTAAAGAGTGGTCACAAAATAGGAACTCGTTGAGAAATAAAAGAGTTATTCTTGAAATTGTTTTCATTTACGCATCCTATCTGGACCTCTGCGCTATTCAGCCAATGATAATACTGTGCAATATGTTACACACAGCCCATCATAAAACCATTCACAAGAAAACAGCAAGGTGAGCTGTTTCTACAGCTGTTCAAAGCAGCATACAATAGCCAAACTGTCTCTAGCATATTGATCTGGCAGTTTCTTTACTGCATGTCCTTTATATCTTTCCTTCATATAAACACCTTTTCATGCATATGCTAAAAGAACAGACCCAGCTCTCAGACGGCTCCTACTCCTAGTCTGATCTGGGCCTGCACTATTTAGGTAAGTTTGTCTGTCCAAATATTTAGTGTAATAAGGTTTAACATTTTCCCTGTTGAATAATCATGTAACAAATAATGACATGATGAATATTTATTAGATGATTTTTTAAAATGGCATATTAACAAATTAGACTTTTACCAATGTAGAAACTATAGAATCAGATCTACATTATTTCATAAGAAAACAGAGCAGACCCTGATCAGACGGCTCCTATAGGAGCCGTCTGATCTGGGTCTACTCTGTTTGTAAAAGTGTAGAAAGATGTATTTATGGAGGAAAGGGTTAAGGAAAGGGTTAACAACTTTGCAAACAAAGTAGATTCAGATCAGATGGGTCCAGCAGGAGTGTCTGATCAGGGTCTGCTATGTTTGCTTGTGAAATAAATAATATAGATGAGTCTTTAGTATACAACTTCTGCCTATGCCAAAAAATCCTGTGTCAATATTATATATGCCATTATAAAAATCCATCTAATTTATATTCATGATGTCATTATTTCTTACATTAATATTCATGAGATAAATGGTTTAACCCTTTTCTCATATACAGCTGTCAACACTTTTTGACATCTTTGACAGAATAGACTCAGATCAGATGGATCCTATAGGAGCTGTTTGATCAAAGTCTGCTCAGTTGGCTGATGACATGTCACAGTTTTTGTCAAAGCAAAAAATTCTCTTGAAAATTTCACCAGGTGCATAAATTAAGCTAATAAATATCATGATGTCATTATTTCTTACAGAGTTCCAGATAAGATGCGTAAATTAAAACATTTTCAAGAAGAACTTCTTTATTTCTCCACAAAACCCTCTGTTTTGTCCACTCTATAGAATCGTGTCTTCAAGACGATTCTAAAGAGTAGTCACAACAACGGGTTTGGTGGAGAAATTATGAATTTAGTTTTTGAATATGCACCTTTATCTGTAGCTCTGTTCTTACATAAGTACTCTCAAGTTCAAAGGTTTAAAAACAGATACTCAAAATCCTGTTTTCTCCAGTCATAGTCAAGTAGCCTCTGTTCCATCATTAAATTTCTAAATGTCAATTTAGAGTAAATGTCAAACCTTCTTAAACCTCCCACACTTTTCACTAATCATGTTATAAGTATAGTAAAACCTCTCTATAACGGCCACAAATTTGTGTTAAATAGTTGGTATTTAGGGCAGGTGGCTGCTTAAAGCAAGGTGAAAGTAAAACAGAATGCTCCTATAGGAGTGTTCTGTTTTTCTTTCACCTTGCTTTAAGCAGCCACCTGCCTTTAACACAAAATACTTGATGTAATTTAGTGGCTGTTATAGAGAGGTTTTACTGTAATCATTCCTGACAGAATAAAAGCTGCTGCAAAGCTCCAGTACAAATAAAAAAGTGTTCAAAGGAACACATGTGTCACCTGCTGGGAGAAGTGTTAGAATAAAAAGCTAGAAAATTGTGTCTGTAAGACACAACGATGTCCCCGTGGTAATGCTTGACAATGAAAAAACTGTGACAACCAACTGCATGTACAAGCGTGACACACAGACCGACGGACGGATGAACAGATGGACGGACAGGTGCAAAACATAATGCCCCCTGACTATCGTCAACCGGGGCATAAAAAGAAAGTGTGATGGAGAGACAGACCTTTCGGCAGGTGACACAAAAACTGTAATGTGCTCAAGTTATCTTGCCGAAATAACAATATCTGTTCAAACCCTGATATACATGTATACTGTATTCTTCACTTGCCTAAAATACCTAAATCTTTCCTCCATGAACATTCATTTAAGAAATAATGACATCATGCATATTAATTAGATGTTTTATAAGGGCTAATGAAAAGAAAAGAGTTTAGCCATGGTAGAAACAGTAGAATCAAATCTAAATTACATGTATTCCATAAGCAAACAGAGGAGTCATCTGATCTAGGTCTACTCTGTTTGCAAAGGCATAGAAAGGCATATTTATGGAGTAAAGGGTTCATACATTAAGAAGTGATTGTCTGAGTGACAAACATCTTGAATCCTGATGAGACCAGGCCTCAAGATAAGATGCGTAAATTCAAACATTTTCAAGAACAACTCCTTTATTTCTCCACCAGACCCTATACTGTGACCACTCTTTAGAATCGTCTCTTCGAGACGATTCTAAAGAGTGTCACAGTATAGGATTTGGTTGAGAAATGACGATTTTAGTATTTGGGTATGCACCCTTATCTGTAGCTCTGTGAGGCGCTGAGTTTACTCAATGTTTCATAGGGATCCAAGCTGTTTGCAAATGTGACCAAGTCGCATGGTAAGGGTTAATTGTATTTGTTGGGCTTTGCCGCTGTTTTTACAAAGCAAATCAAATATCAAATGGTGTTAGGTGAAAAATCTGAAGTAGCAATAACATAATTTTTAAAATGTCTGTGTTTTTAAATCTTATTTCTAAACCCACGTAACACCTGCTGGGAGAAGTGTTAGAATAAAAAGCTAGAAAATTGTGTCTGTAAGACACAACGATGTCCCCGTGGTAATGCTTGACAATGAAAAAACTGTGACAACCAACTGCATGTACAAGCGTGACACACAGACCGACGGACGGATGAACAGATGGACGGACAGGTGCAAAACATAATGCCCCCTGACTATCGTCAACCGGGGCATAAAAAGAAAGTGTGATGGAGAGACAGACCTTTCGGCAGGTGACACAAAAACTGTAATGTGCTCAAGTTATCTTGCCGAAATAACAATATCTGTTCAAACCCTGATATACATGTATACTGTATTCTTCACTTGCCTAAAATACCTAAATCTTTCCTCCATGAACATTCATTTAAGAAATAATGACATCATGCATATTAATTAGATGTTTTATAAGGGCTAATGAAAAGAAAAGAGTTTAGCCATGGTAGAAACAGTAGAATCAAATCTAAATTACATGTATTCCATAAGCAAACAGAGGAGTCATCTGATCTAGGTCTACTCTGTTTGCAAAGGCATAGAAAGGCATATTTATGGAGTAAAGGGTTCATACATTAAGAAGTGATTGTCTGAGTGACAAACATCTTGAATCCTGATGAGACCAGGCCTCAAGATAAGATGCGTAAATTCAAACATTTTCAAGAACAACTCCTTTATTTCTCCACCAGACCCTATACTGTGACCACTCTTTAGAATCGTCTCTTCGAGACGATTCTAAAGAGTGTCACAGTATAGGATTTGGTTGAGAAATGACGATTTTAGTATTTGGGTATGCACCCTTATCTGTAGCTCTGTGAGGCGCTGAGTTTACTCAATGTTTCATAGGGATCCAAGCTGTTTGCAAATGTGACCAAGTCGCATGGTAAGGGTTAATTGTATTTGTTGGGCTTTGCCGCTGTTTTTACAAAGCAAATCAAATATCAAATGGTGTTAGGTGAAAAATCTGAAGTAGCAATAACATAATTTTTAAAATGTCTGTGTTTTTAAATCTTATTTCTAAACCCACGTAACATTGAGTACACGTACAGCACGTGGGTGCCAATGCTTTTCTGTTTGATTGTAGCCCTTGTCGTGGTGAACAAGTTGGTGAAGTTTCATAAGATTTGCATGAATAGTAAAAAAGTAATGGCCAACATTAAAGTTTCTGGGCAACAACGACAACGCAAATGCTAGAATTACGACAAATTAGCTCTTATATTTTTCTTCAAAAAGCAGACAAGCTATTAATATTAACAATAATAATAAAAATAACAATAATAACAAGAGATGTTTGTAAAACATGTATACCCCCCAGACCCCCTGACCTTTGATCTAGTGACCTCAACTATAGAGGTCATCTAGCGGTCATGATTAATCACCACAGCAACTTTGAATATCCTAAGCCAAACCACTGATCATTTATTGATCTGAAAACATTTTACATATTAAGGTCATGGTGACCTTGACCTTTGACCTAGTGACCTTAACAACATTAGGGGTCATCAAGTGGTCACAACCAACTACCACAGCAAGTTTGAAGATCCCGAACCAAACCATTGAGCAGTTATTAATTGGAAACCATTTCATCAGTTAAGGTCACGATGACCTTGATCTTTAACCTAGTGACCTCAAAATCAATAGGGGTCATCTAGTTGTCATGACCAACCACCACAGCAAGTTTGAAGATCCTAAGACAAACCATTGAGCAGTTATTAATCGCAAACCATTTCACCAGTTAAGGTCATGGTGACCTTGACCTTTGACCTAGTGACCTAAAAAATAATAGGGGTTATCTACTGGTCATGACCAACTACCACAGCAAGTTGGAAGATCCTAAGCCAAACCCTTGAGCAGTTATTGATCGCAAACCTTTCACCACTTAAGGTCATGGTGACCTTGACCTTTGACCTATTGACCTTAAAAACAATAGGGCTCATCTAGTTGTCATGACCAACCACCTAAGCAAATTTGAAGATCCTAAGCCAAACCATTGAGCAGTTATTGATCAGATATCATTTTACAAGTTAAGGTCATGGTGACCTTGACCTTTGACCTAGTGACCTCAAATACAATAGGGGCCATCCAGTTGTCATGACCAACTACCCCAGCAAGTTTGAAGATTCTAAGCCAAACCCTTGAGCAGTTATTGATCGGAAACCATTTGACCAGTTCAGAGCATGGTGACCTTGACCTTTGACCTAGTGACCTTAAAAGCTTTAGGGGTCATCTAGTGGTCATTACCAACCACCACAGCAAATTTGAAGATCCTATGCCAAACCCTTGAGCAGTTATCGATCGCAAACCATTTCACCCTTTAAGGTCATGGTGACCTTGACCTTTGACCTAGTGACCTAAAAAACAATAGGACTCATCTAGTTGTCATGACCAACCACCTAAGCAAATTTGAAGATCCTAAGCCAAACCCTTGAGCAGTTATTGATCAGAAACCATTTTACCAGTTAAGGTCATGGTGACCTTGACCTTTGACCTAGTGACCTCAAAATCAATAGGGGTCATCCAGTGGTCATGACCAACTACCACAGCAAGTTTGAAGATTCTAAGCTAAACCCTTGAGCAGTTATTGATCGGAAACCATTTAACCATTTAAGGTCATGGTGACCTTGACCTTTGACCTAGTGACCTCAAAATCAATAGGGGTCATCTAGTGGTCATGACCAACCACCACAGCAAGTTTGAAGATCCCAAGCCAAACCCTTGAGCAGTTATTGATCGGAAACTATTTCATTATTTTAGGTCATGGTGACCTTGACCTTTGACCTAGTGACCTCAAAAACAATAGGGGTCATCTACTTGTCATGACCAACCACCACAGCAAGTTTGAAGATTCTAGGCCAAGTCGTTTATTAGTTATCGTTCGGAAACCATCGATCTACCGACCGACCGACCGACCGACAGACCGACCGACCGACATGTGCAAAGCAATATACCCCCATTTTTTCAAAAGGGGGGTATAATAATATGACAGTATAGCATCATAATTTCTACAGTCGTTTTTCAAAGACACCTGCTTATTCCGAACGAATTTTCAACTCCCGGCTCAAATTCTATTAAATGTCATTGAAAATACTTATATATAGTTTAACCCTTTCCTAGAATATAAACCCCTATAGGACTCTTTTCACCCCTTTGCAAACAGAGAAGAACCAGATCAGACTGCTCCTGTAGGAGCGGTCTGATCTGGGTCTGCTCTATTTGCTTATGAATTTATAAAAGATCTGACTCTACATATATTTAACAATACCAAATAATTTCCTGTGTACATAAAAATCATGCCATTATAAAAATTCGGCTAATAAATATTCATGATAAGCTTGACCTGCTTGAATTTTAGAATAACGCAGCTTTGAAAGGATTCATATTCATTAAGTCATGAATATTCACCACAAGTCTATAGTTTGGTCACCATTTTTGGTCTATAAGTTTGGTCTATAGTTTGGTCTATATAGTTTGGTCTATAGTTTGGTCACCATTTGAAATTGTCTTTATAATAATTGTGCATTAAATTGTTTCCCTCCGGTGACTTAACACATTCCTTCATAGGCTATTTTAGACCCAACCTATTTGCATAAATCCACTGAAAAGGAGCATTTACTCGAAAAAGGGAAATGTTTAGAATTGTGTAATGTTAAAACCATTGTGATAAATAAAACATTACAGAGGCGTTAAAAGGCGTCAATATAAGGGAACGGGTTAATGTTTCTGTAACTGCAATGTTATTTTCGAAGTAAGATATATCCATTACAGGGTTGGCAATTCTGCATTGATTTTTATATCAGTTTCCTGGATAGCAAACATGTCTTCAATACAGAGTTTGCCAATGCCTTAAGCAATATCAGACTTTCGAACACTATGACCAAGTTGTGATGATTTTTTTCAAAACTTTGATGAGACATAAGGGGATCTTCCCTGTAATCAGACGAAAAACTGTTGGACACTTTTATCAAGAAACAGAAGAAAAACACTGTAAACAATTTTACGGATGAAAACACTTTGTATTCAAAGGGTTAACTGTTTTCCTGCCTCGATGATGGACAAATTTGCAAACAGTTTTGATCCAGATCAGATGCAGAGTATCTCAGCATCAGTAACTTTGTGTCCTGTCAGAATTATAACTGCTTGATTATACTGTGATTATGTTTTTCAAACAAAGAAGATTAAGGTTTCATGATGAAAACCGAATCACGCGACAACTAGAAGCAGCTAAAGAGTTCAAGTGACATTGATTGTCACAAGGGTATTGTAAAGGTCACCTTATTCATATGCTGGAGAAGTGGCTTTTTATCGGAATATGTGAGTTTGCAATAGCAATTCTGCTTATACAGTAACAGTGTGACATGTAATTATTAACCCTTTATTCCATGAATAGATTATTTTCTGAAATGACATATTAACCCTTTCCTCCATAAATACGCCTTTCTACGACTCTGTAAGAGGAAAGGGTTAACCAATTCTCTCATACTGATGTTTTTAATACTTCAGTAAGCCACTTTTTGACACTATTGTCATAAGTAGAGCATTTTCTCCTTAGGAGAAAATGCTCTATTTATCACAATTGTTTCTAAACTAAAAAATTCTAAATTTTTCCTTTTTTCTAGTAAATGTTCCTTTTCAGTACATTTATTCAAGGATGTTGGGTCTAAAAATTGCTTATGAATATTTTGCCATGGCAGAAACTGTAGAACAAGAGCTATATCACTTCATAAGCAAACAGAGCAGACCCAATGATCAGACAGCTTCTACACAAGTCAATTGATCTGGGTCTACTCTGCAAATTTAAAGGTGTTCAAAGCCATCTCCTTGGAGTAAACGGTACAGGTATTGAATGTGGGACACAAGTGTTCTGGCTTTTGTAAACAGTGCAGATCTAGATCAAGGGGCTTCAAGAGTGCCTGCACTGTTTGTCATTCAAGATCCTCTAGCATATTCAAACATATTGAATAGTTAACCCTTTACCTGATACAGATGTCTTTTCAAGCCTTACACACACAGGGTACATCCAGATCTGACGGCTACTACAGGATCTACTCTGTTATAGAGTTATATAGATCTGGTTCTACAGTTTCTTTCAAGGATAATTAAGAACTTTAGTGATCAAGCTCACAAATCGCATACCGCCACATTGTCAGAGAAAAAAAGTGGTACCCCATGACTGACTCATCCAAACTTTTATGCATGACAATTCTTAAATCAAATTTGAGAAAAATTGGTCAAGAAATGGAAGTGCTAGATGAGCAACAATGTATTATGATACAGTACAGACTGACACACAGACGTTCTAACAGATTGAACCTTGGGGGACTTTTATTTTGTTTAAAAGACACACAAGTGGAATAATAGACCCACAAGTAAAACAGGAACAAAAGATCTTTCGTTCTCATAGTCCCACAATGTATCACTAATGAGAGCAGATGGACTGATGGACGGACAGGTCAAAAACTATATACTCAATGCAACTTCATTCCTGTGTTCATACTCTGTTTGCAAAGGTGTTCACCCTTTCCCTGTTTTATGTTTATTCCAAATTGCAATACCTAAAACATTCATGGACAAAATAATTATAATGAAATATGGAAGGTGGAACATGTAATTGTATCCATTTTAGAAAATAACAAAACAGATCTATCAATTTCCATTAGCAAACATAATCCCTGATCAGATGGCTGCTATATTAAATCTACTGTGTCTGCAAATGCGCCATAAATACGCCTTTCTCTGTAAAAGTCACATAATGAAACCATTGTGAATAATAGAGCATTTGCTCCATAGGAGCAAATGCTCTATTTATCACAATGGTTTCAAAACTACACAATTTGAAAAATGTTCCTTTTCTCTAGTAAATGCTCGTTTTCTGTAGATTTATTCAAAGAGGTTGGGTCTAAAAATAGCCTATGGAGGAATGGGTTAAAGGGCGTAATTGATGGAGTAAAGGGTTAATTGGAACAACCTACCATTACACTGGATCATGCAGTGTAGTATATAAAGAATACAAATGTACATGTACAATATCCTCAACTATTTATACTATATGCATATCATTCACAAGTTTACCCTTTCTGTCATGAATATTCATGTAAGAAATAATTATATCATGAATATTTATTAGCAGAATTTGTATAAAACTATATGAGCACAGGATTGTTCGGTTATTGCAGAAAGTGTAAAATCACATTTTTTAAATTCTACAAACAAACAGACCGCTCCTACAAGATTCGGCTGATCTGGGTCTACTCTGTTTGCATAGGCATGAAAAAGCATCTGACTGACCTGATTTTTTATAATGGCATATAGATAAAAATGTTTTTGGCCATGGCGGAAACTAAAGAATAGTTGCAATTCCATAAGCAAACAGAGCATGCTCTGATCAGACAGCTCCTACAGCAGCCATCTTCTGACATGCAAGGCTCAGATAGGAGCCAGTCTCTGGTACCTCACTTTTTGCCTGTCAACCAGAATATAACCCTTTACGCTCATGAATATTCATATAAGAAATAATAAAATCATGAATATGAATTAGATTAACTTTTCTAATGGGACATGGGTTTTTTTGGCCATTATAAGTAGAAACTGTAAAATCATATCCTTATTATTTCATAAGCAAACCGAGTAGACCCTTATCATACAGCTCCTACAGGAGTCATATGATGCGGGTCTACTCTGTTTGCAAAGGCGTACAAAATAATATCAATGAAGCAAAGGGATAATCAACAATCTAAACTGAATCAAAATCATCAGCTTATACGACCATTATTATGTGTAATATAATTTCAATGCCTTCAAAGTTTATTTCAGTTTTACAACACTGCCCAGAGATAGAAATGATGAATAATTAATACATGCAGTGGAGGCAGAAATAATGACAGAGTTGCTGTCTCATTGCTCCTCCTCTACTGTTTCATTAATCCTTTCCCTGCTCTATGTTTATTACAATTTTCAATACCTACTGAATATTCATGGACAAAAGTTATAATGAGATATGGAAGGTGGAAAATTGTAACCATTTGAGAAAGTAAATAAACAGATCTATCAATTTCCATTAGCAAACATAGCAGGCCCTGATCAGACGGCTCCTCTAGGAGCTGTCTGATCTGGGTCTACTCTATTTGCACAGGCGTAGAAAAGTGTATTAATGGAGAAAAGGGTTAACCCTTACAACACTGAATTTTCAAATGGACAATTCCAAAATTCAAACAGGTCAAGCTTATAGTAAATACTTAAGTTTTTTTTTACTTTTTTCTAAAACAAAAGTGTAACATGACAAACAGTGCATACTCTGATGAGTGGGCTCCTTTATATAATGGCATAATTATTATTATAGATACATGTACAAAGTTTTTGATCATGCCAACTTTGGGCTAACTGGATGCCCCAGTGAATGGGAAGCGGATACAGAGAAACCCGGGCCCAATGCCCCACTCTAAAATATTATCAATACAGTTTCTCTGGTTCTTTTAGATGCCCAGTGTAAAGCACTGAATCGTGACCTATTACATCCAACCTTCATTTATAAAGTCTCATCCAAGGGACTAATGACCTGGCAGAGGATCGAACCTGGGACCCCTGGTATAAGGATAATTAAAAACAAGAGGGCCATGAGGCCCTGAAGCGCTCACCTGAGATAACCCCAGGGGCGGGGCCATTTTTGACCACAAGAAATCATGTGTACAACCTTGGTAGAGAACCATAAGGCAAAGCAGTATGCCATTAATTAAAGGTCTAAAGCCTTATGGTTTCAGAGAAAAATAATATTTTATATTTTTCCCATGAAAAACTGATAAGCCCATTGAGGCAGGGCCAAGTTTCGCCCAGTGGTCAGGGTCGTAAGTTAAACATTCTTGGCGGAGGATTATTTGTAGAGGACCATTAGATCATGTTACATACCAAATATCAATGGTCTAGGCCTTACAGTTTCAGAGATTTTTAAAGATTTTCCAATGAAAAACTGATAAGCCCTTGGGCGGGGCCATTTTTGGCCCAGGGGTCATAATTTGAACAATATTTGTAGAGGACCATAAGATCATGCTACATACTAAATATCAAAGGTCTAGGCCTTACAGTTTTAGAGAAGAAGATTTTTAAAGATTTTCCTATGAAAAACTGATAAGCCCTTGGGTGGGGCCATTTTTGGCCCGGTGGTCATAATTTGAACAACTTTTGTAGAGGACCATTAGATCATGCTACATACCAAATATCAAAGGTCTAGGCCTTACAGTTTCAGTGAAGAAGATTTTTTAAGATTTTCCTATGAAAAACTGATAAGCCCTTGGGCGGGGCAATTTTTGGCCCGGGGGTCAAAATTTGAACAATATTTGTAGAGGACCATAAGATCATGCTACATACCAAATATCAAAGGTCTAGGCCTTACAGTTTCTGAGAAGAAGATTTTTAAAGATTTTCCTATGAAAAATTCCATATTACCATATATGGAAAAAATGACCCAGCCCTCTGGCGGCCATGTTTTTTACCGGATCAAAATTCTTTTAACAACTTTTAAAGTCTATCAACTGAGAAACATTTTGGTGAAAACTATATTCAAATCGGACAAGTCAATCTGGAGAAGAAGATTTTTCTAGATATTGTGTACAGTTGCCATGGCAACAAGACCGATGGCCCCACCCACTATCTTTTAACAACTTTTGAAGCACCCACCCACAGTATGTATCTGACCAAGTTTGGTTACAATTGGGCAGTTGGTTTCAGAGAAGAAGTCGTTTGAAATTGTTGACGGACAGACAGACGGACAGACGGACAGACAGACAGATGGACAGACGGACACCGGACGCCGGACACAGGGGTATCACAATAGCTCACCTTGAGCACTTTGTGCTCTGGTGAGCTAACAAACACTATTAACCTTGTATATATAATTTTTTGACTCATTATCAAATTTCAAATGCCCAGTAACTTAGCCCTTTCAGCACAGGATTGGAAACACGAGTCACTAATGTCCTTTGCAAACAGTGTAGACCTAGATGTAAATGTAGATCAGGGTCTGCACTGTTTGTCATGTTACACTTTTCATTCGAAGAATGCCTAAATATTCACCCCATACCGAATATTCACAGTAAGCTTAACCTGTTTGAGTTTTGGAATAGTCCAGTGGACAATTCAGCAGTTAACCCAGGTTTCCCTGTTCAATATTCATGCAACAAATAATGACATCATGAATATTTATTAGCTGAATTTTTATAACTGAACTTTACAAGGAAAGTTTTTGCTTTGACAAAACCTGTAGTCAATCAGATCTATATCAAAAGCAAACAGAGCCATCTGATCTGGGTCTACTCTGTTGAAATGGTTGAAAAGGTGTTTACATGAAAGAAATGGTTAAATGGTTAACAGTGCAATGTTAAGGTGTGCCAGAAATAAAAAAACAATTGCATCTAAATATAGTAGAACTACCTACAGCATTGTAAAACACAATATTGTCTTCAAACACCAAAAAGAAGAATTAGTGATGCACTTTGAAAATAGTCTGGATCGAACATTGGATCAGTGAGTTACAGAACATCTCATCAGGATCCAAACTATATGACACTGAGTGTGGTTCTGCTAATAGAAAGCGAAGGGAAACTGAGCAAACGACAATATTGCAGAAGCAATCACCTATGTGATCATAAACTGCAGCTCAGACTTCATTAAGAGCTGATCAAACGCTAAGCATGACCTCACTGCAAATAGCTTGAATCCAGATGAGATGCCGAGTAACTCGGCATCTCATCTGGATCCAAGCTGTTTGACACTCGGTCAATAATTTCTCAAAAGCTTGACCGATTGGGAAGCAGTCAAAACTGCATCCGATCCAACTTTGAGCAGACATTATTTTTTACAGTAGGTAAGGGTTAATTTCCTGGGGAGGAAGTGTTAGGTTTACGAATCAAGGATTCTGTCGATAAAATATTTAGATGTACAACACTTACTGCTTCCATCCCATGCAGAAACAACCGCCCCTCTATTTCTAATTATTAGTTTATTTTGAAGAATCTAAATTTCATTACATTAACCTTTTATCTCATGAATATTGCATGTAAAAAATAATGGTATCATGAATATTAAATACCCTTTCCCTCATATAAACACGCTTTCTCACATTTTCAAACACTAACAGAATAGACACAGATATAGACCCATATATATAGACTTCTATAGGAGATGTCTGATCTGGGTCTGCTCTGTTTGCTTATGATATAATATAGATGTGATTCTATAGTATCTACAATTGTAAAAAAATGCTTACATTAGTATTAATAATGCTGTTAAAAGAAATGAACTCATTAATATTCATGATGCCATTATTTTTTACATGAATGCTGAACAGGGAATGGGTTAATCAAATGAATTATTGTAATGGAAAAGGAACATGGGATTATTTGGTCAGGGTATATAGTTCTATATCAGTTCTATATAATTCCATAAGCAAACAGAACAGACCTGAACATCTCCAGACATCTCCTTCATGATCTGGGTCTTTAACCCATTCCCTCATAGGCTATTTTTAGATCCAACCACTTTGAATAAATCTACCGAAAAGGAGCATTTTAAACTAGAAGAGGAGAATTTTGAAGTTTGAAACCATTGGGATAAATAGAGCAGTTGCTCCTATAGGAGCAAATACTCTGTTTATTACAATGGTTTCAATAGGTGATCTTTACAGAGGCGTAGAATGGTGTATTATGGAGGAAAGGATTAAAGGTATAAAGTAATGTCTTTACACACCAAATAAAAATTAGTGGTGTCCTTTGAAAATATTCTGGATCCAACTAGGATCTGTAATTTATTTTCACATGTTGACACTAACTGATCATGAGGTTCTATCAGAGCTATTCAAATAATTAAATCGTCATTTCTCCACCAAACACCATGTTTTGACCTCTCTTTGCACGCTAGCGGCGAAATTGTGATTACCTATGCAAACAGTTTGGATCCAGATGAGACGCCGTATAATGCGCCGTCTCATCAGGATCCAAACTGTTCGTCATCTTGGCCATATTTTTGCAAAAAAATGAGAGAAAGTTTATTTTAAGAATTGAAGCAGACGACAATTGTTGCAGACGAAAAATTACTTAGTGTACAAAGAGTTAAGAGAGGTCACCACATGGGGTTTGGTGGAGAAATACAGAAGCTATTCTTAAAAGATGTTACAATTTATGCATCATAACTGTGTCGCTATTCTACTAACAGATAGCAAAAGGAAAACTAAGGAACCACTATGTTGCAATCACCTATGTTCTATAAATTGCTCATCAGACTTCATTAAGAGCTGATCAAACTTAATTTCCTGGGGAGGATTTACAAATCAATTATGCTTCTGTTGATAAAATTATCCCTTTACAACCTCATGTAAGAAATAATTACATGATGAAAATTAATAATAAGATGATTTTTTTTTATAATGGTATCATTAACAAGGGAAATTTACCATGGTAGAAACTGTGGAAATAGATCTATGTTATTTCATAAGCAATAAGCAAACAGAGCAGACCCTGATAAGATGGCTACTACAGGAGCCGTCTGATCTTAATTGGTCTACAAGTAAAGTACCTAGTTATAGTCTACTTTAAGTCCGAATGACCGCTCAGCCGACTGTACATGTACATTTACTCCCCTGGTCATTGAGTCATTCGCCTACAATATTGAGCACTGCTAACATATGGCGCAATCATGCAGCCGCAGTACCGGCTAGTGACCCTCACAGGTACCCATTTAACCCCTGGGTGGAGAGGCGGTGCAGGTGGGAGACACTGAAAAGCGTCTCTGAAATTTCCGGGAGGTACCGGGATTTGAACCTCGGACCTCCGGACTGATAGTCTCTGAGCGCGTTACCACTAGGCCACCGCACACTACTCTGTTTACAAAGGTACCCAAAGGCGATAAGTAAAGGGTTAACCCTTTCAATCTAGGACAAGCATGCATTGTCACTTTCAAACAGTGTAGACCCAGATCCAAGGGCTCCTCTGATCAGCGTCTACACGGTTTGTCTTTCCAAATCCTCTAGGAAGTTTTCCGCCTTTCATACTGAGTGGACTCTTAGTATATAGTTAAACACTGATGGGCTATCCCACTCTGAAAATTCAACATTGAAAGGGTTAACCCTTAGTTCCCTCATATAAACGCATTTTCACACATTTGCAAACAGAGTAGACCCAGATCAGATAGCTTCTATAGGAGCCATCTGATCGGGGTCTGCTCTATTTGCTAATGGAATTTGAGAGGTATGTTCCTTTACTTTCTAAAGTGGCTACAATATTCCACCTAAAATTCCACAGTAAATCAATTGACCAGCGTTTTTATGACGTACTCAGAGCTGAATCTCCTCAGATGCAGAATTTAGAGTTTGTGATTGTTATTGTGATTGTGAGTAGATGTGGATGCAAGGAGATTTTGTTAACCCTTTCCTACATAGATATGCCTTTTCACACCTTTTGCAAACAGAGTAGATCCAGATCAGAGGAGCTGTTTAATCAGGATCTGCTGTTTGCTTATGGTCTGCTGTTTGCTTATGGAATTTTATAGATCTGATTTTAGAGTTTCCAATATGGTACAAAATAATCCTTTTTAAAATGTTAAGCCTTCACTCAATAAATACGCCTTTCTATGTCATTGTAAACAGAGAAGACCCAGATCAGATGCCTCCTGTCCTGTAGGAGCAGTCTGATCAGGGTCTGCTCTGTTTGCTTATGATATAATATAGATATGATTCTATAGTTTATGCCATGGTCAAAACTTCCTGTGTCCATGTGTTATTATAAAAAATAAACTAATTAATATTCATGATGTCATTATTTCTTACATGAATATTTATGGAGTAAAGGGTTACGACAGGGAAAGGGTTACCCTTTATTTCAAAGTTACACCTTTTAAACGCCTTTGCAAACAGAGGAGACCCAGATCAGATGACAGCTCAAAGCTATACAGATAAAGGTGTGTACCCAAATACTAACATCATAATTTCTCCACCAAACCATATGCTGTGGCCACTTTTTAAGAGACGATTCTAAAGAGTGGTCAGACCGTAGGATTTGGTGTAGAAATAAAGAAGTTATTCTTGAAAATGTTTTAATTTATACATCTTCATCTGGACTTCTGCATCTACAGGAGCCATCTGCTCAGGGTCTATTTGTTTATAGGTCTAACTCCAGTGTTCATACCACTATAAACTGTCAGCAAATGAATATCCATCATCCTTGTTTCTTACAGGAATATTCGTCAGATAAAGGATAGCAAAAGTCATAATTCAACCTTATCTTAGAAAAATGTTAAATATTAACCCATTACCTCATAGGCTATTTTAGATACAACCTCTTTGAATGAATCTACATGTACCAAAGAGGAGCATTAACTAGAGAAAAGGAAAGTTTTTGAATGCTGTAGTTTGAAACCATTGTGATAAATAGAGCATTTGCTCCTATAGGAGCAAATGCTCTATTTATCACAATAGTTTCACAAAGTGACTTTTACAGAGTCGTCAAAAGTCGTCGATATGAGGGAATGGGTTAAGGTAAGAAATAATGACATCATGAATATTTATAAGCTGGATTTTTATAATGGCATATCTATAAGAAATAATGACATCATGAATATTCATAAGCTGGATTTTTATAATGGCATAACTATGTACACAGGTGGTTTACTCTGGTATTCGTAGAAATTTTAGAAACTGAAGAATCATAAATAAACAGAACTGAACCTGATCAGACGTCTCCTATATAGGAGCCGACTGATCTAGGTCTAGTATGTTTGCAAAGGCATGGAAAAGCATTTACTGGCTTAATTCACCAAGCAATTTTTATGCCATTTGTATACAATGCAGGCATAGATCACTCAGGGCTCATGGGGGAGCTTTTTGGTCAAGGACCAATGCAGGCATAGATCACTCAGGGCTCATGGGGGAGCTTTCTGGTCAAGGACTGCACTGTTCATCATCTATAAAATCCTATCCTATCATATTAAATGGACTGTATAAATTAATTAACCCTTTCCTCCATGAATATCCATGTAAGAAATAATGACATCATGAATATTATTATTAATTACAATACTTTTTTGTAACAGCACATGGACACAGGTAATCTTGGCCATGCCAGAAACTGTAGAATCACATCTAGATTATATAAGCAAACAGAGAAGACCCTGATCAGACGGCTCCTAAAGGAGCCGTCTGATCTGGGTCTTCTCTGTTTGCAAAGGCGTAGAAAGGCGTTTATATGAAGGAAAGGGGTAATCAATAGTAGACTATTCCACTTTGAGGATTCTGCATTCAAAAGGTTGAAAAGCTGAGATAAAACCTCAAAAGATAACGTGTGTGCTTTCCGTGTGTGCTTTCCGGCAACTCATTAGAAGCCTAGGAATTTAGAAATCGCCTGATCAGAATCGTAGAATCAATAACAGTAAAGATGAAATCTCTTCGTAAACTGAGATTAAATCAGCATTCACATAAAAGTGAAGAATAGCACTTTATTTTACCTCATACCTTGCTAATGGGTGAACTAATGATAAATCTTTTGAAAACACCCAATGTCCCCTCCCAGGGCCCCAGATAAGATGTGTAAATTAAAACATTTTAAGGAATAACTTCTTTATTTCTCCACCAAACCCTATGCTGTGACCACTCTTTAGAATTGTCTTGAAGAGACAATTCTAAAGAGTTGTCACAGCATAGGGTTTGGTGGAGAAATGACGATTTTAATATTTGAGTATAGACATTTATCTGTAGCTCTGTCCTCCCACACTGTTTGTAAAGTTGCATTATTCAACATGGTACCACTGATAACTGATACAGTAGTAAATATATCAGACTACTTCAAAAACCATTTGATGAGGGTCTGCACTTTTTGCCTAAGTTTGTCTGTCAGTCTGAATACTCAGACATCATGAATACTAATTAGGTTAATGGCTAATGGACACAGGAAGTTTTGTCCATGGCAGAAACTGTAGAATCGTATCTATATTATATCATAAGCAAACAAAGCAGACCCTGATCAGATGGCTCCTATAGGAGCCGTCTGATCTGGGTCTACTGTGTTTGCAATTTAGGCATAGAAAGGCATATTTATGGAGTGAAGGGTTAATACATATTTATAATACACCGTAAAACCTCTATATAATGACTACTTTATGCCTTTCCAGTGTTCCCGTTTACGTCGTAATCATATCTAAATACGCACCGAAAATCGCAAAATAGTCAAGTACGTTGCGGCCATGGGACGCAAGATCAATGATCGAAATTTTACCGATTTAAATTAATCCAGGTAAATTAACAACTGATACTCGGTCTTACATCAATCCGGATCAATAAACAAAGTGAATCTCACTCCGTTTTCTTGACATTTTTCCGAAATTGCAACGCATCTATTAATATCGAGTCCTGGGTTATTCCAGGTACGTAGGAGGGCATCTGCATTAACTGGTTACAATTTCCACCCTATTGTCAACATCTAAAATTATGTAATTCTATGAGAACCATTCTGTCGCGTAGTAATGACATTTGGGTGCTGAAAAAAGATGGCGTCTGCTAGTAAAAAGTTGAACACGCCAGGAACTTTAAAGCGTTATGGGTGCAAGATCGTGAGTTTAAAGACTTGTAATTAAGTAAATGATGTTAGCCCTGAAACCAATAGAATTACCATGTGATGCTTTGTACACACTGAAAATGAAGTGAAAACCGCTTTTACGTACCAGCGGATACAGTGATGCTCAGCTCAGCTCACTCAAACGATGCTCATCGTCGTGCACTTCAAATCAAAGCATCAAGAACTACCTTATTATACAGTGCGTATTACACTTATCTTTTTTATGTTAAATGATACATCAGTGTAAGTCTTAAATAGTTTTACCCCTTTACATTTAATGGTGCAAACAATCTCCATTACAAAAGCAGAAGTGAAATTATCTGGGACTCAGTTGTATTTACTTGGGACGCAACTTTTGCTGATGCCCTGGGTCCCAGGGACTCGGTAAAATTCAATCCTAATGAGAAAACTGCTTTCTATACCTTTGCAAACAGGGTAGACCCAGATCAGATGGCTCCTGTAGGAGCTATCTGATCAGGGTCTGCTCTGTTTACTTATGATATAATTATAGA
Organism: Azorinus chamasolen; assembly: GCA_963576725.1. Classification (NCBI taxonomy): domain Eukaryota; kingdom Metazoa; phylum Mollusca; class Bivalvia; order Cardiida; family Solecurtidae; genus Azorinus; species Azorinus chamasolen. The sequence goes on from OY755248.1 coordinate 67,923,755, forward strand.
TCTTACAGTTTCTACCATGGCCAAAAATTCTAGTTTCTGTGTACTTTAACAAAAATTCATCAAATTAATATTCATGATGCCATTATTTCGTTACATGAATGTTCATAGAGTATAGTGTTAATAAAGATTGTTCGCCAGGCATCTCCAGTTGTTATAATACACGGGTAAATCTCCCTGTGATGACCACTCAAAAGTGATAAATTCTGGAGTCAAAGACAGGACTGTAGTAGCTTAATGCAGGATGAAAGTTAAGGAAAAATTTTTTCAAAAAATCCTCTGGGAAACTACAGATCTTCATTATTTCACAAGCAAACAGAGATGTGTTTTACAAACAGAATTTATCATGCAAAAAGCAATCATGTAGCAAAGACAATATAAATCTGATGAAAAAGTCCACTACATGTACTGTATTCTCCATAATAAATTCTCCCACTCTAAAAAATGCCCCTTACTTTGGGCATCAAGGGGTGTGGGGTGTGTGTGTGTGTGTGTGTGGGGGGGGGGGGGGGGGGGTTGTTCTTACAATCAATAAAACCGCTAAAACCATTAAATAAATATAGATAGGCTTTTCAAAATACAGGTGGAGTAGTTTAATGCAGAATACTCAATACACAATAAAGGAAGATCCAAAGAAGAATTTTGCATTAAGCAACCACCTATGTAAACTAGAAATGTGTCCATAGGACACTTATTCCCCCACTTCAGACTTTTTTGTCACAGAAAGTAAGGGCCATTTTTAAAGTCATTTTCACAAATAAAGGGCCGCAACTCCAAAATGACTGAAGCGATTTACATGGCTATAAAACTGGACCAAGATATAATGGCCACAAACGTGTGTGTAAAGTTTAGTGTGGATTGGTCAAATACTTTCCAAGAAGTCCGGACAAATTCTTCTAGATGTGGGTACGGACAGGGGCAACCCTATATGCCACCACTATGTGGGGGCATAAAAATGCAAGAAGCTCCTTTTAAAAACATGACTGTAAGTCCCCCTCACCCCCAATGAGAGCATTTATTTGAGATGATACTGTATCTCAAAGCAATTCTTCAACTTTTAACTATGTATGTTATAGATTATTGATTTTATCATACCCAAAACTTGTCCGTTAATTTCCCATTAACAGTGGATTAAAACAGAACGGATCTTGATGAGATGCAAATTAATTTCTCATAAAATTTATCATAAAACAAGATGTGTTTGTGAAACACTGTGCCTCGACCTTTGACCCTGAAGGATGACCTTGACCTTTGACTCATGGACCAGGTAGTTGAACGCGACACATCGTCTTTATGTGGTGAACATTTGTGCCAGGTTATTTTGAAATCCATTCACAGATAAAAAAAATTATAGAAGGGACACGCAATTTGGGACGGACGGACTGATGGAAGGACAGACGGACGAAAGGACTGACAATGCGATTACTATATGCCCGCCCTTGGGGGGCATAAAAAGCAGTGGTAAGTAAGTGTTCATTAACATGATATAACTTCAGCCTGAATTTGAATTAATTAGAAATTGACATTTCTCAATTTAATTGAGAGATCAATTTTAAATTTTGTTTTATAGATTTAATTTCGATTTCAGTTATTGATGGTAATTGAGCAAAATCAGCCACAAAAATAAACAAGAGATGTTTGTAAAACATGTATACCCCCAGACCCCCTGACCTTTGATCTAGTGACCTCAACTATAGAGGTCATCTAGCAGTCATGACTAATCATCACAGCAACTTTGAAGATCCTAAGCCAAACCACTGATCATTTATTGATCTGAAAACATTTCACATATTAAGGTCATGGTGACCTTGACCTTTGACCTAGTGACCTCAACAACCATAGGGGTCATCTAGTGGTCACGACCAACTACCACAGCAAGTTTGAAGGTCCCGAACCAAACCATTGAGCAGTTAATAATTGGAAACCATTTCATCAGTTAAGGTCATGATGACCTTGACCTTTGACCTAGTGACCTCAAAATCAATAGGGGTCATCTAGTTGTCATGACCAACCACCACAGCAAGTTTGAAGATCCTAAGCCAAACCCTTGAGCAGTTATGGATCGCAAACCATTTCACCAGTTAAGGTCATGGTGACCTTGACCTTTGACCTAGTGACCTCAAAAATAATAGGACTTATCTATTGGTCATGACCAACCACCACAGCAAGTTTGAAGATCCTAAGCCAAACCCTTGAGCAGTTATTGATCGCAAACCATTTCACCAGTTAAGGTCATGGTGACCTTGACCTTTGACCTAGTGACCTAAAAAACAATAGGGCTCATCTAGTTGTCATGACCAACCACCTAAGCAAATTTGAAGATCCTAAGCCAAACACTAGAGCAGTTATTGATCAGAAACCATTTTACAAGTTAAGGTCATGGTGACCTTGACCTTTGACCTAGTGACCTCAAATACAATAGTGGTCATCCAGTTGTCATAACCAACTACCGCAGCAAGTTTGAAGATTCTAAGCCAAACCCTTGAGCAGTTATTGATCGGAAACCATTTGACCAGTTAAGAGCATGGTGACCTTGACCTTTGACCTAGTGACCTAAAAAACAATAGGAGTCATCTAGTGGTCATTACCAACCACCACAGCAAATTTGAAGATCCTAGGCCAAACCCTTGAGCAGTTATTGATCGCAAACTATTTCACCAGTTAAGGTCATGGTGACCTTGACCTTTGACCTATAGACCTAAAAAACAATAGGACTCATCTAGTTGTCATGACCAACCACCTAAGCAAATTTGAAGATCCTAAGCCAAACCCTTGAGCAGTTATGGATCAGAAACCATTTTACCAGTTAAGGTCATGGTGACCTTGACCTTTGACCTAGTGACCTCAAAATCAATAGGGGTCATCCAGTGGTCATGACCAACTACCACAGCAAGTTTGAAGATTCTAAGCTAAACCCTTGAGCAGTTATTGATCGGAAACCATTTAACCATTTATGGTCATGGTGACCTTGACCTTTGACCTAGTGACCTTAAAATCAATAGGGGTCATCTAGTGGTCATGACCAACCACCACAGCAAGTTTGAAGATCCCAAGCCAAACCCTAGAGCAGTTATTGATCGGAAACTATTTCACCATTTTAGGTCATGGTGACCTTGACCTTTGACCTAGTGACCTCAAAAACAATAGGGGTCATCTACTTGTCATGACCAACCACCACAGCAAGTTTGAAGATTCTAGGCCAAGTCGTTTATTAGTTATCATTCGGAAACCATCGATCTACCGACCGACCGACCGACCGACCGACCGACAGACCGACCGACCGACCGACCGACATGTGCAAAGCAATATACCCCCATTTTTTCAAAAGGGGGGTATAAAAATACCCTGCAATCTGAAATTGGATGGCAACAAAATTAAATGACAAGAAAATTAAAATGCCGCTGATTACGTAAAATCCTGCATGAACAGAGCTGTCCTTAAACTGTTGCTTAAAAAACTGCAGTGTAAATTTGACAAATATTTCTGTTTTCTATTAAGTTTCTATAAAAAAAATATTCATTTAAACAGATTTGTGGGAATGCCAATGTAAATTATGTGTTTACAGCACATGAAAATCATTGGGGAAAAAATATGTGCTCTGATTAATGTTATATTTTCATGATGTGCAAACTAGACCCAGAATTTGAGAAAGAATTTGAAATAGAATTCAGGTAAGGTTAAACAATATTCCCCCAAAATTTAATCAAATGAACAAGAAGTGTGGCATAGTCATGAAAACAGATTTTCAACTATCCATTTTCAAGTATACAATATGTCTTTGTTAATACAGATGAACTTTTTATATCTTGTGCTTCAAGGGACCATACAAATTACTTAATAAAGATTCTATTTCTAATCTGAACAATTTTTCAATTTTACAGCTTAATGCAGGTCTACAGTAATGCTGAAAGCTCCTGTAGGAGCTTTCAGCATTATTTTTGATCTGCATTAACCCATTACCTCATAGGCTATTTTAGATACAACCTCTTTGAATAAATCTACCGAAAAGGAGCATTAACTAGAGAAAAGGAAAATTCAGAATTTTGTAGTTTGAAACCACTGTGATAAATAGAGCATTTGCTCCTATAGGAGCAAATGCTCTGTTTATCACAATGGTTTCACAAAGTGACTTTTATAGAGTCGTCAATATGAGGGAATGGGTTAAGCAGTTACATGTATTAATAGATCGATATGCGTTATCGTAATGATACATTTTAAAACAATTCTGTGTTGTGATATTTTGGAAGGACCAAACTTTTTACTTTGAGTTATACCAAAATTTGAGTTACCAGGGTTTCAGATATCAAAGTTCAGCAGTACTCAAAGAGATGATTCTAAAGAGTGATCACAACATTGGAATTTGTGGGCCTACTCTGTTTGCAAAGGCGTAGAAAGGCATTTATGGAGTAAAGGGTTAAGAATTGTAGCAGATGGTAAATTACGCAGATGACAATTAATTAACATACAAAGGGTTATGTTTGTACTCTCAAAGAAGAAGCCTATGCCGACACTGAGAGCCTAAATTACAAAATCAACCAGTTTGTGCTATTTTGATTAATCAAATCTCAAAGGCACTGGAAAGTACAAGCAATTATCCATCTTCTCTCTGGTCGCCTGAATGCATTGAAGAATTCCAAATGAACTTTGTGCGTGAAAAGGTTTCACAGTAAAAGTAATTCACTAAAAATAAATATTGATATGGCACTGCAATCCCATCATTAATATTTAGCATTCTACAAAACTGTTGACAGCTTCTAAAACATCATCTGCTTCAATTTTGGACTTACATTTTTTTTCTCATTTTTTCCCCATTTCTGCCATGGACAGGATCACAATGTGAACTCCTTACATGTGAATGCCTTTTCACGTATTTGCTAACAGAGTAGACCCAGATCAGATGGTTCTGTTTGCTTATGGAAATATGATATGATTATGCAGTTTCCACAATAGTGAAAATAATTCCCTTTCTCATTTTCCATTTTATTGATTCTGGGGACACCCCCAGAGACCTAAAATTCCTACCTTGCGGTGGTTTTGGGGCTTAATTGTGACTGGGGATGTTTTTTGTTTATTTGACTAAGATTATCCCCTCTGCCAAGAACTTAAAAAAGGAAGGCAGGTCGGTGGTTTTAATCCCATGTGGTGCTTTAATTTGCAGCAAATGAGATTAGCCGAAATCATCATCCTGAAATCATCCCTCATCATTATGTCATCTCATCATTCATCAGTGCTATATGACCTATTCAGTGTCGCAGTGCCGTAAAACCAAACTCACTCACTCACTGTCCATAAATATTCATGAGCTGAAGAAATCTTAAATAAATATTCAACAGGGAAAGGGTTAAACAAATTGGATTTTGCTATAATTGCTATACTAATTTTTGTCTCATCTTGGTATCAAGCTTTCTGAAAACATGACCATAAATAATACATCAATACAACAGACACTGATACAGTTTAACACTTTCCCTGTTCTATATTTAGTCCAATTTTAAATACCTACTGAATATTCATGGACAAAAGTTATGATGAAATATGGAATGTACAACATTGTAGCCATTTTAGAAATTAAAGAAACAGATCTATTAAATTCCATTAGCAAACAGAGCAGACCCTGATCAGATAGCTCTTGTAGGAGCAATCTGGTCTGGGTCTACTTTGTTTGTATATGGGGGATAGGGTTAAAACATTTATATTGGGGAAAGGGTTAACCCTGCACCTGATAGAGATGACTTCTGGCACCTTTGCAAACAGAGTAGACCCAGATCAGAGAGCTCCTGTAAGAGCTAACAGAGTAGACCCAGATCAGAGAGCTCCTGTAAGAGCTAACAGAGTAGACCCAGATCAGATAGATCCTGTAAGAGCTAACAGAGTAGACCCAGATCAGAGAGCTCCTGTAAGAGCTAACAGAATAGACCCAGATCAGATAGCTCCTGTAAGAGCTAACAGAGTAGACCCAGATCAGATAGCTCCTGTAAGAGCTAACAGAGTAGAGCTAACAGAGTAGACCCAGATCAGATAGCTCCTGTAAGAGCTAACAGAGTAGACCCAGATCAGATAGCTCCTGTAAGAGCTAACAGAGTAGACCCAGATCAGACAGCTCCTGTAAGAGCTAACAGAGTAGACCCAGATCAGATACATGTAGCTCCTGTAAGAGCTAACAGAGTAGACCCAGATCAGATACATGTAGCTCCTGTAAGAGCTAACAGAGTAGACCCAGATCAGACAGCTCCTGTAAGAGCTAACAGAGTAGACCCAGATCAGATAGCTCCTGTAAGAGCTAACAGAGTAGACCCAGATCAGATACATGTAGCTCCTGTAAGAGCTAACAGAGTAGACCCAGATCAGACAGCTCCTGTAAGAGCTAACAGAGTAGACCCAGATCAGATAGCTCCTGTAAGAGCTAACAGAGTAGACCCAGATCAGATACATGTAGCTCCTGTAAGAGCCATCTGATGAGGACTGGTTCGTTTTGCTTATGACATATTTCAGATCTTATTATTATAGAGTTTCTGCTGTGATAACAGTTCCCTTGTTTATAATGTCACAATAAACATTCAGCTAATTAATTTCCACATTATTTCTAACATGAACATTCATCATATTAACCCTTTCCTCCATATTGACACCTTTCTACGCCTCTGTAAAAGTCACTTTGTGAAACCATTGTGATTATTAGAGCATTTGCTCCATAGGAGCAAAATAATGCTCTATTTATCACAATGGTTTCAAAACTACACAATTCTAAAATTCCCCTTTTCTATATATATATGGTTAATTTGGTAGATTTTTTCAAAGAGGTTGGATCTAAAAATAGCCTATGAGGTAATGGGTTAAATACCCATATTATCTCTAATTAACACCCCTGGAGGTGTTACAGTTTTTAAAAGGAGCTTTTCGTATGTTGTACACAGGTGGTTAATGCAGAAAGCTCCTATGGGAGCAATGCATTGCTCCTTCTGCATTACTTTCAGTCTGCATTAAGCTATCACTTGTACTTTGAAAACAAAAGTATTTATCTATTTAACTCTTCACTCCATGAATATTCGTGTAAGAAATAATGACATCATGAACATTAATTGAAATTTTATAATGCCACCATGAACAAAGGAATTCTTGGTCATGACAAAAACTGTAGAATCAGACACATGTTATGTCATAAGCAAACAGAGCAGACCCTGATCAGACTGCTCCTACAGAGAGCTGTCTGATCAGGGTCTGCTGTTTGCTTAGATGTAATTCTATAGTATCTGAAAAGTTAATCAAATCCTGTGTCATGTACTATTACAAAAAATCAACTCATAAATATTCATGATGACATTATTTCTTACATGAATATGCAACAAGGAAAGGGTTTAAAGTTATCAAAATGGTGTCCAATTTATTCGACTTATTCAGCTATACAAACTGGTGGAGATGGGGAGAATGAGTAGATGTGGTACTCACCCTACATGGATACCTTCCATCTGGTATGATAATTATCACCAATTCCATTATGTATGTCCTTCTTTCCACAGATAGATATATTATAGTCTATCTATCTACACGTATTCATTACTCAGTCATTCACAAAACATGATATATTGTGCCTAAGTCAAATGATTAAATCTATATAGCAATCACATACTTACCATTCTATGGCAGGCAAGAATCTTCAGCCAGTACATCTATTACAATCCCCTGACTCATTCCTGATGATTCAGAGGCCTGCTTTTTTGCAAACCTCTTTCTGACTCGGATCAATATATTCAAAATAATTTCAACACAAGTCTCTGCCACTCAGATTTGATAGTTGGTAGTGGACCTGGAAGTTGCATGTGATGTGACCAAGTCCCAAATGACCAGTATGCTCTGTCTGTGTGACGTTCCTCAGCCTGCCAGTCTGCAAATGGATATAAGAATTATTCAATAATTCCCTGCAGAGACAGTGTGGAGACAGGCTGTTAGGAAGTGGAATATGACAAGGCTATAGCAGTATGGACATTTATCCTAATTGCTCTCCACCAGTTTATAAAGGCAAAGGTCCAGATAAGATACGTAAATTTAAACATTTTCAAGAATAGCTAGCTTCTTTATTTCTACACCAAACCCTATACTTTGAACACTCTTTTGAGATGATTTTTAGTATAGGGTTTGGTGGAGAAATGAGGATGTTCCTTCAGGAGCTGTCTGATCTGGGTCTACTCTGTTTGCAAAGGCATTGAAAGGCTTATTTATGAAGTAAACAGTTAAGTTTGTCTGTCCAAATACATAATTAGGGTATTTGTTTGTTTGTTTGTGTTGATTAACGTCTGTTTCTTCACACTATGGGCTAACTGGATGTCCCAGAGAGAGGAGACAGGACAGAGAAACCCGAGTGCAATTACCGATAGAGTTTCTCTGGTTCTTTTAGATGCTCAGTGATACACTAGACCTTGGTTTATAAAATCCAAAGGACTTGGTCCGGCAGTAATTAGGGTATACAAAATCACAGCAGTGAAGGGACTGGATACACGTGAACCCAGTTTTCTCCATGAAAACAACTTTCTATGCCTTTGCAAACAGAGTAGACCCAGATCAGATGGATCCTGTAGGAACCATCTGATCATAGTCTGCTTTTTGCTTTATAACCCATTCCTGCATATTGACGCCTTTGATGCTTCTGTAAAAGTTACTTTAAGAAACCATTGTGATAAATAGAGCATTTGCTCCACTTGAGCAAATGCTCTATTTATTACAATGGTTTCAACACTACATGTTCTGAAATCTTCCTTTTTTCTAGTAAATGCTCCTTTTCGGTTGTTTTAATCAAAGAGGTTGGATCTAAAAATAGCCTATGCCGGAATGGTTTAACACATGATCTAATATTGATATGATTGTGCAGTTTCTGCCCTTGCCTACTATTCCTGTGTTTGTAATCACTTTGTATGAGCTATTATAACAATTCTGTTGATAAACATTCATGATGTCATTATTTCTTACATGAATATTCATGGAGTAAACGGTTAAGGCAATCAATCTTGTATTGTGGATGAATATAGCTGATGACAACAGATAATTCTAATGACCATTATCACCACAATAATCAGGACAGTGATGACTAAACTGAACTTTCAGTAAACCCTTTCCTCCATAAATACATGTACATGTACATAATTTCTACGCTTCGGTGTAAATTAAAACATTTTCAAGAATACATGTCGTTCTTTTATTTCTCCATCAAGCCCTATATTGTTATCACAGTTTAGAATTGTCTCAAAGAGACAATTCTGAAGAGTGGTAGTAACATCAGCTTTTGTTGAGAATTAACCCTTTCCCTGTTCTGTATTTAGGCCAAATTTCAATACCTACTGAGTATTCATTAACAAAATAGTTATAAAGAAATATAAGGTGGAACATTGTAGACATTTTAGAAACTAAAGAAACATATCTGTCAATTTTTATCAGCAAACAGAGCAGACCCTGATCAGACGGCTCCTCTTAGGAGCCGTCTGATCTGGGTCTACTCTGTTTGCAAATGCGTGAAAACACGTTTATATGAGGGAAAGGGTTAAAAGACTTATTTGCACCTTTATCTATTTTTCTGCCTAATGCCATGAATATTCAAGTCGGAAATAATGACATCATGAATATCAATTAGCTGAATTTTCATGACATGAATAGATGAATTTGGACCATGGAAGAGACAATAGGAATAAGATAATATAATGTATATTATTTCATAAGCAAAGAAACAGAGCCGGAGAGTTAATGCAGACGAAAAACAAGAGCTGTCTGCCCTTGTGAAACGGGTTCCCCTTGTAATAATTAAGATGCATACCAAATTTGAAGCAAATATCTTGGACAGTTTCTGAGACATTGACCTTAACATTAAACTTAACTAACAATAAAAATTCTAAGTCGAAAAAGGAGCATAACTATGGCATACCACATTTTAATCAAATATCTTTGATGGTTTCTGAGAAATGGACCTTAACAAAAAGGTTAACCAACTGGGACGGCGACACCGAAGCAGACGCTGACGAGAGGGTCATGACAATAGCTCCACTTTTAGAAAAAGTGGAGCTAATAACTTTTCCTGCATTGAGCTTCCATCTGTCTGGAAACCCAGAACAAAATAACATTTGTACAGCATTCAGCTCCATATGTCTGGAGGCCCAGAGCAAATGAAACTCCCATGTAACAAAAGTTAGGTACTTTTGCCCTGCATTAAGCTACCATCTGCCTGGAGGCTCAGAGCAAAAGTAGCCTTTGTCTGGCATTAAGCTACCATCCGTCTGGACTTTGGAGGCCCATAATAAAAGGTACATTTGTCCTGCATTAAGCTACCATCTGTCTGGAAGCTCAGAAAAAAGGTAACTTTTCACTTGTATTAAGCTACCATCTGTCTGGCAACCCATAATCAGACTTGACTGTGGTATACGGTAGGTTTTATTTTATGTTTATCAGTTCAGCAAATCCTCTTCGCAATCAGATATATAAAACAGCTGCTGGTTACTGTTTTCAATACATACATTGATTACTATACATGTATATGGTAACTTATTTAACCTTTTCCCTGTTCTGTGTTTATTCCAAATTTCAATACTTACTGAATATTCATGGACAAAATACATGTAGTTATAATGAAATATGGAGTGTGGAACATTGTGGCAATTTTAGAAAGTAAAGAAACAGAACTATCAAATTCTTTTAGCAAACAGAGCAGAACCTGATCAGACGACTCTTATAGGAGCGGCGTCTCATCTAGGTCTACTCTGTTTGCAAATGCATGAAAATGTATTTATATGAGGAAAAGGGTTAACCATTTACTTCATAGATAATAATTATGTCTTTTAATGCCATTGCAAAACAAACCAGTTTTCCTGCCGGATTAAAACTTCCCCATATAATAACACAATTTACACAATCCCTCATATTGACTCCTTTTGACACCTCTGTAAAAGTCACTTTTTGAAATAATTGGGATAAATAGAGCATTTGCTCTAGAGGAACAAATGCTCTCTTTATCACAATGGTTTAAAAACTACACAATTCTAAAATTTTCCTTTTTTCTAGATTAAAGAACTTTAGTGAGCAAGCTCACATACCCCCATGCTGCCACATTAACAGAGAAAAAAGTGGTTCCCCATGACAGATTCCTCTGAAAATTGTACTCATCCAAGCTTTTACTCACGACAATTCTTAACCCTTTCCCTCTTCTATGTTTATTCCAAATTTCAATGCCTTCTGAATGTTCATTGATAAAATAGTTGTAATGAAATATTAAATTTGAAACATTGCTGCAATTTTAGAAAGCAAAGAAACAGTATTTCAAATTTCCATTAGCAAACAGAGCAGACCCTGATCAGATGGTTCCTATAGGAGCAGTCTGATCTAGGTTTACTCTGTTTGCAAATGCTTGAAAAAACGTGTTTATATCTGGGAAAGAGTTAAAGCAAATTTTAGATAAATTGATCAAGAAATGAAAGTGCTAGATGAGCAACAATGTATTATGATACATGGATCCGATGGACTGACTGGCAGATGGGCAGGTCTAAAACTATATACCCTGAGTAACTTTGTTGCATGGGGTATAAAGATCTTCTTTTTCACTAGAACTTTTTAGAGGTCATGTCTAAAAATAGCATATTAGGGAATGTGTTAAATAAAAAGATGGGTTTTTCAATTTTCAAAATACAAGTCACTGGTAGCTTAATGCCTAAGAGTAGCCTCCTGTGACCTTGATATTTGACCTATGACCCTTTGAAATCAATTGAAAACAACATTTCTTTAGCCATATTGAATGATTATGCATGCAATGGTTTACTGTTTCATGTTCACATGGGAATCAGAGCTCCAGATATAGATGCGTAAATTAAAACATTTTCAAGAATAACTCCTTTATTTCTTCACCAAATCCTATACTGTGACCATGCACTCTTTAGAATTGTCTCTTTGAGGCGATTCCAAAGAGTGGTCACAGTATAGGGTTTGGTGGAGAAATGACGATTTTAGTATTTGGGTATGCATCCTTATCTGTAGCTCTGGGTATAATACTATTTTAAAGATCTGTATTTGGGTATGCATCCTTATCTGTAGCTCTGGGTATAATACTATTTTAAAGATCTATGACCTTGAATATTGATAGGGTCACTAGTGCAACATCTCATCACGTACAACAAGTTCCATGGTTTGTTCCATTTTGTGTTCACAATGTATTTTAAAGATTTGCCTTTTGTGACCTTGGCCCTTGACCAATGACATGGATAAATACTTCAACTGCTCTGATCGAATATTTCGACCACTAAGGACCTTTTTCAAGGATTATCATGTCAAAATACACGTCACATTTTTGTTACATGCATTCAGCCATAAAATCAAAGATCTCTTTGATTTTATGGCTGAATGCATGTAACAAAAATGTGACATGTATTTTGACATGATAATCTTTGAAAAAGGCCCTTTGTGGTGAAAATATTAAATCAGAGCAGTTCAAGTATTTATGTATTATATTAATTCCCTATTTTGGAATATTTTCTTCACAATGACATGGAAATAAAAAAAAAAGAGAAAAAGATTCGATCTCTGTTGATCAGGAAAAAGCATGTAGGGATTCTGTGTGCTGCAGTTTATTCATGAGCTGCAAACGAACAAACACAAAAGGTCACTAACAGAAGGACAAACACACCGTAACAGCAAGTTTTTAAGTATATAACTTATAAGCACTATAAACTCCCCTAGTCCGGGAGCTAACTCTTTGGTGAATGGTCTAAGTGCTTGGAAATGTAGCAAAGTGACTGTAACTGTAAAGTAACTCTAGTGGTTACTAGCAGGATGGTTGACCGCTGTTAAGTATATAAGCACTATAAACTCTCCTTGCTAGGGAGCTAGCTCTTTGGTGAATGGTCTAAGTGCTTGGATATGTAACAAAGTTAATTTATGAACTCTGTGGTTACTAGCAGGATGAATGACCGCTGTTAAGTATATAAGCACTATAAACTCTCCTTGCCAGGGAGCTAGCTCTTTGGTGAATGGTCTAAGTGCTTGGAAATGTAGCAAAGTTAAGCTAATAATGGACTCTGCAGTTACTAGCAAGATGGGTGACCGACAGGGTTTGCCGATGGCGCATGCTACAACTGGTGGCAGCAGTGGGATGAAGACAATTGCTGGAATGGAATTACATTACCAACACTTATTTATCAGGCCAAATCTCAGGTCAAGGTTTCTCGGAGAAGAAAGTACATGTAATGTAACTTAAACAGCAAGTCTGTTAGGTACATGTATATAAATTACGCACTATAAACTCTCCTTGCTGGGGAGCTACCTCTGTGACGATTTGGTTTAAGTTGCTTTGGAATGCTGTGAAGTTAAGCAATGGACTGCACACAGTGCACAGTTATTCCATACTGGCAGGATGGGTGACCATAAGGTTTGCAGATGGTGCACATTACACACATTAACAGAAGGACATATCTGCAAGGCGGTGATGCTATATCACCTCAATAACTTGTCTATAATGCTCCAAGTCATTAAGAATATCTGTAAACAGTCAACCCAATGGATATCAATAACTATTGTAAGCCATAGTGATTAATTAGAGGCTTTTGCTATTAACCATTACATCACTTGTCCTCATTAACTATTTCAATGCTGAACTTTCATAATGGATTATAGTCCATCATTATTAATTGGCACAGTCCATACAGTATGAAATGTAAAACTTATGAGGGAATTTTGAACTTGTAGGAATAGTGCAGACCATAATCAGAGGGCTCCAAGAGGAGCCCTCTGATCTGGGTGTACACTGTTTGCATATGACAGTGCATCCGTTTCCCTCATTTAAAGGCTTGATATCAGCTGCTACAATAAGCTAATCAATACTCTCAGTTATTAGCAGAGGTATTCCAAATGAAATACACACGAATTACAAAAGTAAGTTATTAAACCCTTTACTTTTTTCAATGAATATTTATGCAAGAGATAATGACATCATGAATAATAATTAGATTAATTTTTATCATAAGCAAACAGAGCAGATTCCGATCAGACGGCTCCAATAGGAGCTGTCTGATCTGGGTCTACTCTGTTTGCAAAGGCGTAGAAAGGCATATTTATGGAGGAATTCTAAGGGTTAACTGGTTTTGCTTGTTTAACGTTTTCCTTGTTCAATATTCATGCAAGAATTTATTACATCATGAATATTTATTAGCTTTTTTATAATGTAAACATTTCAAGGATTTTTTGTTTTGCTTTGACAAAAAACTGTTGAATCAGATCTATACCATGTCAAAAGCAAACAGAGCAGACCCTGACCAGACAGCTCCTATAGGACTAGGATCCATCTGATCTGGGTCTACCCTGTTTTCAAATGCATAAAAATGCATTTACAAATGTATATGAAGGAAAGGGTTAACCCATTCCCCATAGGCTATTTCTAGAGTCAACCTCTTTGAATAAATCTACTGAAAAGGAGGTATACGGACCCTAGCCCACCCCGATAACTAGTAGACTACCGGACCTTTTTCCCACCAATTTCTTGATGGGATGACATTAGCCCACTCGTGTTTTTGTAATAGGCTGACATTAGACCCCCTGATAATTGATATGTTCATGGCTGACATCAGCCCATCCGGACAGTAGACCCCATAGATTTGCCCACAAATAGCCTAAATTTAAGAATGTTCAGACTTTAATTTGGATTTAATCTAATGTAATAATTACAATTATATTTCAAATTTTTCATAACATTTAATTTTTTAATGATCGCACTATCAATGAACAACAAATATCACGTATGTGATTTTGATTATTATTTGATGTTCATTTATTGTGAGATCAGTATAAATTTCATTTTTAACAGCTTTAAAATATATATGATCTAATTCTGCACTATTTCCTGCAGCTTATGTTTCCCTTGTGACCACTCAACACATCTGCTATATGTACCCCCCCCCCCCACACACACACACAATTTTAATAGTTTAAAAACAGACCACTTTTTATCAAATATAATGTAATTAAGATCTGGGTATAAACTATGAAATCTGCAGTTCGCGATAACTGCCAGCATGCGTCTATTGGATAGGCTGTCTCAAATGCTTATATTTGATAAAACACTTACTCATAAATATTTATACACATAGAATCTACCACTATTTATCAAATATAACATGATCTTGATCTCGGTCTGAACTATGATTTGGCAGTTTGCGATAATTGCCGGCACAGTCGCCTATATGAAATACAAATACAAATACATATAAAATACATAGCTACAACATAGGAAAACATAATCCCAATGTAATAATAAGGTCGACGAAACGACTTTGGGTCTACTATATAAAATAAGGTCAACGAACGGTAAGGTCAGTGGTTCATATAGCAATCCAGGCTGAGGTAGCTCAGTTGGTACTGCACTAGCCCTGTAAGTGAGGGGTACCGGGTTCGAGTCATTTCTGTCACTTCAATGACAAACATTAAAATTATTAATATACCCATTATTTTGGATTGAATTAGAGGTCAGGTACGAGAGTCTCCTTCTCAGAAAAAAGATCCTGTTTGACAATAGCTAAGTAACTCAGCATATTAGAATGATCCAAACTGCTTCACTTCTGCACAGGTGATACAAATATTGAAATAAAATAAAAAAAATATGTTAAGTCTTAACAGAACCGGTTAAGAGAAATGGGCTACGTTTACACGCTTAACTTGCATCGTACATTTACTTATGTAAAACATGCATTCGACTTACATAAAGCTTCAGCTGCAAAGTTCAAAGGTAAATCTTCCGTTACAAGTGTTTACAGCCAGTGACACTCTACTTCCTAATTTCATTCAAAATGGTGGAATCACATGACCAAGGAAAAAATCTATAGCACCAAATGTACAAGTACATTAATAAAATATATTCCTTATATGGCATGAAATGTATCACATTAATTAATACATTAAGTAATCATGATATTTTCTGTCAGAAATCTGAAAAGTTAATTATTTTTATATATTTATTTCTTATTTCTATTTCAAGCGTCAACAAACATTACGTTGATTGTAAACACTGGTGAAGGGCTGATTGGGCCCGGCTGATTGCCCGCTCATTTACTTAAGCCGGGTACAGTTTATAGCAGCCGAAACCACCTTGACAAAAAGCGTGGATATGCTTAACTAGAGAAATAATTTCAGGGGCGATTATCAAAATGTCATGGAGGCGACTTATCCAGTACGTAGGATTTATATAAATTTAATTTTATACGGATTTTCAATCACAAATTTCATCTAAACGTGTCTCATTTCTCTATCATGCAACGATATGTGGGTGGGGTAGAACATGATGAAATTTCACAAATTCCTGATTTAATTGAATGATAATCAGAATCCTACATTCTTGTTTAATTATACTTACTTAAGTTAAACTCACTGACCAATAATGGTATAACCAAGGCCTGATGCTTATTTATTAACGGTATATTTTAGTCAGTTCTCAACAGTGACCATGGTTACATAACCATCTGTATCTATTACTCTAACCTATGGGACATGCTTTTTCACACCTTTGCAAACATAGTAGACCCAAATAAGATGACACTTGTAAGAGCCATCTGATCAAGGTCTGTTCTGTTTGCTTATGCAATTATAATATATCTGACTCTACTGCTTCTACCAGTACCAATAATAATTCCAGTGTACATAATTTATCATGTGCCATTATAAAACTGATATGATGGCTTTGTTGAATGGCAGTGGCTATTAAGCCTCAGCCACTATTCTTACGGAAGTTCCGTAATAATAGAAATAAGTACTGCCATACATTAATTATTCTTACGGGAGTCATTCGAGAAGTTGTCGGCTGTGGATAGTTAATTAATTTTAATTATGATAGGTAACAGTATGATATTCAATAAATATATCATTATTTGAATTTGTTTGTGTTTATTCAAGATATTAATTATTTGTTTGATAAGTGTTATTCAGCAAATGTGTTACTTTAATCTATATTGACTAATTAAGTCAGCTTGCAAATGGTGTAATTGATAGTGGTGTAACAATACATCAAACTATCGAACTATCGTGATAGTTCTCTATCCCAATTACACTATCGATAGTTATTTCCAATTGACGATAGACTATTGCGATAGTTGCTCTGACTATCGATAGTTTCGATAGTTCTTTCATATAATTGGCATTGTGTTTCCAAGATGGTGATGACCATCGGCATGATCGCGGAGATCGAGTTTGTTAAAAACAAAAGCGGTAAAACACAAGTGGCAAAGCCCAATTCATTTTAAATCATTTCCACAAACTTTTTAGTAAATATTTACAGCAAAGTTATATCTTACACTGTGCAAATTTGCATTTACAAGTTTTCAAATCTTGGCAATAACTATTGACAATAATTGTAATAGTATTGCAATAGTTTCCTGCAATAGCAATAGTATCGCAATAGTACTTTCAGCAATAGCAATAGTATTGCAATAGTCAAAACTGGCCCCAATAGTCAGCCCTAGTAATTGATATACAGTGCTATCTTTAATCATTGTAATTATTTGTTTTAAAGGATTAAAACTAATTAATTCCTGAATTGCAAATAATGTGATTGATCTACCGTGCTACCTTTATCATGTGTAAACAATTAGTTTAATAAAAGATTACACAATCTCTATTAAACAATTCGGCAAAAAGTGATTTAGTTCATGAGATGTAAATGAATTAAGTAAAAAAAAATGAGAAGCAAGTGAATATTGCAAGCAGTATTAAAGCTTTAAATCATCCATTATGAACCTTTTAAGTTTATGAGATATAAATGAAACAAATTTAATGAGCTGACAACGATATTGGAATCAATAGGGAATGGCGGAAATTCTACCATTATCCACAGCTGATATATTATAATATCTTGATGTTTTCTTGCTGAAATAAAAAGAAAACTATAAGAAATTACATGATATATATATTGGATTAAAACATATAGTGTCATTGACTACCGTAAGAATAGTGTACGGCGGTACTTATTTCTATTATTACGGAACTTCCGTCAAATTGTTTGTGTATGTATTTAAGTCTCTGAAACAGAAAGGGTTAAGAAAAAATTGTTCTGTGGCTGCTTGTATTGCAAGGAGTATTTTTAGTTGAAAACTGTGACAGTAGATCCATTAACTCTATCAGTATTTAAAGTCATTCTATGTCTTCGCAAATAGTGTAGACCCAAATCAGATGGTTCCTGTAAGAGCCATCTGATCAGGGTCTGCTCTATTTGCATATGATATAATATAGATGGTTCCTGTAAGAGCCATCTGATCAGGGGCTGCTCTATTTGCATATGATATAATATAGATATGATTCTACAGTTTCTGCCATGGCCAATATTTCCTCCACGTTCATGTGCCATTATAAAAAATAATTTAAACAATATAATTTCTTCATGATGTTATTATTTCTTAAATAAATATTCATGGAGTAAAGGGTTAAAGTGTCACTGATTTTCTTTCTTCTTATTTCAGACAGCTGATGAATCAGGAGCAAGTTATTCGCTCAGTAAGTGAGAAGGCCTTATAACTCTTAACCTGTTCTGTATTCATGTAAGAAATAATGAAATCATGAATATGTATTAGCTGAATTTCTACAATATAAACTTTTCAAGGCAATTATTTGCTTTGACAACAACTGTAGAATCAGATCTATACCATGTCAAAAGCAAACAGAGCAGACCCTGATCTGATGGCTCCTATAGAAGCCGTCTGATCTGGGTTTACTCTGTTTGCAAATGCGTGAAAAGGCATTTATATGAGGGAAAGGGTTAACCTCTTTGCAAACATCTATGTAACATGGTGAAAAAGTTGTGACTCGACTGGGGCTTGAACCAACACTCTACAGACTGAGCTATCAAGCCACACAGACTAAAGCCTATTAACTGTTTCACCACAATCTCTAACCAGCTACACAGAGAAGACCCAGACCAACTTGGTGGAAATGGCTATTGTAGGAGCAATCTGATTGGGGGCTGCTCTGTTTGCTTATAGAATGAAACAGCTAGATTTCTGATTCTACATTTCTGCCATGGCCAAAAATTTTACTTTCATACACCATTATAAAAAATAAATAAATAATAAAAATAATAAATTAATAATAAATATTCATGATGCCATTGTTCATGAGGGAATGGGTTAACCCTTTCCATTTTAAATATTCATGTAAGAAATAATTCATGACTTCATGAATGATCTTTAAATTAATTTTTATAATTACTAATGAAAAAAGGTGTTTTAATCAAAGCAGAATCTGTAGTATCAGATCTTTGTAACTTGTGAGCAAACAGAGCAGACCCTGATGGAGCTGTCTGATCTTTTGCAGGGGCGTGAAAAGGCATTTCTATAGGCATTTCTATGCGATCAAGCATTTATTGGTACCAAGCAACAGTAAACAATAAGTGTAAATCATTTCATGAAACACAAACATACAATTTCATAAACTTTTTGCCAGAAAAGATTTCTTACAAAAATGTGTGGGCTATTTATTTCAGATTGAAGACAGTGCTCCTATTCGTAAAGCTGCCAAATTTACTGTGTATCTGATACAAAGAGGAAAACAAGCTGGTAAGTTTAATGTGTATCTGATACAAAGAGGAAAACAAGCTGGTAAGTTCACTGTGTATCTGATACAAAGAGGAAAACAAGCTGGTAAGTTTAATGTGTATCTGATACAAAGAGGAAAACAAGCTGGTAAGTTTAATGTGTATCTGATACAAAGAGGAAAACAAGCTGGAAAGACAAATATAAAGATAATAAACTAACGTAAATAAGAATTGATTTCAATGCATTTTTAGCTCACCAGAGCACAAAGTGCTCAGGGTGAGCTTTTGTGATCGCCTGATGTCTGTCGTCCGTCGGCGTGCGTCGTCCATCATCAGTCGTCAACAATTTGAACCTTTAAAAATCTTCTCCTCTGAATCTACAGGGTTCTCAGCCTTCATCTTTGGCACATAGCATCATCTTTAGGTCCTGTTCAAAAACTTATATAAATTATGTCCCTGTGGTCAAAATTGGCCCCGCCCCAGGGGTACATTGTTTTCTATAGGAACATATAGTGAAAACTTTGAAAATATTCTCCTCTGAAACTGGAAGGTTCTCAACATTCATATTTGGCACATAGCATCAAGTTCAGGTACTCTACAAAAGTTATATAAATTATGCCCCTGGGGTCAAAATTGGGCCCGCCCCAGGGGTAGCAAGTTTTCAATAGAAACATATTGTGAAAACTTTGAAAATATTCTCCTCTGAAACTAGAAGGTTCTCAGCTTATATATATGGCACATACCATCATGTTCAGGTCCTCTACAATAGTTATATATATTTTGCCTCCCGGGGTCAAAATTGGCCCCGCCCCAGGTGTGCCTTGTTTCCTATAGAAGCATAAAGTAAAACTTTGAAAATCTTCTCCTCTGAATCTACAGGGTTCTCAGCTTTCATATTTGGAACGTAGCATCATGTTCAGGTCCTCTACAAAAGTTATATAAATTAAGCCCTTGGGGTCAAAATTGGCCCGCCCCAGGGGTAGCCAGTTTTCAATAGAAACATATAGTGAAAACTTTGAAAATCTTCTCCTGAAACTTGAAGGTTCTCAGCTTTCATATTTGGCACATAGCATCATGTTCAGGTCCTCTACAAAAGTTGTATAAATTATGCCCCTGGGGTCAAAATTGGCCCCGCCCCAGGGGTAGCCAGTTTTCAATAGAAACATATAGTGAAAACTTTGAAAATCTTCTCCTCTGAAACTGGAAGGTTCTCAGCTTTCATATTTGGCACATAGCATCATGTTCAGGTCCTCTACAAAAGTTATATAAATTATGCCCATTGGGTCAAAATTTGCCCTGCCCTGCCCCAGGGTGGGCTAGTTTTCAATAGAAACATATTGTGAAAACTTTGAAAATCTTCTCCTGTGGTTGTCTGGTGAGCGCTTCAGGGCCATTCTGGCCCTCTTGTTGTCAGTGGTTTGGGAAGTTTATAATAAGAATATGGACACTTTCACTTTTCAAAATAGATGAAAGAGGGCTAGTTCATTTAAGGCTGAAGATGAGATAGGGTGGGTTTCAAGGTCTCTGCAAATTGAAAATTTTAAATAGATTTGAATATGCAAAAAAAACCTTTACATGTATATTCTGACTTTTATGTCATTTCCTTTATTACATGTATATAACCCTTTACTTCATGAATTTTCATGTAAGAAACAGTGACATCATGAATATTAATTACACATAGTTTAATTTTTATAACAACACTTGTACAGAAGAAATTTGACTACATGTACATAAACTGTAGAATCATATCTACGTGTATATTATTTCATAAGCAAATAGAACAGACCCTGATCAGATGGATCCTATAGGAGCTGTCTGATCTTGGTCTGCTCTGTTTGTAAAGGTATATTTATTGTGTAAGTGCCTAAATGGTTAATTCTAATAGAGATGCTTTATAACATGTTTGTTATATAGAACTGATTTTTACTATTTATGTTGTTGTAATATAAAAGATCAGTTATCAAATAGTCTTGCTTTCTTTAACCCTTTCCTCCATAAATACACCTTTCTATGCCTTTGAAAACAGAGTAGACCCAGTTAGCAGAGGTCTTCACCCTTTCCTTCATTGAAAATGTTTTCATGCATTTTCAAACAAATTGACCCAGATCAGATGGCTTGTAGAGGAGCTGTCTGATCAGAGTCTGCTCTGTTTGCTAGTTGAATTTGAAAGATATGTTTCTTTACTTTCTAAAATGACTACAATGTTCCACCTTCCATATTTCATTATATTTATTTTGTCCATGAATATTCAGTAAGTATTGAAATTTGGAATAAATGTAGAACAGGGAAAGTGTATTTTTGGTACAAAGGGTTAAGAAATCTCCATTCTCTTTGCAGCTCAGGAAGGTTTTGAAAACATAAAAGAATCAGAAGCAATGAAAAATGCTGAGGATAAGACATTGAAAGGCAAGAGTCATTATGAGTCATTTAAGGACACGTTTGCAAGTGAATTAGAGCAGGAAACGAAGAAAATAGGATCTAAGATTAAAGGGAGAAAACGTTGATGGTGACCTGCGGATGGAAATGGATTTTAAAATTCTTTGGAATGAAGGCCTTCAAATAAAATTCAAAAGAAAAGTAAAAGTTCAATATGTGATCACAGGACCAGCATCTTTTGCATGTGTAAGATGAATGATTTAATCATTTTGTTTCGAGTCACTGTTTAGATGAAACAGTTAATTGCTTCAAAACATTTGTTTTAGATTTGAAGTAGTACTATATCTCTTTAAATCTTTCCCCCATATTGACGCTTTTTCACGCCTTTGCAAACAGAGTAGATCCAGATCAGACTCCTGTCTAAAATGTCTGATCAGGGTCTGTTCTGTTCGTTTATGAGATTATCTAGATCTTATGTGAGAATGTTCATTACCAATTGTTTTCATGAAGCTCGTTTACCATAATGCTAAAGCTTGTGTCATAAAAACACTTTGTAATGACCACTCATGTAAGATTCTGTTAACCATTTTCCTAATGAATATTCATGTACAAAATACATGCCTTTTTCTGGTGTCTACACGGGTCTGTTTGTCCAATTGTTGGGAAAAAATCCCAACTAGAATCCAAATTTTGATTATAAAGCCTTTAGTCCATAAAATATTTGCATAATAAGTAATGGAATCATGCATATTAATTAGCTGTATATTATAAATAAAACTATAACACATGAATACAGTACAACCCCTCTAATGCGACCACTTAATGAACAAACATGGCTGTCTTCATAAGCAGGTGGTTGCTTTATGCAGGACGAAAGATATGCAGAAAGCTCCTCTAGGAGCTTTCTACATAACTTTCATTCTGCATTAAGCTACCACCTGCCTTTAACACTCATGTTTTTGGTGGTGGCATTAGCGGGGTTTTACTGTATATTAATTTAGGCAGAAAGTGTAAAATTAGATCTATATTATGTCATAAGCAAACAGAACAGACCCTAAATTAAAAAAAAGCTTATCAAACGGCTCCTATCTGAATCTACTCTGTCTGCAAAGGCGAAGAGAAATGTATTTCATAGAGTAAAGGGTTAAATTTCTAAAAGAAAATTGCAAAATAAGTTAAAATGGGACATGTCACATATGTTTACCAAATCATTGAATGTTAAAGTGCATTTTTTCCAAAAATTGTCCGAAAGGGGTCTGAAATAGTGACAGTATGATTATTTCTTACTTGAATTATTATACCTTTAAATGAATACAGGAGTTTTTGGCAGAACTGTAGAATCATATGAGTAAGCAAACAGACCAGAGTCTGATCAGACAGTCTGTCTGAACCCTTTCCCCCTTGAATATGTATGTTAGAAATAATGACATCTTGAATACATGTATTTTTTAGATGTTTTTATATATATTGAATGGAATGGTATATGAACATAGGATGATTTTAGTTAGAGAGAAACTGTAGAATCATATCTATATAATTTCATAAACAAGCAGAGCAGACCTTGATCAGAGCTTTCTGATCAGGGTCTACTCTGCTAAGGTATGAAAAGGCATCTCTAGCAGGAAGACGGTTAATAAAAATGCTGTACAAATAAGATGAGTATTTTTGTACTCTCAAACTATTTCAGAATATAATCTGTATTGTCTTTTTCTATAAACATGAAATACATGTAGGTGTCAAACAGATTTGATTCTTAACCCTTTACTCCATGAATATTCATGTAAGAATTAATGACATCATTAATATAATTAGATTAATTATCATAACAGCACATGGACTCAGGGATTTTCAACCATGGCAGAAACTAAATAACTATATCTATATTACATCATAAACAAACAGAGCAGACCCTGATCAGACAGTTCCTATAGGAGCCATCTGATCTGGGTCTACTCTGTTCACAAATGCATAAAAAAGCCTTTATATGGAGGATACTTTTTACCTGATTTTATATCTGTATATCATAAGCAAACAGAGCAGAACCTGATGAGATGAAAGGCTTATTTATGGAGTTGAGGGGTTAAGACTTGGCATTTTATCTGGATCCAAACTGTTTGCCAAAGTAAAAGCAAACCAACCCATTGAACTCCAAAGTTTTATATTGCTGTCATTTGATCAGAGTTACCAATGAATTATAGATGAAAGTAACAGTGGCAGAGTCAATCTAGATGGCCTGTCCTTCTTTGATCATCATCACATCAGGACCTTCACGGGGTAATCACTGAGTTCTGCGATTAATCGGCACATCACTACAATCTAGTAATGAATGATATAAATGTATATAGATTTATTTTGTTCAAATGTTAAATAAAATGTTTTTACCTTATTTTGTTTTGTTTCATGACTTTCAACATTTACTTACTTGCTTGAGTAATGCTTCAACCTTTTACTCCATGAATATTCATGTGAGAAAGAATGACATCATGAATATTAATTAGATTGATTGTTATAACAGTATATGGACATAGGAATTTGTATTCATGGCAGAAACTGTATCTAAATTATATCACAAGCAAACAGAGCAGACCCAGATCAGACAGCTCCTATAGGAGCCGTCTGACGTGGGTCTACTGTGTTGGCAAAGGCGTAGAAATAGATGATCTGTTGCGAGTTGTCTTTTAAGATCACATGTTCCTAAACGAGCCTTAGAAAATGTCATTAAGCGAGCCTTGGCGAGCTTAATAACATTTTCTTGGTGAGTTTAGGAACATGTGATCTTAAAAGACAACGAACATCAGATTCTTTTTCTCACATAACAAATAAGTGTATTTTTGCAGGTTAAATGACATGTAAACATCGGTATCCATGGTTTGACGTCATATCTGATGTATGACGTCATATATACGTTCTAAAGTGATCTTACACGTGTTACAGATAAGGGAATCTTAACCCGTTGTTCTAACTCGGAGATAAGGGAAGGTATGTGAGAAAGGTGTATCTGTGGATTTAAGGGTTAACCCTTTACTCCATAAATACACCTTCGCAAACAGAGTAGACCCAGATCAGACAGCTCCTACAGGAGCCACCTGATTTGGGTCTGCTATATTGGCAGTTATAGAAAGGAGTATTTATGGAGTAAAGGGTTTAACGCTTTACTCCATAAATACGCGTTTGCAAACAGAGTAGACCCAGATCAGATGGCTCCTATAGGAGCCGTCTGATCAGGATCTGCCCTGTTTGCTTATGAAACAATATATATCTGATTCTACAGTTTCTGTGATGGCCAATTATTACTGTGTCCATGTACATGTACTATTATAACAAATTAATCTAATTAGTATTCATGATGTCATTCAGGGTTGTCACGCGTCAGGGAAAAGTCGGAAATTTAATTTTTTTCAAGGTCAGGGAATTTTGTGAAATGTCAGGGGAATTTGAAAATACATGTATGGGCAAATGTCAGGGAATTTTGAAAAAAATGAGAACCAAGACCATATATTTTAAAGTCCCTTAAAGATATGACATAATATATGACAGAAAGACCAAATGTCGCTATGTAACTTGTCAGGGAAATTTAAAAATGATGTCAGGGAATTGACAGGGAGTTTTATTTCCTCTGATTTATGGCAACCCTGTCAATATTTCTTACATGAATGTTCATGGAGGAAAGGGTTAAATACTGAAAAGTTTAAAGAAATACTTTGACTTTGTACTTTTCACCAGCTTTTGTTTTTATACGCCCACCTAATAAAGGTGGTCGTATATTGGCGTGACCCTGTCCGTCCGTCCGTTCGTTCGTGCGTTCGTTCGTCCGTCAACATTTTGTTTGTCCGCAGTTTTCTCGGAAAACTGTTTGACAGATATTAATGAAACTTCACACAAATGTTTAATGTATCAAGATCTGAAGCTGAATTGATTCTGAGGTTCATTTGATTTTTCGTTTCAGAGTTATGGCCCTTGTCCTCAAAAAATGCAAATAGTTTGTCCGCTGTTTTCTGGGAAAACTATATGAGAGATATTAATGAAACTTCACACAAATGTTTAATGCATCAAGATCTGAAGCTGAGTCGATTCTGAGGTTCATTTGATTTGTCGTTTCGGAGTTATGGCCCTTTTACTTAAAAAATAATGTAAATACATGCAAATAATTTGTCCGCTGTTTTCTGGGAAAACTATTTGAGAGATATTAATGAAACTAAACACAAATGTTTAATGCATCAAGATCTGAAGCTGAGTTGATTCTGAGGATGATTTGATTTTTGGTTTCAGAGTTATGGCCCTTGTCCTTAAAAAATAATGCAAATACATGCAAATAGTTTGTCCGCTGTTTTGTGGGAAAACTATTTGAGAGATATTAATGAAACTTCACACAAATGTTTAATGCATCAAGATCTGAAGCTGAGTCGATTCTGAGGTTCATTTGATTTTTCGTTTCAGAGTTATGGCCCTTTTTCTTAAAAAATAATGCAAATATATGCATATAGTTTGTCCGCTGTTTTCTGGGAAAACTATATGAGAGATATTAATGAAACTTCACACAAATGTTTAATGCATCAAGATCTGAAGCTGAGTCGATTCTGAGGTTCATTTGATTTGTCGTTTCGGAGTTATGGCCCTTTTACTTAAAAAATAATGCAAATATATGCATATAGTTTGTCCGCTGTTTCCTGGGAAAACTGGAAAACAGATATTAATGAAACTTCACACATGTTTAATGCATCAAGACCTGAAGCTAAGTCAATTCTGAGGTTCATTTGATTTGTCGTTTCGGAGTTATGGCCCTTGCACTTAAAAAGAAATAATGCAAATATATATGAGGATGGCCATAACTTTTTCATTTGAAATGATATTTACTTCATTTTTTTATATGGTTAAACCTTAATATGAATTTTCACATATATTGCGGGGTGTTTGGTAAGTCATTTTATTCTAAAGTTATGGTCCTTGAACTTTGTGTGTTTGTTGCTTTGTTTGTCGGTCAGCTTTTAGTTTGTCTCTTGTTTTCTGGGAAAACTATTAAAATGATATAAATGAAACTTAACAGAAATGTTTTAAGCAACAAAATCTGAAGCTGAGGTTATTTTGAGGTTCATTCAGTTTGTTTTTACAGAGTTTATAATGGCCGTTGCACTTTTCAAAAGTCTGCAAATATGAGGATTAGCTGTAACTTTTTTATTTAATAAGATATTCA
This sequence comes from Azorinus chamasolen, assembly GCA_963576725.1. Classification (NCBI taxonomy): domain Eukaryota; kingdom Metazoa; phylum Mollusca; class Bivalvia; order Cardiida; family Solecurtidae; genus Azorinus; species Azorinus chamasolen. Next base: position 67,950,850 of record OY755248.1, read on the forward strand.
CTTCAATTTTTTAAAAAATAGTATCACCTTAATATGGAAATCAAGATCTGAAGCACAGATTAGAAAATGTCAACACTTATAAGGCATGTTGAATCGGAGAAAGTTTGCAAGTGGGCGTATTATGTACCGTATGCGGTACTCTTGTTGGTATTGTGATCTGATTATGCCAATGATTTGCTGTCTGAGAAGGTATATCAGTTTGCATTAGGATCCTCCAAAATAGGATAACTCAACAATAGTTTGGTCATGCTCCATAATGAGTAATTTTGCAACATGGTACTCTCATCATATCTGACTTTAACCAATTCATTCCTGTTGGCACCTCTGTAAAAGTCATTTTGAAACCATTGTGATAAATAGAGCATTTGTTCCATTGGAGTAAATGCTTTATTTATCACATTTGTTTCGAAGTTATATAATTAAAAAAAAATCCCTTTTTTCTAGTAACTGCTTTTTTCAGTAGATTTATTCAAAGAGGTTGGGTCTAAAAGTAATCCAGGAGAGAATGGGTCAAAGTTTCAAAGTTACTGACACTTCATAGTAACTCCATTGCCGTACACGCTGAATGTGGAAAAAGTATAGAGATTCTTATTCAGAAGTAGTCCTCGGGTTGTCACTGAACTGTTGCAATGTAAAAGGAGTTCTTAGTGCGTCCCCCTCCAGGCTTTTGTTATCACCATGTTAACCCTTTCCTTGTTCTATGTTTATCCCAAATTTCAATACCTACTGAATATTCATGGACAAAATGAAATTTGGAATGTGGTACATTGTAGCCATTCTAGAAAGTAAAGAAACCGATCTATCAGGAGCCGTCTAATATGGGTCTACTCTGTTTGCAAATGCGTGGAAAGGCGTTTATATCAATATTAAGGAAAGGGTTAATCAACTAATTTTCTTGTATTGTTATGTACAAGTGAATACATTGTTTTCACAAATTGTATAGAATCTGACTTTAACCTGTTACTCCATAAATTCGCCTTTCTATGCTTTTGCAAACAGGATAGACTCAGACGGCTCCTGAAGGAGCCTTCTGATCAGGGTCTGCTCTGTTTGCTTATGATATAATATAGATATGATTTTACAGTTTCAGCCATGGTCAAAACTTCTGTATCCATGTGCTATTACAACAATTAATTAACATTCATGATGTCATTACTTCTTACAACGATTCATAGAGTAAAGCGTTAACCAACCCTTTCCCAGTCCTGTATTCATATAAGAAATAACTACAACATGAATATTTATTAGCTCATTTTTAGCTCACCTGAGCCGAAGGCTCAGGATGAGCTATTGTGACCACTATTTGTCCGTCGTCCGGCGTCCGGTGTCCGTCCACATTTTCAAACGACATCTCCTCTGAAACTGCTGACCCGATTTTATCCAAATTTTGTCAGAAGCATCAGTGGCTAGGGGGAACGAAACGTTGTTCACATTATGACCCCCGGGCCAGAAATGGCCCCGCCCAAGGGCTTATCAGTTTTTCATAGGCAAATCTTTAAAAATGTTCTTCTCTGAAACTGTAAGGCCTAGACCTTTGCTATTTGGCATGTAGCATGATCTAATGGTCCTCTACAAAATTTGTTTAAATTATGACCCCCGGCCAAAAATGGCCCCGCCCAAGGGCTTATCAGTTTTTCACAGGAAAATCTTTAAAAATCTTCTTCTCTGAAACTGTAAGGCCTAGATCTTTGATATTTGGCATGTAGCATGATCTTAAGGTTCTCTACAAAGGTTGTTCAAATTATGACCCCGGGCCAAAAATGGCCCCGCCCAATGGCTTATCAGTTTTTCATAGGAAAATCTTTAAAAATCTTCTTCTATGCAATTGTAAGGCCTAGACTTTTGATATTTGGCATGAAGCATGATCTAATGGTCCTCTACAAAGATTGTTTAAATTATGACCCCCAGGCTAAAAATGGCCCCACCCAAGGGCTTATAAGTTTTTCATAAGAAAATCTTTAAAAATCTTCTTCTCTGAAACTGTTAGGCCTAGACCTTTGATATTTGGCATGTAGCATGATCTAGTGGTCCACTACAAAGATTGTTCAAAATATGACCCCCGGGCCAAAAATGGCCCCGCCCAAGGGCTTATCAGTTTTTAGCTCACCTGAGCCAAAGGCTCAAGGTGAGCTATTGTGACCGCCTGTCGTCCGTCGTCCGTCTGTCCGTCTGTCCGTCTGTCCGTCTGTCCGTCTGTCCGTCTGTCCGTCCGTCTGTCCGTTCACTTTTATTTCAAATGACTTCTTCTCCTAAACCACTGGGAGGATTTCAACCAAATTTCACAGAAATGTACCTTAGGGTGTCCTCTATCAGTTTTGTTAAAATCATGACCCCCGGGCAAAAAATGGCCCCGCCCCACTACTTTTACAGGTTTTTTTTTTAAATCTTTAAAAATCTTCTTCTCTGAAACCACAATTTCTAGAGCTTTGATATTTGGTATATAGCATCATCTAATGGTCCTTTACCAAGTTTGTTAAAATGATGACCCCCGGGCCAAAAATGGCCCTGCCCTTGGGCTTGTAGTTTTTACATAGACTTATATAGGGAAACCTTTAAAAATCTTTTTGTCTGAAACCACATAATCTAGAGCTAAGATATTTGGTATGAAGCATCACCTAATATACCACTATCAGGTGTGTTCAAATAATGACCCCTGGGCCAAAAATGGTCTCACCCTGGGGTTTTATGCTACTTAACATCTGAATCTGTAACACTTAAAAGGTAATTTCCTCACAGTTATTTCCCTTGTCCCATCAGCATAGCCATAAGGGACAAAGGGAGATAACTGCATTGGAGCTCTAGTGTCATTCTATTTATATCTATTTATGATAAAATGTTGAAGGTGAATCAGTGTAGCTGTTTTAGAAGGCATAGAAACAGATCTGTCAAATTCCATTAGCAAATAGCAGACACTGATCCTACAGGAGCCACCTTATCTGGGTCTACTCTGTTTGCAGATGCATGAAAACAAGTTTATATGAGGGAAATTAAGGGTTAAATGAACAACTCCAGATCCTTCAGTTCAAAGGTTACAGCACTGGGCAGTAAAATCTCTCCAGGTCAATGCATGACTCTTAACTCTTTGCATGCTAGTGGTGAAACTGTGATTACCTATGCAAACAGTTTGGATCCAGATGAGAGGCCGCATACTGCAGCGTCTCATCAGGATCCAAACTGTTTGTCATCTTAACCATATTTTTGCAATAAAAAGAAAGTAAGTTTAATTTAAGAATTGAAGCAGATGACAATAACTTTTTTTTGCAGACGAAACATTAAAGGCATTTTGACCCATTAACCCCAGTGTGTAGTATTAGTGATAGCTAGATGTTACATGGTGTCTTCCAATGTCTCTCAAATTAGATGTGAGAGATATTGGAAAGTAACAATTCAGCCAATCAAGGAAAATGATCACCATTTAGACTTTTGATCTGGGTCCAAACCCAACTGATGTAAGTCATGGTAATGTTTAAGAAAACTGTGAAAACATGATTATGCAATGGCCCAACTGATATAAGTCATGGTAATTCTTAAGAAAACATGATAATGCATTTGCCCCCCTAACAATGATAGGTGTTAAAATTACTACTGCTGCCCAAAAAAGCATCTTAAATATAACATTTTTATATAAAATTTGATGACAACACATTAAAAAGTCCTAAAATGTCTGAATTTTGTATGATATTAATGAAATAACTGAGTAAATATAACTTAATTATAACAGTAGACGTAACTCTTCTCAATTTCAATTGTTAAAAATACTAATGACCCATTTAATTGAATTATCATGAGATATTCACACCTTGATCTAGAATTATTTCTAAACACCTATTAACCCTTAACCTATTTGCTTTGACAAAAATTGATCTGGGACTACTCTTGTTTGCTAATGCTTAAAAAATTGTTATTGCCATAAATAGAAGTTTTAGCTTTGAAAAAAACTGTAAAATCAAATCTATATCTTGTCAAATGTAAACAGAGCAGACCCTGATCAGACAGCTTCTATAGCAGCCTTCTGATCTAGTCTACTCTTATTTTTAATGTGTAAAACACATTATTTCTCTGAAGAGAAGTTTTTGCTTTGACAAAAACTGTAGAATCCGATCTATATTGTGTCAAAAGAAACAGAGAAGACCCAGATCAGACAGCTTCCGTAGGAGTCGTCTGATCTGAGTCTACTCTGTTTGCTAATGCATGAAAACAGCTTTATATGAGGGAAAGGGTTAAACGATTTTTAAAGATATTCTTATTGGTCATTTCACACAAAAACTGGCATTATGTACTGCCTAGCACTTTATTTGCCTACATACCTGGGTCAAGGTATAATTGCATTAATTGCATAGCTTTATTGAAGTCATTTGAATTTCTCAAAGACCAGTTTTAGGCATTTTGAGCTAAGGCAAAAATGGCACAAGTTGTAAACAGTTTAGATCTTGGTCAACCAGTCACTTGGTATTAGTTCTGAATCCAGTTCAAGTTTATTCAGCAGTGAAAGGGTGAAAGCAGTGCACTAAGCTTATTTCATCTGCTAGATTGTTTTCCACTGAAAAATTAACATGTCAATATACATGTATTACTGTAACTCAGGTGAGCGATATAGGGCCAATGGCCCTCTTGTTCATAGGAAAATCTTTAAAAATCTTCTTCTCTGAAACTGTAAGGCCTAGACGTTTGATATTTGGCATGTAGCATGATCTAATTGTCCTCTACAAAGATTGTTCAAATTATGACCCCTGGGCCAAAAATGGCCCCAAGGGCTTATCAGTTTTTCGTAGGAAACTCTTTAACATTCTTCTTCTCTGAAACTGTAAGGCCTAGACCTTTGATAGTTGGTATGTAGCATTCATGATCTAATGGTCCTCTACAAAGATTGTTCAAATTATGATCACGGGCAAAAAATGGCCCCGCCCAAGGGCTTATCAGTTTTTCATAGGAAAATCTTTAAAAATCTTCTCTGAAACTGTAAGGCCTAGACCTTTGATATTTGGCATGTAGCTTTGGCTTGTGGTCCTTTGCCAAGATTGTTCAACTTACGACCATGACCTCTGGGCGAAACTTGGCCCTGGCTTATCAGTTTTCATGGAAAACTATATCATTTTTCTCTGAAACCATAAGGCTTAGACCTTTAATTAATGGCATACTGCTTTGACTTGTGGTTCTCTACCAAGGTTGTACAAATGATGGCCCTGTCCCTGGGGTATCTCAGGTGAGTGCTTCAGGGCCTCATGGCCCTCTTGTTCATAATGTAAACTTTTCAAGGGAATATTTTGCTTTGACAAAAATTGTAAAACCAGATCTATATCATGTCAAAAGCAAACAGAGCAGGCCCTGATCAGACATCTCCTATAGGAGCTGTCTGATCTGGGTCTACTCTGTTTGCAAAGGCGTAGAATGGCGTATTTATGGAGTAAAGGGTTAAGCAAACAAAGATCATGGTCTTACAACTGAGCTCAATGCGTCAATATGCCCAACCATACCTACAGCTGCTTTACTTTGATATCTGTTTCCCTCATATAAATGTTGTTGTTTTCACGCCTCTGCTAACAAAGTAGATGATGCTTTTATGACAGCTCAATGCTCAATCATACCACTTACAGCTGCTTACTTTGATATCTGTTTTACTCATATAAATAGCTTTTCACGCCTTTGCAAACAAAGTAGACCCAGATCAGACGACTTGTATGGGAGCCTTGAAGGCTTCTGATCAGTGTCTGCTCTGTTTGCTTATGAAGTTGTAATATATCTGATTCTAGGGTTTTTACAAAATTCCTGGGTACACATACCATTAAAGAATCGTTATAAACACGTTTGACCATGACAGGAACTGTATAATCGAATCTATATTATTTCATAAGCAAACAGGGTAGACTGATTACACAGCTGCTACAGGAGTCGTCTGATCTGGGTCTACTCTGTTTGCAAAGGCGTCTTTATGGAGCAAAGGTTTAGCATATTTAAGTCTCATTTTCATAGTGTCCTTGTACATTTAGTATACCTTGAATAAAATTTCATCTGAAGATGGCACTTTTGTCAATGTGACTTGGAAAATAATTTCGAAGCAGGAGGAGGCTTCTGGTATAGGTCTATACAGTTTGTTATTAAGGCACACATGTTTAATTAACCCTTTACTTTTTATGCATTCACATACAGAGTAGACCCAGATTAGACGGCTCCTACAGGATCAGGGTCTGCTCTGTCTGTTTATGGCATAACCTAGATCTGATTCTACAGTTTCTGCCATGGCCAACAGTTCCTGTATTCACGTGTCATTATAAAGACAAACTCATTAATAGTCATGGTGTCATTATAAAGACAAACTCATTAATAGTCATGGTGTCATTATAAAGACAAACTCATTAATAGTCATGGTGTCATTATAAAGACAAACTCATTAATAGTCATGGTGTCATTATGTCATGAATAGTCATGGAATAAACAGTTAATGTACTCTTAAGCCGTAACCACACGAATATTTATGCAAGAATCTATCACTTCATGTCGACATGAATAATTATTGCATGTACTTTTAAAACGGTACACAAAGGAACGTTTAACCATGCCCGAAACTAAAAACTCAGTTCTATATAGCTTCGTAAGCAAACAGAGCAGACCCTGTTCAGGCGGCCCCTAGAGCAACTTGGTTTACTCTGCTCTGTTTGATTACGCTGACATATTCGTGATAACATATTTAAACTCGGCGCCTCATCGGGATCCAAACTGTTTGACAGTCACACTGACTCTTTCTGTGAAATACAGTTGAAGTTCGATATCCCGAACTCGGATAACTCGAACTTCAGGATAACTCGAACTAAAAGTTCAGTCCTTCCAAAACTTACACTGCAGAATTGTTCTAAAATTTATAACTAGGCATATCTAGAAACACGTGTGACAGCTGAATGCATACATGTCTAAAGTTATTAGACATGTATTAAGCTAAAAAATCAGAAATTGTATTACTCGAGCTTCTGTTAATTCGAACTTATTTGTATGGTTCCTTGAAGGTCGAGATATCGAAGTTCAACTGTATTAACTTTGAGCTTTGTGGCAGACGACCGTTTTGCAGACAGAAATGACATTTCCTGACTTTACTAGAGGTCCAGATAAGATGCGTTAATTGAAACATTTTCATAAATAACTCCTTTATTTACCCACCAAACCCTATCTTGTGGCCACTCTTAAACATTGTCTCTTTGAGACGATTCTAAAGAGTGGACACAACGTAGGGTTTGGTGGAGAAACGACGATTTTAGTACATGTATCTGACTACGCACATTTACCTGTTGCTCCGTTGACCTTTCTCGTGCTAAGCGTGTCGCGTCTTGACTTCTGGCATTTGCAAATAACTTGAATCCAGATGAGACGCCGAGTAACTCGGCTCTCACTAGGATACAAGCTGTTTGACACTCGGTCAGTAGTTTCTTGTACGAATTTGAAGTAAAGTTAGTAAAATCGTTCAGCATTCAGTTTATCAGGCAATGGTTGATCAGACATTATTTTCTCAGCATGAGAAAAGGTAAGGCCTACTTTCAGTCGCGTAGAAAGATGCATACTCCTGATTGACGTGATTTGGTCACGGACAGCAACACTGCCATGTTTAACTTCGATAGTTTCCATGAATTATTTGTAGCTAACATTATGCGTCGGTTATGGATAAGTATTAGAATGCTCTTACAAAAAGGTGTTTACTTGTCAGACACGACTTTCTAATTGTTCTATTTTGCACGTTCCCTGTGTAATATGTATTCAAGTACGAAATAATGGCGCCATGAATATTTATTAGCTGCTTGTTTTACAGTGGCATGTGTACACAGGATGGTTTTGTATTGGCAGAAACCAGTGCCGGGTCTGTTATAATTTTATAAGCAAACAGAACATACCCTGATCAAACGGCTCCTACAGGAGCAGTATGATCTTGGCTTACTTTATTCGCAAAGGAGTGAAAACGCATAAATTTATATGAAGGAAAGGGTGAACCCGTTCTCTCATGTCGACGTATTTTCACACCATGTCGAGTAGACATAGACCAGACGGTTTCGGTAGGAGCCTTCTGGACAGGCCAGTTCCGTTTGCTTATAGAATTACATATACAGATATGATTCTACAGTTTCTGCCAGTCAAAATTCATACACCGTCATGAAACTTCTGCTACTACATATTCATGATGCAATATCTTAAAATGAATATTCATGAGGGAAAGGATCAAAGGAACCTCAATAAAAAAGGGACTAAACAGAATCTTGATAAGACAGTGACTTACTCCAAGTATTCTCCATAGACAATTGTATGTAAGTGCTACGCTTTTACCCCATTATCGTTGTAACCCTTGTCAGGCTGTGAACAATAATGTTTGCTCAAATTCGCATCTGGTGCAATTTTGACTGCTTCCCATTCGATCCAGTTTTGGAGTAACTATTGACCGAATGTCAAACAGTTTGGATCCTGATGAGATGCCGAGTAACTCTGTGTCTAATTTGGATCCAAACTGTTTGCAATTCGATTCAGGTCGCGAATAGCGGGATAAACCCTTTACTTTATAGTAGACGCATTTTGACGTCTTTGAAAAAATCTGTAGATTTAGATCAGACGGCGTATGTTGGAGTCGTCTGATTATGGTCTACTCTGTTTGTTTGTAGCATTTTATAGAAGTCATTTTGCAGTTTCTTTCATGACGCAACGTTCCTCTGTTAAGTTATTGTAAAGGTTCAGTTAATGTGATACGACCATTGACTAAGTAATCAACATGAATGTTTTATCAGTCGGGGTTTGAAATGTTAGATTTGAGGGACACCCAATGATATGTCTTGCATTTATAATTTATTTTCAGACACACTTGACTGCGTACTATTTTCAGACACACTTGACTGGTTGCTATTTTTGAGTACTTTGACTATAGATGTACCACGACCTCTGAGTAATGAACTTTGGATCATTTGATACGTGGAATATCTGCGAGAGTCTTAAATATTATCTTAAAATGTAAGTAAACACCTGCCACCCCTATTTCAAGGACTGGTTCAATATTGCAAATATCGTCACTCCTCAAAGCTTTTTGTTTATCTGTAGTAGGCGTTTGAACGCAAATGTCTCAGTTGTATTTCTCAAGGAATCATAATTTGATTCTGTGCTTATCAGTTTACAGTAGAACCTGTCTTAAGCGGTTATTCATTTATTGAACATAAGAGTCTTAAAAAGCAGGTGGTTACTTAATGCAGAGCAAAACAAATGCAGAAATCTCTTATAGGAGCTTTCTGCATTACTTTTGACCTTCATTAAGGTACCACCTGTCTTACAGATGCATTAAGCTACCACATGCCTTACATACCTCTCTTTAAATGCCGCTTAAGACAGGTTCTAGTGTATATGCTTTGTTTTGGCATAATTTTGGTCTTGTCAGGCAGGGTTCTAGTGTATATGCTTTGTTTTGGCATAATTTTGGTCTTGTCAGGCAGGGTTCTAGTGTATATGCTTTGTTTTGGCATATTTTTGGTCTTGTCAGGCAGGGTTCTAGTGTATATGCTTTGTTTTGGCATAATTTTGGTCTTGTCAGGCAGGGTTCTAGTGTATATGCTTTGTTTTGGCATAATTTTGGTCTTGTCAGGCAGGGTTCTAGTGTATATGCTTTGATTTGGCATAATTTTGGTCTTGTCAGGCAGGGTTCTAGTGTATATGCTTTGTTTTGGCATATTTTTGGTCTTGTCAGGCAGGGTTCTAGTGTATATGCTTTGTTTTGGCATAATTTTGGTCTTGTCAGGCAGGGTTCTAGTGTATATGCTTTGTTTTGCCATATTTCTGGTCTTGTCGGACAGGGTTCTATTGTTGATCGCCGCATGAGCGGCGATCACTAATGGAATGTTCAAAAGTATTTACCCATGTAGGAGGGGTAGCGACAAGTTTTACATAGTCTATTCTGCGTACATCGGTGAGATGAACCAAATGAATTGGCACATGAGAGCGTGGCAGAGAATAGTTTCTATCTGCATTATTGATGTAGTGAAATATGTGATGTAAAAACCTTCATACGATGTTTAAAAAGAAATTTATCAAACAAATGTACAATAATAACAATAATTATGACACTTTTTTCGTCGAAGTATCGACATTAAATGCCAAAAACAGTTTTGTAAACATAAATGAAGCCGGGTCAAAGTCGCAGAATTGAAGCCGGGTCAAAACTGTAGTCGTGCACCTGTTTGCGGTGCTCTCGTTCTAAATTATGCCCTTCAGAGATTTTGAAATATTACAGTTTTGTTTAATGACCATTGTTTATTGTCCAAAAATGTCGACAAAAGTAATACATACATCATGTTAATTCAAACAGACATGGTTATTATTCTACCGGAGGCTCTACATGGTCAAAATCGAATTCCGTCGTCTCGGTTTCTATTTTTAGATAGGGCTAACGTCACTCGTTAATGGAACTGAACAGGCTATATTTAGGTCTATGACCATCACCTTGTAAGAGTTTATTGATTAAATTATCATGAGAGTGATAAATGTTTTAATGAAGTTTTATTGTTTTATTTATTTTTATTTAAAAAAGTCGTTTTATTTTTTTTATTTATAAAAGTCGTCAATATAGTAGCATGATAACTTTATATACATCTTAAATTTCCTTGAAATATGTCTGGCCTGATAGCGTAGTGGTTACCACGGTCGCCTATCGTGCAGTCAGCCCTGGTTCGATTCTCACCGCTGACGAAAAATTTTTTTTCTCTCTTTTTCCTTTCTATTTTTGTTTAATGACGGTTTGGGTTTTTACTGGGATAGTTAATGATAATTATCCATATTAAGTGTTTTTTCTTTCAACTTATACGTTATTTTTGGTAAAACAAATTTGTAGAAAAAATAAAAATAGTTCCTGTTGTAAGAAGAAATTCCTACACCTACTTTACAAATAAACCTCTACTGTACATATAAACTTAGGTTTATTACGCTACCCCTTTATTACGTCACTAGCGGCTGTAGTGACGGGATAAAATATTTATCCTCTTACGTTTTGGTATCATCAATATGCCTCTGAACCAATCAATGACCGCCCTAGATATTTGTGTCAAGTTTCATGTGATACTTCCAACAATGCATATGTCATAATAGTTTTACCAGGTATTTACTTGTTACAGTTTGCAACAGAGTTCTTTATCAGCATGCCATAGTATTTTTTCTTGTTTACATAGTTATTTGTTTCATAATAAATGACTATATTTTTATAGCCTTGTCTCTTTATTATCACCTTTTTAGAGAAGGGGAGTAGGATATTAATTTATCCTCATTTTTTTAGCTCACCAGAGCACGACGTGCTCATGCTGAGCTTTTAGGATCGTTGGATGTCCCTCGTCTGTTGTCCGTTGAGATACCACATTTTGCACTTGATCTCTAAGTAAATTGGTTTGTGTTTTGCCCTGCATGAAATTTAGATCAATCTCGAATATGGGTCACCTGGGCTCAAAAACAAGGTCACTAGGTCAAATCTTAGAAAAATCTTGTTAATGCTCTAGAAGCTACAAATCTTATTGGATCTTACTGAAATTTTATCAGAATGTGTCTCCATGAAATCTACGCCAAGTTCGAATATTGGTCATGTCGGGTCAAAAACTAGGTCACTAGGTCAAATCTTACAAAATCCTAAACACTCTGGAGGCCACATTTTGCACTTGATCTTTAAGTAAATTGGTTTGTGTATTGACCCTGATGAAATCTAGGTCAAGTTCGAATATGAATCGCCTGCAGTCATAAACTAGGCCACTAGGTCAAATCATAGAAAAATCTTGTTCACACTCAAGTGGCTACAAATGTTATCAGATCTTACTGAAATTTTATCAGAATGTTTGTCCACATGCAATCTTGGTCAAGTTCAAATATGGATCATGACGGGTTCGAACCTAGGTCACTACGTCATTACACTCTAGAGGCTACATATCTCGTTAAGTTTTTAATGAAAGGTTGTATTTCAATTGTCTTAACAAAACAGTTCCTTATTAAAAACCTTCCTTGTACACAAATTTCGCGGCGATCCAATGCCTTGCATCAGTATTCGTCTTGTATATGCTTTGTTTTGGCATAATTTTGGTCTTGTCAGGCAGGGCAAAATCAACCAAGCGAAACCAGTCTGCCAGAGCGAACACAGAATCTTACCTGAAAATAGCTAGTTCTAACAGCCAGCGAATGCGTAATAGCTTTTGCAAACAGTATAGATCCAAATGAGATGCCGAGTTACTCGGTGTCTCATCTGGGTCCAAACTATTTGGCGTTTTGATTATTCTTTGGAGGACAAACTTAAGAAAACTTAACTTTGAGAATGGTAGCCGACAACATGTTTTTGCAGATCTCAAGTTCATAGTTGCAAAGAGTTAACGGCCGTGCATGTTAAATTGCGTATAAATTGCTTGGTTACCAGAGTTGTTCATAACGGAAACCAATCAAGCTTAAATCTGGATATGTTGAAAAGATACAAGAACAAACATTAACTGGTGATTTAGATCTCAATAAGTAAATATATTGATACAGATATCAGCGCATAGTGATACTTTAAGGATAGTAAGGATGTAACATCCTGGGGGTTTTCAAGAGCCACCGAAGAGCAAGACATGACTAGAAGGTCATCGCCAACGAAAAAGTTGTCAGAGAAGTACTGGACAGCAATAATTATCTGGCGCAAGACGGGAACATACTCAGTGTCTTAACCCATTATCTGGTGAATATTCATGTAAGAAATAATGACGTCATGGATATTTATTATCTGAAGTTTTAAAATGACATTTGTGAACAGGATATTATTATAATAGTAGAAACTGTAGTCTGATCTATTATGATTTAATGAGCAAACAGAGCAGATCCTGACCAGACGGCTCCCACAGGAGCCGTCTGATCTGGGTCTACTCTGTTAGCCAAGGCGTGAAAAGGCGTTTATATGAGGGAAAGTGTAAACTCTTTATCTGGTGAATATTCATGTAAAAAATAATGGCTGAATGAATACTAATTAGCTAAATGTCGTTTCAAAAATAATTTGTTTTTGTTTTTGATAGTAGGATCATATTTATCATAAATAAAAATAGCAGGCACTGATCAAATGGTTCCTACAGGAACTTGGTCTACTCTGTCAGCAATGGTATAAAAACGTCTCTACCAGGTAAAGGGTTATAAGTGAGAAGCCTAGTTTCCTTAACCATTTTCGCCAACTTTCTAATTGTCGTCTGCAATCCAATTTTGTTAAAAACTTCAGTTAAATAAGGAAATAAGATAAATAAATGCAAATTTCAAAGGAATAAAGCACATAATTATATAGAAATAGACACTGTGGTGCAAGCTGTACGGCCGCAAATGTTTAGACTTTTCTAAGATGGCGGACAAAACGGAGGCTGAAAGGTAAGCATCACAATTTTACACTGTTTAAACTATGTAGATTTTTCTTTCAGTCATTTAATTGGCGCCATAACACAGAATTATAGCGGCGTATCCCCTTATGGTTCATGTCTGTGTGTAAGGCTCAAAATCATCGGTAAACTTTGCAGAAACTGAAAGTCAGAAATCGAATCGAGAAGGAGGTCATATTTTGCCTCATTGTAGGCTTACCAACTACGCTAAACATTTTCTAACACAGTGGATATATGCATCTGAGCCCGATATTAACGTTGAGTTACCTAGTTTGTGGCACAGATCTACATTTTGTCTTTTGGAGACGTTTGAAAATAATGTCGAGTGTACGGTTTAGCCATTAGAGGTAAAAGTGCACTGTACGATTTAGACCCGATGTTTTTTGTACGGTTTAGCCACGATTTTCTTTCGAAAAACTGTACGGTTTAGACACAAAACAAATGTTACCATTTGAATCTGCGCCGTAGGTCTAGATAGTATAATCCCAACTATTTATTATGGATCTTCCTTCATGCAATGCATGTTTGCGATTATGACAGCATATCACAACAATTAGGATCGAGATCAGAAGCACAGTATATAACTGGTTTAAACGTATTTTATTTTTAAATATTTGTATGAATATTGTAATGATAACACAAAGGAAAAGAACAGGACGGAAACGAAAACAAGACTGCTTATTGTGTTTCTCCCCCATCACGTAACAACTGCAATCGCTTTATGCAAAAATGACTGCCCGTTATTGTACTATATTAATTGTACTGAAAAACTAATTAAATTAATTAAGCAGGATATATCAGTTTATACAAAAACTTTTTGAGAAAGATACTTCAGAATAAAAGAAAAAATATACTTCAGAATAAAAGAAAAAAAATAAATAAATAAAAGAAACAAAAAAAGGAAACGAATGTTGACACATATATGTAGAGAGGTCTAGGATTCTGAGCAGTACAAGCACATTCGAAAGAAGGTGAGCGTTACCGAGTTTATTAGAATCGTTTTGAGGTTTGGATAAACCGATGTACAGCTTCGTCTATAATGATGTTTGTATTATAATTTAAAAGAGGATCACCAAACAGAAAGACAGACAGGGACGGAGTAGTGAATCTTGCAACATCATCAAAAAGTTGTTTTCCTTCGTTGGTTTCCTTCGTTGGTATATTTGCAACAGCTTAAGAAGAAGTGCGATGCGTTCTCAACGAGGCCACATGTACACAAGGCAGTGTCAGATATGTTCTTTGAGAATAGGTCATGGTTCAAGGACCTGCAGTTTGTACGAAGCCTCTTGTGCAGGAGCTGCTGTTTTCTGACACCGTAATGAAATGTTTGGGAACAGTTAGCAGATTGATATTCAAAGACGTTTTGAATGCGTTTAGAGTAGAAGGTTGTTTTTCATTTTCAGGGAGGTTATTCCATTCCTGTATTGTTGCTATAATGGGTTGTGCGACAGGCCAGTGGTTGAATATCACCAGCGTTTCGTAATCTTAAATTGCATCGAGAAACACTTCCAGCCACTTCAGGTACCAGTTCTGTGAGATATTTTGGAGTTAAATGAAACACCATTTTATAAAAGAGAATAAGTCTGTGTTTTACGTCTGGTTTCAAGGCGTTTCCATCCAACTTCATGCAATAATTTACCAACAGAAACCAATTTAGTTGTCCCAGTTACTATACGGGTAGCTTCATATTGAATTTTTTTTCAAAACTGTTAGATTCTCTGGCATTACGTTATCAAATATAGTATCATCGTATTCTAAAATAGGTATCACGAAATATACGTAGATTGTTTCAAGGGAATATCTGTCCAAAGTGAATTTGAGTTTTCGCATGACATTTATTCCTGTCCATGCCTTAGTAGCGATATATTCGATATGACAGTGCCATGTTAGATCACGTGAGAGATGAACGCCAATGTGCTTATGTGAATCTACTTCAGGAATTTGATGGTCTTGCATATACATGGATGAGACATTTTTCTCGAGATTATTAACGACTCAGTCTTCTTAGGATTGAATTCCACTAGCCATTTCTCTGCCTTTTTAATATATTATTATTGATATTTGTTGCCATATGTACGGGAGTAATACCTGCACTAAACAAGCTAGTGTCGTAAGCAAACAAACGAATGTTCCATCCAATGTCGCTAACAATATCATTTGTAAAAATAAGAAACAACAATGGACCTAATATATATCCTTGTGGAACACCAGCTTCATAGTATTCTAGTAAGAGAAGGTACCAGGTAAAATTACACGTTGCATTCTTTCAGTAAGATAGCTGGAAAACCAGAATAGAATTATGGGTAGAACATGACCTGGGCATATACTGGTTATTAAACATTTAAGGACAATGTTTTACTTTAAAAATTGAAGTGAATTGATTTTTAAGTTTAACTAACATATTTTTGACATGCCGGCAATTCATTTAGCGAACCTAATGGTTAATCTGTATCATCTGTCAGAAAAAAAGAACCTACCCTCGGATTATCTTTTACAGGCATTTAGTTGAGTTGATGTAATTTAGCACTTGGTCGATATCTCGTCAGTTTCGCGATGACGGATCTCGAGTCTGTATGGAATGCCTAAATGCCATTTCGTAGGGCATACATGCATTTTAAAGGTGACATAAAAATAAACGTGAAATAATTATATAACAGAAAAGGATAACAAGTTAATGAGAAAAAAACATATATTTATTGGACCAAATAAATTGCCAAGTCTAAAATCTTCGTCAATATCTTGAATTTCAATGGTTTGCATTTCACCATTTATAATTATTTTGTTTGTTTATTTCAAAATGTCTGGTATTACATTAAAAGAATGGCTGATAGTTTCCTTTGTCTCGCAATAGTAACAGGCAAATAATCTGAAAAGATATGTAAAGTAATGTAAAGTAACAGTACAAAGTGCTTGACTTAATTTCAGATGCTCTGTATTTGCATTAGGACTGAAACGGGTAAAACACTTTTACCCAAATTCCCAATCAGTTAAACTTAAAAATCAATTCACTTCAAAAACTTTTAAGTATAACATTGTCTTCAAATGTTAACCAGTATAGATCCAGATTATATGCTATGCTTCTGTTCTCGATCCTAATTGTTTGTAATATACTGTAAAAATCGCAAATAGGCATTGTGTGAAGGAATATCTACACTAATTGGTTGGGATTACACTATCTAGACCTACGACGCATATTCAAACGTTAGTATTTGTATGTGTCTAAACCGTACAGATTTTGTAAGAAAATCGTGTCTAAACCGTACAAAATAGATCGGGTCTAAACCGTACAGTGCACTTTTACCACTACGGGCTAAACCGTACACTCGACATTTTTTTCAACCCTCTCAAAAAGACAAAATGTAGATTTGTGCTTCAAACTAATTAACTCAACGTTAATATCGGACTCAAATACATATACCCACAGTGTTAGAAAAGGCTTAGCGTTGTTGGTAACCTTACAATGAAGCAAAATATGACCTCCTTCTCGATTCGATTTCTGATTTTCGGTTTCTGCATTGTTTACGGAAGATTTTGAGCCTTACACACAGCCATGAATCATTAGGAGGTAAACCGCTGTTGACGGGCGTTATAATTCTGTGTTAAAAGACGGAAAGAAAAATCTACATTGTTTAAAAAGTGTAAAAATGTGATGCTTACCTTTCAGCCTCCTGTTCGTCCGCCATCTTGGAAAAGTCTAAACATTCGTGACCGTACAGCTTGCACCACAGTGATAGAGTTTGAGACAAAAAGTGAAGTCCCTGATCTGGGACTCCACTATTTGTCGGTGCATTTTTGCGACATTGGCGGTGAAAGGGTTAATTTCTGTTTTACGTGTAAGAATCTTGACGAAATGATTTCTATGCGACGACAAAAACGAGATACATGTAGTAAGAAGACCGCCCGAACTGACACTGAGAGTCCAGACCCGAGCCCCGAGGCTGGAAATTCTGACGTGGGCGACTGGTACATGGTCGGGATTCTGGTTGCGATAGTTGTGTGTATTTTACACGTCGTTGCCATAGCAATACCATGGTGGAACTATTCCACGAGGACATCCTTTGGTTCTGTGATAAAAACAAACAGTGGTCTGTGGACAGAGTGTAGGAAAACCACACCACATGGCGGGGAAACAGAAAGCACGTGCTCGCGAATCGCCGAGCCAATGGGTGAGTGTTGATTGTTATAGGGGCCCAAGGTTATAAAACGTTTGAGTCTGAGACTGAGACCATTCTCAACTATCCGATTGGTCAGATTCTCAGAATATGACCAATCGGATGCTTGAGAATGGTCTCAGTCTCAGACTCAAGCAAAAAGTTGTATAACTTCGGGACAGGGGTCCTTAGATTCTGAGTTTGAATTTGAGTTTATTCTCAAGTAGGCGATCTGATTGGTCAGAATTTTATTATTTCGACTTCATTTTCAACTTTCATTGATTCACGATTTCTGCTCCATGTGTCAGAGCCACTGGTCGTTTATCACTAAACTAGTATGTAAAATAAATGAAGTTTCTCTCACCTCGCTCTAAGAATGTCTGCTTAACCGTTTTCCTCACATAATAGTGTTTCCATGCATTTGCAAACACAGTTGACCCAGATTAGACGGTTCCTATAGGAGCCGTCTGACCAGGGTCTTGCACTCTGCTCTGTTTGCTAATGAAATTTGATAGGTCTGTTTCTTTAGTTTCTAAAATGGATATAATGCTCAACCTTCCATATTTCATTATACCTATTTTGTTCAAGAATAATCAGTGGATGTTGAATTTGGATTAAACATAGAACAGGGAAATGGTGCAGTTGTCACGTCTTCCGACTTGGTTAAGCTTTTGTGAAACAAACTTATATTCATGCAGACCCAAGCCGTTTGCAAAAACGAGTCAGGTTTCGATTAATGGTAGAATAGTTAAATGGTGATAATGGCGGTTCTCAGAAAACTATAAATGCAATTTCCATCTGATATAGACTAACCTTTGTCGTGGTGTTTGTGGCTGTTTCTGTTCTAAATAATGAATGCTAACGTCGGTAAAAGCGACAGCAATCTTATCAAGGTTTGTTGAATAATTCACAGTGTCAATTAACGACGTTTACTTTCTGATCGATCCTCAGCATTTCTTCCGTGTTCGATATTTACACATTTGTGAATGGATTCGTGACAATGTTTGCAGTGTTGATCCAGATGATTCTTGTCACCAGGATCTGCAATGTTCGTACAGTAAAGCCTTTCTATGTAATGCGACCACTTTATTAATACACGTATGTCTGTTAAAGGGGTGGTTGCTTAACCCATTCCCTCATATTGACGACTTTTGACGACTCTGTAAAAGTCACTTTATGAAACCATTGTGATAAATAGAGCAAATGCTCTATTTATCACAATGGTTTCAAACTAAACAAAATCTAATTTTTTTTCTTTTCTCTAGTTAATGCTCCTTTTCGGTAGATTTATTCAAAGAAGTATCTAAAAATAGCCTATGAGGGAATGGGTTAATGCAGAAAACTCATGGAGTAATACAGAAAGCTTCCGGTCTGCATCAAGCTACCACTTGCCTTTAACACATCCCCACATATTGACTCATTTTTACACCTTTGTAAAACAATTGAAACCATTGTGATAAATAGAACATTTGCTCCATAGGAGCCAACGCCTTATTTATCACAATAGTTTCAAAACTACACAATTCTAAAATTATCCTTTTTTTCAAGTAAATGCTCGTTTTCAGTAGATTTATTCAAAGAAGTTGGGTCTCAAAATAGCCCATAAAGGAATCCATAATCATATCTCTTGTTGGTGGTCACTTTAGTGGGGTTTTGCATAACGTTTTTCTACGGAAA
Source organism: Azorinus chamasolen (assembly GCA_963576725.1). Lineage (NCBI taxonomy): Eukaryota > Metazoa > Mollusca > Bivalvia > Cardiida > Solecurtidae > Azorinus > Azorinus chamasolen. The sequence goes on from OY755248.1 coordinate 67,970,045, forward strand.
TAGAAGAAATTCGTATGGCATTTGCCGACGAACGTTACTAAGATGTCATGATGTATATTCAATAAGCATGTCTTATTATTCGTTTAGCCCATTTCTCCATAGGGACTCCATGCCTTTGCATGCCTTTGCAAACATATTAATTCATCCAGGCCACAGGTGCCCTTCGCATGCTATGTCTCAACAACAACTCCATCACAAATACATTTTTAATCACATGTCATAAATATCTAAAACATACCAAATAGTTTTCTGAACCCCCCCCCCCCCAAAAAAAAAGGGGGGGGGGGGTTATATTAAAATTAACTTATTATAGAGCAGGGGTATTCGCGGAAAAAAATAAGTGTTTTTCATTTCATATATTGGTTGGGTCAGAAAACTATCTTTTGGTACGTTTTAGATACTTATGACATGTGATTAAAAAATGTATTTGTGATGGAGTTGTTGAGACATAGCATGCGAAGGACACCTGTGATCCATGCCACTTTAGGAGCCGTCTGACATGCGGTCTGATCTATTTGATTATGGAATAATATATAGACCTGATTGTACACTCTTTAAAAAGGCCAAAACTTCCATTGTTCATAAAACATGTACAAAAAGTCAGTAGTCATAGATTCCTTATTATACCCCCCTTTTGAAAAAATGGGGGTATATTGCTTTGCACATGTCGGTCGGTCGGTCGGTCGGTCTGTCGGTCGGTCGGTCGGTCGGTCGGTCGGTAGATCGATGGTTTCCGAACAATAACTAATAAACGACTTGGCGTAGAATCTTCAAACTTGCTGTGGTGGTTGGTCATGACAAGTAGATGACCCGTATTGTTTTTGAGGTCACTAGGTCAAAGGTCAAGGTCACCATGACCTAAAATGGTGAAATAGTTTCCGATCAATAACTGCTGAAGGGTTTGGCTTGGGATCTTCAAACTTGCTGTGGTAGTTGGTCATGACCACTGAATGACCCCTATTGATTTTGAGGTCACTAGGTCAAAGGTCAAGGTCACCATGACCTTAACTGGTAAAATGGTTTCTGATCAATAACTGCTCAAGGGTTTGGCTTAGGATCTTCAAATTTGCTTAGGTGGTTGGTCATGACAACTATATGAGTCCTATTGTTTTTAGGTCACTAGGTCAAAGGTCAAGGTCACCATGACCTTAAAAGGTGAAATGGTTTGCGATCAATAACTGCTCAAGGGTTTAGCCTAGGATCTTCAAATTTGCTGTGGTGGTTGGTAATGACAACTGGATGACCCCTATTGTATTTGAGGTCACTAGGTCAAAGGTCAAGGTCACCATGACCTTAACTTGTAAAATGGTTTCTGATCAAAAACTGCTCAAGGGTTTGGCTTAAGATCTTCAAATTTGCTTAGGTGCTTGGTCATGACAACTAGATGAGCCCTATTGTTTTTGAGGTCACTAGGTCAAAGGTCAAGGTCACCATGACCTTAACTGGTGAAATGGTTTGCGATCAATAACTGCTCAAGGGTTTGTCTTAGGATCTTCAAACTTGCTGTGGTGGTTGGTCATTAACAATAGATAACCCCTATTATTTTTGAGGTCACTGGGTCAAAGGTCAAGGTCACCATGACCTTAACTGGTGAAATGGTTTGCGATCAATAACTGCTCAAGGGTTTGGCTTAGGATCTTCAAACTTGCTGTGGTGGTTGGTCATGTTGAAAACCCCTAGGTCAAAGTTAAAAGTTGCCGTGTTGATTAGTCATGACCACTATATGACCTCTATAGTTGGGGTCACTAGATCAAAGGTCAGGGGGTCTGGGGGGTATACATGTTTTACAAACATCTCTTGTTTAACCTTTTCCCTGTTCTTTTTTTATTACAAATGTCAATACCTACTGAATATCCATGGCCAAAATAATTATAATAAAATATAGAAGGCGGATCGTTGTAGCCATTATAGAAACTAAAGAAACAGATCTATCAAATTCCATTAGCAAACAAAGCAGACTCTGATCAGACGGCTCCTATATGATCCGTCTGGTCTGGGTCTACTCTGTTTGCAGATGCGTGAAACACGTTTATATGAGGGTCGTTATATTTTCTGGTCCTCCGGGATCATTAGTTTTCATGTAATAAGTTTTGAAAATTGAATACTGCTTAAGCCGGTGCTAGGGGGCGTGAGTAGTGTTGCACTTTTAATTACTACTCATGAATTGACTCAATAAAACCGAGTCTGCAATTTTCTCTTTTTGCATTTCTACTTTTGCTTTCGAAGGATCACCCATTTTCAGAATTAATGAATATGCATGAGGTAAAGGGTTAAAGAAAACGAAAACACTAGTTCTTGTTTGTTATTCAGACTACATTTTGGACACGCGCTCTAGTAACACCGTGGGCGTGCTGCTGGTGGGACTGGGCGTGATCGTATCCATGGTGTACAGGTACTGGCAGACGGAGCTCCACCTACTTATCCTGATAGGCGGTCTGGTCCTAAATATCGCAGGTAAATGGTCTGGGGGACTGGTATTTTTACGATTGACCATTGACTTGATATATATGTCTTTTCACGTCAGTGCCATCAGAGTAGACGCAGACCAGATGGCTCTTACATGGATTGGTATGTGTTTCGAAAGTATTGGTTGTCATGGTAACCGAATGGTGGACTCTGATTGGTCGCACTTTAGATTATTAATTGATTTTGCTGAAACTGATTATTATTATTACTATTATTATCATCATCATTATTATTATTAATAATAATAACATTAAATAATATCAATAATAATATCATCTGATGATATTATTATTGATATTATTTAAAGTTTTGTTGTTATTATATATTATCGCAGTGTTTTGTACTTGCATAATTATCAAACCATAAGCTGGTTGTAATCTCCTATCTTGTTGTTTTTAAAGGCACACTGTTGTTTACAGCAATACGTTTCTTGTTACGGCCAATACAGACGTCGCATACAGTATAACCTGTCTTAAACGACAATTAAAAAGAGGTCTATTTATAGATCTGAGGCAGGTGGTAGCTTCATACAGGCCAAAAGTAATAGAGAAAGATCCTATAGGAGTTTTCTCTACTACTTTTGCCCTGTATTAAGCAACCACCTGCTTCTTAAGTTTTCTTTGTCCAATTATATTAAGGTCGCTTAAGACATGTTCTACTGTATATTTTACAGCCCTTTTGACCTGGGTCACCGTAGTGACGTACAGTGTGAACTATTCGCAACAACTCGGACACTCGCCTAGCCAGATCCGCTCCGCCTGGTACATGGCGCTATGTTCAGGACTTATGTACCACGTGGTCTCTGTACTGATTGTGTTCAAGAGGTATCGTGGAAGTGAAGTACGGCCACAGTTCTGATGTGTTGTGATCTGAACGTAATCATACGTAGTCTCCCATTTATACATACGAGTATATGAATGAATAGCATTTAATTAGTCTTTTGGTCACCGAGTCAAATCTGTGACATCATTTGCAAACAGTTTGGATTCAGATATAACGTCGAGTGACTCGGCTTTTCAACGGGATCTGAATTGTTTAACACGACACTCGGCATTTACGTTTGAAACGAAGTGGAAGGAAACTCTAGCTTGAATCAGAGATTAATCTGAACCATTTCCCTGTTGAATATTCATGTTAGAAATTTTCAAATAATGACGTCATTAATATTAATTAGTTTACTTTTTTATAATGGCATATGAACACAGGACATTTCGGCTGAGACAGGAACTGTTGAATCAGAGCAATATTGTACTTTAAGCAAACAGCATGCGCTGATCAGATGGCTTTTATAGGAGCTCAAAATTTGACCATTTAGATGCTTCAGAATGATCTCAGACTCAAGCAAAACGTTTTTTCAAGATAAAGTCAGTGGTCCGAGGCCAAACTGTCAACTCGGGTTTAACGTTTCTCCTCCTCTTCTGTGGCAGTATCTGTTTGGTTGGGCGTGTTCTTAACTTCCTATAGGGTGATACAAAGACATGAAAACAGGCTGCGATGCTAATATAGATATAATATAAGTAACGCTGAAAAGGTGCAATATTAAACAAATGCAATGCATTGATTTTGCACATTCGCATCGCATTTTAATGCCCTTCATCTACTTATCATGGGTTATTGGAGAGAACAGACGGGGTACTTTAGAAATAAATATGTTTCATCGATATGTTCTGACACTATTGTACGTTGATCATTCATAAAGAAATATAAATATTGTTATTGTCATTTTCTAAAATGTCCCTGTTCTATACCTCTTGTGAATAGACCAGAGGAGCTTTCTGCACGTGGTTTACCCTGCTTTAAGTTGCCATCTGTCTAAAACACCGATACTGATACTTCGATACTCGGATAACTCGAACTTAAGGATAACTCGAAGTAAAAGTTCGGTTCTTCCAAAATTTACAATGCAGAGTTGTTCTAAAATGGACCCTTACCCATATCTAGAAACACACGTTGATGTTGCCTGCACTATGCAAGACTCGCGTATTAAGTAAAACTATAAGCGACCATCAAACATTGACCTTGTTCTGGCTCATGCATCAGATAGTAGCTTCATGCCATTAGCACTAAATAGAAAAAGTGTATACTTCTATATGTAACACCTATTATATTGATATCCAGTTGAATCTCGATATATCGAAGTAAAAGTTCGGCTTCTTTCAATATTTACAATACATAACTGTTCAAAAATATATAACTACGTATATATGCAGAAACACGTATGGCAGCTTAATGCAGGTCGAAACTACAGGAGCTTTCAGCATTACCTTAGCCCCGCATCAAGCTGTAAACAGTAAGCTTATTATTAAGTTCAACTTTAGTCTATATGATAGGAGTTCTATGCTATAGTCTGTTTCTTTCTAGTGGCACTGCTTCGTGCATACCCACCATCACCACCAAATAGTGTTGCATACTAAGGGAGGTAAATAATACTGTCATGCAACATAATATTTATTAGTTACTTCCCTTTACTTTAAATAGAGTTACATTTTAAAAAGACGCATTCTAGATGTGTGACTGGTTTGAATTCAAACGTAAACTTTAACCATCTTGTGCGAAGAAAATGTGTGTAATTTCAAAAATAGTCAGTTTCCTATCACCATAGATGCTTAACCCATTCCCTCATATTGACGACTCTGTAAAAGTAACTTTGTGAAACCATTGTGATAAATAGAGCATTTGCTCCCATAGGAGCAAATGCTCTATTTATCACAATGGTTTCAAACTACAAAATTCTGAATTTTCCCTTTTCTCTGGATAATACTCCTTTTCGGTAGATTTATTCAAAGTGGTTGTATCTATAATAGCCTATGAGGTAATGGGTTAATGCAGAACGAAAGTAATACTTGTACAGGCCACCTTCTGCATTTCAGCATTACATGTACTTGCATTCTGCGATAGACAGCATCGTGCGTAAACCCTTAAACATGAACGTTAATGTAACAAATACTGGATATTAATCAGCCTGATATTTCATACTGACATTATAAACAAATGAATTTTGTCCATGCCAGAAGCTGTACATAGCATCATATCTTAAGACTTATCATTCCATAAACAGAGCAGGCCCTGATTAGACTGCTCCTACAGGAACCGTTTCACGTGAGTCTATCCTGCTTGCAAAGGAATAAAAAAAAAGTGTCTACATCAGTTTATGTAACAAGAACGTAGAACCGCTCTAAAGCGACCACTTAATGGGTATATGTTGGTGCCTTTAAACCTTTCGGCGCCAAATTTCTAATTGTCGTCTGCAATCCAATTTTGTTAAATCATTCGGTTATATAAGAAAATAAGATGTGGTCACGACCAACTACCACAGCAAGTTTGAAGATCCCGAACCAAACCATTGAGCAGTTATTAATTGGAAACCATTTCATCAGTTAAGGTCATGATGACCTTGACCTTTGACCTAGTGACCTCAAAATCAATAAGGGTCATCTAGTTGTCATGACCAACCACCACATCAAGTTTGAAGATCCTAAGTCAAACCCTTGAGCAGTTATTGATTGGAAACCATTTTACCAGTTAAGGTCATGGTGACCTTGACCTTTGACCTAGTGACCTCAAAAAGGGGCCATCTAGTGGTCATGTCCAACCATCACAGCAAGTTTGAAGAACCTAAGCCAAACCCTTGAGCAGTTATTGATCGCAAACATTTCACCAGTTAAGGTCATGGTGACCTTGACCTTTGACCTTGTGACCTCAAAAACAACAGGGATCATCTAGTTGTCATGACCAACCACCACAGCAAGTTTGAAGATCCTAAGCCAAACCCTTGAGCAGTTATTCATCGCAAACCATGTCACCAGTCAAGGTCATGGTGACCTTGACCTTTGACCTAGTGACCTCAAAAACAAGAGGGCTCATCTAGTTGTCATGACTAACCACCTAAGCAAATTTGAAGATCCTAAGCCAAACCCTTGAGCAGTTACTGATCAGAAACCATTTTACCAGTTAAGGTCATGGTGACCTTTGACCTAGTGACCTCAAAAACAATAGGGGTCATCCAGTTGTCATGACCAACTACTGCAGCAAGTTTGAAGATTCTAAGCCAAACCCTTGAGCAGTTATTGACCGGAAACCATTTAACCAATTAAGATCCTGGTGACCTTGACCTTTGACCTAGTGACCTCAAAAGCAATAGGGGTCATTCAGTGGTCATGACAAACTACCACAGCAAGTTTGAAGATTCTAAGCCAAACCCTTGAGCAGTTATTGATCGGAAACCATTTAACCAGTTAAGGTCATGGTGACCTTGACCTTTGACCTAGTGACCTAAAAAACAATAGGGGTCATCTAGTGGTCATGACCAACCACCACAGCAAGTTTGAAGATCCCAAGCCAAACCCATGAGCAGTTATTGATCGGAAACTATTTCACCATTTTAGGTCATGGTGACCTTGACCTTTGACCTAGTGACCTAAAAAACAATAGGGGTCATCTACTTGTCTTGACCAACCACCACAGCAAGTTTGAAGATTCTATGCCAAGTCGTTTATTAGTTATCATTCGGAAACCATCGATCTACCGACCGACCGACCGACAGACCGACAGACCGACCGACCGACATGTGCAAAGCAATATACCCCCATTTTTTCAAAAGGGGGGGGGGGTATAATAAATGCAAAATAAAGCACATATGTAGAAGTAGAATTTGAGATAAAAAGTGAAGTCATTGATCAGACGCCGCCTTGAAAAGGCGGCGTCGTATCTGGGACTGCACTATTTACCGTGGTGCATGTTTGCGACATTGGCGGTGAACGGGTTAAAAGCAGGCGACTGCTAAAATTAATGTAGAACGAAGGTGATACAGAAAGCTCCTGTAGGAGCTTTCTGTATAACGTTCGTCCTGCATTTAGCTACCACCTGGTTTTATGGTTGTTTAGGGAGGTTTTACTGTACTGACTTTGAGGTGTTTTGGTTTAGTTTTTGGTTTTACAAAAGTGCTCGAAACTAATGGACAAATAAGTGTAAATCTATTCCAGTTACAAGGTACTGTAAGAGCCAAGCTTTTACCTGCTGGCTATAAAACATAATAGATTATGAGACTTGAACCCGAGTTCTTTGTCGGATTGTGGTTTTCGCCGTAGAAAACCTCTTCAGGTTTGTTTTACGGCACTGTTATTTTAAACATATTTATTTGCATAGTAACATGTGCAAAGGGATTGGGCTACAAGTTATTACAACATTATCATCGGCCCTTTCCTTAGATACCTGTATATACAAAACAGTGGCATAGCTTTATAAAGTAGAAAAATGGAATAGTTATTTGGCTTAAAGAATAATCGGTGGCACAATCGAAGTGTTGATAATACTCGTTTACTTTAGCGCATATTGTTCGTATAAAGGTTTGCAAAACGGTTGTTGTCGGCACTGTTAATATGCTGTGGTGTTGAACAAACAAAGGGCAGTTTTGTGAAGATCGTATGTTTGTGTGAATGCGCACTCATATGTGTGTAATTTTCGCGTGTCATTTCCGAATTTCCTGTCTGACTTTTGTCCTATTTGAAATTTTTAATACCAAGTAACTTACCCCTGAACAAACTCCGCAATGTGGCACACCTCTCAGACCTAACACCATGTAACCTGATCATAATCATACGAAACTATAGTTAGTACATGTTTTGATTACTTTTCAGTACTGAGTTTCACAAGTCTTCAGTTTCATTGACGTACAATCCAAGCAATCACCTTAAGCGTGCTGTTAGTGATTGGTGCTTACCCCATCCCCTCATATTGACCGATTTTGACGTCTCTATAAAAGTCTCTTTTTTTGGAAACCACTGTGATAAATAGAGCATTTGCTCCATGGGAGCAAATGCTCTATTTATCACAATGGTTTAAACTTACACAATTCTAAAATGTTCCTTTTCTCTAGTAAATGCTCCTTTTCGGTAGGTTCAAAGAGGTTGATGCTACACTAGTCTATGAGGGAATGGGTTATATTCGCAAACAGTCTGGACACAGATGAGACGTCATGTAAATCTAGGTCACGTCCATTTTGAGACCCCCATCGTCTTTAACTCGTTGTGTTTGATATATTCATGTAAGAAATGATGACGTCATTAATAGTAATTAGATTCATTTTAAAATGGCACATTAACATATGAAGTTTTTGCCAAAGCAGAAACTGTAAAATAAGATCTACGTGTATATTATTCCATAAGTAGCCAAAGCAGACCATGATCAGACGGCTCTTATAAGAGCCGTCTGATCTTGGTCTACTCTGTTTGCAAAAGCGTAGAAAGGCGTATTTATGGAGTAAAGTTTTAACTCTTTCCCTGTTTGATATATTCATGTACAAAAATCATGACATCATGCATATTTATTTGCTGCTTTTTGTTGTAATGGTATATGCACGCGGGATTTTTTCTTTTGGTGTTGGTAGGAACTATAGAGCCATTTTTTATAATTTCACAAGAACACCGAGCAGACCCTGATCAGACGACTCCTACAGGAATGGGTTAAACTCTTTTCAACGCTGAAATTTTAGAGTGGAACCCATCAGTGTCTAGCTATAGAGCCTACTCAGTATGAAAGGCTTAAACGTGCAACGATATTATGAATTACAAGCAGTGCAGATCCTGATCGCAGCGATCATGGAGGAAAATACTGGTCAAAGCTCATGTAGGAGCTGTCTGTATAACTCCCGTCTTGCATGAACCTACCACCATCCTTTAACCCTTTCCCTCATAGAAACGTGTTTTCACGCATTTGCAAACAGAGTAGACCCAGATCAGACGGCTCCTAGAGGAGCCGTCTGATCAGGGTCTACTCTGTTTGCTAGTGGAATTTGGAGGATTTGGTTCTTTTTCTTTCTAAAATGGCTACATTGTTCCACCTTCCATGTTTCATTATAACTATTTTCTCCATGAATATTCAGTAGGTATTGAAATTTGGACTAAATATAGAACAGGGAAAGGGTTAAGACCCAGACTTTAAACCTCTTTTAGTTTTTTTTACTGTTTGTTCGATACTAATTAGATATGATCAGAGATCCAGATAAGATGCGTAAATTAAAACCACTTCAAGGATAACTCTATTTCCCCATCAAACCCTATGGTGCGGCCACTCTGTAGAATCGTCTCGAAGAGTGGTCTTTTATCTGTTGCTCTTGACATGGGTATAAAGTTAAGAGAGATTTGGTTATTTCATTTGTATGTAATTCAGTAATCGTGACAGATCAGCAAATAAGCGGCAATACAATCGGTATTGCATTGGGGAAGTGGTCGTATCCTATCACCTTGATGGCGTGGTTCGGGTCTGTGGCTAGGTCTATGAGCTCCTGGTCGACAGTAGTTCCGACGCCGACGGCCACGACCAGGACTCCCATACTGTGCAGCTTCTGTGCTTCCAGCACGGTGTTGGCGTGGGTGGACGATCGCCCATCCGTGATGATGACGACGACGTTCTGTGCTGATATTCTATCACCGACGTTGTGCTGGAACATCTTTTCACGGACGAATTTAAGCGCTAGGTCGGTTCGGGAAATACCGTCGTGGTAGGGCACGTAGGTTAAGGCGCTCAGCAGATCGGCTTTGTTTGTGTACTCGTTGAGATACCACTCAACATGTGGTAAATTGTCAAATAATAACAGGCCGACCTGAAGATGAAACGTATATTATTGTGAATCCCCAATGATGGGGGAAGACATTAAGACCCATCGAAAGTGAAGTCTAATGATGGTTCTGAAAGACAGGCTGTTGCTTAATGCAGGACGAAAGTTATGCAGCTTTCTGTTTTACGTTCGTCCTGCATTAAGCAACCATCTGCTTTTAAAGACAACCATGTTTATTCATAAAGTGGTCGCTTTAGAGAGGTTTTACTGCATTTGTTTCCCGCTAGATGAGTTTTCTTTATATACATACATATGTATACAGAGCCTACGAAAAGTTAAACTCTTTCCCTCATATAAAAGTTTGCTCCTGTAGGAGCCGTCTGGTAAAGATCTGTTCTGTTTGCTTATGACATATAAATCTGATTCAATAGTTCTGTCATGGTTAAAACGTCACCTGTTCATGTCAGATTAAAAACTACATGTATGCTAATTAACATTAAAGAAGTCATGATTTTTTCATGAATATTCAACAGGGAAACGGTTAAACATGAAACTTCTATTATATCCTTATTCTGGCCCTTATTAACTCTTTATCCTTTGATGCATTTACAAACAGAGCAGACCCAGATCAGACTGTTGTTGTTTAAGCCGTCTGTTCAGGATCTACTGTGTTTACTTATTAAATTGTATAGACCTGACTCTACATTTGCCACGACCAAACAATCCTGTATTAATATGAAATTATGATAATTGGCTAATACATATTCATTGTCATTATTCCTATATGAATATGCATTAGATTAATGTTTGTAAACGACATTCAGGTCGCGTTTGCACGATGATGCTTAACCCTTAACTCATGAATATTCATGTAAAAATAATGTTATCATGATTCATGACTATTATTTATGTTAATTTTTATAATAGCAAATGCCTACAGGAATGTTTGGCCGTGGCAGAAACTGTATATTATACCATAAGCAAACAGAGCAGACCCTGATAAGATGGCTCCTATAGGAGCCGTCTGATCTGGGTCTACTCTGTTTGCAAAGGTGTAGAAAGGCGTATTTATGGAGGACTGGGTTAAATATCTTTAATGTTCAAACAACAACAAATACATGTTCACTGAATGTACTTTAACGTTACTCTTTTTTCATATTCCTTCAAAACATTCCCTTAAACGTTAATGGAATTGAGTAAAAAAAATAATACTGTCGATTTCAACCTTTCATTAAAATCAGATAAAAGGTATTCGAATCGAAGCAAATCAAAGGATGTTACGTCAAGTTTGAAGGACGCAAATCTCATATGACCCTTTGGGAGTATTGCACTTGAAAACTTAAGTTCTTTCGGGTTCTGTGTGACGAAAGTTGTTTGAATAAACTGCAAAGCATCCCGTGCCTTTCATTTTCCACCAAGTAGCAACTATTTCTCGCATCTAACAGGGTTTTACGCAAAATTCAAAGAATTCAAACAACATTGTTCACATTGGACCCAAGTGCAAATGTTATTAGGGTTTTCAGACAGAATACACGTTTGATGTTGATCTTATACAAATATTCAACATCAGAAGGTGCTATGTTTATCCTTCTCATATTTTTCGCGACCTGGCTGGCCTTTGCAAACATCCTGGGTCCAGATGAGACGCCGAGTAACTCGGAGTCTCACCAGGATCCAAGCTGTTTGACTACCGGGTACCAGATTTTCACAAGCTTGAACGAATCTGGGTCCATGCTTATAAAGCTTTTTAGTTGAGCCTGAGTTTGTTCTCAAGCTTTTGATTGGTCAGATTTGAGCCAAAGGCTCAAATCTGACCAATCAAAAACTTGAGAACGAAGTCAGACTCAACTAAAAAGTTTTATAAGCATGGATACAGATGTCAGTATAAAGTTCAGCAGATCAGAGTTTGAACAGCCATTTGTTACAGTGTGAAACAAGGTTTACACGTTCGTAAGGTTAATCATACTTTATTTCTTGACAGATGTTCGGAAACCTGTCAAACGTGTTACACGTGTCACGTGCTATAGGCGACAGTATAACAGTACTTATCCACTGTCTGGTCTAATCACGTGACATTGATAATGTGATATTAAATAACCTTTTATAGCAATAAGACTTAAACTGTCCCCCAAACGCCCTATTTACTTTACCGAAGTTACATAAGTGCACATTCAAACACTATACCACACTGATAAGCCTTTTAAGGGATTTTGAAAACAGGATAGACCCATATCAGACGGCTCCTGTATGGGGCCGTCTGATCAGGGCCTGCTCTGCTCCTGATGAAATAATATATAATCTGATACTATACAGCTTCTGCTATTGCCAAAACAGTCATGTGTTCAAATCAAGCTATTTACTATTCATGATACATTTTGTTGGCAACTTCCACTAAAAAAAGACTGACATTCTGACTGACTGATTAATCCTTTCGCTGTTGAATATTCATGCAAGAAATAATGACAAAATGAAAATATCTCAGCTGAATTTTTATAATGGTGTATGGATACAGAATTGTTTGGTCATGGCAGACACTGTAGATTCAGACCTGTATAATTCTAAATGCAAAGAGAGAAGACCCTGGTCAGACGGAGTCGTCTGATCAGGGTCTACTCTGTTTGCAAAGCCATGAAAATATGTTTAAATTAAGGAAATAGTTAACTGTTTCATGCTTGCCTGAGTTTCGTGCACTCCAATGTCCATCCGCTGGACCAGATCTGTGACAAAGTCCACCGCCTTGTGGAATGCTGTTTTCCCAATACTTCCAGATTCGTCTACCACAAATATTATGTCATTGTGGCAACCTGAGAGATCAATCGTGAAGAGAGGGCTATATTTCAAATATAAATTAAATATTAATTCAATTATCGGGCATTATCCGTTGACACAGGTATTACATATAACCCTTTCGCCACCACAGTATATGTTTTGAGAAGAAATTGAAGGAAAATACACTCTGGAAAAACAGATGACAATGTGGGCAGACGAATATCATTATTTGGCTCCAAAAGAGTTGAGTGAGCCTCCGCTGTGATTTGAACTCATGGCCTCCTGATTCAGAGGCGAATGCTTGATCACCAAACTAGAGAAATCTTAATGAAAATGGAATTATAAGACACATTTTTCAAATGCTTCAAATTCAGGTTCATAACTTATTCAACTCTCTCGCTGTCGAGTATTGTCAGCTGCAATCCGTCTGTTACAATTTTCGTATGTTTACATTTTAACCTTTTATTTAAAAAAACATTACCATGGTAACAAACAGTTTGGATCCTGACGAGACACCGAGATCCTCGGATACTAACTGGTTGCATAGGTAATCACAGATGCGACATTGACAGTGAGATTTAATCTATACAAGTTTATAATGCCGATATAAGTACATATACGTGTACATGTAGGCTATATAAATTTTGACAGATAACAATTCGATTTGTTGCTTATTGTTTTGAAATATGACATTTATACTCTAAGCCAAAATGCTTAAGGTGTTAAAGTCAACCTCACAATAACTCATTTAACAGTATAATTATAACAATGAATTAAATTAATATTCATAATGTCATTATTTCAAATATTCATGGAGTAAAAGATTAAGATATCTTGCAAATTGATGCAGGGTGATGGTAATGTAGCAAGCTCCTCTGGGACTGTTCCCTTGTATTAAGCAACCACCTTTCTAAATAGCTCTTATTTTATCTGTACCGAACGTCCGGATTGGTGAGGTTTTACTTAAGTGATAAGAATGTAATCAAGAATTGGACTTGAATTTTAATTTTGTGGCAAATATCATTTACGTCTGTATACTCCTATATTCCACTTATATACGCTTTTAACGACTTTACAAACCGAGAAGATCCAGATCAGAGGGTTCCAGTTGGAGTCGTCTGATCAGGATCTGCTGTGTTTGCTTTTGATATAATATAGAGCTGATTCTACAGTTTGTGCCATGGTAAAACATTACTGTGATCATTTCATTATAAAAGGCTGCACATTTACATTCATACTGTCATGATTTCTTACGTGAATAAAACCCTTTACTCCATGAATATTCATGTAAGAAACAATGACATTATGAATATGAATAACATGATTTTTTATGATAGGATATGGACACATATTTTGTTTTTGCCACGGCGAAACTGTCGAATATCTATATTGTATCTTAGGCAAACTGAGCAGACCCTGATCAGACGGCTCCTATAGGAGCCGTCTGATCTGGGTCTGATATATTTGCAAAATACAAAGAAATGATAGTATTAATGGAGTAAAGAACCCTTTCTCGATGTTTGTTAGTTGTTACTCACTGTATATAGTCGGTACAGTCTGTGGATTGTTTGTAGGTGCTGATGTAGATGTAGTGTAGCCGGGCGTGTTACACAGGTCGCTATGGCAACAACTCAAGCTTATATCACGTGGCATCGCGTCTCTCCTACCCACGGGATTGAAACCAAATCCAAATCCATTACAGAGCTGAAAAATATTTTCAAATATGAAACGTCAATAGTTTATAAATGATTAAATCTAAGTGTAATATATAACAGAAGTAATGAAATGAAGGGTTGTGAATACTCGTGTAAGAAATAGTAACAGTGAATATCTTTATGGACAAGGGAATATTTTGGCAACAACAAAACTGTAAAGGCAAACAGAACAAACCCTTATTAAAGCAATGATACATTGTAAGATGTTAGTATAGAGCATTGATGCATTGTAAGATGTAAATATAGAGCATTGATACATTGTAAGATGCTAGTATAGAGCAATGATGCATTGTAATATGTTAGTATAGACCACTGATGCATTGTAAGATGTAAGTTTAGAGCAGTGATGCATTGTAATATGTTAGTATTGACCACTGATGCATTGTTAGATGTAAGTTCAGAGCAATGATGCATTGTAATATGTTAGTATAGACCACTGATGCATTGTAAGATGTTAGTTTAGAGCAATGATGCATTGTAATATGTTAGTATAGACCACTGATGCATTGTAAGATGTAAGTTTAGAGCAGTGATGCATTGTAATATGTTAGTATTGACCACTGATGCATTGTAAGATGTAAGTTCAAAGCAATGGTGCATTGTAATATGTTAGTATAGACCACTGATGCATTGTAAAATGTAAGTTTAGAGCAGTGATGCATTGTAATATGTTAGTATAGACCACTGATGCATTGTAAAATGTAAGTTTAGAGCAATGATGCATTGTAATATGTTAGTATAGACCACTGATGCATTGTAAGATGTTAGTTTAGAGCAATGATGCATTGTAATATGTTAGTATAGAGCATTGATACATTGTAAGATGCTAGTATAGAGCATTGATACATTGTAAGATGTTAGTATAGACCACTGATGCATTGAAAGATTTAAGTATAAAGCATTGATACATTGTAAGATGCTAGTATAGAGCATTGATACATTGTAAGATGTAGAGCACTGATACATTGTAAGATGTTAGTATAGACCACTGATGCATTGTAAAATGTAAGTTTAGAGCAATGATGCATTGTAATATGTTAGTATAGACCACTGATGCATTGTAAGATGTTAGTTTAGAGCAATGATGCATTGTAATATGTTAGTATAGAGCATTGATACATTGTAAGATGCTAGTATAGAGCATTGATACATTGTAAGATGTTAGTATAGACCACTGATGCATTGAAAGATTTAAGTATAAAGCATTGATACATTGTAAGATGCTAGTATAGAGCATTGATACATTGTAAGATGTAGAGCACTGATACATTGTAAGATGTTAGTATAGACCACTGATGCATTGTAAGATTAAAGTATAGAGCATTGATACATTGTAAGATGCTAGTATAGACCATTGATACATTGTAAGATGTTAGTATAGACCACTGATGCATTGTAAGATTTAAGTATAGAGCATTGATACATTGTAAGATGCTAGTATAGAGCATTGATACATTGTAAGATGTAGAGCACTGAGACAATGTAAGATGTTAGTATAGAGCACTGAGACATTGTAAGATGTAGAACACTGATACATTGTAAGATGTTAGTATAGAACACTGATACATTGTAAGATGTTAGTATAGAGCATTGATACA
This sequence comes from Azorinus chamasolen, assembly GCA_963576725.1. Taxonomy (NCBI): domain Eukaryota; kingdom Metazoa; phylum Mollusca; class Bivalvia; order Cardiida; family Solecurtidae; genus Azorinus; species Azorinus chamasolen. The sequence continues at coordinate 67,986,148 of OY755248.1, forward strand.
TTGTCAGATGTTAGTATAGAGCACAAATACATTGTAAGATGTAGAGCACTGATGCATTGTAAGATGTTAGTATAGAACACTGATACATTGTCAGATGTTAGTGTAGAGCACTGATACATTGTAAGATGTTAGTATAGAGCACTGATACATTGTCAGATGTTAGTGTAGAGCACTAATACATTGTAAAATGTTAGTATAGAGCACTGATACATTGTCAGATGTTAGTGTAGAGCACTAATACATTGTAAGATGTTAGTATAGGACACTGATACATTGCCAGATGTTAGTGTAGAGCACTAATACATTGTCAGATGTTAGTATAGAGCACTGATACATTGTCAGGTGTTAGTATAGAGCACTGGTACATTCTCAGATGTTAGTGTAGAGCACTGGTACATTCTCAGATGTTAGTGTAGAGCACTGGTACATTGTCAGATGTTAGTATAGAGCACTGATACATTCTCAGATGTTAGTATAGAGCACTGGTACATTCTCAGATGTTAGTGTAGAGCACTGGTACATTCTCAGATGTTAGTGTAGAGCACTGGTACATTCTCAGATGTTAGTATAGACACTGATACATTCTCAGATGTTAGTATAGAGCACTGGTACATTGTCAGATGTTAGTATAGAGCACTGATACATTGTCAGATGTTAGTATAGAGCACTGGTACATTGTCAGATGTTAGTGTAGAGCACTGATACATTGTCAGATGTTAGTCTAGAGCACTGGTACATTGTCAGATGTTAGTATAGAGCACTGATACATTCTCAGATGTTAGTGTAGAGCACTGGTACATTCTCAGATGTTAGTGAAGAGCACTGGTACATTCTCAGATGTTAGTGTAGAGCACTGATACATTCTCAGATGTTAGTATAGAGCACTGGTACACTCTAAGATGTTAGTGTATAGTTCTTATACGTTGTAGGATGCTAGTGTAAGATGTTAATGTAGATTATTGTAAGGTGTTAGTGTAGAGTATTGTAAGATGTTAATGTAGAGTATTGTAAGGTGTTAATGTAGAATATTGTAAGCACTAATATAGAGCACTGATACATTCTCAGATGTTAGTGTAGAGCACTGGTACATTCTCAGATGTTAGTGAAGAGCACTGGTACATTCTCAGATGTTAGTGTAGAGCACTGATACATTCTCAGATGTTAGTATAGAGCACTGGTACACTCTAAGATGTTAGTGTATAGTTCTTATACGTTGTAGGATGCTAGTGTAAGATGTTAATGTAGAGTATTGTAAGGTGTTAGTGTAGAGTATTGTAAGATGTTAATGTAGAGTATTGTAAGGTGTTAATGTAGAGTATTGTAAGGTGGTAATGTAGAGTATTGTAAGGTGTTAGTATAGAGCACTGATACGTTGTAAGAATTAACATTTGATGTCTTTATTTGCATTACCTTTTTATCCCCGCACGACATCAGGTGTTCCATGTGTCCATCACGAGCATGCAATGAGTTTAAAATGCATATCTGAAACAATAGATAAATAAAAACACGTTACCTTATGAACAGAAGCATCATTATGCCATGTTTCATAATTTAATGAACGGATATTGATTCAACAGAGAAATGTTACATATTCTAATTATCCCATTTAGAATTAACCCATTCCATCATATTGACGCCTTTTGACGCCTCTGTAAAAGTCATGGTTTCTAAACTACCCTATTCTAAAAGGTTCCTTTCTGTGAGTAAATGCTCCTTTTCGGTAGATTTATTCAAAGAGGTTGGGTCTAAAAATAGTCCTATGAGGGAATGGTTTAAAGTGCTTCGAACGAATGTTTGCTGACAACACAGTATCGTGACCTAACAGACGAGCTTCTCGCTCCAGGGCCCGAGCGTATGGAGTTTGGTAGGGATTCGAATATGAATATTTATATAAGAAATAACGACGTCATGAATATTAATTAGATTAATTGCTATAATGGCGCATTAATTATTTTTTTGAACACAACAGAAACTGTTGAGTTATATCTATACCGCATTATAAGCAAAAAGAACAGACCTTGACCAGATGGTTTCTACGGGAGCCGTCTGATCTGGGTCTGCTTTGTTTGCAAATGTATGAAGGAGTATCCACACACCATGCATAGCCACTGTTATTATGATATAACCCTACACTGAATTAATACGCATTTTTACGCCTTGGCAAACATAGTAGACCCAGGTCAAACGGCTAATGTGTGAGTCACCTGATCAGTGTCTGCTCTATTTGCTTACCAAATAATATAGATCTGATTCAACAAGTTTGCCATGGTACAATCTTCCTGTGCGCATGTATCATTAAATGAATTCAGTTAATTAGTATTCATGATATCCTTATTTCTTACATGTCAAGTGTTAATAGTCCTGTACTATTGGGGACCCTATGACCTTTGTATTGAATTAAATTAAGTATCTATCTATCTAAGCAGTCTGACACTCAGTGAATAGGTTCTCAAAGGTTTTATCGAATCCAGGTAGGCAAAATAGCACCAGATTAGAAATTGTGCAAACATTAGTTTTTTACAGTTATGCAAGCATTTAAAAATGGGATGTACCTTTACTGGGTGAACTTGGGGGTATAATGCATTACAAAAGCGCAACCCTTATAGTGTCTAGGACGAGCTGACGGGCATTTACGAACAAATTTGGGGAACAGAACGAGACATTGCGTCTCAACAGGACCTAAGCTATATGAAACTCGGGCAATCAAGCTATTAGATACTCGAACAATAATTTCTCAAAAGCTTGAACGAGTCAAAAGTAAGAACAAACCAGCAGAATAGAGTTTGAGCCAACATATTTTTTATTAACATGCGTATGAGTACAGTAGAACCTGTTTAAAGCGGCCATCAAAAAGAGGTCTAATGGGTCTGTATAAGGTAGGCGATAGCTTAACGCAGGTCAAAAGTAAAGTAGAAAGCTCCTTGGGGAGCTTTCTACATTACTTTTGCCCTGCATTAAGCATCCACGTGCTTTTTAATACTTCTATGTTCAATAAATGAATGACCGCTTAAGACAGGTCCTACTGTAAACGCGATATGAAGTGGTGTTTTTTCAATGTTCAAGGAGGCTGGCAGTTGACAATTGGCGCCTAAAACAAACGAGTGGAAGGCAAACAATAGTCACCGAAATATATATTTTATCTGTGACACCAGTTCAGTACAGGTGATAATTGTCGTCTGCAACGTAGGGATTGTCTTCTGATATTTGTTTTAACACCTTCCCTGCTTTATTTTTATTTCAATTTTCAATACCCACTGATATTCATGGACAAAATAGTTATAATGAAATATGGAAGGTGGAGCCTTGTAACCATTTTAGAAAGTAAAGAAACAGATATATCAAATTCCATTGGCAAACAGAGCAGACCCCGATCAGACGGCTCTGTTTGCAAATGAATGGAAACAGGTTTATATGAGGAAACGGGTTAATTCGCTATAGTTTCTTTCCTAAACAACGACAAAAAGTTAAATGCATTCATTAAATCTTTACTCCATTTATACGCATTTTATGCCTTTGCAAACTGAGTAAGGCACAGATTAGACGGGTCCTACACGAGTAACCTAATCAATATCTATTCTGTTTACTTATGAAGTTTATATAGATTTGATTATGTCATGGCAAACATATCATGTCTTTATGTGCCAATGTTAAACTTAATTTAATAAAATATTTCAGCATTTACGCCTTTGCAAACAGAGTAGACACAGACCGGAGTATGCCATGTTTGCTTACGAAATGATATAGATTTGAATATGTCATGACCAACATATCCTTTGTTCATCTGCAGTTAATAATCAAAGTACTGACAGTACTGAAGGTTTCGGACCATATATATGTCGATTGTGAATATACAGCTTGGTAGGGACGGACTGGTACCATTGATACATAGTAAGATGACCTCTAAAGCATTATTTCCAGGACTAAAATGGTGTTTAATGGAACTGTTTGTTAAAACTGACAAGTCAACTGAACATAATTGCCGTGACCTTTTCTGAAAATCCTGTCAGTGTATTAGATATTGTTTAAATAAATAAATTGATGACTAGTAGTGCATTGTGCAGTTCCAATAGCTCAATTTGCCACTGTGTGCCTGAAGTTAGCTGAAATTGATATTTGCATGTAGTAAAGGGCCGTTACTCTATTATTATTTGGCCGACGTTGGTGTCATATAATGTGCCTCGTGCACCTATCCATGTAAATGCCCCTGTCAAATTTAAATGAAATCTGAGCAAGTTGTTCCAATATATGACTTCTAACAGTCACCTTTCCTATATAAATTGCTATCTGAAAGAAACTAAGGGTCATATTTCTGCTACTAACTGGTGGATTGTAACAGTATTTGGCTTGCATCAATCACTTATCCATATACACACTACAGCCAAGTTTGGATAAATTATATATGCCATGTGAATCTAAATATCATACAGTTAACAAGATCTAATTGTAACAGAATATGTTGCAGAATGTCCCCTAAACGAAACTTACAACTGGTATTGATGAGCAAAATATCTAAATTTCAACAAATAACAGGTCATTAGTGATCACTTGGTTACCATAGCAATCAACACTTTTGAAACAACTGCATATATACCCCTACTGACCGTTTTTCCGAAAAATCTAATATGTAAATTGTGACCCATTCAGAGGACACCACTCCATTAACATGGCAACCAAGTATTTCAAAACAATTTGACTGAGTTTGGGGTACCCAAATACCCCTAAATGCCAATTTTCAGCAAATTTGAATATCTAAAATTTTGACCAGTCAGATCCAACCATTCAGTTACCATAGCAACACATTTTTTCGAAAGACATACCAATCAATTCGGAGTGTCAAAATATCCCGACATACCAATTTTCGGAAATATCGAACAATATCTGAATTTGTTTAAAAAGATCTAATTTTTCGACAAATCAGAGCCACCATTCAGTTACCATGGCAACCAATTCTTTAAAAAAAACCTACAAATTAGTCCTGAGTGCCAAAATATACCGTCATACCAATTTTTAGCAAAATCAACCAATACATGTACTTTCGAAACACATTCCAATTAATTTTGAGTACTAAAATATCCCATGATACCAATTTTCAGCAAAAATCGAATGATATATAACTTCGCCAAACAATATCTAAATTTCGACCAATTATAGCCAACCATTTGGTTATGGTGATTTTCAAAAATTGGATATTCAATAATATGGATTATCCAGAACAAGATATCAACATGAATAAAACTCATCTGGAATTCTGAATTCCTTCTTGATACATTTAGGCTTGCTGGGCATATTTAAATGGTACAAGTAAAGAACTGGTAAGGCAGCATGCTTGTATGTTAACACAGATTAATGCGTGTGGAAAAGCTTAAACACACACTACAAACAAAAATTTGTCAAGAATTATATACGTTCAGCATAATTTTGTTATAATTAACATTGTGTAAAACATACAATAAAATAATTCCATTATATCTCCATTATAACTACTAACTCTCTATAATTGGAGTAATTTTCAATGTTCAAGGAGGCTGGGAGTAATTATGATCTTCGAAACTCAACATAAATACTTCTGATGCATTCAGAAAACAAAATGCTTTTGATACTCAAGATTATCCATATATCTCCGAGACGTTTCTCTACGGTCCGTGCTCCTTCGCGCCGAAGGGTCGGTGCCGAATACTATGATTTTTTATTTTATTTCTTCTACTTCAATTATAACTACTTAATATGCACTGAATATTAAATTTACGTTTTTCAAATAATAAATATGGACAATGTTAGCCAATAAACTCGATAAAAGTGTTTTTTTCTAATAAAAAAATAATGCTTAAATTGAGGCCGATTTTAGGCTGCGAAATTCATATCCGCGGATATGAGTCATACCCGTCATATCGGGTGTTTAGACTGTATCTTGCAATTTCCAGTCGTTATCTTCATTCGTGTGTAAGGTGTAGAGACTGTCGATGTTCCGACCATTATTCATTACAGTTTTCTCCGTAACGTTGTCAGTATCAATCCGACAAATTCAAGAAATGCTTGTACATTTCAAAATATCCGCCCGACTTTAAGAAGTCGATTGCTTTCTGGGCCACTTTTACCGTCGCTCTGTGGTCTATATTCGTACGCGACCAAATTTTTCATATTACGTAGCATTTTACATGGCAAAATCATTGGTAATTGAAACAGTTTCATCCGTATTTTGATAATTGACACACATATCAAATGAAGAATTGTCGATGTCGTTTATCCAACGCATTGCACTTGGAACTATATTTTTGTCTAGGGGTGTACACAAAATCACATTTTTGGCAAAATGAAAGTAGAAACACGGGTGAAATACACCCGTATACAACTAAATCGTTTAATCGGCGCTACGTGATAAACATTCTGTCGACATTAAACTATTCAAAAGTTCTGCATTTGGGCTAATGAACGTATACATTGTAAGCATAAATCGATATTTCGTAGTATAACAGTGATCTGATTGTGCATTATGGGATATGATTTTCTTTATAAATTTGCTTGAGGCATGCCATGGGGATGCATTACTATTAGGTTTCGGAAAGTAGTCCGAAACCTAAAAATCAGTTAATGTCTGTTTTCGAAGAGAATTTGAAGAGTCCATTTTGAATCCTGCAGCAGACGATAATGTTAGGAGACAAAACTTATTTGGCCACGGAAGCTTTAAATTTCAGAATATCTTTATGAAGACAAATATTGTTTTAGTTGCCTGGCGATATGTTATACATACAGTGATGTCTCGCTTAAATACGAACACTCAAGAGAAGTATAATTGTCAATTTCAAATCAGGCGGTAGCTGAATGCAGGACAAAAGTTATGCAGAAAGCTACTATAGGAGCTTTCTGCATTACTTTTGCCCTGTATTAATTAACCACCTGCTTTTAAAGACTCTTATGTTAATAACTTATGTAGGCACATAAGCGATACTTTACTGTACTGTATTTTACCGCTTAACCCTTTCGGCGTCACATTTCAAATTGTCGTGTGCAATCCAATTTTGTTAAATCATTCGAGGTAAAATAAGTAAATAAGATAAATAAATGCACATTTCAAAGGCATAAACCACATATATAGAAATACAGTTTGAGACAAAAAGTGAAGTCCCTGATCCCGTTTTGAAAAGGCGGTGTATGATTTGGGACTGCATTTTTGCGACATTGGTGGTGAAAGGGTTAACACTGCCATTGGTATACAATAAAATCCCTCTAGAACGACCACTTATTGAATAAATGTCGTTAACCCTTTACATCATAACTACGTCTTTCTGTGTCTTTCTATGCCTTTGCAAACAGAGTAGACCTAGATCAGATGGCTTCTTTAGGAGCAGGCTGATCAAGATCTGCTCTGTTTTGCATATGATATAATATAGATAACATTATGATTCTACAGTTTCCGCCATAGCCAAAACCCACGTGTTCATGTGTCATTATAAACATTAATCTAATTATTATTAATCAGTATTCATGATGTCATTATTTCTTCCATGGCTATTCATGGAGTAAATTGTTAAAAGCAGGTGGCTACTTAATGCAGGACGAAAGTAATATAGAAAGCTCCCATGAGAGGTTTCTGCAAAACTTTCGTCCTGCGTTAAGCTACCACTTGTGTGTATAACCAAGAATTAGATGTCAGTTTGATGGTCGCATAAAAGGAGTTAACTGTACATATTGATGTGTGCTAGCTTACGGACTCGGGTAGTGCAGATCGTGATTTTTCAGAATCTGATGTTTCCTGAAAGTCTAAACCCGACGATGTATTTGATATGTGCGTGTAGAACCCCATTTCGTGACCTCATTTCTGGCAGTTTGGAAACAGATAAGCCACCGTGTAACTGGGCCTTTAAACCCAGTCCTCATATTCAGATTTAGACCCAATCTCTTTGAATAAATCTATCGAAAAGGAGCATTTGCTAGAGAAAAAAAAAGAAAGTGTGAAGTTTTGAAACACTGTGATAATAGAGCATTTGCTCTATTTATCACAATGGTTTAAAAAAGTGACTTGTACATAGGTGTAAAAAGCCTTCAAATTTTATCTTAACTATCTACTCCATAAATAGTTTAAATACGCTTTTACGGTTTCGCAAACAATATAGATCTAGATCAGACGGCTCCAATTGGGCCCGTATGTTTAGCTCTACGCTGCTAAAATCCGCCCTGAGTCTGCGCAAGAGTTCATTCGTATAATCCTCGCTCGCTCGAGAAAAAAACACAACAAAAACAAAACAATTTTTATAACAAACAAAACTCTCAGACAGTTTCACGAATATGCAAAAATAGCATATTATAATAATGACAAAATGTATTACAGTAAAAACCCTCTAAACCAGACGTTCAGTTTAGTATATATATCGATCTTGGAGACAGGTGGCAGCTTAATGCTGGGTGAAAGTCATGCAGAAAGCTCCTCTAGGAGACTTTTGCTTGAATTTCACCCTGCATTAAGCAACTACCTGCCTAAAAGTATCTAAATTCTCCACTAGAATTCCGGTTAAGATGGGTTTGCTGTACTTCTTAGGTAATCATGGTGATGCTATTTCAGAAGGCAGAACTATAATTGGATCAGGTGATATGTCTTATTTGGTTGTTTGTTTATCACTTGATACTATTATGACGTACACTGCTATATCAACCCTTTCCTTCATATAAATGCCTTTTGACGCTTTTGCAAACAGAGTAGATCCAGATCAGACGGCTACTATAGGTTCCGTCTTATCAATATATACTCTGTTTGCTAATGTAATTTGATAGATCTGTTACTGTAGGTTCTAAAAAGGTTACAATGTTCCACCTTCCATATTTCATTATAACTATTTTGTCGATGAATACTCAGTAGGTATTGAAATGTTGTATACATAGTTATAGAATAGGGAAATGTTTAACACTTTATGTGAAGAAAAAATGACACCATTGGTATCAATGGGCTGGCAGGAGTGTTTTGGCTATGCCAGAAACAGTATAATTATATCTATATTATTATTATATCATAAGCAAACACAGCAGATTCTGATCAGACGGCACCTAAAGGAGCCGTCTGATCAGGGTCTACTGCATTTGTAAAAAGGTAGAAAGACATAGATCTATGGAGTAAAGGGTTTAAAAGTATGACATTGACCTTTTATTTTGATCAGGAGCCGTCTGATCTGAATCTTCACTGTTTGCAAATATATTAAAAGGCATCTCTATCAGGTAAGGATTACTATACGAGATCAGATTTTACACAAATCAGACTCAATCGAACTTAAAATCGTTGCAAACGGCGTGGGTCCTGGGTCCTAGGTCCAAGGTTATACCACTTCTGAGTCTGAGATCATTCTCAAGCTCACAATCTGACCAAACAGATGCTTGAGAATGATATCAGACTCAAGCAAAACGTTTAATAACCTCGGGACCAGCTATGACAACAAGTAAATCTGAGTAAAACCAGGTATCCAATCTGTACAACACTCCAATCGCGATTTTCAGTAGAAATGAAAGAGAACTCAACGTTAACAATTTAAGGACGATAACATATTTTGTATCAGTTATTCAGGTATTTGCAAACAATGTGGACCCAGATCAGATGACTCCTAGAGGGACTTTCTGATCACGATCTGCACGGATTATCATACAAAATCCTCCCTCAAATTATAATATTTCATTCCGAATGAACTCTTCCATTAAGTGTCACTCAAAATATGAGTGTCACGTCAAACCTTTCATTTTGAATGGACTCTACCGTTAAGTGTCATTCAAAAATCGAACTTTCAACCTCCCAGTCCCGTGTGTCGGGTCCACAAGGCTATAGGTTCGACGAGCCACTGTTAGTTACTAACCTTGTCGGTGGGGCATGTTGTAGTGTTGGTACACTGCTTCGGGTCTCGTACAGCAACCTGTGGGCAGTGGAAACATGTCAGAGCTGAAATTAAGACACCAGATACTAATGTAAGGCATACTTTGCGAAAACACCAAATAGTTCGACATACCAATCTGTACAGGTATAAAGGTACTAGTACACCGCTATGTACAGTGGAATTTATTTAACACAACACCGTTGGTAAAAACGTGCAGCAGACGAGCAGGAGTTGATTCAGCAATTTAAGGTATGTACAGTTTATACCCGTGTAAAAACATTTTCTCGCTCTGTCGTCATTATTTGCAATTTGCAAATATATTAACTGTGTGAAACTAGCATGCTTCTGTTACGGCATTCGGTTGGCATGACATTATGATTGGCCTGTCTTTTGCCTTTGTATATCGCCGCCGGCGCACGTTTTGCCACAAAGAAATATGGACTAAAATTTGGTTTGGTAATTGCAATGGGTTCACTGTAGAGTAGACTGGAGCATGTTCGTATGCAGTTTAGTTCTTTAATGAAAAAACCAACAACTTTGTCCTGCTACACGGTGTGTCTGTTTTACCGTGCTATTTTTAGCATTAGTTTATTACAGTTTTATAATATGACAGCGATTGTTTTGTAAACATGATCGGGTTTAGTCGATAAATAACAGGATCAGCAAGATTTATGTTGCACATTTTTTTTGAGGACTTCAGACCAACATATCTAAATCAACCTGAATATTCAAATGTTTTATTATATCCCGTATAGGTGTTCATTTAATTATTTCGCGCGTTCAGAATTATCTGTCTATTTATAGTTTTAGAACTGGGAACCTTCATAATAATGATAGAGCATAACAAATACCAAGTTTTATGATATTATTGAAAATATGCGATCATTGTAGGGACTTCCTCTTTAAAGTGAATCTCAACGTGTTTTAAAACTGCTTAACAATTACAAAAAAGAAGTATTTCGCAAGATTACCAATCGAATAAACTCCGAAGAAGACAAAATCTCCATGTGTTTGATACCGAAGACCCGATGCTATTCGGCAATGAATTAATAATTAGTCGGGATGCGTTTTAGTTTCGTTAACCATTGGATAAAAACCGATAATAATTTGTTGTAGAACAAAAACTATTAAGTATCGATGAAAACAGTTTATTTTGTATCGCAGCCAGGTGCACTTTTCGTTATACATTCAAATTGACAATATTCATTATAACGAATGAACATGTCATGGCCTCAGCTCCTCGGCATAATTGCCTTGACATAATAAATACAGTGTTTTTTGATGTTATTGAAAATACCCTTTCATTGTAGTGACTTTCATTTTAAACAGGGAATAGTTAATGCCTCTCAGTGATTCTAGCTTCCTTACTTTGAAAAAAAGTAGTACTCAGATGTTTGTGTGAGTCACTTATGACAGCTAGACTACAATACAAGGGGTCCCAGGTTTGATCCCTAGTCGGACCAAGTCATTTGGATTTTATAAACCGAGGTCCGATGTATCAGTGCTTTACCAATGGATATATAAAAGAACTAGAGAAACTCTGTCTATATTAAGAGTAGGGCATTGTGTCCGGGTTTCTCTGTAATTAGCCCATAGTTGGCAGAAACAGACGATAGTTAATCAATTTAACACAAACAAACAATTACAGTATGCCAATCTTGTTGCCATTTATCTCAAATGTTGTAGTTGTTTTACCTGATCCAAACTCTTATGTGTTTGTCGTATGCCATTTTTCAATTTCTGTATGTGTTCATCAATTTCATCCTGTGAATTGGGCATGTTCAATGAGGTCAAATGGTCACTTTTAAGTTTAAATTTGTTTAGATATTTCTAATATTCTTTATGATTCGATTTACTTAGAAATCACAATTTTGATACATTTAATTTGTTTATGTTTTGAAATAAATGAGTTCATATTTTGTTTGTACTGCTTACATGGTGATTCCATACCAGTTTCAATTTCTACTGAGGGGTGTTTGATAAACCTTTTATGGGCTTTATTACAGAGGAGGTCCTTACAATGAACGCAAATGATTTATATAATTTTTAGGCATTTTTAAAACACGTTACAAGTAGAGACCGTCATTTTAACACTTTCCTTCATATAAACGCATTTTCACGCATTTACACGCAGAGTAGACCCAGATCAGATGGCTCCTGGATGAACCGTCTGATAAGGGTCTGCTCTGTTTGCTAATTGAATTTTATAGATATGTTTCTTTACTTTCAAAAAAGGCTAAAACATTCCAACATCCATATTTCATTACAACTATTTTGTCCATGAATATTCAGTAGGTATTACAATTTGGAATAAGCATAGAACAGAGAAAGGGTTAAATTTTTGTTATTGCCTTCTTATTCTGTATTTTGGGTAGGTGTAGGTGTTACTTGTTTTCCTACTATTTAGAGATTGTTTGAACTTTCTGAACATAATGTATTTATTTCTTGGATCAATATATTAATGCTTGTTTGATTTGTGATATCATGATTGTCTATAAAGTTGCCAATATTTAAGTTTGGCAGAGTTTGCTCAAATGCACTGCCAAATGAATGAAGGTATATCTTTGTTGTTTTGTTTGATCTATTTTGTTTGCTATCTTTGTTAATATTTGGATGACTCTCCATAGCCAACAGTACACGTCCGTGGCCATGGAGTACACCTCTGTACTCTCTGTAATAGAATAGAAAAACTTGAGTAATGTGTATGCAGGCATTGAATATACAGTGGAACATTGATATCTCGAGTAATCTGTATGCTGGCATTGAATATACAGTGGGACATTGATATCTCGAGTAATGTGTATGCTGGCATTGAATATACAGTGGGACATTGATATCTCGAGTAATCTGTATGCTGGCATTGAATATACAGTGGAAACCTTGATATCTCAAGTAAACTGTATGCAGGCATTGAATATACAGTGGAAACCTTGATATCTCGAGTAATCTGTATGCTGGCATTGAATATACAGTGGGACATTGATATCTCGAGTAATCTGTATGCAGGCATTGAATATACAGTGGGACATTGATATCTCGAGTAATCTGTATGCTGGCATTGAATATACAGTGGGACATTGATATCTCGAATAAATTACTTCGAGATAACCGTGTTTCGAGTCATCCTTTTTCTAACTTCTGTATATCATCTAAAACGGAAATGTCAGTTTAACTATACCCAAGCGTTTACCAAAATGATCATACAATAAAAAATATTATGACAGAGCAACAGGAAAAAAGTGCGCACTCAAATACCAAAATCGTCCTTTCTCCACCAAACCTTACTTGTGACCACTCGAAGAGACGATTCTAAAGAGTGGCCATAGCATAGGGTTTGGTGGAGAAATACAGAAATTATTGTTGAAAATATGTCAATTTACACATCTTATCCGGACCTCTGTTATAACCTATAAGGTGGTTGTTTTTGCACATATCAATAAGTCTGTAGCCTGTTTTGTTTATGGTGTCCAGTGACATTCTTTCTAGGCTTCTAGATGTTGCATGGAAGCACACTGGTCTGTAAAATCAATAGTGCCATTATCACATTCAAACTATTATATGTAACTATATAATCTGTCAGACTGTCTGTTGTCACCAGCAAGATAACCATATACTATTCTGCACATATTGATGTGATTTCTGATTCCAAAGCACAATGTCAAATACTCTGGATTGAACCATAACTAGAATTGAGCCCCGTCCTAAGAAACTAAACCCAGGTGTTGCTATGGGTGACCCAGACGGCCACTGGACTGGCTATGGATTTTCGTCAACAGTTTGTATTCTTTTCTTGAGCAATGAATACATAGGTGGTATTCCGCCATCGACCCCATGCCTAACTTGGCAACTGCCATTTCGCATAGCAGTCTAGTGCAGTTTATTGATGTACATTCGATGGATACAAAAGGCGTTTATAATAACATGGCATCGGGAAACACCAATCGTATACTATTTCTGACATGCTTTGTAACATTAGCTTTGGTTTAATATGTGCAACAAAATCCACAAAATGTTGCAATATGAAAAAAGGGCACACAAATATACAAATATCAGCCACATGACGAAATCACGTTACCATAATATGATTTAAAGTATTCTCCTAGAGGCTGTTACTCAATGAATAAAGAAGTGCGCATAGGTTATCACGCCCACAAACTGCGAGTGGTCAGTTTGATAATAAACATAGCCGGAAACGGCTGCAACTTAATTACCGGCTGGAAAGAGTGTTAATCCTTTCCCTTATAGATATGCAATTTCATGCTTAGATATGCAATTTCATGCCCAAACACACATACTCGAAATCAGAAATTTGATTTTCAACACATTGATCCCATGCAAATAATACTGCAGCGTGTGCAACACTTTGACTACACTCTATTATGACATTTTACCAGCATTGCAGACTTCGATTGCGTGCATAGTCTCTGACCAGGTCACGGTGTTGGTGTACCCTGTTTGTAATCTACCAGAACTTTGAAAGCATTTTTCTCATTGGGCGGCTGAAAAACATCAGTATCCAGTATTTGGCATAGAAAATGCTTCCTAAAATTCGAACAGTTTCAACAGTGGCCTAGAATTCATAGTTTTTTACTTGCAAATACTTAGCACCGATTCCCGATATTTCATATGAGGAAGTGTGCGATATTGGTGGAACTACCTGGATGTTTCGTGTCTCAAGCAGTGCTAGGTATGACGACCAGGGCTGTATATAATGTGTATAATTACCTATCAAAATGTCTCATTTCTCCGCCGAGCCTTGTCAAGTTTAATTATATTTTCTAAATTCACCTCTTATGTACAGCTCTGGTGAAACTGATCTCGGGCATGTTCCCTGCCTTAAACCCATTCCCTCATATCGACGACTTTTGACGACTCTGTTAAAGTCATTTTGTGAAACCATTGTGATAAATACAGCATTTGCTCCTATAGGAGCAAATTAATGCTCTATTTATCACAATGGTTTCAAGCTAAAACATCTAAAATTTTCCTGGTCTCTAGTTAATGCTCCTTTTCGGTAGATTTGTTCAATGAGGTTGTATCTAAAATAGCCTATGAGGTAATGGGTTAACCCTTTCCCTGTTGAATATTCATGTAAGAAATTATTACACCATGAACGTTTATTAGCTGATTTCTTCTGAAATGACTGAATTGTTTTGGTATTGAACTTAATAGTAGAAACTGTGGAGTCAGATCTATTGTAATTTCATAACCAAACAGAACAGACCCTCCTCAGACGGATCCTACAGGAGCAATCTAATCTGGGTCTACTCTCTTTGCAAAGGCGTGAAAAGGCGTATAAATATGAATTAAGGAAAGTGTTAAATGAGCTGGATGCCGCGCAATAAATGAAATGCTGTTAAAGCGACAACGAAAAGACAAAACCATAACTCACGGCAGTTGTTGCAAGACCGCTTGCATGCTGATGTGGCGAGAGGGTTGGTGGTACAGAAGTTCGAGCTGGTCTGTATGAGTCGGGCACATGCTCCAGTGTCAAGGTCACTGCACAGTTCGCAACTCACTTGGGAAACTGTTAGACAACCAAACGATATAATACTGGTATCGCTCCCTTGGAGATTAACCATGTGCCTGTTGTTTATTTAATGTGATAATGGTACCATGAATATTAATTAGCTGAAATTATATAATGGCGTATATTTACACATGATATTGTGGTACATGTATTTGTAAATACTGTAGAGTCAGGTCTATGATAATGTCATAAGCAAACAAAGCAGACCATGGTCAGACGGCTCCTACCGGATCCGTCTGATCTGGGTCTACTTTGTTTACAAAGGTGTGAAAAGGCGTTTATATGAAGGAAGGGGTTAAGGTACGTAATGAAACTCCATTACACTAAACATGTACAAACTATTTTGTATATAGGCATATATCATCCGTGCATGTCTCTTACAATGTTAGAGACTGACACTGTACTAAACGCTGGTTGTTGACATTTACTGCTTGTGACATGGCGCTTAGCCTTTCCCTTTCTATATTTAGTCCAAATTTCAATACATACTGAATATTCATGGACAAAATAGTTACAATTTTACGTGGAAGGCCGAACATTGGAGCCATTTTAGAAATTAAAGAAATATACCTATCAAGTTCTATTAGCAAACAGAGCAAACCCTGATCAGACGGCTCCTCTGGGTCTACTTTGTTTGCAAATGCGGGATAAGGCCTTTATGAAGGAAATGGTTAACTGATACATGACTATATGATTGTAATAGCTTGGCAATATTTCGGAAGCAACTTGAAGAGAAATCTGATGGCAAAACTACTTACATGCCAAAACAGTCACCAGTAGGCCGGTAATCATCTCCATTTTGTAAGATAAGGTGTCACCTCACCTATGACCTAGTTCCTGATAAAATCTAAGCGGTCAAATACACATGGCACAATACAACTTCAACGGACCATTTAGTACCAAATATATATGGATATAGGTGCAGCAAAACTTCTTTTATCCCTTCGCCTGTTGAACAGTCATTTAAGAAATAATGATGTAATGAATGATAATTAGACGATTTTGTATATTACATATGGATGTTTTGACCGGCAGAAATTGTAGAATAATATCTATATTGTGCTATAAGCAAACAGAGCAGATCCTGATAAGACTAATCCTACAGGAGCTGTCTAACCCGGGTCTACTTTGTTTGCAAAGGTGTCTCTATCAGCACACGTATAAAGCGGCTACTTGCTATACCTTTGTTAATACATGTTCAGCTGAACTTCGATATCTCGATCGCTGTGAACTTGAGAAATTGGCCAGATTATAAATCGGATGACTCGAACATTGTTATCTCAAAGTAATTTGTATGGTCCCTTGAAGTTCAACTGTATATATATTTTTAATGTCCACAGAAGATTATACCACAGCTATGATATTATCTGTTCAATATTTACGCAAGAAAATAATGGCATCATGGATATTATTTAGAGTTGTTTTATAATGTCGTATGCACACGGCATTTTCGCTCGTACAGAAACTGTAGAACCAGACTAATAAACTATAAGCAAACAGCATAAACCCTGATCTGGATCTACTCTGTTTGCAAAGGCGTCAATATGTGTTTACATGAAGGAAGGGATTAACTCACATGGTCATATATGATAATGTTCAAATTGACAATATTCATAATCATTGAGAATAACAAATATCATCATCACCATCGGCCCCTTCCGTCATGGTTTACTATGGATTGAACTCTGTGGTGGAGCAACGTCTGCAATGACTGAAGAGGCCAATCCTAGAATGGCAGTCCTTTGAACAGTCAACGCAAATGAAGACTGGCGTGTTTCTCAGTAGATGATGCCTTGCGCTTTTGTCGCTATAGTGCCCGCTTCTCGCTTCGATCCTTACCTGCCATTTCACTCCAGTTTTCACAGCATGTCTCCATTTGTTACGGTCTGCTACTGTGTCTTCCCAAGAAGCAACATCAATATTGGCTAAGTGGAGGTCTCTCTTGCGGGTGTCTTTGTATCTGAGGCATGGGCGTCCAGTTGGGCGAGAGCCAAGCTCTAGCTGACCATACAGCAGATCCTTTGGGATGCATCCCTTGTCCATCCGACAGACATGACCGAGCCATCGCAGCCGACGCTCAATTAACATGGCATAAATGGTTGTCATCTTGGGACCTCTGTGTTGGTTACCTTGTCCTTCCATGTGACGCCCAGTAGTCCCCGTATACCTCTCATATGGAAAGCGTTGAGCTTAGACTCATGCCTGGTATAAGTGGTCCATGTCTCACTTCCGTAGAGGAGAGTGCTAATGACACATGCTTGATAGACTTTGAGCTTGATGGTAAGTGTAAGGTTCTTGTTCTCCCACACTCTCTTGTTCAGTGTTGACATTACTGTCGCTGCTTTGCCAATACGAGCATTAATCTCGGAATCCAGTGATAGTTTCTCGGAGATATTCGAGCCCAGGTATTTGAAGTTGTCAACTGTAGTACAGCTCAGTTGTTAAGCTGTAGAGAACTTTGTAGAATAGCTGAAGAACTGTAGAATGTGGAGTTGGTAGATGGATAACTGCTCCGATAGTATTTTATATGTTTATTATGTATTCTGGACTTCCAGTTCGTAATATATAACAGTGGCAATCCACAGACAGTAAAATAACAAGTCTAAATGTAAAACGTAACTATATGAAAGCAAAATAATTTAGTCAGGATATCCCGAGTACTAGAAATCTAGCATGGCCTAAACACGTGTGTCTTTGTCTAATTCTACACTGTAACTCCTGCAGAAAGGGGGCCGAAGGGATTTAGTACATCACGTGACTTTTGACAGGTAATTTGTACACAACGCTTATCGCGTCTTAATGGATTAAATCTTGCGTAATAGCTATCACCAGGCAGGCGGTATGTGTTGACAGTTATTACGCTAGATAAATGATCTGGAGAACAACTATAAGTATGAATTTATGAAGTATGAATTTACCGATGTAATACAACGACAGCTAGCGAGGACCCGCTAATAGATATTGGCGGTGGGATTGGAACATCCTGTGCGATGACCTCTATTTTTATACTGATGGTAAGCGCAAACTCCTCGCATGCCTGTGAAAAGCGGTCTAATAGGCATTGGAGACCATCATGAGTATGACTGTCGAGGGCATCATCATCTGCAAATAGCAGCTCCCTGATCAGGACTCAAGTGATCTTTTTGGGGGCATGACGTCTGGCTAAATTGTACAATTTGCCATCATGTCGGGTTTGAATGTAGACACCGTCAGTGGAGGAATTGAAGGCGTATGACAGGAGGACAGAGAAGAAGATGCCGAAGAGAGAGGGAGCCAATGCACATCCTTGCTTGACACCACGGAGGCTCTTGAAAGGCTTAGACATGTCGCTATTGAAGCCAATCTTCTCAAGGATTTTGAATAATCCACTTACAAGTTACAAGGTCAAATGCCTTAGTTAGATCGATGAAGGTGGAGGTACAATGGTTGACGCTGTTCTCGGCATTTTTCTTACAGTTGCCACACAGAGAAAGTCATGTCGATGGTTGATCTTCCAGATCTGAAACCACATTGTGATTCTGGGTAAACTCGTTAACGAACGAATCCTGGAGAGTACAACCCGAGCAAAAACCTTTCCAACGATGCTGAGAAGGGGAATACCACGATAGTTATTGCATTCGCTCATATCCCCTTTGTTCTTGTAGAGGGTGACAATTTAGGCATCGCGCATGTCTTTGGAAACTTCACCTTCCTCCCAGCAGAAACACAAGAGTTGATGAAGGTGAGGCAGGGGAGTCTCCTTTCCCTGTATCAGAATATCTGGTGGGATTCCATCATTCCCAGACCTTTACCAATGTTATTGAAAAATACCAATGTTATTGAAAATGTGCGTTTATATTAGGGACTTTCACTCTAAGGGAAATCGGATAACCTAGTTATCATAACATGTCGTTTTAGAGGTGTAACTGAAATGTTTAACCCTTTACTCCATAAACACGCCTTTCAAACAGAGTAGACTCAGATCAGACGGCTCCTTTAGGAGCCATCTGATTAAAGCCTACTCTGTTTGGTTATGGAATAATGTAAATCTGATTATATAGGTTATACGTTGGCAACAATGTAATGTAATAAAATATTCATAATGTCATCATTTCTTACATGAATATTCATGGAGTAAAGAGTTAACCACTCACCCCATATGCGTTTATATGCCTTGTAAACAGTGCAGACCCGGCTCAGAGATCTCCTGTAGGAGGTTTGACCTGTTTGCTTACATGTCAAATATCTGATTCTCCTCTGAAATGACAATAGATTTCCTTTTTTATATGTTCAATAAAATTCATGCAACTGAATTAATTCATATCCAGGAATGGACACAGTCTGGCGTGTATATTCATGACCTAAGGAGTTACAGTAGAACCAGTCTTAATCCATTACCTCATCGGCTATTTTTAGATCCAATCTATTTGAATAAATATACCGAAAAGGATCATTTACTAGAGAAAAGGAAATTTTTAGCATACTGTAGTTTTGAAACCGTTGTGATAAAGAGAGCATTCGCTCTTATGGAGCAAATGCTCTATTTATCACAATGTTTTCATAAAGTGACTTTTACAGAGGCGTCAATTTATCACAATGTTTTCACAAAGTGACTTTTACAGAGGCGTCAAAAGGTGTCGATATGAAGGAATGGGTTAAGCGGCTTTAAAAAGAGGTATAACTCTTGATTTCTAAAAGTTTCAAACTGGTAGTAGCTTAATGCAGGGTAGACTTGATACAGAAAGCTCCTACTGTATCACTTTTACCTTGCATTAAGCAACCACCTGGTTTTGTTTTAAGACCCCTATGTTCAATAAATAAATTTGCACTTAAGACAGGTTTTGATTAATTTATGTCTGTTGGACTTTTTAACCTGAAACTAGATAATGTTCCATTCCTATCACTGTTGTTATTAACCTTTCACAACTATGCAGAATCAATCTTGCCTGATTAAAATGACTGTATTTACACCATCATAATGAAACTGGACAAAAGTTTAGTGTGTCCATTAAAATATTAACGCTATTCTCTAAATACACGTGTATGAAACGAATTACGAAACTTGTCTACATTTCCTTCTATGTGTAGCCTACATCACGTGCTCTCCGAGGCGATCTAATGAGTAGCAACAGCTTTTGGCTGAGAAATAAGAGCTTTTGACAGACCATTGCTTAATTTAACTACAGTTCTGTTAAAACGCGCCACTATTCAATCAGAACATGGCATCTAAGTGTCAGTCTTGGTTTAGCCGAGAAAAAACCAGAAACATTATATTTGGACAGTAAGCGTCCATCATTTAGGTTGAAACTTGTAGCGTATGGAATTGGTTGAAATTCAAGTTACTCGTGTATACGATTCCTTTATCGCTATGAAATTTTACATGTTTTACATTCTCGTGAAATTAATTATCACATTCCCTCATATTGACGAATTTGGACGCCCCTGTAAAAGTCATTTTTGAAACCGTAGTGATAAATCTATTGCAATAGTTTCCATACTACGCAAATCTAACTTTCTCCTTTTTCTAGTAAGTGCTACTTATAAATAGATTTATCAAAGAGGCTGGGTCTAAATATAAGCCTATGAGGGAATGGGTCTAGACTAACCTATGAAGGAGTGGGTCTAAATACCGTATTCATCCGTAATAAATGACCCACGCTAACACTAATTCCCGAGAGGAAACTAACGATGAATAAAACAAAAACCTACATGATAACCGTTAAATAAAGATATATAAGTCTTTCAAAATACAGGTAATGCAGACTAAAAGTGCTTCAGAAAGCTCCCATACGAGCTGTACGCATTGCTTTTGTTGTATATTAAGCAAAAAATGTAACAAACTCCTTAAACATGTTACGCCCCGCAGGCGTTCATTAATACGGTAGATGGTCTATTAACCCTTTATTCCATAAATACGCCTTTCTACGCATTTGCAAACAGAGTACACCTAGACCAGACGGCTCCTATAGGAGCCGTCTGATCAGGGTCTGCTCTGTGTGCTTATAATATAATATAGATATGATTATGTGTCTATTTACAATTATGATATTTAGTCTAAGCAGTACTTTCATGATGTCATTATTTCTTACATGAATATTTATGGAGTAAAGTGTTAAAATGATATAAGACGTTTGAAACGTTGTCCATATTTTAAGTGGAGACTGATAACACATCTTCAACGTATCGCACATACCCACACCATGGCTACAATCAAGGGCGCCACCAAAATATAAATGACCGAAGATACACACAACTGGACCTGAGTCTGTTCAGTTTCCTTATGCAATAGTATAAGTATGATTTAACAGTTTCTACCAGAATAAAATAGATCTATGTTCAAATGCGATTATTAACTCTTTCACCGCCAATGTTGCAAAAAATGCACACCACGACAACTAGTGCAGTCCGAGATCAGACGCCGCCTTTTCAAGGCGGCGTCTGATCAGGGATTTCACTTTTTGTCTCAAATGTCTATATATGTGCTTTATTCTTTTGAAATTTGCAATTATTTATCTTAATTTCTTAATTTACCGAATGATTAACATAATTGGATTGCATACGGCAATTAGAAATTTAGCGCCGAAAGGGTTAATATTAAACCTTATTAATATCCACTACAAAAAGACCGACACAAGTGCGGGATAAATCATTGAATTATTGCAAGGAAGCTGTGCATCTGTACCCTGTCATCCATATTTACAGGAACCGCCTTGTTGAGCCTCAGATTTCTTACAAACGCACTCTTCTCACGTAACAAAAACGCGCGCGCAATATTCTCGCCGTGCGAAAACGCGCACGCAATATTCCCATCGAGAGAAAAACGCGCGCGCATTTTTCTCATTTTTCTGCTAGGAAAAATGCGTTCGTGTTTTTGCCTGGGACTGTATGTACGAGCGCATTTTTCTCATGTGAATATGCGGGTAAGATAATGTGTTTGATTGTTATTTTCTTTTAATACGACCCCATATCTTTATTCTTCAAAGGTGTCTTAATGTTTTCCTTAGTGTCTTCGATTAGCAACACTTTGATATAAACAATAGATCAACAAAACACATTTGAACACAATCAAATGCACAATACATGTACATGTATATCAAAGAAAAAACGTTTAGCAACCACAGAAACCCCAACTCATCCAAATGCGCAAAAAATGCGCACATACATGTAGATTTACACAATGATAAAACAAAAAATGTGAAATCAAATGAACTATTGCTGTTTTGTTATATAAGTGCAATTGTACTTAACGTACGAATGTTACGTGAATACTAATGATAGTATAACTGTTGCGTTGTAACATGTCTGACTTGTCCGTCTTGGATTGAAGCAATAACTTTAACCTTGAAAATCACATCATACTATTGCTGTTAGACCAACAGCAAACAAAACATTGTCCAACCGGTATCATATAATATATTGAACACAATTACACTTATTTTTGGCTTCATATGCACTACTAAACGCGGTTTGCAAACTACCGACTTCATCGGGGATGTCAGATTACATACACCTACTGCTAGGAAAAATGGCTAAATGATACTTGTATCACACTGGAATAGTGACAGGTCAGTATCAGTGTCGTTGCCTGTAACACCACAGTATCACAGTGTATCGATGCATGTGTATTTGCGTTAGTATTCCCCTCATAGTGTCAATGAAGCGACAAAATGACACAAAACAATAAGCTTTATTATCAACAAGTTATCAAAGTTTAATTTCATATCAAGTATACAAGGAAAGGTGGCGGGTTGGAGTTGGGAACAAGAAACGAAATGTTATGTGGTTTACTGATCAATGCATTGTTACAACCCTCTTTGCACTAACTAACCGTTGTGCAAAAAACATAACTACGTTCATGATTCTATTGCAAAGTGAGTAGTTATTGCAAAATGTAGAGGTTCGGTCAACCCACTTTGCAAGGCCTTTTATCCAGTCACCAGGCTTCTCTAGTGACATAATAAAGGGGGTGCAAATAAACTTAGGTTTATTTGGTTACTTCCGGTAGTGGAAGGTTTATTAGGTTAGTAGATAAGCGTAATGATTCTATAACCATGGAACTATTTTAGTTTTCTGTAAACATTCATAAACATGTTGATGGAATAGATCTAACAGATCTATTTGGTCACCAGAAGAATTATTCAAATGAGAAAAAATAAAAATAATTGGCTACAGCTGGATTCGAACCCGCGCCTGATCCTACAAAAACTAATTCTAATCTCTCTAGAGACGTCGCCCTTACCGATTACGCCACTGAGGCCACATACAAAATGATGTTGATTTATCACTTTTATTAATTTAATCCACCGCTGGTAAAACCCGTTTTTGATAAAATCAAACCTGGAAGCAAAGATTGACGGATAAATAGTAAATGTTTTCTTTTCACTCTCATGATTATTTGATTGATAAACTCTTACAGCGGCGGTGATAGTCATAAACCTAAATATAGCCTGTTCAGTTCCATCGATTTCTGAGTGACGTTAGGTAGAATCTAAAAATAGAAACCGAGACTACGTAACTCGAATTTGGCCAAAGAATATAGATCATGTCTGTTTTAAATAACTTATCGACCCTCGATTCAAATCATCTTATTTTTCAAATTCAACCACGTTTCCCTTCTAGTAATACAAGTATCGAAACTATATTCCTCTGCGGTAGCTCATTAGATCTATTTACGTCTAAATGGAAGTGAAAAGGGAGGGATCCGTTGATCGAAAAACTGCATTTTCAATGTAAATTATTTCAAGAGTGTTATTAGTCTATAAAAAAGACATTTAACTATATTGACTGGATAAATCGAATAATAGGTTAGTGTCGTAGATGGGACGCCTTTATCCGACTCGGAGAGAAAACAGTTGAGGCTCGGCAAGCCTCGCCTCAACGTTTTCTCCCCTCGTCGGATAAAGCGTCCCATCTACGGCACTAACCTATTATTCTCTATTTACTTCAGTGTTTGTGCTAAATTGTGACAAAAATCACTAACAAACAGACACACATTACATTTTCATTTTTCAAGCGCATGCGAAATTTTCTAAATTATTTTCACTATACAGATAAAATGAGTTTGATCTATTAGAAAATTGTGTTCCGATGCTAGGTCCCACCATGTGGTCCGAATGCAATCTTCTCACTTTTGTTTTTCGCACGGTGAGAAGAATGCGTTTGTAAGAAATTTGAGGCTCAACACCGTCTGACCTGGGTCTACTCTGCTTTCAGAGGCGTTCAAAGGCACCAACATGATTAAAGGAACGTGTTATTCTTAAATCCTACAGCGAATCGGAAAGATAATGTTCTGTGACAATTTTGGGTGGATTTGTAATTGGTTTACAGTTCTCATCTGTGCTTCCACAGAGTAAGCATGAGTAGTACGTAAATAAGTTTGACCTTTTATCGCAGAGGTCATGATTAACCCATGCCTCATAGACTATGTTTAGATCCAGCATCTTTGAATAAATCTACCCAAAAGGAGAAAAGGAAAACTAGAATTATGTGGTTTTAAAAACCATTGTGATAAATAGAGTATTTTCTCCTATGGAGCAAATGCCCTATTTATCACAATGTTTTTTAAAAGTGATTTTTACAGAAGCGTCAAAAGGTCATTAATATGAGGGAATGGATTAATACGACATTGATGAATATGTGAAATGAGTGTTAGTGAACAAAGTGAGAAGGCATCTCTTGTTTAACGCTTTCCAATTTATGTTTGAATGATCACTTTATGAATTTCCATTAACTTGTTTTTATAAGGTAAAATTTCAAAAGGAACTTTGGCTTCGACAAAAAAACTATATAATCAACAGATCTGTATAATTTGATAAAACCCCCCAGAAAACCCCCTGATCAGACATCCACCACGGGAACCGTTTGATCTGGGTCTACTCTGTTTGCAAAGGCATCAAAAAGTGTTTACACGAGGGAAAGGGTTACGATACATGTTTTGATTCAGACGGTCTATATTTATAATCGTATTGTGTGAAAATAACAAGACTGTGTCCATTGCTATTTCTAAAGTAAACAGCATTTTGATTAATCACATCTATAATGAAACGTATTTGGTTCCAGATTATGTCTCACACATATCAGGTTAAAGGGACAGTCCCTATAATAGGCTTATAGTTTCAATAACAACGTAACACATAGGATACATTTGTAGTTTATGTTCAATCATTTTTATGAAGATTGTCAATTTCAACTCACATCGAAAGATGCCCCTATGATCGTTTTCATCGATACGTATATAGTAAAGTCTCGATTATTCGAAACACTAGAATTGTATTATTATTGATCTTTAAGACTGGGGGCAGCTTAATGCATGGTGAAAGTCATGCAGAAAGCTCCTCTAGGAGCTTTCTGCACGACTTTCACCATGTATTAAGATTAAGCAGCCACCTACCTAAAAGGGTCTAAATTCTTCTGTACAAAACAATAATAAAATAATCGAGATTTTACTGTAATTATTTGTTGTACAACAACAACAACAACAAATATGACGACCAACGTCGAACAGTTGTTAAAAACTAAAACGCGACCCGAATAAACACTACTACATCGGCGAATCTTCTACATGTATATCAAACACGTGAAGGTTTTGTCCTCTCCAGCGTTTTTCGATCGGTTTTCTTGCGATATACTTCTTTTCCGCATATTACTAAATGGTTTGTGTAATTTTAGGGCATTTTTAAAACGCGTTGCAATTAGAGATCATCACTTAAATTGTAAACATCTCTACAACATCATTTAAAATACAGTTGAACTTCGATATCTCGAATTCGGATACGTCGAACATTGAGATAACTCAAACTAAACTAAAAGTTCGGTCTTTCCAAAATTTACAATACAAAGTTCTTCTCTTTCTACCTAATATTGTTCACTGTCTAAGAAAATATTGCCACTGTGTTCTTTCTGGTATTACTCTCTAAGAAACTATTGCCACTGTGTTCTATCTGGTATTACTCTTTAAGAAAATATTGCCACTGTGTTCTATCTGGTACTACTCTTTAAGAAAATATTGCCACTGTGTTCTTTCTGGTATTACTCTCTAAGAAACTATTGCCACTGTGTTCTATCTGGTATTACTCTTTAAGAAAATATTGCCACTGTGTTCTATCTGGTATTACTCTTTAAGAAAATATTGCCACTGTGTTCTATCTGGTATTACTCTTTAAGAAAATATTGCCACTGTGTTCTATCTGGTATTACTCTTTAAGAAAATATTGCCACTGTGTTCTATCTGGTATTACCGTCTAAGAAAATATTGCCACTGTGTTCTATCTGGTATTACCGTCTAAGAAAATATTGCCACTGTGTTCTATCTGGTGTTACCGTCTAAGAAAATATTGCCACTGTGTTCTATCTGGTATTACCGTCTTAGAAACTATTGCCACTCTCTGTTCTATGTGGTATTACTCTCTAAGAAAACATTGCCACTGCGATCTACATACACCGCAGTGGTTCGAATCCTAGCCTGGGTATTTGGATGTTTTCATGTGAAGAAGCCATCCAGCTATCTTGCGGTTGGTCGGTGGTTCTACCCTGGTGTTCTCCTGTGCACGAAATAATGCAATTTGTCCCATGCACATAAGAATATCTGGGGTCTAATGTACATAGAACATTAAATATGATATCGGTAGAATTTAGCTGTCCGCTGCTTTGAACCATTTAATCCATTCCCACATTGCCCTTTTTTAGAAACAACCTCTTGGAATAAATCTACCGAAAGGAGCATTTACTAGAAGAGCGGAAGATTAGAATTGCGTAGTTTTGAAACCATTATGATAAATAGAGTATTTGCTCCTATGGAGCAAATGCTATATTCATCACAATGGTTTCAAAGCAAGACTTTCATAGAGGCGTCAAAATTCATCAATATTAAGGAATGGGTTAAGCTTGTTGCACTTTTGCTCGGGTAGTGATTTAATAGTTAACATCATAACAAATTTGCATATAAAATTGTTCAGTAAGTACTCAAACACTTAACCAGTTTTGCGTTGACATAATCACAAATGCAAACATACGGGTGTGCTCCGATACATTTTTTGTTTGAATGCACGCTGGCTAAGCCCTTTGACGGGTGAACTTGTAACAAGTTCGTTTTTTTGTGCCAGCGAGTGCTTAATTGTTATTGCTTAGAGACCGGAAACAGAATTTCCCGCTCTTCTCTGTACTAAAAAGCTCAGCCTTTAGAGAGCTGAACAATTTTCTTCCCTGAAAAAACCCTGTTGTATTCTATAATTAAAAGACGCATATTCTCATGTTTTCTTTCAGAACAGAAGCAATGCATCAACGTGTTTGATGGGACTCATCAATTCATCTGGATTCAAACTGTTTTCCAGAGGTTGGTACTCATTCGTGAATATCTTACTATAAGTTACCCCTTATCCATCTATCCGCAACGTCGTTGCCATTTGCAAACAGTCTGGCTCCAGATCAGATGCCGAGTAACTCTGCGTCTCATCAGGATCCAAACAGTTTGACACTCGGTCAATAGTGCATCAAAAGCTTCATCGATTCGCAAGTTGTCCAGCTTGCACCAGGTCCAACATTGAGCTGACATTAGTTTTTTTTCACAGTGGGATATGGGTTAATTACATATTTGTTTGCCGCGGGTTGCAATATCCTGAAAATATCAACCTTTACTCCGCTGTGAAAAAATATTGTTTGTTGAAATATGGATCTAGTACAATTTTGTCTTCTACCAATCGAGTTAGCTTTTGAGAAACAATTGACCGTGTGCCAACCAGCTTGAATCCTGCTGAGACGCCGAGTGACTTGCCGTCTCATCTGGATCAAAGCTGTTTGTAATTGCGAGTCACGTCGTTGATAACGGGAGAAGAGTCGATCTATTGATCAGTCATCAAACCAATGAAATAATTCTGTGGACTTAATACATTTTACAGCATTTGCTTAGCGCCAGTAAAAAGTCTAAAGTGGGTTCGCCATTAGGTAAAGATCTGCATGACTGAATATCGAGGAAAACATTGATAAAACATTTTACGAGCTTTGAAAATATAAATGTCTCGCTTAAAATGATATAAAAAATGTAGCAAACCGTTGGCGACGTGACTAACTTTACTTTGCTTTTCAATCATCTGATTTTATTGCGATGGTATCCTTGACATAAGCCGTAATCCATCCCTTCATGATTATTAATACACGGCTTAATGACTTCATGAATATTACATGTAATTAGTTTATGTAATGGTATAAGAACAAAAGAGTTTGGGCCATGACAGATACTGCAGAAGCAGATGTACAATAGAGCCTGTTGTAAGCGGCCATCAAAAAGAGGTCTAATTATGGGTATGTAAGACAGGTGGTTGCGTAATGCAGGACAAAAGTAATGCAGAAAACTAATATAGGGGCTTTCTGCACTACTTGTGCCCTGCATTAAGCAACCACCTGCTTTTTAAGACTCATATATTCAATAAATGACTGGTATTTCCTTCATATAAACGTGTGTTCACGCATTTGTAAACAGAGTGGACCCAGATCAGATGGCTCCTATAGGAGCTGTCTGATCAGGATCTGCTTTGTTTGATAATGAAATTTGAAAGATCTGTTTCTTTACTTTCTACAATGGCTACAATGTACTACCTTCCATATTACATTATAACTATTTTGTCCATGGATATTCAGTAGGTATTTACATTTGCAATAAACATAGAACAGGGAACCAGGGTTAGGATAGGTTCTACTATATATACAATCCCATAGGCATACAGAACACACCCTCGTCCCACTGCTCCTGTATTGACTTGGTCTGCTCTGTTTTCAGAGGCGTCAGATTGCGCATATATACAGTAAAGAGCTAAACAATTTGATGTTTCTGACATATCTGATGATTACTTTGGCATTTATTACGAACATAAATAACAACCAGGGGCGTAGCTAGCGATACGCCCTTACGCACGTGCGTAACATCAACCCGAAATAGGGATACATTATTATGCAAACTGGAACAAAAATCGAAAGCTAAGGTGGGTAGACTATGATAAACATTGTCTTGTTATGTACGCTTTAAGACACCCCCATATTGACTCCTTTTGACGCTTCTGTAAAATTCACCTTTTGAAATCATTGTGAGAAATAGAGCAATTGCTCGTATATGAGCAAATGCTCTATTTAACACAATGATTTCAAAATTACACAAGTATAAATTGTCCCGGGGGGGGGGGTGCCCCTAGGCCCCTTGGATTCAGCTGCGCTCCTGATTACGAACATGAATCACGAGCCACTCGAAGTTTTGACATGATTCTTGGTATTAGTGCATGTTACTGGTACATTACTGGTGTAAGAAGCCATTTAAGCCTTCTCATGCTGAACATCATAAAGTGTGCTAAAACAGTGACCTGTTACAAGTTTTACTTTCACCCGAATCGTTCAACCATGTAAGAAACTATTGACCTGGTGTCAAAACGCTTGGATCCTGATGAGACACCGAGTTACTCGGCGTATCCTCTGGTTCCAAGGTTTTCAATGCCAGTCAGGTCTTGTGAAGCAAGAGAAAGTTTAATTCCTGTATCGATTTCAGTTGAGTTCTTTTGGTAGTTCATAACAATATATTTCAATTAGTTGTGTTACAGGAAGATAAATTTCAAGCATTAAAGGATTCGGTGTGGAAACGCTCGTTTGCCTCGTCCAACTTGTGTTGCAACTGAAGTTTTACCCTTAACCCTATACTCTATAAATACGCCTTTCTACGCATTTGCAAACAGAGTAGACCCTGTATGAGCCGTCTGATCAGGGTCTGCTCTGTTTGCGTATTACATAATAAAGATATGATTCTGCAGTTTCAGCCATGATCAAAATTTTCTGTGTCCATGTGCTGTTGTAACATATACTCTAATACATGTAAATATTCATGATGTCAGTTTTTCTTACATGAATATTCATGGAGTAAAGGGTTAATATGCGGGAACCCAGCTATATAGTCGGTTCTTGAACCTTACGGGTTAAACTTAAGTTCCAACAAAGTTTGCAAACAGTGGAGACCAAGACCTAAGTGCTCATGTGGGAGGCATTTGAATAGGATCTCCACTGTTTGCCTTAAAAACCATTGTCGCCAGCGATAAGTTTTTTGTTTATTGTTTAAGTAATATTCAGAAAGGAGGAGTCAGTTTTCCATTTTTTTCAGCAGATTAGGGGTTAATGAAAGATTCAGCAACAACTTGATCTGCCATAGTTATCAAACAACTAGTTGAAGTTCACAGTAATAAAACTGCAGGGAATTCTCGATTATCCTTTCTATGCCTTTGCAAACAGAGTACAGGAACCGTCTGACCAGGGTCTGCTCTGTTTGCTCATAATAGAGTATTGATATGATTCTACAGTTTCTGCCACGACCTGAAATGCCCGTGCTATTATAGCAGTCTAATTAATATTCATTATGTCATAATATCTTACATAAATATCTATGGAGTAAAGGGTAAAGTGTTGATGTTTTTCGCCAGCGTTTAGATACATTTCGTGTACGTAAAACGCACATAGAATGCATCTGAACGCGGGCGAATATCATTACTTTTTTACCGTATAATATATTTCGTGTGCGTTTCAATTCTGTATGATATAAGCCCACATGTTGCTACTTTTATGTAAACTGTGACGAAAATAAAGGATCTGTTCTGTTCTGTTCTGTTACATTGCGCGTGCGTTTTAGTTCCGCATGATATATTTCGTGTGCGCCTCAGTTCCGTATGATACATTTTGCATGCCTTTTAGTTCCGTGTGATAAATTTCGTGTGCGTATCAGTTCCGTATGATACATTTCGTGTACGTGTCAGTTCCGTATGATACATTTTGTGTGTGTTTTAATTCGGTATGATACATTTCATGTGTGTTTTAGTTCGGTATGGTATAGCTCCGTATAATAACTTTTTTCTCTTTTTTGCGTGCGTTTTAGTTCCGTACGATACATTTTGTGTGCGTTTCAGTTCCGTATAATATATTTCGTGTGCGTGTCAGATCCGCATGATACATTTCGTGTGCGTGTCAGATCCGCATGATACATTTCGTGTGCGTGTCAGATCCGCATGAAACATTTCGTGTGCGTGTCAGTTCCGTATGATACATTTCGTGTGCGTGACAGATCCGCATGATACATTTCGTGTGCGTGTCAGATCCGCACGATACATTTCGTGTGCGTTTCAGTTCCGTATAATACATTTCGTGTGCTAGTCAGTTCCGAATGATACATTTCGTGTGCGTTTCAGTTTCCGTATGATACATTTCGTGTGCGTTTTAGTTCTGTATGCGTTTGTGATATTTTACCAAGAAGAAGAAAGTAATATAGATTCACAAATGCGTTATGGTATGCAAGTTGCAATATATTCATGAAATGAATCAACAGTATCATTTTAATGATTATGAAGGCGCGTTATTTATAGACGGACTACTTTAAATGTCTATTATGGAATCTTGTTATTCTAACGATTTATTGCAAAATTCGTCAGATGTTTCACAATAAAAACGGATGTTGATAGCAGAAATCTCTAAAGTGGTCACTTAATAAAACTGTTTTAACCCTTTCCCTGATATAAACACCTGTTCACGCATTTGCAAACAGTCTGCTCTGTTTGCCTTTGGCATGTTATAGAACTGATTCTACTGTTTTTGTCAAAGCAAAGATAAATCATTGAAAAGTTAATATTATAAAAATTGAACTAATAAATATTCATAATGTCAATACTGAAGAGGGAAATGTTAATGCATAATAAAGAACGTGATGCTGACAGCTCTTTAAAAAGCAGTCAGCTACAAACTGACTTAACTCTTTACCTCATAGCAACGTCTTTTGCCACCATTGTAAACAGAATAAATCCAGATCAGAAAGCTCCTGTAGGAATTGTCTGATAAAAGTCGGCTGTGTTTGCTGATTACATACATGTATTTCTACAGTATCTACCATGGTAAAAATTTCATTTGTTCACGACGCCGTTTCTAAATCACAGCCTAATTAATATTCACGCAGTCGTTATTTTTATGCCCCACATAGTGGTGGTATATAGGGTTGCCCTTGTCCGTACGTCCGTCCGTCCGCATATCTAGAAGAATTTGCCCGTGCTCTTTCTTGGAAAGAATTTGTCCAATCCACACCAAACTTTACACACACCTTTGTGGCCATTATATCTTGGTCAAGTCCGATAGCCATGTAAATCGCTTCTGTCGTTAAGGAGTTGCGACCCTTTATTTGCAAAAAATGACTTTAAAAATATCTTGTCCGGGCCCTTACTTTCTGTGACAAAAAGTCTGAAGTGGGGGCATCAGTGTCCTATTGACAATTTTTTAGTTAAATGACTATTTATGAAGTAAAGACGGAATAGTCTTTTTGACTTGTGTCAAAGCGTTTTACTACAACCAGAAGAGCCTGTCTTAAGCGAGCATTCAGTTTTAAACGTAAGAGTCTTATGAAGCATGTAGCTGCTAAATGCAGGGCAAAATTGACACAAAAAGCCCCAATAGGAACTGTTTGCATTACTGTCAACCTGCATTAAGCTACTACCTGTCTTGAAGGGACATATTTAAACCTCGTTTAATGGTCACTTAAGACAGATTCTACTGTATAGTTCAACTTGATGGGAATCTCAAACACCTGTTGCATTTGACCGGATTCTGCAGTAAATACGTGTTGGCAATAAGAATCGAAACGCTCGCACTACGCAAATAGTAGCATATCCTCAAACACAGACGTTTTGGTTGTCAAGCGTGGCTAGAGAGTTCGACATTCAAGCGAACGTAATAAATAAACTACAATCAGGAGAGGACGTATTGTCAATGAAAATGCGAAAGAAATGAAATATGTCTATCATTTGACACGTGGCAGTCTGTCGACCATTTATTTTTACCCTGCCGCACAACCAGGATTACCAGGATCTTGTGTATGATCTGACCGTTTTTAGCTCGTCTGTTTCGAAGAAAAGTCGAGCTATTGTGATCACTGGGTCGTAGTCATCGTCGTTGTCGGCGTGCAAAAACTTTAATGTAGCTCATTACTCAAAACGTATAAAAGGTATCAACATGAAACTTCATAGGTTAGTAGATCTCATTGAGGGACAGGCCCCTACATAAGAACCATAACTATGGATTTCAAAATTTGGAGCTATAGCCCCTTATTGTTTTAAAAAAAAACTTAATTTAGCTGGACAAGCACCAAATCAGACGAGCGTTGGCGCCGCACACAGCTCTTGTTATATTTGCAATGTATACAGTAGAATCTGTCATAAGCGGTCAAGTATTAACGAACATAGGAGTCTTAAAAAGCAGGTGGTTGCTTAATGCGGGACAAAAGTAATGCAGAAAACTCCTACAGGAGCTTTCTGCGTTATTTTTGTCCTGTGTTAAGCTACCACCTGTCTAACAGACTCTTAATTAGACGTCTTTTTGATGGCTGCTTAAGACAGGTTCTACTGTATTCCAATCACGACTATATTGAATGAACTGCAATAGTGTTATGATTGCTCATCTCTTGACACTGAATTTCTATTGATATTCAACTTTTTCAGGCACAGAGTATCTCTGTCATTTTTTATTGCCATGCATGACAATTCTAGTCCTGACATTTTGGTCGTTTTTACCTTTGATTATCATCACAAGCACACATGTAACGATGGATGTACATTACTTAAGCACACTGTTTATTATCCCATTAGTCCATGAATACTTATGTCAAAAACAATGACTTCATGAATATGTATTAGCTGGTATTTTATAACGGCATACGAACACGTGAATATATGGCTACGACAGGATAATAAATCAGATTCATATAATTCCATTAAAAAAGAACAGACCCTGATCAGACGGCTGTGTGATTTGATATACTCTGTGGGCAAATACGTTAAAAAGCGTGTCTAAGGAGAAGAGCAACAATAGATATCACACACAAACGCACGCACGTACGCACGCAGTCACGCACACATGCCGCGCATATTTTTTTCTTTTTTTAAAAAAACAAATAGATACTGAGCGTGCTATTTAATTAGGAAGTTTATAATTTATTTTTTTAAAGATGTATGTACATATGAAACCAATAAATTAAACACATATACATATATTTAACCATAGCATGTGCCAAATTTAATTCTAAGGATAGTGTGCTATATTTATATGATGTAAGTGAGCACGTGTCATAGTGTCAGATAAATTATTTAAATGTTTATTCCCCTGTAGTAGTATTTTTGCTGTTGGAACATCGACAAAGCTGTTGTTACCTATCGCCATACGATAAGGCCAGAATGGCTTTCGAGCAAGAGTATCGAAAGGTCAATGGTATAATTTTCATGTACCTTGTAAAATATCGTTTAATCATAATTACTTTATCAAATATTTATACAGTCATTATTGAATAGGGTGTTATATAGATAAGAAAATAATTTATTTGGATGCAGTATGAACAATAAGTAATACAATTATTCGGAAATGCGATTTCATATGAGCCGTGTTACGAGAAATAAATGTTCTTTTGAATGATAGACATATTTATTGGTAGATGAGAATGCTGACTATCATCCAACACGAGATTGCAGTTCTAGGCTAACACCTACAGTCTACACTGCTTGTAAAGGCAATCAGTGACTGACTCATTTCTCGCAGTGAAAGGGTTAATTGAGTTTTATCCGAATTACCCAGACACACAAGGTCCCCTCTCCATGGGTTTGTATAGCAAAATAAGTCAAGTTGGCGCCATTTTTATAACTTTAAATTAGACTGACATAGTAGCAAATATTGTAGATCCTGATCAAACGGCTCCGTCATCATTATCCTCATCACCATCATCATCAGAACAACAGATAAACGTGCGTACTCAAGTACTAAAATCGTCATTTCTCCACCAAATTCCATGTTGTGGCCACTTTTTAGAATCGGTCTCTTCGAGACGATTCCAAATAGTGATCACAACATAGGGTTTTGTGGAGAAATAAAGAAGTTATTCTTGAAAACGTTTTAATTTACACATCTTATCTGAAGCTCTGCACCATCACCATCTTAATGTTAGCTGTTCATGACCTGTTTAGTACTTAATGTTAGCTGTTCATGACCTGTTTAGTACTTACTGTTAGCTGTTCATGACCTGTTTAGTTTTATTTTGCCGTTAAACTCACCTAACTCTCAGTCACAAAAGCAAACAGAAAAGAAGACATGACCGGTCTGTAACATATATATGAGCCGTTCTCCAGGAAAACCTGCCTAAATGACATTGCTATGACGTTGTGAAAAACCCGGTATTTTGATGACGTCAAATTAATATGATTACGACCACAGGTGCTAGGCGTGTGGCCATTTCACAAATACTGCTTATAAATACCTTCAAATACGTTTAGACATCATAACTTGACATTATAAAAAAAAGAAAAAAAATGAAAAAAAAATAAAATTTTCGTATAATATATTACTATATATATATAGTAATATATTATACGAAAAAAAAAAAAATTCATTTTTTTAAATTTTTTTTATAATGTCAAGTTATGATGTCTAAACGTATTTGAAGGTATTTATAAGCAGTATTTGTGAAATGGCCACACGCCTAGCACCTGTGATTACGACATGAGAAATTTTACATAGAGTTGTTTTCAATCTTCAAGAATTAAGTTATCTGGAGTGTGCTCAGGATTGAAAATGGATTATGATATAGAGGTAAGACTTTTATTTTCTGTCATTGTTAATTCTTGACACTGCCATTATTATCGTGGTAAATTTGGAAGTAAAAAAGAGCATGATAACACGGATTCCTGTCACATGTTGTTACCTTGTCGTTGGAAGTTCCGGTGTTTACACTTGATTCCAGTTTAATAAATCAGATCGAGTGTGAACCTTAGTGATGAAATGATATAGACGTGCTATCTCTCTATGAACATGTAAGAAAACAGTGTTGTTGTGTTAATCCTTAGGCTTTATGTAAGCTACTACGGTACTACTCCACCCATGTCCCGTATAATGGTTTTTTTTTCAATTAATATTGAATAAGCGTAACAGATTAAACTTGTGATGATTACGGTGTTCAAAATTGTAACAAATTCAAGTTGATAAGCCGATAAAGAGAGAAAAAAATGAGGTTTAAAAATATGATATTTTAATCTCGCTGGTTCCACATCTCACACTGTAGACTAATGTACAATTAACTGTCGATATTTGTAAGACGGCGATGGTCGTGACAGCTAAGGCGTTGTACTAACAGTACTTTTTACCTGATATGCGTTGGTTCGAGTCACATCGGAGACCATTTTTTTTTTTTTTTTTATTATTATTATTTTTATAATAATTATTTCTTATATCCCTTCATAAAATAATTTAATAATTTACTGCGCTACGAAAAGTGCGACAGTTATGAAAGTTAACATGCGTTTGCCAATATTATGAGTTATGAGTAGATCTAGATCTAGTATGGGCCAGTAGATTTACTGCTGCTATAAATATTTTTTTCTTTTTTATTCAGGATGTGGACAGTTTATTCTCCGACCACTTCGGGAGGACACCGGTGTCGACACCATGGGGTTCGCAAGAGGCGGAGATTGATTCTGACCCGGACTTGTCAACTGTATCAGATGAGGAGGACCCTGTTATAGACGTTGAACAGCGTGCTAGGGACTATCTGGAAGCACTGCCTGTTATGGAAATAGATGAAGAAAACGAAGATGAAGTGAACAGAGTGGTAAGACTTAGTGGTGGTGCGTGTCTGTTTCCAGATAGTGACGAAGATGGGGCACATATTTTAAAGTTCAGACAGAACGGATGTGGCTGTAAGAAAAACTGCATCTCAAAGTTTACCAATACAGAAATTTATGAACATATTCTTAATGTTAAGGAAATGGAAAAACACGACAAGGAGCTGTACATATTGGCTACAGTGGTTAGCGATTCGGACAAAGAAGTTGCAAAGAGGGGTAAAAAGAGACAGAAGGGTAGACATGAATTATCTGTGCTTGGAAAAACAGTCTGTAAATCTGTGTTCATGCTAGCATTTGATGTCAAACGTACTTGTCTCCAAAACCTAATGACTCATGTGGATGAACAAGGTGTAGTTCAAAGAGTTCATGGGAACATCGGACGGAAACCAACAAAGTCTCTCAAGTTTGATGACATCAAGTATGTCGCTACATTTATTACAAACACAGCTGAAGAAATAGGATTGCCACAGCCTGCTGCCCCCAGAGGATCAGACAACGTACCACCGGTCTACTTGCCATGTCAGACGAACAAACTTGAAGTACACCAGAACTATGTAACTTCATGTCAGGAATCAGACCCACCAAAAAGGCATGTACATTACACAACATTCTGTAACATTTGGAAGCAGTGCTTACCACACGTTAAGATTGCGTCACCGAGAGATGATGTCTGCGCTATATATTATATAACCTCGCAAATCTTAGTGAATGTGTCCGAATGCGTGTTTATGGACTATATTTACTATCAATACCTACTGAATATTGATGGACAAAATAGGTACAATGAAATATAGAAGGTGGTACATTGTAGCCATTTAAGAAAGTAAAGAAACATACCTTTCAAATCCCACTATCAAACAGGACATTCCCTGATCTGGGTCTACTCTGTTTTCAAATGCGAGAAAACGTTTATATGAGGGAAAGGGTAAATCAGTATTTTTATTTAAGACAAAGGTTCTAAAATAGTTTTCTCTTGGACAATATGAAGCAAACAGTGCTGACCCTGATGAAAGGGCCGATTAACTTCTGATCTGATGCTTTTTAACCCATTCCCTCATATTGACGACTTTTGACGACTCTGTAAAAGTCACTTTGTGAAACCATTGTGATAAATAGAGCATTTGCTCCTATAGGAGCAAATCCTCTATTTATCACAATGGTTTCAAACTACAAAATTCTATTTTTTTCCTTTGCACTAGTTAATGCTCCTTTTCGGTAGATTTATTCAAAGAGGTTACATCTAAAAATAGCCTATGAGGTAAAGGGTTAAGGCTGCTATGTTCAATAAATGAATAACCGTTTAGGGACCGTTTAGGACAGGTTCTACTGTATGCACAGGGGTTTGGTATTGGTAAAAACTGTATAGCTATTATAATTTCATAAGCAATCAGCAGACCCCGATCAGACGGCTCCTACAGGATATGATATGTGTCTACTCTGTTTCCAAATATGTGAAACTGTATTTATTTGAGGTAAATTATTAATGTAGGGCGAATTCAACGAAGGAAACTCATTTAGGGGCGTTTCTGCATGACGTACACCATGCATGTTTTAGAAGCCACCGACTGCTTCTTTACTTAAAAGTCCGCTTACCGATGGTTTACTGAATTTGTTATTTTTCATCTTAAGTTTGGTTTCCTTGGGAACGCTTTCGCACGATGGTATCTATTAACCAAACAAGTAAAAATAGCAAAAGACCAGTGACGCCATATATATATAACCCTTTACCAGATATAGACACATTTTCACGCCTTTGCAAACAAAGTAGACCCAGATCAGATTACAAATGTAGGGACTGTCTGATCAAGGCCCGCTCTGTTTGCTTTTTGAATTATACAGGTCTAATCACAATAGAACCTGTCTTAAGCGGCCATAAAAAGAGGTCTTACTATGGGTCTGTAAGGCAGGTGGTAGCTTAATTGCATGTCAAATGTAATGCAGAAAGTGCCCATAGGAGCTTTCTGCATTACTTTTGGCCTGCAATAAACAACCACCTACCTCTTCAGTCCCCTATGTTTAATGAAATGAATGACCGCTTAGGACAGGTTCTACGATATACAATTTATTCCATGGCTAAATAAAACATAATTTCATATACCAGTATAAGAATACAGCCAATAAATATTGTTGACGTCAGTTGTTGTTTTTTTACAAAAATATGCATCAGGTGAATGGATAACCGATAAACTGTCACACAGGAGACAGTAGCATTCGTATAGCTAAAAGGTTAGTGAGTGGATGGATTATTTAGCTAATTCAACGCTGAATTTTCGGTGATATACAGTAGAGCTTGTCTTAAGCGATCATTCATTTATTGCACATTGGAGTATTAAGAAGTAGGTGCAGGGCAAACGTCATGCAGAAAGCTCCTATAGGAGCCTTTTTCATTACTTTACAAACCTGTAATTAGAACGTCTTTTGATGGACGCTTAAGATTGTTTCTGCTGTGGCCAATCAGTGTACTTTAGAGCCCACTGAGTATGAAAAGCTTAACCTTAGTAGGTGGTTTTGAATGACAAATAGTACATAGCTTGATGAGAGGGCTCTATGAGCCCTCTCATCTGGGTCTATACTGTTTACAAATTCCCGAATTCAAACCGTTAACATTCTTATTTTTCCATATGTCGCATGCAGTATTTAATTTTGAGCTGGATAGCGAATGTAGTTGCTATATTGGCACATTGTCTACCACCGCCAAACCACTTAACGTTCGCAAAGATGTTAAGTGTTAATATGTCACATAAATGACCAAACAATTTGCGTTCACGAACAGGTTCGCGATAGTATTTCAGAAACTTATCTGATAGTAGATCTCGAATATTTTCATGATTTATTTGAAATAAGCCACCGTGATTTGCAAGTTTGTCCCAAGTATTTGAGATATAAATGAACTCAATAAGAATAGAACTGGCTGAGTCAGACTCATTTGTGCTCTTCTATAGATGTGGCAGTAAATTGTCATAGCCATTATAACTTATTTGTTTTGGATTTTACTTGGATTTAAAAGTAAATCAGTCATAGTGCGATGTCACGTTAATTACAGACGCATTAAGCAATTGCCTGCTATTTAAGACACGGTTAATCAGTTAGGGTCGCTTAACCCTTTACTCCATAAATACACATTTCTACGCATTTGCAAGCAGAGTAGACCCAGATAAGACGGCTCCTATAGGAGCCGTCTGATCCGGGTCTGCTCTGTTTGCTTGTGATATATGACATATATGAATTCCTGTCTCAATGTGCTATTAATTTAACTAATATTCCTGACGTCATTATTTCTTACATGAATATTCATGGAGGAAAGGGTTAAAACGGTAAATCATAGTTAATTAGGTGTCTTATCTATTAATATATTGCACATAGCAATGTAGTTTCTATGATATATGTAAGACTGCGGGTTCTATATTTTACATAACAATATACTTTCTATATTGTACATAGCAATATGTTTTATATATTGTATACAGCATTATTGTTTTTATATTGAATATAGCAATATAGTTTCTGTGATGTATATAGTAATATATGTTCTTTATTGAATATAGCAATATAGATCTAGTATTTATATTGAATATAGCAATATTGTTTCTATGTTGTATATAGCAATATTGTTTCTATGTTGTATATAGCAATATAGTTTTTATATTGAATATAGCAATATAGTTTCTATATTGAATATAGCAATATAGATTATATGTTGTATATAGCAATATAGTTTCTATGTTGTATATAGCAATATAGTTTCCGTATTGAATATAGCAATACACTTTCTATGTTGTATATTGCAATATAGTTTCCATATTGAATATAACAATACAGTTTCCATGTTCTATATAGAAATGTAGTTTCCATGTTCTATATAGAAATGTAGTTTCCATGTTCTATATAGAAATGTAGTTTCCATGTTCTATATAGAAATGTAGTTTCCATGTTCTATATAGCAGTATAGTTTCTATGTTGTATATAGCAATATAGTTTTTTATATACAATAGCAATATAGTTTTTATATTGTATATAGCAATATAGTTTCTATATTGCAGATGTCAGGAGTCAGCACTAAGTCGACACTGTTTGCTAACGATCGACAATTTGTTCCTCGTATAGCTGTCCGTACTGGAGAACATCCGAAATGTAGAACAGCAAGGACAAACACGTTATCAGTTTTTACGACAATTTTCCCAGCACAAGTCTTATTGAAATTGTCATTATTTATTGCATTCGGTGAAACTAAAACGAACTATAAAAGTAAATGGCAAAAATGTTCAAACTTAATCCTTTCCGTGTTCTATATGTAGTCCAGATTTCAATACCTACTCAATATTCATAGACAAACTTGTTATAATGAAATATGGAAGGTGTAACATTGTAACCATTTTAGAAACTAAAGAAACAGATCTATCAAATCCAATTAACAAACAGAGCAGGCCCTGATCAGACGGTTCCCATCGGAGTCGTCTGATCTGGGTATGTTATGTTTGCAAATGCAGGAAAAGGCGTTAATATCCTAGGATCAGCATAGTCAATATAACCCACCATATAATAGGGTCAACATAATTATGCCATATAGCCCATCAGTGTCTGTACCTTCAATTTCGCTAGAAGCTGCAACTAAATGAACTGTGCGGCTTTACTGGTTATTTAGCCTTCGAAATTTCAAAATCATGATGATCAATGACAAAGCATTTGTACTCAGGCGTGAATGTTGTACTCAGGTGTGACGTCAAGTAATTCCTTGTCTCATCGAAGGTATAATCAGGATAAATCACATTTGTAAACTGAAGTACAGTAAAGCTGTCCCAATCTGAACACCCAGATACGTCTTTAACCCTTTAGCCCAAATATACGCCTTTTCATGCATTTGAAAACAGAGAAGACCAAGATCAGACGGTTCTTATAGGTGCCCTCTGATCAGGCTATTCTCCTGTTTGCTTTTGTAATAATATAGATCTCTCATTATACAGTTTTTGTCACGAAATATGATAATTTGTTCATTCTGAAATCATTAAAATTAGATGAATAAATATTCATGATGTCATTATTTATTGCCTGTATGTTCATGGAATTAAGGATTAAGACCGGTTGCAACTTTAAGCAAGGTAACATTCACACAGAAATGTCCTCACAGAGCGTGCTGTATGACATTCACAGTAGCTTGCCTATTGACAGTTTTCAATTCTACTTTACTAACACTTTGGAATAGGGAGGCTTTACTATAGACGACATTTTCTATGTACAAACTGTTTGCTCAAAAGGCTAAATGTCGAATTACGTAGTTTAATCAATTATATCTCCTCTTAACCCGTTGGAAATAACGTCATCGTGAGTGCTAAATAGATGATTTTCATTAAAGCTTATGAACAAATTAATGTTTTGCCATGGCAGAAACTGTAGAATCTGGTCTACAAGTAAAACTCCTCTAAATCGGACGTTAATTTTGGTATAAATGTCTGCCTCGGGGACAAGTTAAAGCTTAATGCAGGTTGAAATCCATGTAGAAAGCTCCTCTATGAGCTTTCTGCATGACTATAAATCTACATTAAGCAGCCATCTGCCTAATATTATCTAAATTGTTCTCTGCTTGAATTCCGGTTTAGAGGGGATTTACTGTATTTTATTTCATAAGCAACACGATGACATACTGGTTAGATGACTCCTACGTGAGCTGTCTGATCTGGGTCTACTCTGTTTGCAAACGTGTCAATAGGCGAATCTATGTAGTAAAGGGTTAAATAAATGTAAGAAAACTGCATACATGGGAAAGAAAATTGGGGACAGAATTGTCTGACGAAAGTTACACGGTGTTCAAAGGATTAGAGTCTTTTAGAGATCAGTGAAGCTATAGTCCAGATGGGGCAATTTGGCTGGGTTGAGTTTGGCTTGTGTTTAAATCTCCACAGAGCTGTCGGTTAGATAAGAATCTATCATTTCCTTCAAAGCATCGTCGTAGGTTCTGAAAAAAGAAAAGAAACAAAATTGTAATCAATAAGACAGTACAGTAGGACCTGTCTTAAGCGCTTATC
This sequence comes from Azorinus chamasolen, assembly GCA_963576725.1. Taxonomy (NCBI): domain Eukaryota; kingdom Metazoa; phylum Mollusca; class Bivalvia; order Cardiida; family Solecurtidae; genus Azorinus; species Azorinus chamasolen. The sequence continues at coordinate 68,029,184 of OY755248.1, forward strand.
AAAAAGTCTAATTATGGGTCTGTGAGGCAGGTGGTAGCTTAGTGCAGGTCAAAAGTAATGATGAAAGCTCCTATATTCTGCATTACTTTTGCCTGCATTAAGCCACCACATGTTCATTGACTAAATGAACGACCGCTTAAGACAGGTTCTTCAATATTCTATAGAGATTTGAAACATAACAAGAATAAACTTACAGCAAATAACTTAAGACCTCCCTACTCCAAACCTTTAGTTAAAAAAAAGAATTTAGCAATGTTTAGGCAGGTGGCTGCTAAATTATTTCAGTGCTGATGGCGACACTATGATTACCTACGCAAACAGTTTGAATCCTGATGACATGCCGAGTGACATGCCGAGTGATCGACATGCCATCAGGACCGAACCTGTTTGTTACTGTGTGCATATTTTTTAAGCATTTATTTCATTAACTTTTAGCCTTCTATGGGCTGATGAGTGAGTACATTTGCAGTATCTCGGCGTGTCATTGCGATCCAAACTGTTTTACACCCTGATTACATTTTGGTAGACACACTGATTGTAGTTTGAATTTTGAAAATGTAGTAGGTGAATAGTTCTGTAAAAATAATTTGCTCAGCAGGCTAAAGGTTAATATTCATGTAAGAACTTGTGAAATAATGAATATTAGATTAATTGTTATCATAGGAAATGGACACAGGAAGTTTTGGCTATGGAAGAAACTGTATAATCATTATATTATTTCATAAGCAAACGGAATCAGTAACAGGAGCCGTCTGATCTGGGTCTACTCTGTTTGCAAAGGCGCAGAATGGCGTATTTATGGAGTAAATTGTTAAACAAAAATGGAAATAAGAAATAAAATTTAAGCAGAAAACAAAGTTTGCACACGACAAAATTTGGCAACAAAATAGTTATTGCAGTGTGAAATTTATGCGGGAATCTCCCATAGGATATTTCTGTATAACTTTTATACTGTATTAAGCTCCAATCTGTCCTATAATAGCATTTGTTTGAGCTTTCGGATTAGCGATGTTTTACTGAAAAGAAATTAGAGACTTATGGAAAAGCTTCTTTTTGTGAGCAATAAAATAGCTAATGTTTCTTTCTCCCGAGAATAACTCAAACTTTTCATGATCAGAGAAATAATCTAATCTCCTGCAATAGAGACTCAAAAGTTTCACGTTGTCAAAACGAAAGCAATCCTGTAGGAGCCGTCTGATCACGGTCTGTTCTGCTTGCTTATAAAATATTATATAGATCTGAGTCTACTGTTTCTGCCATGGCCAAACATTCCCGTGTACATACAGCATTATAAAAAGTTTCTAAGTGATATGTTTTAAGCGACCGTCAAAAGAGGCACAAGTATGGGCCTATAAGACATGCGGTAGCTTAATGCAGACCAAAAGTAATTCAGAAAGCTCCTATAGGAGCTTTCTGCATTACCTTCTGCATTACCTTTGTTCTGCATTAAGCAACCGTCTGCTTTTTAAAGCTCCTGTGACCAATAAATGAATGGTCGCTTAAGACAGGTTCTACTGTATATCATTATTTCTTGCATGGATATAAATGATATATAGCATAACGTGTAATTACACTATAGAATACAGTGATGCACACCCGTTTATTCTGATTTTAGGAATTATATAATAAAATAAAATTAGTTATCGAGTGAAACCCCTCTAAAGCGTCCCTTCATGAATAAACATAGGTGTCTTCAAAAATAGGTTGTTGCTTAACCCTTTACTCCACAAATACGCCTTTATATGCCTTAGTAAACAGAGTAGACCCAGATCAGACGGCTCCTATAGGAGCCATCTGATCAGGGTCTGCTCTGCTTGCTTATGATATAATATAGACATGATTCTACAGTTTCTGACATGGGCAAATATTTCTGTATCTATGTACTATTATAACAATTAATATACTCAATATTCATGATGTCGTTATTTCTTACATGAATATTCATGGAGTAAAGGGTTAATGCATGACAAAAGTAACGTAGAAGGTCTGTCTTTAAGGCACATACTTAGACCTCATTTTGGCATTAGCGTGGTTTTACTGTATTAGTGATTTGACTTACGGGGAATGCAACTGTTACCGTTAACTGTTACCGTTGACTGTTACCGTTAGCTGATACAGTTAACCACTACAGTTGGTTGTTACCATCAACTTTCGCCGTTAACTGTTACCGTTGACATTTACTGTTAAAGTTGACCTATTTGCAAAATTAATGCTAGTTTTCCTGGGACTATCACAAGCATTTGACCAGCGTGTTTGATTGCAGTTTTATAAATAATATATTCATTTGATATCTGAAGTCATTGTTTCAGCTCACACCGTCAAGTTTTAAACACATTATCCAGGAATAGCATATTCTCTATAAACCCTTTTCCAGTTATTCGCAACTTGACATGCATTACTTGATCGAAACGGGGTAGTCAAAACTCCACCAGTTCCAAATTCCAGCAGACAGTATTTGTTCACAAAGGGAGTTGTGGTTAATCAATATCTGAAGACCAAACGAACAGTTTCTTTTTAAAATATCATTTAGTAAACTAAACATTGGAGTTTGATTAAGAAAATGGGTTCCGATCATAACCATACACACATGGAAAGAGCAAACGCTGTGCACGAGGCGGTTCCCGCGAGAAAATGACTGCTTTCGAATGCCAAAGCCCTCTACAATGGAGAGAGATCACAAAACACTGCAGAATATATTAGCATTAAAGTTGCATGAAGAACATTCGGCTTTCTGTTTTACTACATCACGCATTCTCTTTCATCTTCTAAATTCAAAAATATAACAGGCGCTTGTTCGCTAATAATGATAATAAAAGCTGGTATATTATTGACATGAGGTGCTAAGGTATTTCTTATTCTGAAGAATTCCATGATTTTGATTTTATCTAACTTAATAATAAAATATGGTATATTATTGAAATAAAATGTTTCTCAGTCTGAAGTATGCCATGAAATTAAATTGTATTTGACTTAAAACTGATAACAAAGATGGTATATCATCGACATAAACTGCTAAGGAGTTTCTTAGTCTGAAGTATGCCATGACTATAAATTGTATTCGACTTGATAATGATAAGAGATGGTATATTATCAATATAAAATGCTTAGGTGTTTCTTAATATGAAGTGTGCCATTGTTTGTATTCGACTTAACCCTTTCACCACCGATGTCGCATAATGACTTAACCCCTTCACCACCAATATCGTGTAAATGCACCACGACAAATAGTGCACTGATCAGGTACTTCACTTTCTGTCTCAATCTCTATATCTGTGCTTTATTCCATTGAAATTTGCATTTATTTATCTCATTTACTTTATTTTATTGAATGATTAAACAAAATCGGATTGCAGACGACAATTAGAAATTTGTCACCGAAAAGGTTAATATGAAGTGTGTGCACACTTGATTTGTGCTTTTGGTGTGAGACTTCTGTTCTATTTGTAATAATGATATCAAAGGCGATATTTTATCGACATAAAATGCTAAGGTGTTTCTTAGTCTAAATTGCATCAATATTGTGTTTTTATTCGACTAGTAATGATAATAAAAGTTTGCATATTATCGACATCATCTTCTAAGGTGATTCATATTCTGAAGTGTTCCATGATTTTAAGTTTATTCGACTTATTGATAACAAAGATTGTATTATATCGACATAAAATGCTAAGGTGTTACTTGGTCTGAAGAATACCATGATTTTAATTGTATTCGACCTGATAATGATGATAAAGATGGCATATTATCAACACGAAATACTATGGTGTTTTCTAGTCTAACATGTGGCATGATTTTAAGTGTATTGGACTTGCTTGTTAAACAGATTTCCAGATAAGATACGTGAATTAAAATATTTCAAGAATAACTTCTTTATTTTTCCACCAACCCCTATGTTGTGATCACTCTTTCGAATAGTCTCAAGGAGACGCTTCTAAAGAGAGTGGCCACATCATAAGGTTTGGCGGAGAAAGGACGATTTTGGTATTTGAGTACGGACTTTTTATCAGTTGCTCTGAAGTAAGGTCTAGAGCAGCTAGCTAATGAAGTCGAATAACCTTTGGATTTGTCACCATTCTATTATTCTGGTGCAAAATAAACATAAACCATTCGAATGTACACCGGCATTGGCAACCATTGAAGACACATGTCAAAGGGTTCCAAGAGGGGCCCTCTCATCATGGTCTGCACTGTGTGTTGTTCAAACCCCTCTTGCAAGTCACATGTCTTTATATTGATTGACTCTGTAGTATACCATTTGAAAATATTCCTTATTATAAACTATCTAGAGCCATATAAGATAATTTATCCGACCGAAAATAGTTTGACAATTTTGAGAAAGTGAAATTGAGTTAGCTAAATAGTTCAAAATGTGATGTATGTCTATCGACCGATATATTTGACTTAATTATTCACAACGAAACAAAGAAAGTATCGACTTTAAAACCTCTCCAATTCGAACTTTAGAAGACATGAAAACGTTTTAGACAGGTGTCCCTGCATTAAGCTGTCACATGTGTCAATCCTTTACTTAATATAAACTCCTTTTCACGCATTTTCCAACAGAGTAGACTAAATCAGACCAGATTAGACTAAATCAGACCAGAGTAGACTAAATCAGACCGCTCCTATACGACCTGTAGGAGCCGTCTAATCAGGTTCTGCTCTGATTGAAATGGAATTATATTGGATTTGACAATTTCTACCAGTACCAAACAATCATGAATATGTATGCCATTACAATAATTCAGCTAATAAATATGCATGGTGTCATAATTTCTACATGGATATGCAACAGGGAAAATGTTAAAGACCGATAATGATACGTTTTTGAGTTTTCGGATTATCAAGTTTTTATTGTACTATACCTCAGTACCAAACGTACCTTTTGTTTATTTTTCCTCTCAGGACTTCAGAAAGGACAGTCTCTAAGGTTTTGTCTAAAGCATCTTCCCTCTTTAGCGCCAGTTCCTCACTGTTATATCTATTGTTATCTTGTTTTAGTAAAACTTTGTCAGTGTCTGTCATCACGCCGTACATACTAGGAACACCTGTCGCCACCTCCTTATCCGTATCTTCAAAGTATCCGGCAGTTCGTTTGCCGGCAAAATGGAATCCATTACATTTACATACATTTCCTCCAAAACCCCGGTTACAGCGGCTAGCACAGAACGATTGAAGAAGTTGTCGTCTTTGATATCTTCGTTTAGAAATTATATCGTCCATGGCTCCGATGGCGAAATTGCCGCTTGCTGTACATATTAAACAATTAGAGAATATTACCAGCGCAACGGTGTATCCAACTATCTGGGAATTCATCATTAGTATTATTGCAATAAATATAAGTATCACAACGGTAAAAGAAAACGACCCGAAAAAAGTTTCGCAGAAAGTGTCAAACTTGTTAAACCTGAATGATAAGAATATCCTGTTAGTTTACGTTGCCAATCCGTATTTTTTAAACTTTAAACTTAAAATTGCCTGAATTTTCCTTTATTTTATTCCAACTCAATTTTTTTCTGACAAGTCAAGTCCAGTTGTTATTGGCGTCAGTGTTTGTGCCCCCGTCTTATCCCTTGTTTTTCATATTTAGGCATTCGTGTGCCCACGTTTGTAACTATAAATTGCGTGTCGAGGCACCGTATCGTCCTTTCCGCTCTAAGCCAAACAGTATCTGCTACGCCTAAACAGCAATCGGCTTGGTATGCGGCCCAGCTCTCAAATCAAATGTGAAATTAATTAGTACGATGAGCTAATAAATAAGCGCGCTTTAATCACGGTACCACGTGACTTGTGACGAGCGGCTTCGTCACCTCTAGTGATATTCTGTCAGAAGTATCATTTAATTACATTTCGCAGCAGCACTATCGCGGAGGAGACTTCGCGTCAGGTTGCATACATCATATCTGCTGCTGAATCAGACAGTTGTGTACTGCTAAATTTTCTATTTGTTACATCATTAACCCTTTCGCTGTTCAGTATTCATGTAAGAAAACATGACATCATGTATATATTAGCTGAATTTTTACAATGTAAACTTTTAAGGATTTTTATTTGTTTTGTGAAACTCTGAAGATTCATATCTATATCATGTAAAACGCAAACAGAGCAGATACTGATCAGACGGTTCTGTTTGTAAATGCGTGAAACACGTTCATATGAAGGAAAGGGTTAAGGACACGAACAATGTTTTACATTATCCGAAATGAAAGTATTGGTAAAAACAAGCACTGTCATCTTTACCCTTTCAATACAGGAAACGAGCGTAAACCCAGATCACGGGGCTCCCTCTGATCAGGGTCTGCACTGCTTGTCATTTAGAATTGTCGCACAAACTGTACCCTTTCATACTGAATGAAATCTGCATTTAAACAGTGCTGGAATATTCAAATTTGAAAATTCAGGAATTTGAGTGTTAAAGTTATTGAAAGGTTTTACCGATGATATGCAAAACACGCAAACTGCACTGATCTTAAAATACCCTGACTTTATGATCTTAAGTTTTATTTGAAATGTTCTTGGGGTCTCTAGAACGTGTCTCTACCTTTTGGATGCTCAGATAAGATGCGTTAATTGGAACATTTTCAAAAATAACTCTATAACTTTATTTATCCACCAAACCCTATGTTGTGACCACTCTTTATAATCGCCCCATTCGAGACGATTCTGGTTCTAAGGAGTGGTCAAACATAGGGTTTCGTGGAGAAATGATGATTATAATATTTGAGTGCGTACCTTTATCTGTTGCTCTGCAGCCCCATTCCAAATAAAAGAAAAACATACATATACACATTACATAATATACCACATTTTATGTAATATAAATAAGATGCTTCAAACACACCAATAGACGTGCTGTAATATTGTTCATATACGAGAACCTGTCTCGTACAATGGTTTTTATGTCCCGTCATAAATGAGCAGGGCCATGTAGTCTTTCTTTAGACATTATTCCGTCATTCTGCCATTCAGTCTTTCCGTCATACATTGGATTAAAGGACTTTTTTCGCTATGCTTTTTGAGTTTTATATCAAAATTGACTATCGGTCATGTTAACTTACTTGGAAGAAGTAAAAAAAGAGTTGTGATCTTGTGACCTTTGTATTTGGAAGAAATCACGACATTAGTATAAGTCCGTTTCTCGGACATACATTTCGACAGTGCATGTAGATACAACATGTATTGAATGGAGTCCTTGTGTATGATTGAAAATCAATGACTTTACACCTCAGTTTGATGTTCATTCCTGTTGAGTCCTATTCACCAGAGTTATGGCCATTTGACATCCTTTTGGAATCCTTTAGATATACCATTTTTGCTGCGCTTGCAAATATTTAGCTGACTTTGTGTGTATATGTGAAAAATATTGAGATTCAGATTATGTTTGACCTATGTTCCAGTTGATTCATCTGTAACAGAGTTCAGCTCCGGCTTTCCATTTTGTCCTGTTTTATTTGCCAAACTCAAACATGTCCACTCCTTGATGTTATTTTTCCCATCTCTGTCTTTATCTTCATAGCATTCTTGTTCCATTAAACTTTAAGCTTTATTGAAGGATGTCTAGTGGTAGTAGTACTTTATAGCATAACTAGGTGTTTCATGAATTTAGTCTTTTTAGTTATGTTTTCAAAATCAACCTCCAATATATGCTTTTAAAATAGTTTCAGATGTCGCAGTAACATTAACTATCAAACAGTGACATGCATTTTCAATTTTTCACGTATCAAAATAGCAATTAGTGTACGCAATAGAAACATACACAACATATCAAATAATGTGCCGATTAATTAACTATAAAAGTACAATTATGAGTCATGCAGGAAACACCACATACAAAACACACAACCGCCCGAACAGCACCAAAAGTCTACACCTTATCGCATTGATGTTACCAAGGACATGCTAAGAGTGACCGATGGACCATGTTAGAAATGATCAACGAACCATGTTTAATATCAGTGAACGATGTTTGTAAAAACCAATTCGCCATATTTGTAATGGTCAATGAACCATGTTTGTACTGATTAATGAACAATATTTAAATATTACTGAACCAACCATGTTAAGTGTTAAGTGCTTGTGTGGCGGTCGTAAAAAAGTTGCCCCGTACTTCATTCTCAGTGTTGTTATATTTTCTGGTCCTTCGGGATCATTAGTTTTCATGTTGTTTTGAAAATTGAATAATGCTTAAGCCGGTGCTAGGGGGCGTGAGTAGTGTTACACTTTTAATTACTACTCATGAACAGACTCAATAAAATCGAGTCTGCAGTTTTCTCTTTTTGCATTTCTACTTTTGCTTTCGAAGGATCACCCATTTTCAGAATATATGGTCAATGAACAATGTTTATTATGATTGATGAACCATGTTTTAATATCAATGAACTTTGCTTGTAAACATCAGTGTGCGATATTTGTAATGGTCAATGAACCATGTTTGAAATGGTTAATGAATGAACCATGTTTTAATGTCAATGAACTATGTAATGTAATGATCAATGAATATGATCAGTGTACCATGCTTGCAATGACCAGTAAACCATGTTTTAATGATCGATGAACCATGTTTCTGCTGATAAATTAACATGATCAATGAGCCATGCTTACAGTGATCTATGAACAATGTTTGCAATGAACATGGTCAATGATCCAAGCTTAAAATGATCAATGAACCATGTTTGTAATGATGAGTGAACCATTCCATGCTAGCAATAATCAATGAACCATGTTTGTAACGAACAGTGAACCATACAATGTTTGCAATGACCAATGGACAAGGTTTGCAATGATCAATGCTGAACATAATTTCATAAGTAAACAGAGCAGACCCTGTCCGGTACATATTTATATTCTTTGTTTCACATTTCTACATTGTCATAATATTTTTGTAAGGGTTTACACTGAACATCATTTTCTCCAGTTGTTCAGCTTTTTGTATTTCAATTCGTCTTTGATGCCAAATCTTAAAATGGAATGTGGTGGAATGTAGTGAATGATGTTGGTATTTTTGTGATATTATTCGTCACTATATTGTATTTAGCATACAACATCACCAGTAGACACCTTGGACGAACTTATGGATGAAAGGAAGTGCGACACTATCGGCATTCGACAGGGGATCATAAACTTGATAATAAACCATATTCCTTAACGAATTGAAACAGAAACTATTATTTAAGGGAGCCGTACAAAATAGAATCAGTACATTCACTGCGAGTCTGCAATAAATGAAGATACATTACTAAAAGGTAAAAACAACATAGCAAATAACACCAACTCGTGGACAATGCATGTTAGTACAAAGCAACACATCTCATCAATAATGAAGACTGTTCATCACGATGTAGGTTTTCTAGTATTTCTATATCCTCTGGGCAATGCATAGGTATTCCCTTACCAAACTTTGAAAACCCATACCACAATGCTGGATGTATTATAAAAATCAGTACCGCGAAACTGTGTGTATTGTCAAAATTCAACCGAGAATCTGGGTTTATTATCAAAATCCATACCACGAAACTAGGTGTATTGTCAAAAACGATATGTGGAACTAAGCGTATTTTTTAAAAAGAAAGTTTGGCAGATGAGAACATTTACATACCGTATTTGCTTAGCATGCTAAGAGGCAATACACATCAAATGTTGGATTATGATACTACAAATTAAGCTTTATTCCACTGTCCGCCACTTTGATCTAGAAGAGAGGCCGAGTAACTCGGTGTCTCACCAGGATCCAGCCTGTCTGACGCTTCGTCAGTAGATTCGAATGTAGTCAAAATTGCACTAGATCAAACTTGAAGCAGACATAATTGTTTAAGAGTTAAGCTTTAGAAAGGTCAGTAAATAACAGATAAACGTAATCCCGTCGAAGAAAGGTGGCAGGAAATTGGGAGCTTATCCGAGTACATCGTAATTAAAGGGTGTGTTGATTGAACATCGACCAAGGCTGTAGCCACTGATGTCAGTGGTGGATTGGTGTCAATAACATACCCGTATTAACACAAGACTATAGTCTAGCACTATTAAAGTGACAGTCCGTACAATAAAACATAGTTTCGATTACGTCATAAAAATGGGTGTTTGTTATGTTCAATTATTATTATAAAGATTGTCAATTTGAACTTATATCGAAAAATGTCCCAACTGCTATAAAAATAAACCGCTTTCATCGATACTTATAATTTTTGTCCTACGAAAAAATATTATCGGCCTGTCGAACATTTAACAAAACTAAAACGCAACTCGAATAAATACTAATTCATAGTCGAATAGCATCGGGTCTGTGATAACAAATACATGAACGTTTTGTCTTCTTCGATGTTTATTCGATTGGTGTTCTTGTTGTATACTTTTCAGCATATAAACCAATGATTTATGCATTTTTAGGAATTTTAAAACACGTTGCAGGTAGAGATTATCTCTGAAACGTCGCTTTGTTACACATTTAACGGCAACTAGATGTGTTCGGTACAAAGAAAGGCATGGATACTACTGGCAAATAATTCATATGAATTCTACGGTAACATCGCAGCTTTACGGTGATATGTTAAAAGTAAATTGAATAAAAGTTCAATATTTTCGTCGAAAACATGTCTAGTAAATATCTTTTCATACGGAATTGTGTTTACTTTACGCTTGGGCCTATGATTAATATGTTTGGTTGTGCATTGAAGAACATATAGCATGCATAATAGATACCATGCATGATGTAAGGACTCAGATTAACCCATTACTGACCCATTACTCCAGCATGTATAATAGATACCATGCATGATGTAAGGACTCAGATTAACCCATTACTGACCCATTACTCTAGCATGTATAATAGATACCATGCATGATGTAAGGACTCAGATCAACCCATTACTGACCCATTACTCTAGCATGTATAATAGATACCATGCATGATTTTAAGGACTCAGATTAACCCATTACTGACCCATTACTCTAGCATGTATAATAGATACCATGCATGATGTAAGGACTCAGATTAACCCATTACTGACCCATTACTCTAGCATGTATAATAAATATCATGTATGGTGTAAGGACTCAGATCAACATTTTACTTCATAATTACGCCTTTCTGTGCCTATGCAAACAGAGTAGATCCAGATCAGACGGCTCCAAAAGGAACCGACTGATCAGGGTCTGTTGTGTTTGCTTATGTAATAATATGGGTATGATTCTACAGTTTTTCAGTTTCTCCTATGGCCAATAATTCCCCTGATCACGTGCTGTTATTACAATTAATGTAATACTATTAGCATGGTCTCATTATTTCTTACATGAATATTCATGGAGTAAAGGGTCAAATAGTAATTAACGCCCAGAGACCTGGGTCCATGCTTATAAAGCTTTTAGTTGAGTCTGAGTTTCGTTCTCAGGCTTTTGATTGGTCAGATTTGAGTTCTCAAGCTTTTGATTGGTCATATTTGAGTCAAAGGCTCAAATATGACCAATCAAAAGCTTGAGAACGATCTCAGACTCAACTAAAAGCTTTATAAGCATGGACCCTGGCCCGGAATTCACAAAGTTTATTTCATGACTTTGCTGTAGATAGTTGAGAATCTCTCTGGTTTACATGTGTCACAGGTGAATGATTTTGGTTTATTACTGGTTGGTCACTCCTATGCAATCAGTTGAGGTTGACAGATGAAAGAGATGGTATTGTCCCATAGAGGCACGTGTAAGTTCCCCTCCTCCCATTCATACCATACTCTACAGTGTACTTTAGATTTGAAGTTATTCTTATATTTTTTAGTCCATCGGGATTACCAGTTTCAGTGTTTAGTATGAAAATTGAATACCGCTTAAGCCGGTGCTAGGGGGCGTGAGTAGTGTTGCACTTTACTACATTACTGCTCATGAACAGACTCCATAAATGGAGTCTGCATGTGCTCTTTTTGCATTACTACTTTTGCTTTCGAATGATCTCCCACTTTCAGAATTTCTGTATTCGCGTGGATTGTTTTCTTTAATCATTTTTGTTAGTGAAGTATTAGTCCCCATTGTTTATTTTAAGTGGCCATTATGGTGTATATACTGTTAGCAGCAGCTGTAGGTGCGGATTAGCCGTAGATGTCAACTTGACGTGATAGTACGTCTGTCAGAGAGCCATGAATGTACTAGTGAAAAACAAGTTTGCTTCCTTTAAAAAGAAGCCAAATAGCGGTCTGTAGCAGTTTCTTTAAAACAGTTGCTATATACAGGTGCCGTTTGAGAAGGGTCTACTTTTATATTTTACACCGGGTCGTAAATAGGTTTCTATCAATAACTATTGTACATATCAAATAGTATGTGTGCTATTAATAGAACGAAGACGATGTCTATCAAGCGCCACTGTCCAGGAGATAAAGTACTTTAAAAAATATCTAAAAGTTACGGAAAAGGATCTGTCTGACAAACGGTGTCGGCCCTGTATGCGTTCACTTCTGGGTTGTTGCAAGTAGTTCTTTGAAAAAACATGTATTATGTGTATTGGAAAAATCCAGTCACCAGGCTTCTCTAGTGGCGTAATAAGGGGGTGCGGATAAACTTGGGTATTAGAATAGAATAGAAAATAGAATAGTTTTATTTACCAATCATGGACCCTCTCTGGTTGCAAATCAATACATACTAAAACATTTATGATTTAACATAATTGACATGAAACAAAAGCACATGTATGATAAATAAACTTAGGCACATATTAATACATATTGACAAATGACATACAAACAACAATACATTTTATTCATCTTGCTGCCTCATGAAGTCACATGGACACGCCTGTCAACATATTGGTTTAGATAACTAGCAAGCACCTTCAAGTGAACCAGATCCTCCTATTAGGTTACTTCCGGTAGTAGAAGGTTTTATTAAATTAGTAGCCGTTTCTAAGGCATTATGATTCTATAAGCATGGAACTATTTTATTTTGATTGTCTGTTAATATGCATATGTTGACGGAATAACAGAAAATTCACCAATAGAATTATACAAATAAGAGAAAATAAAAAAGAGAAGAATTGTTTTTTGGCTGTTTGAGGATTCGAACCCACGCCGGATCATACACAAGCGAATTAGAAACTCAACTGTCTGCGTGCTAACATATTACGCTACAGGGTGTACCACCGATAAACGCTGCTAATTCATCAGTTTTATTAACTTAATCCACCGCTGAATGATAATAAGAATCAAGCCAGGCAGCAAATATTAATTGATAAATAGATCTTTAATTTTCACTCACATGATGATTTGATTAAGAAGCTCTCAAAGGGGCGGGGAATGACATAGACGTAATAGTCTGCTCAGCTCCATGAGTAGATTCATGAGTAGGCCTATCTAAAAATAGAAACTGAGACAACCGCAACCCGAATTTTGTCCGTAATAAAATAATCATTGGATTTTTTCAGAGCTTCTGGGATAAAATAATCATGTCTATTTGAATTAACATATCGACATTCTCGTTTCAAATTATCTTATTTTTTTTTCAAATTCAACCACGTTTTGTATAAATAATTGAATATTTAAGCTCCTTATTTGTTAGTGACAGTTTTGTATATAACCTGCCTATTTTGTATATAACCAAAACTTGGTAGAGGAAGTCATTAGAATTTTTCAGGAAATTTTAGGTTTTTCGTGGGTTTTTTTACTAAACCATAGCAGATATTGAAGTGACATTTGGTATTTAGCTTTATTATAATGAGTTACAGATCAAGTTTGAAGACGACCTCTTAAATCCGGAAACGGAAGGCGGACGTCGGATCTTTGTAATATCTCGTTTTTGTTGTATCCTTTGTTATTTTTCTACAGTTACTCTGTTAGCAGCTCAATAATTGAATACACTAGCGATAGGTGGATCCAATTTGTTTCACTTAAATATGTTTCCGTTTTACATGAAATTGTCCTCTGTATTTGCCGTCGCGGTTGTTGTAGATTAGTCGGAGAGGGGATACGTTTATTTACTCTGTCTTTTAGGGTGGGGATGGAATAGGTGTGAGGTTGGGCGCCCTTAAACCGGTTTAAACCTCCAGTAACATTTGTCACTGACCGTTCCAAGGCGGAACTTCCATCTTCCTCCTATTGTTTGTTTGTTATCCCCTACCAAAGACAGAGGGTATTGTTTTGGGTTTGTCCGTCCGTCCATTCTCCTGTCCATCTGTCCGTCCGTCCTGTTTCCGTCCGATGCCATATATCTGTAATAGATTGAGAGAGTTCAATGAAGCTCGACTTGAATAATTGTTATCACTGGGGCATCGTTCTCATGTATTACTTTTTCAGACCGTTTGCGGCATTTAGGAATTATTGCCCTTTTATACGAAACAATCACTAGGGCATTGTTCCCATGTATTACTTTTTCAGATCGCTTACGGAATTTGGGAGTTAGTGTCCTTTGATACGCAAAAATCACCTTTTTCGTCCGATGCCATATTTCCGTAACGGATTGACAGAATTCAATGAAACTCGACATGAATAATTATATTTGTTATCACTGGGGCATCGTTCCTATGTATTACTTTTCCTGATCGCGTGTGGCATTTAGGAATTATTGCCCTTTTATACGCAAAAACTTATTTTTCCGTCCGATGATAATTATATCTCTGTAACGGATCGACACAATTCAATGAAACTCGACATAAATATTTGTTATCACTGGAGCATTGTTCCCACTTTTACTTTTCCAGATCACTTGCGACATATGTAGTCATTGCCCTTTTATACGCAGCAATCTGTGACCTTGGCATTGACCTCTGACATTGAAATTGGAAAAATCCGGTGTCATTTTGCAAAATCTTGTTTGGGTTGAATTTGCGATCAAGGCTGCCGTGTGGGGGTATTCATCACCTTTATTGATAGTTATCGTTTCAAATAGGTGCCTAGGTTGCACCTGTAACTACAGTTAATTAATTGTCCTTAATCATAATCACCGCCATCATAATCGGTGATAGCAGTGGTGTAACTTTTAGAGTTCATTAACCATTTGTCTAATTGACACTCATGTATAAGGTAACATGACATCATGGATATCTATTAGCTGTCCGAATTGTATGATGGCATATATACACTGGATGATTTAGCCAAGGCAGATACTGTAAAATAATATCTATGTTTTACCATAAGCAAACAGAGCAGAATCTGATCAGACGGCTCCTATGAGTCTCTCACCAGAGACATCGCCAGTCAAATTTTAAAGTTGGATCAACATTTTGATTTCTTTTTCACAATAGATTAAAATAAGTTTTGAAAGATGAAATGAAAGACAGAAACATTATGGATCTACACACATGAAATTGACTAACTTGACTGTTTTATTGCCATACAAATAATGCTTGAGAAAACACAAAGGTGCGATAGAGTGTGTACTTTTTAATAGCAATAGAACAAACGTCAGGCAAGAGATGTCTCACGAAAGTCCATAGCAGCCACAGAATAACAAATGAAATGCGCGCCCACATATACATGTACATACAAACAAAACATTCACAGAACTGTTCCGTTCTTGCTCACCACGTACAGACAGCATATTGACGTTATATGAACAGACTGTGTCGCGGTGCTGTTAAACCAAAGCTGAATAAAGGCCAAGAACACATTAGCTACAGGTCTCGTTGTATCCGTAGTTGCTCAGTATCTCACGACTATACACATTGTTTCTATATATGGCAATGATTCAGTTAGAAATAAAAGTGCTAGCGTGTAAACATACTAAAACATACCATTTTTGACCATTCAAGGGCACATAATTCCAGACCTACATTATGTTTGTTATCTATCATGGATGAACATTTTTGGTTATATAAATTATTTATTAGTACAATAAAAATCCACGAAGAAACGAAGGTGCTAGAATGTAAACACAGTAAAAAATCCATTTTAATAATTAAAGGGCATATAACTCATGACGTAACTGGTTCCATATTATCTATAATTCCAATCCAGTGACATTGACACAAAATCGCCGAATCTGATTGGTTGAAATTTGGCATTCATTTCTCAATGAATGTAAAGAGCTGGTTCTCTGTCGTTGCTCCATGATTTACATGAAGTCGGTAACCAGTAGCCGATACACTATGGAACTACTTCTTTTTACTATTCATGTTCTATTTATAGACAAATTCCTTGAAACTATGTTGACGTAGAGTTATTGGGAGAAAAATGTTGTTTTGAAGTTTTGTGGAGCGCGTATTTTGAAATTTAAGTGTAAAGAGTGAACTTTATGGTAAAAGGCAAGTGATTGTATATCAAGAACCAGCAGAGCCAGGCGGCTCGCATGGTGTAGAGAGAAATGGACGAGGTGAACTTCTTGGAGGTAGGATAAAGTGATTTTTTCGGATGGAAGTAAAGTGGTGATCGGCAGTGATAACCGTGTGTAGATTTGGAGAAAACAAAGCGAGGGCTACAGACCAGACTTAGTGTCAAAGTGGCATGGCCACTCTGCCAGTAATTTAACAAGACACCTCCCCGTCAAACCCAGGACGACAATAGACCCCAGTAAACGTACTTGTAGGATAGCTGTTTACCAGGCCAGAAATAACCTTCTAGATCCAATTCTTGGCCTGCACACTCATCGGGGTTTGAATGTAATTGAGAATACTTGCCTTTACTTGGCTGTATATCAATCGTAAACGTTCGTGTAGAGTGCATTTTATAGAAAATATAAGGGATTTGTTCAAGAGATTTTGAGGATTCGGACACGTATTCCACTGGTCTATGTTCAGAGCTTATACAGATCGATTCCAATGAGGATTATGCAAGTTATTCGATTAAGAGGAAATATGACAAAGTAGTAAGGTAGGACATGTGTTGAAATAATTCCGTTGCTTTTTAGTTATTGTTAACCTCGATTTGTTGCAACTAGGTCAAATATTTGAGAACAGTCTATGATACGTCATCTATGACGTAGGATACAGTACACAAAGTGACATAGTTGTTGGAATGTGTATTGATTGAATTCCTACGCACGGCACTTGAAAGAGCCAATGTCAAATTTGTTTTATGTCTACAGGTAACATTTTTTAAAAGGACAGATGAATGGAATTATAAAGATTGAATTACATTTTTGTTGTGTTCATCGATGTATAAATCCAGACCTGATCACACACAACTTTTTACATGAATTCCTTCGGAATTCATGCAAGATGTGTGTGATCAGGTCTGGATTTATACATCGATGAACACAACCAAAATGTAATTCAATCTTTAAATAACTTAGCCGATAACTAACTGCCTATGTCTTGAACTATTGTGACAAATACTTCTCCTTTACTCATTACTCTATATGGTCGCCTTTTACGAATTGTCAAACAGGGTAGACCCAGATCAGACTATTCCTTTAGGAGCCGTCTGATCAGGATCTGTTCTCCTTGCTTGTGAAAAAAATGTAGATATAAAAGTTTGTTAATCATTTCTTGTATGAATATTCATGGTATAGAAGGGTTAACATAATAATTATCCATGCATGGTATGAGTCTTCCTAGTTTCCCAACATTAACCTATAGTCACCATACTTCATACATAAGATAAGGTTCCATACAGTAAAATGCGCTAAAGTATAACGGTAAATATGCTAGTTTGTTCCTACTTTTCCAACATTTAATTGCTATATAGCATTTGGGGTGTGTGATGTTGGGAAATCTATTGTAAAAAGGGGGAGTCTATTGTGTGGTGTTACACTGTTGACCGAATAATAAATTCGGCGCCTCATCTGGATCCAAGCTGTCTCCAAATGCCAATCAGGTCGCGCTTGGCTTGAGAAGGGTTAATAATAAATTTACAGAAATGTTTCCTTATTCATAACCCTTTCCTCCATGAATATCCAAGCAAGAAATAATGACGTCATGAATATTAATTAGATTAATTTGTTATAAATGCACATGAATACTGGAAGTCTTTACCATGACAGAAACTGTAGAATCATATCTATATTATAAGCAAACAGAGCAGACCCTGATCTGGGTCTACTCTGTTTGCAAAGGCGTAGAAATGCGTATATATGGAGTAAAGGGATAATCTACAACATTTAAATCATCTTAGTCGGAAAATAACATGGCCGCCAGGGACAGAACAAGTTTTTAGTATATGGTTATATAATGAAACTCTATCATATATTATTCTCAGAAACTAAGAATCGGATTGCAAAATGAACTTGCCCTATGTGGTACTGCATGGGGCGTGCCTGATAGACACAAGAATTGGAACCACTGCTTGCCATTTGGTTGATGAGTGATTACATATGCAAACTGTTTGACACACTGATTGCATTTCGCATGACAAACTGATTATAGCTTGCATTTTGAAAGTGTAGATAGTGGAAACTTATGTAAGAATAATTTGCTAAGCAGGCTAAAGGTTAATGCTTAGTTAATCCTATAGGAGCCGTCTGATCTGGGTCTACTCTGTTTGGAAATGTGTAGAAAGGCGTATATCTGAAGTAAAGGGATAATCTACAAAATTTAAATCATCTTAGTCGGAAAATAACATGGCCGCCAGGGACAAGTCTTTTGTATATGGTTATATAATGAAACTCTAACATACCTTCTTCTCGTAAACTAACAATCGGATTGCAAAATAGGCTTAGTGTACGAATACTCGAGATTCTACTGTACTTTATCTCGAGGTAAATGATATTTGAGTCCATCCGATAACTTTTCTCCAGTCTCAATGCTAGTAAATATTTAGAAGCTTTGTTCACAATATTTTACATAACGTGTTGAGTAATTGTGTTACTCTTGGTTTGAAGTTGCATTAATAACCTTTAATCTGCCACTGGTGGGTTAGTGATTACCTATGCATACTGTTTGACACCCTGATAGCATTTCGCTCAACACTCTAATTATAGCTTGCATTTTGAAAATGTAGAGCTTGCAGTATACTAACACTTCTCTTGCTGTTCACGTCAATAATTCTACCTGTAAATAGTGAAGACCCTGATGAATGCAGGAGCTGGCTCATCAGGGTCTGCACTATTCACAAATTGATTGTGCAACCAGTGCACTCCAAAGCAGCGATAGCACAGAGAAATATTTGTAGACACTGAATATATATGTAATTATACACCAGGACATGGGTAAAGAAGGAGATTTTTTTTTAATGCAGCAAGATAAAGGCCGTTGAAAATGACGTTGAAAATGTAATGTCTAACGTCTTCAATGTTTACAACAAAGTATCTAAGCCAACATCACTAGTTTTTTTATACTTTACACACCTTAGTATCTAAGCCAACATCACTTGCTTTGGGATATTTTACACACCTTAGTATCTCAGCCAACACCACTTACTTTGGGATATTTTACATACCTAAGGATCTAAGCCAGCAACTCCAGCACCTTGGGTTTTTTTCTTCAATAAATTTGATATGGGATTTCTCGACTGACTTATTTTTTCCGAAATTCTAAAACAGCCGTGATTTGAAAACATAGGTATCTCTCTTTGAATACAAACGTTTAGATCTTGAATATATCCTTTGACCTTTCAAATAATACTAGCGACTTCCTTTGAATTTTACATCATGTTATTTTCAGATTCAGAGACCCAAATCGGATTTGAGGTTTTCATTTGTATTCATAGGGGGCTTGATTGTTTATACAGATACTAGGTCTTGAAGTAGAATATCAGATTAATTGATTGACAACTTGACGGGTAACCCGCCATTTCAGAGCGTGACATCTTAACCGTTGGAATGGGGGAAACGAGTGTACTGGCATTTCCAAACAGTGTAGACATAAGGTCAGAGGGTTCATACAGGAGCCCCCTGATCAAGATGTGCAAAGTTTGTCATTCAAAATCCTTTACAAAATGGAAGCTTTTCATACTAGTAGAATGGGTTCAATAGTTTACACACATATGGGCCAGTGCAATTTTAATATTCAGAAGTCAAAGTAATAATTCAGTCTTTGCAATATACCAGGGAGATACGTTTTCTAACAAATTCCTAGTACAGTGGATCCTTGATAACTCGAACTCGGATAACTAGAACTTCGGGGTAACTCGAACTAAAAGTCCGGTCCTTCCAAAATTTACAATACAGAATTGTTCTAGACTGTTTCATTACGTATATCTAGAAAAATACACCTGCCAGCTTAAAGCAGGTCGAAAGTAATGCTGAAACACAGCATTACTTTCGAACTGCATTAAGCTGTGAATTTGAGAAAACGTCCAGATAAAAAATTGGATGATTCGGCTTCTGTTATCTCGAACTTATATGTATTGTCCCTCGAACTTCGAGATATCGAAGTTCAACTGTATATGTGTACACCTACAAGTCATACTCCATGCATGAATATTTATGTGTTAAACTCCATTCTTTTGGCATATTTATTATCTCAAATAGAAATTTGATAGGTATACATTGGCAATTATTTATATGAAAGGCAGGATAAACCCATGTCTAAAAGATCCCGAGTGCAAACAGTGCAGAACCTCATCAGATAGCTTCTATAGGAGATGTCTGACCTGGGTGTACACCGTTTAATAAAAGTGTGTAAAAGTGTATCTATGGAGTGAAGAGTTAAGCTGGTGAACGGTTTAGAGGTGTCAGTTACGTTATGGATTGTTTGTCAGCTTACCTGGTTCACTGACTGAAATAAAGAACATTCAAAATACATATACATCAGTGAGGAACAACAGTCTGTTAATTTGTATGGTTCGTTCAATCATTATTATGAAAGTCGCTCACAGCCTCTTCGTGGATTGCACTTTTGCTGGAGAAAACAATCACGGGCTTTACAGTAGAATGCATGTGTGTACAGAAGAACCTGGCTTAAGCGACCATCAAAACGAGGTCTAGTTATGGGCCTATAAAGTAGACGGTAGCGTTCTGCATTTTTGGGCCTGCATTAAGCAACCACCTGCTTTGTAAGACTCCTGTGTTCAATAAATGAATGACGACCTAGGACAGGTTCCACTGTATGAATATTAACCATTTCCTCCATAAATCTATAAAAATCACTACTTGAAACTATTCTGAAAAAAAGAGTTTCAATGGTTTCAAAACTTAACAGTTTTTCTTTTCTCTAGTAAATGCTCCTTTTCGGTAGATTTATTCAAAGAGATTGGGTCTAAAAATAACATGATGGGATGGGTTAAGCCTTATCCCTCTGTATAAAAATAATGTCGGCTCAAAGTAGGATCTAATGCAAATTTGGACTACTTCCGATTCCAACAAGCTTATTGAGAAAATATCGACCGAGTGTCAAAGGACTTGGTATGTATGATTTCCAAGTTTGATGAGATCTAGGTCGCTTTTAAACAAATGTAACACTCGTATGATAGCTGTCATGAACCACTTGTGGTTTCCAAGTATGAAGATGACTCGGTCGCAAAAAGACAAAATTTATTACACGCTAATATTATCTGTCGTGTGATGTTTTTACCACTTGGCACATGATTTCCAAGTTCGATTATATATTGGTGCTTTACCGACAATTGTAACACTCTTATGCTAGCTGTCATGAACCACTGATATGTGTGGTTTCCAGTTGATATGTGTGGTTTCCAAGTATGAAGATGACTCGGTCACTGATAGACAACTGTAACATGTTAAAGCTAGCTTTCGTATGAAATTTTAAAAAAACTTGACATGTATGGTTTCGAAGTATGAATATGTATCTATATCGCTTATACACAACTAACTGTAACAGGCTAATACTAGTTGTCATGTGACCTTTGAACTGCTTGATATGTATAGTATATCCAGGCTGCTTATAGACAGCTATAGACACTAATGCTAGTTGTTTTGTGATAGTTTAAACACTTGATATGTATGGTTTTAAACTATGAAGATATCTAGATAGCTAATAGACATGCGTCACACGTTAATACTAGCTGTCATGTGATCTTTGAACCACTTGATATGTATGAGTTCCAAGTTTGATTATATCTAGGTTGCTTATAGATAATTGTAACACTCTAATGCTGATTGCAATTGTCATTCGTATAATTCAAATTAAAAGCTCAGTTATACCAAATTATTTGAACATTATGGTCATTGTAAGCGTATATCGTACATGTATTTGTACTAGACTCTGCTACAAGGTGAGAGGTTCTCTATTCCACCCACGCAAGACTGGACACTGGGCTGCTATACATATACATGTTATACATCATCATGCCATCTATTGCGACATTGTGTCCTTTCTTACATTTAACCCTTTCCCTCATATAAACGCATCTTCACGCATTTTCAAACAGAGTAGACCCAGATCAGACGGCTCCCACAGGGTCTGTTCTGTTTGGTAAAGGAAGTTGATAGATCTGTTCCACCTTCCATACTTCATTGTAACTATTTTGTCCATGGATATTCAGGTACTGAAGTTTGTAATAAACATAGAACAGGGAACCAGTGTTTAACCCTTTGTCTGCTGAGTGTGACCAGACAAACATTTGCAAACAGTTTACATCCAGGTGAGGCACTGACTAACTCGGCGTCTCGCCAGTTTACATCCAGGTGAGGCACTGACTAACTCGGCGTCTCGCCAGTTTACATCCAGGTGAGGCACTGACTAACTCGGCGTCTCGCCAGTTTACATCCAGGTGAGGCACTGACTAATTCGGCGTCTCGCCAGTTTACATCCAGGTTAGGCACTGACTAATTCGGCGTCTCGCCAGTTTACATCCATGTGAGGCACTGACTAATTCGGCGTCTCGCCAGTTTACATCCAGGTGAGGCACTGACTAACTCGGCGTCTCGCCAGTTTACATCCAGGTGAGGCACTGACTAATTCGGCGTCTCGCCAGTTTACATCCAGGTGAGGCACTGACTAACTCGGCGTCTCGCCAGTTTACATCCAGGTGAGGCACTGACTAACTCGGCGTCTCGCCAGTTTACATCCAGGTGAGGCACTGACTAACTCGGCATCTCGCCAGTTTACATCCAGGTGAAGCACTGACTAATTCGGCGTCTCGCCAGTTTACATCCAGGTGAAGCACTGACTAACTCGGCGTCTCGCCAGTTTACATCCAGGTGAGGCACTGACTAACTCGGCGTCTCGCCAGGATCCAAGCTGTTTGATACTCGTTCCATCATTTCTCAAATCTCAGTGAATCAGAATAAGTCAACGTGAAAGCAGATCAGAGCTTGGGTGGAGCAGGCAAATTACAATGAAAAAGTGGAAATCAACACGATAGATACCAACATCTAAGAACCATCATATTTCAACTTTGAAGATGCTGTGTGGATGCTGTGTGGATGCTGTTTGGATACTGTGTGGATGCTGTGTGGATGCTGTGTGGATGCTGTGTGTGTGGATGCTGTGTGGATGCTGTGTGTGTGGATGCTGTGTGGATGCTGTGTGTGTGGATGCTGTGTGGATGCTTTACTGTGTCCTTTGACTATACAGTTGAACTTCAATATCTCATACTTCAAGGGACCATACAACTCTCTTCGAGACAACAGAAGTTCGAGTCATTATATTTCTAATCTGGACAATTTCTCAAATTCACAGCTTAATGCAGGTCTAAAGCAATGTTGACAGCTCCTGTAGGAACTTTCAGCATTATTTTCGACCTACATTAAGCTGCCATATGTCTGTCCTGTCTATCTGTCTGTCTGTTACTGTCAGGTGCGTGCCTGGGTATACGCACACACGCAAGTGCGTACTTTTGTTTGGAAAAATCGAAAAATTAAAAGTGCCAAAACACCGCATTAAAATTGATGCCCAATTAGGATAAGCCCTAGATCTAAAAACTCTAAAAATCAAGATTTCTGTCAACGTCAAATTAACAGAACAAAATGTTGCAAGATTCGAAAATTAAATTGGATGGAAATAATTAAATGTGGATCTCTAACTTGTAGATCTACAGTAGATGTCCATTCCCATTATATTTTCCTTGCAATTTGCCCAATTACCTCCCTTTGAAACTGTTCACCGTCTGGCAAGTTTTTAATGTGGTCTCTTCCATCATTTATTCCGATCCTCCTTATAAGGACGTTTTTGCCGATACGGTTGCAGGCATCAATGGCAAGATGAGTCTGCTAACAAAGAAGTGGACACTGTTCATCGGTTCACTTTTCCAAACAGGTATCTACCTACATGCTATATTGCCTTTTTGTAGCTAGGAGGCAGCTTAATTAATTATTCTCCACTATCGTTTTCTTTTACTACTTGACGTCATAAATGTGCGTATATACCACTTTGTTATACAGTCGTATACGCACACAGTCTAAATGATCATAAATAAATGTACGTCAGTGGTGAATGTTATTTGCAAACAGTTTGGAGCCAGATAAGACGCCGTGCAACTCGACGTTTGATTCGCACCAAGCTTTATTTTTATTCTCCGACTGTAAACATTTACATTTTAATACAAGAAACTTTTAAAATTTGCCTTTTTCTGCATTTAAATAGTTTTGTCTAGATGAGTAAACAAACTATACATTCTCTATTTAAACAGTGTGCACACGAACGAAGTCTACAGAAATAGAGTCTATTCGGCATAAAAGGTCGTATATAGTTAACTTAGTGGTCAAAGGAACCAATAAGTGACACATTACCAGTTTTGTTAGCTCGTCTGTTTCGTCGTCGTCCGAAATCTTAACATTGACCATAACTTCTTCAATTTTTCATTTACAACCTTCATCTTTGGTATGCATGTTCATCTTGACAATGACGACAGAAGAGCGTTTGCACCCGCTTGCGGTGCTCTTGTTACTTTTTTTCTTGTCCTTCGGGATCCTCAGTTTCAGTGCTTTTAGTTTTGAAAACTGACTACCGCTTTTAAAGCCGTGCTAGGGGCGTGAGTAGTGTTGCATTTTTAATATCTGCCCATGTACACCTTCAATTATGCATTGTGCATTTTGAAAGGACCGAACTTTTACTTGGAGTTTTCTCGAAGTTTGACTTATCCGAGTTGGAGATATCGAAGTTCAACTAACGTTTCGCTTAATGCACTGTTCGGTGTTTATTAATTATGGTGGGCGATCTGCTTTCCGGTCCTCAATGTCCTTTACCCTTAATGTCTTATCTCGAAGCGTGTGACTCCTCAACTAGGCCACAGAATCCATGGGGATTAATTTACTTCCTTTCTGCTATTATTCTTATTTCAAATACAAACAAAATAGTTGATAGTTTTTCCTTGAAGTCTATGTCACCCTGGCCGCATTGTTATTCAGATAAAGTACATTATGTCAAATATGGACAACAAATTGGGCCTTGTTCCCCTGTGCTTGTAATGCTAAGCGCGACTGGCCTTGTATTGGACAAGAGCTTGGGTCCAAATGAGACGCAGTCTCATCAACATCAAAACTGTTTGACACTCGCTCAGAAGTTCTCAAAACCTTCAACGAACCTTGGGCACGCAAAAATTGCAGCATATCGGAGTTTTGGCCGACTCGACTTTAAAGCATGCTAAGGGGATAATGCCTGTCACTATTTGTTTACTCTGCTCTCTGGCGCGTGTTTGCACCCAGGGAAATCATTTTGACCACTCGGTATTAATTATTCATTAATAATGTGTTACTCTGATAACATTTCAATGGACAAGACATTTCTCATGGCACATTAAGATTCGACTACCACATCAAAATTGCATGACAATGGGAGCATAGTGGTCTAACATTCAACATGCATCGAGTCATGCAAACTTTGAACAAGCTGTGATAAAAAACAAATCGATGTTCATAAGATTAAGAGCATCGGCTCCTTCAACGGATGATACATAAACTGATTGTGCTCTGTCTACAGATAATGGTGTGCAACAAATACTAAAATCGTCATTTCTCCGCCAAACCCTATACTTTGACCACTTTTTAGAATCGTCTGTAAGAGACGATTCTAAAGAGCGATCACAGTATAGGCTTTGACAGAGAAATAAAGGAGTTACAAATGTATTCTTAAAATGTTTAAATTTACGATCTTATCTGGACCTCTGTACAGTCTGTTATTGTAAAAGTCTAATTACTTTTGTTACTTCATTACCAAATAACTTTTTTCAAATGACTTGGTATTAGGAGGGAAATGAGACAAATATGTATCTATTCATGGCAATAGAATATTGATACAATACAATACTAACTCATGGATCGTCCGGGACAGTGTGCCTGTCATGACTTAGACACATTCACTCATACTGATGCCTTTCACACCTCTGTAAAAGTCACGTTTTGAAACTATTGTGATAAATAGAGCATTCGTTCCTATTATGTTGTAGAGGTCGATGCTAATGGAGTGGGGAAGTCCGAACTACGGTCTTCGACTCTTGTTCAACATAAGTTTCTCAACAGTTGATACTGGGAGCTTATCCAATTGTTAGAAATTCTAGGCCTTGAATTCCCCTGTAAGTTTGCGGTTGGCGTATAATTGTAATGCTGTCATTAACGACAAATGAAATTTGAGTAGCTGTTACAACATCCTTTATCACTTTCCCTCATACAAACGTGTTTTCACACACTGGCAAACAGAGTAGACCAAGATCCTATAGGAGCCGTCTGATCAGGGTCTGCCCTGTTTTCTAATGGAATTTGATAGATCTGTTTAGATCTGCTCTAAATTGGCTACAATGTTCGTTCCACCTTCCATATTTCAGTATAACTATTTTGTCCATTTATATTCAGTAGATATTGAAATTTAATATTAACATACGAGAATAGAATAGGGAAAGGGTTAACTCTTATGCCGATGTGATATCATGTGATATTGTGCAAAGTTTTACCATTTACGATTCGAGCAAGCTTTTGAGGAACCATTGACCGAATGTTTAACAGTTTTTATTCAATCTGTTCGCAAATACGAATCAAGTCACTAAGAGCTGGATAAGGTTAACCTTTTCACCGCCAATGTCGCAAAATTGCGCCTCGACAAATGGTGCAGTCCAAGATCAGACGCCGCATTGAAAAGGCCGCATCTGATCAGGGACTTTACTTTTTGTCTCAAACTCAATATCTGTGCTTAATGCCTTTGAAATTTGCATTTATTTGTCTCATTTCCTTATTTTACCATATGATTTAACAAAATTGGGTTGCAGACGACAATAAGAAGTTTGGCGTCGAAAGGGTTAAACCTATATTATCACTTAAAACTCATTTCATTTTATGAAATGCCGATTGGCTCTTCGTCACATATGGATACAAAAGGTGTTTTAGGAATGCGATGAATTCACACATTATTTGTAATTAAACCAGTTTCCACACTTTAACCCTTTCCCTGTTCAATATTCATGTAAGAAATAATGACATCATGAATATTAATTAAATCAATTCTTATAATGGCATATGAACACTGAACGTTTTGGCTCAGACAGATATTGAAAAATCAGATCTATTGTAATTTCATTGGCAAACAGAGCAGACCCTGATCAGACGGCTGTATTAGGATCTGATCTGGGTCTACTCTATTTGCAAATACATGAAAACATGTTTATATGAGGGGAAACGCTTATTGTAATTAGACCAGTCATGTGCGAAGACCTCGAATTGTTGTTTAATGAATACACGGACGTGCATTGCCATCTAGGGAGTTATTTTAGCGTTTTCAGATTTGAGCGCCTTATTCCATGTTCGTTAATAATCAACACATGCAATATTTATCATTCTCATGTGTAACTGTACTCCTCGTACAGGAGTACAAACAATAGTTATTGTCATTTAGATCAAATAATAACTTTACTAGCACAACCTTTCTGCTTCCGCATATAAACATGACTAACAGTGAGTAACTCTCTACCTATCAAATCTCGTCGTTTGCTAAGTTTGTCGTCTGCTTCAATTTTCATTTTTTATTATCCCCACCAAGGCGGAGGGGTTAAGTTTTGGCGTTGTTCGTCCGTCCGGCCGTCTCATGGTGATATCTCAGAAACTGTTTGGAGTTTTTCATTGAAACAAATAGATCTTTAATACCATAACAGAATGCGGGAAAATGTAACCTTTTTGTCTGCCCGGGGCCATTTCTGGTTGGATTTTTTCAATGAAATATTATGAAAACTGTTTAGTAGCATATTGAAGAATATTGACTTTGGAACACAAGTTATGACCCTTTGTTTTGCAAAAATGTAACGTTTGTGTCTGTCCGGAGCCATAGAAACTAATTGGAATTTTACTATGAAACTTTGTGAAAATGGTTAATAGCATAAGGACATGTGTCTCTACAAGTATCATTTATATTGACAATTGAACACTAGAGTTATGGTCCTTTTGTTTGCAAAAAAGTAATAGTTTTGTCTGTCCGGAGTCATATCTCAGAATCTATTAGACTTTTATCTATGAAACTTTGTGAAAATGTTTAGTAGCATAAGGACATGTGGCCCTACAAGTAATATTTATATTGACTACGGAATACTAGAGTTATGTCTCTTTGCGAAAATGTAAGATTTTTGTCTTTCCGGAGCCATATCTCAGAAACCTGGAGTTGTACAATGAAACTTTGTGTAAATGTTTAATACCGTTAGGAAATGCGGTCATGCAAGTATCAATCACATTTACATGTTATGGCACAATGCGAAAGAATTTTATTAATATTCATACTTGCATTATTTCTTATTAAATTATGCATGTAGTAAATGTTTAAGAGAGAATGGTATGTCAAACTAAACCAGTATGTTCGAAAATACAGTAGAACCTGTCTTAAGCGGCCATCAAAACATTTCTTATTATGGGTCTGTAAGGTAGGTGGTATCTTAATGCAGGTCAAAGGTTACACAGAAAGCTCCTGTTTTTCTGCATTACTTTTGCCCTGCATTAAGCAGCCACCTGCTTTTAATACTCCAATGATCAATAAATGAATAGCCGATACTGAGTCTTACCTGAGTGTTATGATTTCCTAGTTTCTTACTATATTTACTTGTACATGTAGCAACAGATAAACGTACGTTCTCAAGTTCTAAAATCGCCTTTTCTCCACCAAACCCTATGGTGTGACCATTCTTTAGAATCGCCTCGAAGAAACGATTCTGAAGAGTGGCCATAACATAGGTTTTGGTGTAGAAATAAAGGAGTTATTCTTGAAATTGTTTCAACGTATGCATCTTTACTGGATCTCTGGATTAATAGCAGTACGAATTTATGAAAAGTATGTCCTTTATAATTGTCCAATGTTTAATGCAAACTAAATTATATCATCTGGCTCTGAGGTTATACAGTTTTTGCTTAGTCTGAGATCATTCTCCAGCATCTGATTGGTCAGATTCTGAGTTTGCTCTGGGAGTCCCCTCATCTTGGTCTACACTGTTTGCAAAATACATTTTGACTCGTTTCCCGCCCTGAAAGAATAATTAGAAATTACAAGAATACTGTATAGATCATTCCAAACAATATCCTAAATTTTCCCGTTGATATTTTCGAATTTCAAGTCATCCTGAATCTCTAGATCTGGTCACTATCACATATATTCTGACTGTTCCCTGAACAGTAAAATGTTCAATATGATTTGTTGAACTTTGAGTTACTTGTTTAACTTTTCCAAAGTACCCTGCTGAAAGCTTAACCCTTTACTCCATGAATACGGCTTTCTACGCCTTTAAAACTGAGTAGACCCAAATCAGGGTCTGCTCTGTTTGCTTATGATATAATAAAGATATAATTCTACCGTTTCTGCGATGACCAAAAATCCCTGTGTATAATGTGCCATTATGCAAATTAATTTAATCAATATCCGTGATGTCATTATTTCTTACATTAATATTATTTGAGTAAATGTTTAAGAAAAACTTGAGTTTTACTGCACAGTTTTTAAAATAACAAGTTTTAAAGCAATTTTTTTATATTAAACGCAATCCGTCTCTACATAACAAATAATGTCATAGTCCCTGAAATCATTCATCAGTTAGTAGTCCCTGAAATCATTCATCAGTTAGTAGTCCCTGGAATCATTCATCAGTTAACCCGTTCAACCCAGAATGATCAGAGTGGAATAGTCCATCAGTGTTTGGTTATAGAGTCCACTCAGCATAAAAGACATAAACTTCCCAGAGGAGTTTGAATGGAAAACAGTGCATACCCTGATCAGAGGGCTCCTTTAGGAGCTCCTCTAGGAGCCCTCTGATCTGGGTTTACACTGATTGCAAATGACAGTACATAATTGTTCGGGGTTGAAAGAGTTAACCCTTTCCCTGATATTGACGACTTTTGACGACTCTGTGAAATTTGTAACTTTGTAAATTTGTAAATCTGGAACTTTGTGAAACCATTGTGATAAATAGATCATTTGCTCCTATAGGAGCAAATGCTCTATTTATCACAATGGTTTCAAAGTACAAAATGCTATTTTTTTCCTTTTCTCTAGTTAATGCTCCTTTTCGGTAGATTTATTCAAAGAGGATGTACCTAAAACTAGTCTATGAGGGTTAAGGAAGATTTGCCTGAACAACTTATTTGTACATTGTTAAACACATTTGTAAAACAATTATAACGTTTTACATCGCCAGTTGTATTTTGTTTGTACTAGTCTAGAACAAAATTTAATTGCGATATCGCAAACATATACGGGACCAATCTCAGGGAACCAATAGGAACCGAGTAGTTACGATTGATGAGGAACTAAAACACCCACGAATGGTGTCTAAAACGCGGGCAAATAACATCAACAACATCCATACGTAACTCTTTGCCACTCTAGCGGCCAAACCGTGCTTATCTATGCAAACAGTTACTGTTTGGATCCAAATTAGACGCTGCATAATGCGGCGTCTCATCAGGATCCAAACTGTTTGACATTTTGATGATATTTTTTGCAAAGAAACGAGAGAATGAGAAAATGTTATTGTAGGAATCGAAGCATACGAAAACTGTTGCAGATGAAAACTTACTAAGGGTGCAAATATAGTTACAGTGCTCCCTCTCTACAACGACACCCTTTGAGATACGAAGATTGTATGTGTTGTTCAGAGGGAGTTGTTATAGGGAGGGAAAATCAAACATAATTAGCTTGTTTGCAGATCCCCAGATAAGGTTATTTCGAGAACTAAAACCGTTATGCCTCTATCAAACCCTATGTTGTGACCACTCTTTAGAATCGTCACTTCTAAAGAGTGGTCACAACATAGGGTTTCATGGGGGCATAACGAAAATACGATGGACAAAAGTTGTTTCTGGAGCCTTGTTGTTTCGGAAACAGTGACATGCGTTGTTGTAAGGAGGTAATCATTATTGGGAGGGTCGTTGTAGGGAGGGAGCACTGTAACATCTAACTTGTGCCATTTTATGCGAGTATTTTCACATGTTCCCTACCACATTTCATATAAGCTTGTTTTCACGCACTTGCAAACAGAGTACATGTAGACCCTGATCAGACGGCTCCTATAGGAGTCGTCTGATCAGGGTCTACTCTGTTTGCTAATGGAATTTGATAGATCTGATTATTTACTTTCTAAAATGGCTACAATAGTCCACTTTCAGTATTTCATTATAACTATTTTGTCCATGAATATTCAGTAGGTATTGAAATTTTGCAATACACATAGAACAGGGAAGGTTAAGCTAACTACATGGTCAGTTGTAGAAGCACACCAGCCGTATCACGGCATTATGAACAAGTCAAGTTTGACCGAAATTATTGAATAATTATATTGTGTATTGTTTCGTGATCAAACAGAGTAGACCCTGATCAGACGGTACACTCACACTCACTTCCCTATTTATCGTCTTAGTTCCCTTGGTCTGGTGTTTTCTGTCAGTCTGCAAGCTCAGTCTCCAGGCATCCCTTTTTTGCCGATCAATGCTCGCCATCTTCCATGTCTCGCGGTCATGGCTGATTGTCTGCTTCCAAGTTTTCTTCGGCCGACCAGCTTTCCTTCGACTTTCCACCTCTACATTTCTGCATTTGTTGATCCAAGCATTGCTTCTCTCTGTATGACCGAACAAACGTAACCGGTTGGTCCGTATGAGATCATCAAGCTTTGGTTCCCACATGATTTGTCTGATATGGGTCCCATTCCCTCATAGGCTATTTTAAGATCCAACCTCTTTGAATAAATCTACCGAAAAGGAGAATTTACTAGAGAAAAGGAAAATTTTAGAATTGTGTAGTTTATGAACAGTTGTGATAAATAGAGCATTTGCTCATGTGGCTCATGCTCTGTTTATCAAAATGGTTTCAAAAAGTGACTTTTATAGAGGAGCAGAAAGCCGTATTTATGGAGGAAAGGGTTAAAGGACACATCCTTTAGGTAAACTGTTCTACAAATAGGTCTTAAGAGCAGATGATTGGGGAATGGAGGTCATGCTGCATTATTCTTGTCCCGCGTTACGTTATCATACACCTTAATGGACCAATATAAGATTTCTTCTTCGCGATCTCTTGGCCCATTACATACTAGACTATTTTTAGAAACAGCCTCTTAGAAAAATCTACTGAAAAGGAGCATATACTAGAAAAAAGAGTTTTTTTAGAATTGTTTATATTTGAAACCAATGTATTAAATAGAACATTGTGCTCCTCTGGAGTAAATGTTCTATTTATCACGGTGGTTTATAAAAAAGAGACTTTTACAGAGGTGTCAAAAGGCGTATGCAGCAGGAAATGGCTTTAGCCAGGTTGTACTGTATTCTAAATGTAAGGATAGTATTATAAACTGCCCAACATCTGTCAAATAGAGTTTCCAAAGTTTGGTCGAATTCACTTGTTAGATATCATAATTGTTTCTTAATTAAAGTTATCATAAGGGTAAACTCTGTGATAACTTGCAATATTTTCTTGTGATATTGTTTTATATTTCAACATGTGTTGCGAACCATGTTACATATATTCTCTGTTTAGCCGAAATAATATATCAGTCCGATCAGCCGGTGTAACGAAGTAAAGTGACCCCCATAGAATACTGACCCCCCGGTCACTATTCTTTAGAAAAAGCGACCCCTTTCTGAAAAATATCGACTCCCCTCTGAAAAATAGTGACCCCCTCCGCGATATCTATAAAATATTGACCCCCGCCCCAACTATTGCTAACAAATTAGTAACCATTGCAAATACCTGAATACCTAATATTGTTGCAGCTGCAGTTTTGTTTTTGTTGTTGTTGAAATAAATACTAGAATTGTTTAACATATCATGAACGTGAATCATAGAGTTATGACCGGGTTCGCTATTTTTGACAATATACTGGCCGGGGTCGATATTCTTCGGAAAATATGACCCACTATGTACAAAGTACTTATGGGTCACTACATCTGTAAGAATTATGACCAAGGTTAAATACTGGAGGTAGATTAAATGAAAAAATAGTAAAGTCAAGCAGGAAAAGCCACACACATAAGTTCGCGGGAGCTGTTCAACATATCATGAACGTGTGTCAAAGCACAGTAAACGGGGGTCACTATATTTTAAGAAAAAATACTGACCGGGGTCGATATTCTTCAGAAAATGTGACCCCCTATGTACAAAATTCTTTGGTTGAATTAGCATGGCGCGCATTAGCCACGATATGATAAACACAGCTGAAATTGCTATGACCGGGGGTCATTACATCTGTAAGAATTATGACTAAGGTTAAATAGTTTACGAGTAAAGTTAAACCCTTTCTTTAAATTAAACTGGAGGTAGATTAAGTTCGCGGGAACTGTTCAACATATCATGAACGATTGAACGTGTGTCAAATCACTATGATCGGGGATCGCTATTTTTCAAAAAATGTGACTCCCTATGTACAAAATACTTGGGTTCAATAAGCATTGCGCGATTTAGTCATGATATAATAAGCACGGCTGAAATTGCTATGACCAGGGGTCACTACAACTGTAAGAATTATGACCAAGGTTAAACATTTTACGAGTAAAGTGAAACCCTTTCTTTAAATTATACTTGAGGTAGATTAAGTTTACAGGAGCTGTTCAACATATGATAAACGTGTGTCAAAGCACTATGACTGGAGGTCGCTATATTTTGAAAAATAATGACGGGGTCGATATTCTTCAGAAAATGTGCCCCCCTATGTACAAAAAACATGGCTTCAATTAGCATGGCGCGCATTAGCCATGATATAATAAACACGACTGCAATTGCTATAACCTGAGGTCACTGCATATTTACCACTGTACTTGACATGGCGGTTGTTGTAGATTAGTCGGATAGAGGATACGTTTATTTACACTGTTTGTCTTTTTTTCAGGGTGGGGATGGAATAAGTGTGAGATTGGGCACCCATAAACAAGTTTAACCCTCCAGTGGCATTTGTCACTGACCGTTCCAAGGCGGTACTTCCATCTTCCCCCTATTAGGCTGGGTCCTAGTAGTGGTTACCGTAGCATCCCCCCCTAGACTTTTTTTCATGGGTACCAAATTGTTCGTTGGGGTCCTTAGAACCCATTTTGAGCATGCCCCCAAAAATAAGTTTGTCCCAGCTATGTTTTATTTAACGGTTTCCATGGTAACCCAAGGTAATTTTCGAAACTACCTTGGTTCAGAAAATGCGCCATAACTTTGTTTTTAGAAGCAATAGAAGGACAAAACAAGTACCAAAGTAAAGCAGAGACATATAGCTTGAATATGATATATGATTTTATTAATATTCATAAATGCATTCTTATGAATATTAATGAGGAAGTAAAAAATCTGATTTTTTTAGAAAAAAGGAGTTTGTTGTTTAGTCTGAGAGGCTTATTAATGCACAGAAATTATTGAATTTAAGTTTAAATTGTTTGTTGGAGTCCTCAGAACACATTGTGAGTATTTCCCCAAATAATTTTGTCCCATCTATGTTTTATTAAACGGTTTCCATGGTAACCCGAGGTAAATTCCGAAACATCCTTGGTTCAGAAAATGCGTAATAACTTTGCTTTTAGAGGTAATAGAAGGACAAAACAAGTACCAAAGTAAAGCAGAGACATATAGCTTGAATATGGTATATGATTTAATTAATATTCATAAATGCATTCTTATGAATATTCATGAGAATGTAAAAAAATGCGTTTTTTAGAAAAATGAGCTTGTTGTTTAGTCTGAGAGGCTTATTAATGCACACAAATTATTTGATTCAGGTTTAAATTGTTTGTTGGGGACATCAGAACACATTTTGAGCATTCCCCCAAAGTAATTTTGTCCCATCTATGTTTTATTGAACGGTTTCTATGGTAACGCGAGGAGGTAAATTTCGAAACATCATTCGTTCAGAAAATGCATAATAACTTTGCTTTAAGAAGCAATAGAAGGACAAAACAAAAACCAAAGTAAAGCAGATACATATATCTTGATTATGATATATAATTTTTAATAATATATATATATGATTGCTTATGAATATTAATGAGGAAGTATGAAAATCCGATTTTTTAGAAAAATGAGTTTTTTGTTTAGTCTTAGAGGCCTATTAATGCACAAAAATAATTGAATTCAGGTTTAAATTGTTCGTTGGGGTCCGCAGAACACCACTTGAGCATTCCCCAAAATAATTGTGTCCAAGCTATGTTTTTAACGGTTTCCATGGTAACCCGAGGTAAATTTCGAAACATCCATGGTTAAACAAATGCGTCATAACTTTGCTTTTAGAGGCGAAAGAAGGACAAAACAAGAACCTGAATAAAGCAAAGACATATAACTTGAATATGATATGTAATTTAACTAATTTTCATAAATGTATTCTTATGAATATTAATGAGGAAGTAAAACAATCAGATTTTTGTTTAGAAAAAAGGAGTTTATTGTTTAGTTTGAGATGCCTTGTTTGAAGCGAACCCTCATCTGTTGGGTGCAACTGCCGGTGCTAAAGAAGTGAATGAGAGAGAGAGAGAGAGAGAGAGAGAGAGAGAGAGAGAAAGAGAGAGAGAGAGAGAGAGAAGCCTAATGCCCGTCCCTGGGGCTGTCGGAATCAAGTGAGGGGATCTAATAAAACATCCCAGGTCGATTTTCATTTGAAACAGGAGGCCTAAGAGATACCCAGGGAACCCTTGTCCGTAAGAGTTTAACGGACATGATCCACCCAGTTGCCGGGCTGGCACAAAAATCTTCGTCCAGGTCAGGCAAACGGGAAAGAAGTCCCGTGGAAGTAAAAAGAGACTCCCTAGACTTAATTAGGTTAGGGAGGTCCACTTTTTCGACTGACACTAGCACGGAAGAGGATAGAGGACCCCTGTGAATAGGATTCGGGGGTCTAGGGCAGACAGAGGATCGGATGATTCTAAAACAATCTTCACACGCATTCTCAATAGAAAATATTGATGTTCAGAATCATCTAAAGAAAAAGAGGACTAAGTCCCGTCTAAATCTGAGTGAGAGGCTTCCACAAAGTCTGATTCCCTTAAAAAATAGGACCATCCCTAGGAGCCATAATGGACAAAGTGTCTTCCTGCTCTCCCTCAGAATCCGCCCTGGTGAACGCCATGGATGGCAGAACCCGGGAAGAGTGGGACCCGCCACAGACATAGAAGTGTGGACTGTGGGTTCACGTGAGAGCTATTCTCCCTCTAGGTGAAGCTTGCTGGTTCCCAGAATGAGTATCGGCTATCGAGAGCGACCAGCCGGCGAATCTGAGGAGGCAGAGCGATGTCTTCGCATAGAAGAGTAATGGTAAGACCTCGATCTGCGATGGGAGCAGTGCGAGTGCCGGTTCCCATTAGAAGAATAAGAAGGATTTTACGCCTCCTACGGGTGGGTGGGTTGGGGGCTGGGGAGTCCGAAGTGTACTCAGAAGATGAAGGGTAATTGCAGGGTCTAGACGACCAAGAACGTCTAGACTTAGCCAGAGCAGCTTCCTGTTGACTTTCACCACTGTAATGCGGTGTAGAGACAGAATGCCCTGTAGAAAAGATTGGACTGGTAGATTTACCGGTCCACTTCGGTATCCTGGTCCAAAGGACCAGACCGGGCCACCGGAGGACCGTTGGAGAGCAAACTTAGGACACCGGGCCAAAGAATACACGGTGACATCTTTGGGCGTGGGCTCGGTAGACCGGTCTGCTGGTGACGTCATGAAACCGAAGCACTAACGCCAGGACACCGGGACCGGGGACGGATAACTGGGCCTAGATTCAGCGGGACCAGGCAAAACTCTTCACACAACAAGCGGACCGGGAGACCTGGCAACAATAGTACCTGGGACCAGAACAAAGGGCACCATTCAAGTGGTAAACGGGGAACCCTCACCCGGGCCAGCAGTTGGGTGCCGATCTGCAACTAACAACTGGGGAATCGACTGCACCACAGGGGCTGTTGACGAAAGAGATTTTAAAGAAGAAGCAGGCTTCTTCTGAGCTTTAGAGGACAGTGATTTGTCTGTTGCGAGGGAGTCGCTGACCAAAGAGAAGAATACTTCTTCAGTCTGGCAGCAAGCTCCCACGTCTCCCCTGTCCAGAGGGATGAAACTGGACAGGGAGCTGACGCGGAGCATCCGCAGCAGGCCAGACACAATTAATGAGTTGTCCAGCCTGTCGCGAAATGCTCGCAAGAAGCCTTGCGTTGTTCTGGCATGCTGTGGTAAATAATCAAGCAAATGCATACGACATTGCGAGTAAGTTAGAAGTCACGCAAGGCTAATATGGGTAAACATAAGCTGATGATTACAGTCGAGATGCTATATATTTTCTATTGCATTGAAAAACACCCATAACAGTAATATTCTTCATAAAACATGCATGGGGCTCAATTCCTCTGCTGTAATTTCTTA
The DNA here is from genome assembly GCA_963576725.1 of Azorinus chamasolen. Taxonomy (NCBI): domain Eukaryota; kingdom Metazoa; phylum Mollusca; class Bivalvia; order Cardiida; family Solecurtidae; genus Azorinus; species Azorinus chamasolen. The sequence goes on from OY755248.1 coordinate 68,066,680, forward strand.
CAAGAAATGTGTTGTTCACATACATGTATATTGTAATATAATAGAAAAACTTACTTTCCTACAACAGTTTACATTCTCATTAATATTCATGATTTTGAAATAATATTCATTATCTACATATTTATATGAACATCAATGTCGCTGTTTCAGTCAGTATCAAGCTGACAGGCTCTATACTGGTTAACTAAAATAATCTCAGATAAAAAGAACAGCTCATTCAAGTGTGTTTATTTTACATCTCATTAATATTCATAACTATGCATTAATATTCAAGAACCCAAAGTAATGACCCTCTGCTCTTGTCAATTTTTGTTCAATATCTGGTATTTTACGTAAAATAAATAATAGAAAAGATAGTACACTCGAAACAATGCTAAATATAGGGCTTATGTTAAATTGCTTATTCATTTACGCACGTTATATGCAAATTAGCTTAAAAATACATGTTTTAGAAATAATACATGAACCAAAGATGTTTTCCTTTATTTTTTTGTTGATATTAAAACATTTAAATCTGAATTCAATAACTATTTGTATATTATTGGGCGTCTCAAACTAAAAACAAACTAAAAACAAACTCGTCAAACTAAAAACGCATTTTTTACTTCCCCATTAATATTCATAAGAATGCATTATAAGAATGCATTATATGTATTAATAGAATTACATATCGTATTCAAGCTATATGTTTCTGCTTTACGTTGGTTCTTGTTTTGTCCTTCTATTGTCTCTAAAAGCAAAGTTATGAAGCATTTTCTTAATCAAGATAGTTTCGAAATTGACCTCGGGTTACCATGGAAACCGTTTAATAAAACATAGCGGGGGCACAATTATTTTGGGGGAATGCTCAAAAAGTGTTCTGATGACCCGAACGAACAGTTTAAGCCTGAATTCAATAATTTTTGTGCATTAATATGCCTCTAAGACTAAACAAAAAACTCATTTTTCTAAAAACGCGGATTTTTATACTTCCTCATTAATATTCATAAGCAATCATATATGAATATTATTAAAATTATATATCATAATCAAGATATATGTATCTGCTTTACTTTGGTTTTTGTTTTGTCCTTCTATTGCCTCTAAAAGCAAAGTTATTATGCATTTTCTGAACCAATGATGTTTCGAAATTTACCTCCTCGCGTTACCATGGAAACCGTTCAATAAAACATAGATGGGACAAAATTACTTTGGGGGAATGCTCAAAATGTGTTCTGATGACCCCAACAAACAATTTAAACCTTAATTCAATAATTTGTGTGCATTAATAAGCCTATCAGACTAAACAACAAGCTCCATTTTCTAAAAAACGCATTTTTTTTTACATTCTCATGAATATTCATAAGAATGCATTTATGAATATTAATTAAGTCATATACCATATTCAAGCTATATGTCTCTGCTTTATTTTGGTACTTGTTTTGTCCTTCTATTACCTCTAAAAGCAAAGTTATTACGCATTTTCTGAACCAAGGATGTTTCGGAATTTACCTCGGGTTACCATGGAAACCGTTTAATAAAACATAAATGGGACACAATTATTTGGGGAAATACTCAAAATGTGTTCTGAGGACTCCAACAAACAACTTAAACCTAAATTCAATAATTTCTGTGCATTAATAAGCCTCTCAGACTAAACAACAAACTCTTTTTTTCTAAAAAAATCACATTTTTTACTTCCTCATTAATATTCATAAGAATGCATTTATGAATATTAATAAAATCATATATCATATTCAAGCTATATGTCTCTGCTTTACTTTGGTACTTGTTTTGTCCTTCTATTGCTTCTAAAAACAAAGTTATGGCGCATTTTCTGAACCAAGGTAGTTTCGAAAATTACCTCGGGTTACCATGGAAACCGTTAAATAAAACATAGCTGGGACAAACTTATTTTTGGGGGCATGCTCAAAATGTGTTCTAAGGACCCCAACGAACAATTTGGTACCCATGAAAAAAAGTCTAGGGGGGGGATGCTACGGTAACCACTACTAAGACCCAGCCTATATTGTTTGTTTCTTATGTCCGTGCGTCACTTTGTGTCTTTTATATTCATGTACATTTGTTGTTTGTCGTTGTGGTGCTGTTTGGGCGTGTGTGTGTTTTGTATGCGGTGTTCATACATATACTTATATCATGAACGTGTGTCAAAGCACTATGGCCGGGGGTCGCTATTTTTAAAACATACTGACCGGGGGTCGATATTCTTCAGGTAATGTGACCCCCTATGTACAAGATATGAAATATAGTTTACGAGTAAAGTTAAATCCTTTCTTTAAATTATACTGGAGGCTGATTACGTTCGCGGGAACTGTTCAACATATCATAAACATGTGTCAAAGCACTGTGACCGGGGTTGCTATTTTTTAAGAAATACTGATCGGGGGTTCGATATTCTTCAGAAAATGTGACCCCATATGTACAAAATACTTTCAATTAGTATTGCGCGCTTTAGTCATGACAGGATAAACACGACTGAAATTGCTATGACGGGGGTCACGAAATCTGTAAGAATTATGACACAGGTTAAATAAAATCGAGTAAAGTTAAACTCTTTCTTAAATTATACTGGCGGTAGATTAAGTTCGCAGGGAGTTGTTCAACATATCATGAACGTGTGTCAAAGCACTATGACCGGGGGTCGCTATGTTTTAAAAAATACTGACCGGGGGTCGATATTCTTCAGAAAATGTGACCCCCTATGAACAAAATAGTTGGGTTCAATTAGTATTGCGCGCTTTGGTCAAGATAGGATAAACACGACTGAAATTGCTATGACCGGGTGTCACTACATCTGTCAGAATTATGACAAAGGTTAAATAAAATCGAGTAAAGTTAAACTCTTTCTTAACTTATACTAGCAGTAGATTAAAAATTCTGAAGGGTGGTGATCCCCTGAAAGCAAAAATTGCAACACAAAAAGAGAAAATTGCAGACTCGGTTTTATTGAGTATGTTCATGAGCAGAAATTGAAAGTGCAACACTGCTCTCGCCCCCTGGCACCGGCTTAAGCGGTATTCAATTTTCAAGAAGTGCTGAAATTCATGATCTCGAAGGATCAGAAGGTATAACAACACTGAGAATGAAGTACGGGGCGACGTTTTACGGCCGCCACACAAACACTTAACATCTGCTGTTGTGAAGATTATAGATTCTGAAGGGTGGTGATCCCCCGAAAGCAAAAATTGCAACACAAAAAGAGAAAATTGCAGACTCGGTTTTATTGAGTCTGTTCATGAGCAGTAATTGAAAGTGCAACACTGCTAAGTTCGTGGGAGTTGTTCAACATATCATGAACATGAACGTGTGTCAAAGCACTATGACCGGGGTCGCTATTTTTTAAAAACTACTGACCGGGGGTCGATATTCTTCAGATAATGTGACCCCCTATGTACAAAATACTTGGGTTCAATTAGCAAGGCGCGCATTAGTCATGACAGGTAGATAGGTAGATAGTTAGATAGTAGTAGTATAAGTAGTAGTAGTAGTAGTATAGGTAGTAGTATAGGTAGTAGTAGTAGTATAGGTAGTAGTAGTAGTAGCAGTTGTAGCAGCAGCAGCGGTAGTAGTAGGTGAGTGGGTTTGTGGGTGGTTGGGATTGTGCCTTGGTGGGTGGCTGGGTTTTGGGTGGGTGGGTGGCTGGGTTATTGGGTAGGTAGGTAGGTAGGTGGGTAGGTAGGTAGGTAGGTAGGTAATAGTAGTAGTAGGAGGAGGAGTAGGAGTAGTAGTAGGAGGAGTAGTATGTGTTGTAGTGGGATTAATAGCAGTAGTAGTGGCAGTAATTATAGTAGTAGTAGTAGTAGTAGTAGTAGTAGTACTAGTGACGGTAATGGTTGTGGTAGACGAAGCAAACACAACAGCAACAACAAATATTATTTCCCACTACGCTAAAATAATTCAAAAGGCATGATGTCGAACCCCTATGTTACCTCACATCGATGAGATTTATTTCAGTTAATTTCAATAGGTGATAAATTACAAATGTTTTCAAAATATGGATATGATATATGGCATTGCGCACAGCATTGACCATACGAAAATCCACTGCCAAATGAAGTTTTTTTTTAGTTTTACAGTGACTGACACAGTTTTCCATCCACGAAATTTTAAGTTAGAACTTAGATTATTGAAATTTTAACAGCTATTTACATCAGATAGAAGTCAATACATCATTTTACAATTTATTAAGTTATCTCTTCATATATGCATGCTGGTACATGTGCGCCTGCGTGCGCGTGAGTGAGTGCGTGCGTGAGTGTTTGTGTGCTTGCATGTATGCGAGTGTTTCTAAGTGTATGTGTAAGTATCGGTATATGTGCGTGCGTGCATATGTGTACCGGTATGTGTGCGTGCATGCGTGCGTGTGTGTAATTGTGTATGTACATGCGTATTGTGTGTGTGCGTGAGTGCGTGCGTGTGTGCGCAGGCGTGTGGCGTATGTTTTGTTGAAACAAAGACAGGGAGTCACTATTCTATGGGGTTCACAATTCTTCGTAAGAGGTCAGTTTTCTTCGTGTGCAGGGGTCGTAATATTATGACCGGGGGTCAAAATACTATGACCGGGGTGTCACTATTTTTTAAAAAATACTGACCGGGGGTCAGTATTCTATGGGAGTCACTTTACTTCGTTACACGGCACGTATGTCCATAACAGTGCAGGCGTACATATACGTGTATAATTACAGCAGACAGTGTAGGTGAAAGTATGAAAGGAACATTCATACTATTATATTGCCACTATATATTGTTTAGAGGGAGTAACACACGACAAGTTAAGCTCAGAGCCCGTCCCATGCCAACCACGACCTGACTAGCATTCTCTCTAATGACTCATCGCGATACAGGCTGTTTGACATTCGGTCAAAAGCTTTCTAACCCATTCCCTCATAGTCTATTTTCAGGTCCAACCTCTTTTAATGAATGTACTGAAAAGAAGCATTTGCTAGAACAAAAAAGAACTATGTAGTTTTGAAACCATTGTTATAATTAGAGCATTTGCTCCTATGGAACAAATCCTCTATTTATCACAATGGTTTCACACATTACCTTTACTGAGGCACCAAAATGCGTCAATATGAGGGGATTGGTACCAATATAAGGGAATGGGTCAATATGTCGTCAATTTGAGGGAATGGGTTAAAAGGCGTCAATATGACGGAATGAGTTAAACGCATGTTCTGTGTTTTAGCCTACTTTATTTTTTCAGCATGATGATCTATATGGGATAAAGGGTTAAAAATAGTCAGCATTGTAATTAACGTCGTTAATAAGTGTATTTTGCTGTGAATGTATGTGGAGTGTCGTCCTTTATAGGGTTGGCACTGCTTGTAGCGTCGGCTTTGTTAGCACCTTGGGAAATCAAATTGACAACTCAAGCACTTTGTCTTCTAACATTCGTTTCCATATGATGATCATGTCCCGCGACATTAATTATTAACCCATTCTGTGATATTGTGATAGGTGCATTGGCAAAAACATACCCAATTGCATATAAACAAACAATCGAACGCGGGAGCTTTCGTGGCCCATTAATCAATATGCACCGAATTATCCCTCATGAAATCCAGATAACACATTTACATTCGTGGAATCAGGGGACCTAATAAGATGCGTAAATTAAAATATTTTTAGAAATATTTCCTTTATTTATTCACCAAATCCCATGGACGATTCTAAAGAGTGGCCGCAACATAGGGTTTGTTGGAGTATTGACGATTGTAGTATTTGAATACGCGCATATATCTATAACTACATGTATGTGGAATCCACACAAACTGCATCTTCTGATATACACACATATCACTACCCTAGACATGGCAGTTTCCTGCATAAAGCTGATAAAATAGTTGTCCACATTACCCACTTGACAGTAACTGCACCTTCAAATAATTTGAAAATTGTGCTGAAATGATTGAACCCTTTCCCTCATATAAATATGTTTTCACGCATCTGCAAACAGAGTAGACCCAGATCAGATGGCTCCTACAGAAGCCGTCTGATCAGGGTCTCCTCTGTTTGCTATTGGAATTTAATAGAGCTGTGTCCATACTTTCTAAAATGGCTACAATATTCCATCTTCCATATTTCATTATAACTATTTTGTATATTCAGTAGGTATTGATATGTGTAATAAACATAGAACAGGGAAGGGTTAACGGCTTGGCGCAAAGCTAGTGTGACTACTTTGTTCCGTCTGTTGTCAAACACACGGCCTGGTCTCGGTTCCATCATAAAGCTCAAGATGTATCACAGCTGAGCCTGTTCAGTTACCCGTTTACTGTAGAACCTGTCTTAACTCATTCTCTCTGTTCAGTTACCCGTTTACAGTAGAACCTGTCTTAACTCATTCTCTCTGTTCAGTTACCCGTTTACTGTAGAACCTGTCTTAACTCATTCTCTCTGTTCAGTTACCCGTTTACTGTAGCACCTGTCTTAACTCATTCTCTCTGTTCAGTTACCCGTTTACAGTAGAACCTGTCTTAACTCATTCTCTCTGTTCAGTTACCCGTTTACTGTAGAACCTGTCTTAACTCATTCTCTCTGTTCAGTTACCCGTTTACTGTAGAACCTGTCTTAACTCATTCTCTCTGTTCAGTTACCCGTTTACTGTAGAACCTGTCTTAACTCATTCTCTCTGTTCAGTTACCCGTTTACAGTAGAACCTGTCTTAACTCATTCTCTCTGTTCAGTTACCCGTTTACTGTAGAACCTGTCTTAACTCATTCTCTCTGTTCAGTTACCCGTTTACAGTAGAACCTGTCTTAACTCATTCTCTCTGTTCAGTTACCCGTTTACAGTAGAACCTGTCTTAACTCATTCTCTCTGTTCAGTTACCCGTTTACTGTAGAACCTGTCTTAACTCATTCTCTCTGTTCAGTTACCCGTTTACTGTAGAACCTGTCTTAACTCATTCTCTCTGTTCAGTTACCCGTTTACAGTAGAACCTGTCTTTACTCATTCTCTCTGTTCAGTTACCCGTTTACAGTAGAACCTGTCTTAACTCATTCTCTCTGTTCAGTTACCCGTTTACAGTAGAACCTGTCTTAACTCATTCTCTCTGTTCAGTTACCCGTTTACTGTAGAACCTCTCTTAACTCATTCTCTCTGTTCAGTTACCCGTTTACAGTACAACCTGTCTTAACTCATTCTCTCTGTTCAGTTACCCGTTTACAGTACAACCTGTCTTAACTCATTCTCTCTGTTCAGTTACCCGTTTACAGTACAACCTGTCTTAACTCATTCTCTCTGTTCAGTTACCCGTTTACAGTACAACCTGTCTTAACTCATTCTCTCTGTTCAGTTACCCGTTTACTGTAGAACCTGTCTTAACTCATTCTCTCTGTTCAGTTACCCGTTTACAGTACAACCTGTCTTAACTCATTCTCTCTGTTCAGTTACCCGTTTACAGTAGAACCTGTCTTAACTCATTCTCTCTGTTCAGTTACCCGTTTACAGTAGAACCTGTCTTAACTCATTCTCTCTGTTCAGTTACCCGTTTACAGTAGAACCTGTCTTAACTCATTCTCTCTGTTCAGTTACCCGTTTACTGTAGAACCTCTCTTAACTCATTCTCTCTGTTCAGTTACCCGTTTACAGTAGAACCTGTCTTAACTCATTCTCTCTGTTCAGTTACCCGTTTACAGTAGAACCTGTCTTAACTCATTCTCTCTGTTCAGTTACCCGTTTACAGTACAACCTGTCTTAACTCATTCTCTCTGTTCAGTTACCCGTTTACTGTAGAACCTGTCTTAACTCATTCTCTCTGTTCAGTTACCCGTTTACTGTAGAACCTGTCTTAACTCATTCTCTCTGTTCAGTTACCCGTTTACTGTAGAACCTGTCTTAACTCATTCTCTCTGTTCAGTTACCCGTTTACAGTACAACCTGTCTTAACTCATTCTCTCTGTTCAGTTACCCGTTTACAGTAGAACCTGTCTTAACTCATTCTCTCTGTTCAGTTACCCGTTTACTGTAGAACCTGTCTTAACTCATTCTCTCTGTTCAGTTACCCGTTTACTGTAGAACCTGTCTTAACTCATTCTCTCTGTTCAGTTACCCGTTTACTGTAGAACCTGTCTTAACTCATTCTCTCTGTTCAGTTACCCGTTTACTGTAGAACCTGTCTTAACTCATTCTCTCTGTTCAGTTACCCGTTTACAGTAGAACCTGTCTTAACTCATTCTCTCTGTTCAGTTACCCGTTTACAGTAGAACCTGTCTTAACTCATTCTCTCTGTTCAGTTACCCGTTTACTGTACAACCTGTCTTAACTCATTCTCTCTGTTCAGTTACCCGTTTACTGTAGAACCTGTCTTAACTCATTCTCTCTGTTCAGTTACCCGTTTACAGTAGAACCTGTCTTAACTCATTCTCTCTGTTCAGTTACCCGTTTACAGTACAACCTGTCTTAACTCATTCTCTCTGTTCAGTTACCCGTTTACTGTAGAACCTGCATTAAGCTACCACCTGCCTTACAAACAAAACATTAGACCTCTTTTTAATGGCCGCTTAAGACAGGTTCTACCACTTCATGAATATCCATATAAGAAATAATGACATCATGACTATAATTAGATTTATAATGACACATGAACACAAGACATTTTGGCAATGGCAGGAACTGAAGAATCGTATTATATTATTTCATAAGCAAATAGTAAACCCTTATCACACGGCTCCTATGGTATGGGTCTTCTGTTTGCAAAGGCGTAGAAAGGCGTATTTATAGAGTAAATGTGTAAAACCGTGCTATTATTGCTAAACAGGAATACTGAATAACTATTTTCAGTTAAACGGGAACAGGGTGTGAAACAATTTTCAACCTGATAAGAGCAAGATAAATACAATATATGTATTAATACAATCAAAGTCATTTTCTGTACCGTTTCGATAATTTCCAACTCTGACTTTTCCAACTTATAACAACTGTTGTATTCTAGACAATAAGTATAGCTTAGGTTTCAGATACGAACCCTATAACCCATAAATCTGGGCGAATCTAATATAAAGCAAACCATACAGACCCTGATGAGAGGATCCAAGAACCGTCTGATCTGGATCTACTGTTTGCAAATGCGTGAAAAGGCGTTAAATATGAAGGGAAAGGTTCTCTAAAACCCTCTAAACCGGACGTTCAAATTGGTAATATCGGTGTTTAATGCAGTGTGAAAGTCATACAGAAAAGGAGCTTTACACATGACTTTCACTCTGGAATAAGCAGTCACCTACATGAAAATACCTAAACTAATCTGCATTAAAATTCCGGTTAAGAGAGATTTTACACAGATCCAATGAGTATGGTGTAGCGATTGTCAAGGTCAGGTCGATAGTCTTATACAATCGTATCTGTAGTATGACTAAACATATCAAATTGTTTATGCTAAAGGCGTTTTCCAATGCTAAGATTAACCCTTACAACGTTGAATTTTCAAATGGACCATTCAAAACAGGTCAAGCTGGATTTTTCTGAAGAAATGTGTGACAGTACAGACTCTGATGAGGGAGCTCATAGAGGTCATCTGGGTCTACACTGTTTGCAAAGGACATTAGTGACTCGTTTCCCACACTGTTGAAGTTACGAGTAGATGAAATGTGACGAAATGTAACACAATGTGACCAATACGTATTTTTTATGTAACTTTCGCAGGTTATATGAGATCTAAACTGTTATTTATGCCAGGTCTAAACGTTTATGCAATGTTTAAACTGTTATATATGTTGCTAATAATGACAGCGTTATTTGCATGCAGTAACTGAAATATGATATTCGAAAATGGCGCAAAACGACAGTCACTATTATACCAAACACCCTTGATGCAGTGGTTTAAATTCTTTTAACTTGGTTGTATTTAAAGTTTTCTTTGTTTGTACCGGGTTTTTGGTCGCTTTTAACAGTATTTCAGTCATGTTGAGACCATCTGCTAATTGCAGGTGGATGAAGACACCAGAGGTGTTTCGGTGCAAAGAACGCATGGCATTGTTTCGTGCACAGAACAACACCAGGGCGGTACCTGCCGCGAGCAAGCTGGAAGGCTATATGGGTATATCAACCTTAACCCTGCTATGGGCGGATGAGTGAATACCTATGCAAACAGTTTGGATATAGATGAGACGCCGAGTAACTCGGCGTCTCATCAGGATCCAAACTGTTTGACACTCTGGTTGCATTTTGGTAGACACGTTGATTATAGTTTGAATTTCGAAATTGTAGTTGGTGAAAAATTCTTTAAAAATCCACTCATTCCTTAAACCTTTCTGTACGGAGAACATGTCACTAATGGCCTTTGTAGACCGTAGACCCATGCGAATTTGCCTCTAGTAGCCCTCTCAGTTAGTAAATTCAGCGTAGAAAGGATTAATGCCGGTATTAAAATACAGTTGAACTTCCATATCTCGAACTTCAAAGGACTATACAAATTAGTTGGCGAGTTAGTTAGCCGAGTTAGAGATATTGAAGTTCAGTTGTATAATCATTGGCATAGATAACATACGTAAAATTACTCCTTTATTTCTCTACCAAACTCTTTATGTCGTGATCTTTCTTAAAAGTACAGTAGAACCTGTCTGAGTTTTCTCAAGAATGTATACGGCGTGCTTAGAAAACACGTGCGTTCCTAAACGTACTCTTTTCATATAGTTTTTGTTTCCGCTAGGCCTCGAGTTTTCTTGATCAAGCCAAAAGTCGTATGCCAGCTTCTTATTTTCTAAACAAAGAACATTGCTCCTAGTTCACCTTTCAACATATGCCCAACATGAAATTTCGGAATTAAGCATTTTTCTTCTAGCTTTTGAAGATTTAGCTATGCGTTTGGGCGATTTTCCTAAACGTTTTCTTCTTACGTATAATGCTTATATTTTCCCCGCTCGTAGACGTAGTTAATATCTTCATGGCTGAGCGCGAATCATCGCTCCGTTTGCTCTTCAACTTTGCTACCGCCCTGCATTTTACCATTCTGTTTTTAAAAGTTTCTGGTAGATCTATTACTATAGGAGGTGAATCCGATGACAAACTTCTGTTTAATAAATGATTTCTTTAATTCCGTTTCCTTTCTGCATCTGTTCCCCGTTTTTCCATTTGTTTTTCAGCCTTGCGTATGCGTTAAGCTCTTTTTCTATTTGCGGATGGTTATATTTTAATATCACATTTTGGTTTTTTCCTTTGTTTAGAATTTAAATATTTTCCCCTATTTTTCATTTTTTTTTCTTTTTATGCCCCCAAAGGCGGGCATATAGTAATCGCATTGTCCGTCCTTCCGTCTGTCCGTCTGTCCGTCTGTCCGTCCGTCCGTCCGTCCGTCCGTCTGTCCGTCTGTCCGTCCGTCTGTCCTTCCGTCCCAAATTCGTGTCCGGTCTGTAACTTCTTCATCTATAAATGGATTTCAATATAACTTGGTACAAATGTTCACCAGACAGAGACGATGTGTCGCGTTCAACTCCCCGGTCCATGGGTCGAAGGTCAAGGTCACAGGGTACAATTACTTTGTCACAAATTTCGTGTCCGGTCTGTAACTTCTTCATCTATCAATGGATTTCAATATAACTTGGCACAAATGTTCACCAGACAGAGACGATGTGTCGCGTTTAACTCCCCGGTCCATGGGTCAAAGGTCAAGGTCACAGGGTACAATTACTTTGTCACAAATTTCGTGTCCGGTCTGTAACTTCTTCATCTATCAATGGATTTCAATATAACTTGGCACAAATGTTCACCAGACAGAGACGATGTGTCGCGTTCAACTCCCAGGTCCATGGGTCAAAGGTCAAGGTCACAGGGTACAATTACTTTGTCACAAATTTCGTGTCCGGTCTGTAACTTCTTCATCTATCAATGGATTTCAATATAACTTGGCACAAATGTTCACCACACAAAGACGATGTGTCGCGTTCAACTCTTAGGTCCATGGGTCAAAGGTCATGGTCACAGGGTACAATTACTTTGTCACAAATTTCGTGTCCGGTCTGTAACTTCTTCATCTATCAATGGATTTAAATATAACTTGCCACAAATGTTCACCACACAAAGACGATGTGTCGCGTTCAACTCCCAGGTCCATGGGTCAAAGGTCAAGGTCACAGGGTACAATTACTTTATCACAAATTTCGTGTCCGGTCTGTAACTTCTTCATCTATCAATGGATTTCAATATAACTTGCCACAAATGTTCACCAGACAGAGACGATGTGTCGCATTCAACTCCCTGGTCCATGGGTCAAAGGTCAAGGTCACAGGGTACAATTACTTTGTCACAAATTTCGTGTCCGGTCTGTAACTTCTTCATCTATCAATGGAGTTCAATATAACTTGCCACAAATGTTCACCACACAAAGACGATGTGTCGCGTTCAGCTCCCTGGTCCATATGTCAAAGGTCAAGGTCACAGAGTACAATTTTTGGGGGCATTTGTCACGTGACTGTGACATCTCTTGTTCTATCTTGAGGTTGCACCATTTTTTCAGTCTGGTGCTGTTGGCTGAAATAAAATTACGACGACGTGAGCGTTTTCGAAACAACGACGCCTAGTTACGTCAGTGTGACATATTTTACCCTATTGTAAAAACTAAATATTTAAGTTATTTTTTACATAATTATAATATTCCAGATACCATTTGAAAAAAGAAGTTATGAACATTCCATTTAAAAAAATCATATTAACAACATATTGAATAGAAGTAGATTTTAATTTGCGTAAACTATGGCACAGACCATTTATCGTGCGTTTTTTACTGTGTGTGACGTTTTGTACCCTTTCGAAAAATAACAACAACGCTCATAATCTGGCGCATTTTGATAAAAAAAATACAGACTGACTTCTCTATTCAAAGAACAATGTAACAGTATATAAATATTACTTTGAACCGGATTCATGGCTTGCAAATGGAAATTAAACTTTGCACAGTCAATCGAAATTTGCCGCTGCGGACATTTTATACATAGAGGATCTTACATGAGTGTTCTTGATTACTGGATTTATTAAATGAGTCTTTTTAAAACGATAAAAAACGAGCTTTAGCGAGTTTTTTTATCGTTTTAAAAAGACGAATTTAATAAATCAAATAATCATGAACACGAATGCAAGGTTCTATTTATAACATAACAAACACAAATGTTTTTTTTGCAGCCAATACTTCAGCAGTAACGTGGATTGTTATAAATTCTCCTTACATATAGAAATGATGAATGGAATGTGTTATTAGGTTCGCTAAGTAACTGGGGCAAAGTAGGTCCAAAATTTCCAACTGTTTTTTCACTTACTGTCATAACAACCAGGATCTAATTTAGACCTCTCTGATATTCAATTTAACTGTGATAGTTTATGATAACAAAAAACCTACAGAAACACGTCAAAATAATTTTTGAGTTACAGTTTCGACATACAAACACGTCACATTATGACGTCACTGTACACAACATATGTCTGTGTAAAGTGTGCCATTTGCTAATAGTTTAAATGAAGACGCCTTCACGTCTGACACTTACTGTCAATGGGATTCAAAATGAGCCTTCGTTTTGGTATATTAAGCCCTTCATCAGTGTTGCATACACATGGACATTTTCGCCGTGAAAAAGTATATTGAAATGGACAAAATATTCAATACGAACTGCTGCATAAAATGTGTTGGAACAGGAGGAAGATTTTCGCGATCAGCTGATTTGGAGTATAACATATTTGAAATGTGTTTGTGCTGTGCTGGATTCAGATGACTATAGGCCTAGTTGTTGATTGACGAGATATTTTTATGAGTAGAAATCTGCATAAACAAAAGGACATGCGGTGAAGAAAATGTAAAGGCAATATTGTTTTTAGTAGAATGGATGGTTTCAGAGTAGCTGGTAGGTCTTTTTTGGCATACATTTTGTAGATATTTACTGACAGCGATTACAATTTGTATTATTTTATCGAAATTAAGGCGCAAGTGCCAACAGTTCTTTGCCATCTATCGTGACTCAATCGTTGACAGGTAGGCCACCGTCCGCCAGTTTGTTTGTTTTGACAGCGCGTATGAATACAGTTCGGTCGTTCGAATGTTATTCACTGGTGAATATATGCCCATGAATATCAAAATATATATGATAGTGTAACTGTTACGTCACGCTGAAGGCACGAGTTATGTTATAAAGGAATTTAATGTACCTTGTTTACAGCTTTGCGTCAAATGACGTCACTAAGTTTGTGTCAGACGATACAAAGGACGTCTACTATTAGGCGCTGAAAGATGAATTCAATATGTTGAATAGTAATTGAGATAATGACAAATTTGTTTGACTAGCTGTGTCATTTTGATACAGCGGACATGTATTTTATACATTACCGGCATATTTCCGCATAGCATGCTTGTATTATAGTGCTATTTAATAATATGAAAATTATCAAGATGGGTTGTACAAAGATTTACCTTTCTAACGGTATATACAACTTATTGATTTGATTTATTCGTTCCAAAATAAGTTATATCTTATATTTGAATACCAGCACATTTATATAACAGCACCATAATATTATATAAATAATAACATTATTCTCTTTGATTTTATGGATGAATGCATGTAACAAAAATGTGACGTGTATTTTGACATGATAATCTTTGAAAAAAGCCCTTAGTGGTCGAAATATTAGATCAGAGCATTTCAAGTATTTATGCATTTATATAACGTTTACCAACAGCGTACATGACGTCTTAGTATTTGAATTATTAAGAGGTTAAAATATGGCCTAGGTGTGCCTTCTGGCCATAATGGCACACCTGGTGCCATAATAGCCCGAGGGCTTTAGCCCGAGGGCTATTGTGACACCAGGTGTGCCATTATGGCCAGAAGGCACACACAGGCCATATTTTGACCTTTTTATTGAATACCTTAAACATTTTACTAGATAGATCTATATGTCACCTATTCATTTCAACACAATCTACAGTAGATGTAACATCCCAACAAAGTTAGGTAGTAGATCTACCGATCGATACAAATAAAGAAATTGATTTTTAATAGAATTTTACGATTGTATAAACTTTACAGATTTCCAGATCTAGAATACGATTTGAAAACGACGTTAAACCCCTTTCTCCGGCCATGTTTGAATAGATCTAGATCTAGAGCTATGTTGCTAAAGTCAACGCATTGCACGTGAAAAAGATCGTGGGCCGATTATGGATAATCGGCCCGCCGGGACATTATGGCTTTGGTCACATGACTCCGTAATGACAGTTTTCTACGGCTATTTTGTTACTATTTATAGTAACGGTATTCAATAATAAGATGTTAAAATATGGCCTAGGTGTGCCTTCTGGCCATAATGGCACACCTGGTGCCATAATAGCCCGAGGGCTATTGTGACACCAGGTGTGCCATTATGGCCAGAAGGCACACAGGCCATATTTTGACCTTTTTATTGAATACCTTAAACATTTTACTAGATAGATCTATATGCCGCCTATTCATTTCTTGAAACACAATCTACAGTAGATGTAACATCCCAACAAACCACAGACATAGATCTAGAGATCTATAATTTTACAAAAAATCAGGAAGGAATAGTCATACTTTCATGGGGATTCGAATCCCCGTCGAAAAATATGTAGTCCAACGTAATAACCACTAACACTAACGATGACTTTACTTTTGACTACACTGTTTTAACGACTGGCACTTGATCGAAACAGACTATAGTTGTGTAATATAATAGTTATATCATAGTGTATTAATGTACTAGTTGCTATAGATAAACTATAGTCTTTTTCGATCAAGTGCCAGTGGTTTTAACTTATAAAATTTGTTTGAGAACTTCCGATGGATGACGTGAAATTATGACTTCACAACTGTCATTTTTGAATAACATAAACAAAGTTAGGTAGTACCGATCGATACAAACAAAGAAATTGATTTTTAATAGAATTTTACGATTGTATAAACTTTACAGATTTCCAGATCTAGAATACGATTTGACAACGAAGTCAAAGTTTGAAACCCCTTTCTCCGGCCATGTTTGAATAGATCTAGATCTAGAGCTATGTTGCTAACGTCAACGCATTGCACGTGAAATCGGCCCGCCGGGACATTATGGCTTGGTCACATGACTCCGTAATACAGTTTTCTATGGCTATTTTGTTACTATTTATAGTAACGGTATTCAATAAGTCCATTTATATCTGGTATTAAATTATTGTGTTTTTCTGATTGGTGTTTAAATTATGTCCCTTTATTTATGGTACTGTATCATTGTGTGTTTGTATTTAGTTTTTAAATGATGACTATTTATATAATATTATGGTACTGTATTACAATTGTTCCAATTTATCATACTACATATAACTCACGTTAAGCTGTTTTTCAGAAAGTGAAAAAGATTATATATTCTTCCTTCGAGATTTCCGCAATCATATATATATATATCACCATGTAAATGATAAAGGGATGTGCCTGTATATATGTCTTGTATGTGCAGCCAGGACCTTCTGCTGCTAAGACACCGATGCTATATGTACTAGAACGGGATTGCGGACATGTTACAGAAAGTCGAATGTAACATAATTCTAACATAGATATGCCAACCGAATGAAATGAATATACAGTAGAACCCCTCTAAAGCGACCACTTAATGAATAAACATTGGTGTCTTTATAAGCAGGTGATTGCTTAATGCGGGACATAAGTAATGCAGAAAGCTCATAGAGGAGCTTTCTGCATTACTTATGTCCTGCATTAAGCTACCACCCGCATCTAGCAACCATAATAATACCTCTTTAGGTGGTCGCATTAGCGGGATTAACTGTATATTCATGTTTTAAGAATATTCATCACTACACATATAACGTTGAAGAAAAAAAGTTTATATTCTGGACCGGAGGCCATTTATTGCGAATAAAGTTTTGTCATTGTCACTGTCATCGTATTATTGTGATTTTCTGATTGGTATTTAAATAATGTCCCTTTATTTATTGCACTGTATTACGTGTATTTGATTTATGTCCATTTATATATGGTACTGTATTATTATGTTTTATGCCCCCAACGGCGGGCATATAGTAATCGCATTGCCCGTCCGCCCGTCTGTCCTTACATCCGTCCGTCCGTCCAAAATCTCGTGTCCCTTCTTCTATAACGTTTGTTTTTTTTTTTTTGTTTTTTTTTTATCTGTGAATGGATTTCAAAATAACCTGGCACAAATGTTCACCACACAAAGACAATGTGTCGCGTTCAACTCCCTGGTCCATGGGTCAAAGGTCAATGCCATACTTCAGGGTCAAAGGTCGGGGACATAGTGTTTCACAAACACATCTTGATCTGTGTAGTATTTGAATAATGTTCCTTTATATATGGCGCTGTATTGTGCTTCTTTCTGTTTTTATTTACGTTTTTGTTTCTTTACCTGAACGAGAGACTTCTTCTCACACTTTTACAACAGCGTAGATCAAGAACATGTTTTGTTTTGTTCGCAGATAGAATTATATAAATTGACTTTTCTACTGTTTCTACCATGGTCAGAAACACGTGGTAAAAAAACTAATCTAATAAATACTAAAAGTTCTTAATAATATTTATCTTCTAAATGTTATGTAACAAGACGGAAGTATAAGAAGAAAAATAGTTTGCCTTCAAAATAAAATATCAAAACTTAATATATAGATTCATTTAGCCTTTTCACCTAGACTTTTATTTCAAATGTGTTAATGATTGTTGATACCGTTCACTCTGTATTTAATGAATATTCATGTAAGACATAATGTACATGTATGCATGTCTATCAATTAGTTTCATATTTACTATGTCATATAAACAAGAAAAGTTTGGGCTTTTGTTAAAACTGCTGAAGCAGTCTATATAATTTCATAAGCAAACATAGCCGGATCCATCTGGGTCTATGCTGATAAAACTTTTAGTTGAGTCTGAGTTCGTTCTCAAGTTTTTGATTGGTCAGATTTGAGCCTTTGGCTCATATCTGACCAATCAAAAGCTTGTTAACTCTAATCTGACCAATCAAAAGCTTGAGAACGATCTCAGACTCAACTAAAAAGCTTTATAATCATGGACCCTGATGGTCTGCTATGTTTTTAAAGGCGTAAAAAGGTGTCGCTGTCGAGTAAAGCTTTAATGAATTTGAGCAAATTCCCACCAATAAAATGCCTCGTGGCAACTGCAGTAAAAAAAAAACCCAATGCGATCACTTAATGAATAATCATGGCTGTCTTTATAAACAGGTGGTTGCTTAATGCAGGACAAAACTAGTACAGAAAGCTCCTCTTGGAGCTTTCTACACTACTTTTGTCCTGCATTAAGCTACCACCTGCATCTAGCTCCCAGAATTATGCCTCTTTTAGGTGGTCGCCTTAGCGGGATTTTACTGTACTACATTCAGCTTTATTCCTTTCGAAGCCAAATGAAATTCTTCTGATCATCGTCTGCTTCAGATTTCACAGCAAAGTTACTCTGCGTCTTCTATGGACTGACTCAAGTTGTTTACAAAGATTGTCACGGAATTGCCTACGGCGGCGAAATAGTTCTCTAGTTACGTATTTATGGTCCTTATCTATCGACATTCATTTTATGTAATTGTACCCGCGAAACAAAACAGAGCACGAACTTTGGGTTATTTATGAGTCAATGCAAAAATAACATCACATGACTGACAAAACAAATGCATATTTCATTATATTACTCATGAAGAGTGATGTGTCATGCAAAAACTATGTAACTGGGAGGCATTGTTTGCCTCTAGTATTGCTTAGCATCTAACATGTAAAGTACATGTATGGCCAGATAATTAGCTTTGTAATATTTGTGAGTAGCAAACTACAGTAAACCCCATCTAAACCAGAATTCTAGTTGAGAAGAATTTAGATACTTTTAGGCAGGTGGCTGCTCGTGAAAGTCGTGCAGAAATACAGTTTTTTTCTGTATAAGCAAGCAGAACAGACCTTGATATTACATGACTTATGACTCCTACAGGAACCGTCTGATCTTGGTCTACTCTTTTCGCCTTGGTGGCAAAAGACGCCTCAATGGGTTAACAGGATAATAGTTTGCAAAAAGTACAGATGCCGCATGTATTAACAGTATATAGATAAACCCAAAACGATAGTTTCCCATGGTGCGACTCAATTAAGCATTGAGTAGGTGGCACCAGTGTTCTATAGATATATGGTATAATATTTACATTACAGTGTATGTATCAAAGTGACCATGATATTATTATCAATTAACATTTGCACTCTCGCCCGTACATTAATGCTCTTTCACCGTGTCAGCTGGTGTAAACTATCTGTAGAGTTAATGGCTGTCATCCAAATTGGCTGCTCCGCCAAAAAACGAACATGGTACTATTAGCTTTAACCCGTTACTCCATGAATATCCATGCATGAAATAACGACATTACGAATATTTATTAGATTACTTGTTATAATAACACATGGACACAGGAATAGTTGGCCCTGGCAGAAAATGTATACCTGTATTATACCAAAAGCAAACAGAGCAGACTCCAATAGGAGCCGTCTGATCAGAGTCTGCTCTGTTTGCAAAGACATAGAAAGGCGTATTTATGAAGTAAAGGGTCATTTTAATGTTTTATTTCTGATGCTCTCAGTAAAACTGGTATTTTTGTCGTACCGTTTAAAATATCTCCAAATGTAAACATTAACCCTATAGTTGCCTGCCAGAGACAAAACTGTGATTACCTATGCTAACAGTTTGGATCCAGATGAGACGCCGAGTAACTCGATGTCTCATCAGAATCCATACTGATTGATGCTGTGTTTATGTTTCCTGAAAGAAAATTGATAAAAGTGTGCCTAGTTGCTAGTTTGAGTCTTTATTGCATAAAGTTTTTATGTATGAATTTCATCCTAACGCATTTTGTTTTATTACCGTGGATTTTTTCTATTGTGTTAAGCGAGTTGAACCGAAAAGCTCGATTCCAGTTTTCAAACCATTGTGATAAATAGAGCATTTGCTCCTATGAAGCAAATGCTCCATTTATCACAATGGTTTCAAAATGGGACTTTAAGCGAGTTGAACCGGAAAGCTCGATTCCATATTTAGATAATTAATTCATTCCCCCCATGACTATGTTTAGACCAAACCTCTTTGAATAAATCCACCGAAAAGGAGCAATTATTAGAGAAAAGGACATTTTTAGAATTGTATAGTTTTGAAACCATTGTGATAAATAGAGCATTTACTCCAATGAAGCAAATACTCTGTTTATCACATGGTTTCAAAATGTGAATTTTATAGAGGCCAAACTGCGTCACTAGGAGGGTGTGTGTTAAAGTATCACCTGATAAATATTCATGTGTCATTTTTTCTTAGTACGTGAATATTGAACATGGAAATGCTTAATTAGTGGCGTCTGTAGATATTGCTTACATGGATAGTCGTTCCAATTTCCTATGGAATTACACACATCTCTAAGACATCTTATTAAGACTAGATTAACGAATGAACGTATGAAGTAATAAATCCTCTGAGTCTGAGTTCTCACAAATATCTTATTGGCCAGATTTTCAGCTTGCTCAAAACTTATTGACACTTAAGGGTTGGTGGAAAGTTTTCTCTGACGACATTGTTTGTAGACGAAAATTATTTGGCGCTGAAAGAATTATAAACCATTCACTGTTTTTTCATATACTAGATCAGTTCGTCTGGGGATGGGGTTGGGCACATTCATCTTTTTTCTACACCAATGAATACAGAAGAACCTCTCTAAAGTGGTCGTTTTATGAATAAGTTTTGGCGTTGTTTAAAGCAGGTGGTAGCTTAATGCAGGGCGAAAGTACTATAGAAAGCTCCTGTAGGAGATTTCTGCATTACTTTCGCCCTGTATTAAGCTACCACTTGCCTCTAAAACCTCCTTATGGTAGTCGTTTAAGAGAGATTTAACCGTACTTTAATGTACCGAACGCCCTTATGGACATCAAAGCAAACTTCGGTCATTGAATATAAATCAAATCATTGCCGTCAATAGTCGTTCATCATGAGTGATAGCTGTGAATTATTAGTCTGTATTAGTCACATCCGCCATAAAGATGTAACAATTTCCTTCATATAAACGCCTTTTCAAGCTTTTGAAAACAGGGTAGACCCAGAGCAGGCGGTTAGTGCCAGTTACCAAAACATCATGTGTTGTTTATGTGCAATTATAAAATAATTAGTGTCGTTCATTATTCTATAAATATTCATTCGACCTTCGCCTGCTCTACCTATCCTACTTAGTTTTCATAAGATCACACCTTTGGTGTTTATGGTGTGGTCTCATATTCATCCTTAACATGCCAAATTTCATTTGGTTCTAATAATCATCATTTCAATTATCATTCAAGTGATAATTCCGGTTTGCTATTTCAGCTAAACTTTGAGTAATTACCACGCTAGGTGCTAGTAATTATCACTCCCAACTGTTTCGTCTAGAAATGTATTTATATTTCATTTGGCATCAGATTGCATGTAATACTTATACAGCAATACGGAATCGTCATCACGAAGTGCATGCTCGTAACAAAAGAGACACTTTAGTCGATGACAACAAAATACCCAATTACAGTAGAAACCCTCTAAACTCATCACGTATTTAACCCTTTCTCTTATATAAACGTGTTTTCACGCATTTGCAAACAGAGTAGACCCAGATCAGACGGCTCCTAGAGGAGCCGTCTGATCAGGGTCTGCTCTGTTTACTAATAAAATTTGATAGAGCTGTTTCTTTACTTTCTAAAATGTCTACAATGTTCCACCTTCCATATTTCTTTATAACTATTATGTAAATGAATAATCAGTAGGCATTGAAATGTGGCCTAAATACAGAACAGGGAAAGAGTTACTATACAGTATACATTGGTGTCAATGAACACAGTACAACCTTATCTAAAGTGGCCACTTTATCAATAAATATTGACATCTATTAAAGCAGATGGTTGCATAATTCAGGGCGAAAGTAATGCAGAAACCCCAATTACTAAATGCTAATTGCTAATTTGCCAGATGCTTAATGCTAATTTGCCAAATGCCAATTGCTAATTTGACAAATGCCAATTGCTATTTGCCATATTGCCATTAGTTCTAGCTTCTTTTCTCTGAAAAGTGCTTGGCGGATCCAAGGACTAGACAGATCGGCGGACTCCATTCTACAATATGTTTCGTATCCTTATCCAAACAGTAATATACCCAATTTCTGTACATCTGTACGCGAGAAGAACACGTCCGTAAATTTTTCATTTGGCAAATGGCAGTTTAGCAAATGGCAATTGGCATGTCCCAACCCGCATTCCATAGCAAACTGTATGTTCAGCTCTATTAAAAGGTCATTGGCAAACAGAGCAGGGCCCTTATCTTGGTCGTCTCTGTTTGCAAGGACTTGAAAATGCGTTTATTTTAGAGAAAGGGTTAATACCTGAAATAATTCGCATTTGCGTTTAGGTATTCAAATGTTTGTCTAGTTATGATTGACAGGTTCAATAAAGTCATAGCTGACTAATAATTTCATAACAAACAGGGTAGATCCTGATCAGACGAAATGGTTATATTAAAGAAATGGTTAAACCCCCGAAATATTTCGTATTCAAAGGTTTTTATAGTAATGATTGGCTGACAATTTTATCACGTGATGACAGACAGCAAACAACTATCCATGTTTAGCATGCAATCCATTGCGGACGAATCCATAATAACGTTTGCAGACAGATCGGATCTAGATGGGACCCAAACTGTTTGACACTCTGTGTGAATACGGAGTAGACGGTCTTCTCTACTGACTAAACTTGTTCAGCTAGAGGTTGATTGCCCCATATGCTTTGATACATGGGCTCAGACCAATAAGCGTCCTTGTGGAATAGGTTCCCATTGAAGACTATTCACCATTGCAAGACCTTATTAACACTTGTTGACATACTTTCATTATGAAACATGGACATCAGATTTGTTTTGGCCAAAGAAGAACTACAGAGTTATATCGTTTCTTTGACTAGCATTTGTAAACAACTTCGATCCCGAATCTGAAGTGAAACGTTCAGCAAATCAGAGATTGAGCTTATCAGCATAAGAAGAGTTAACGTTTATCTAATTAATATTCACGATGTCATTATTCGTACATGAATATTCATAACGTGAAAGTGTTACACATGGAGCATGTGATCAGTATTCATGGCGGGGTACGCTCAGGTTGCATGTCGCTGTTTGCAAACTGGCCTGCGGTTCTACTGTGTGTCGAACTCTAAAATAAGTGTCGGTCTAAACCTCGATAGTTCGAACTCTAAAATAAGTGTCATTATCGGTCTTTAAGACATGTGGCTGCTTAATGCTGGGTGAAAGTCATGCAGAAAGCTCCCCCAGGAGCGTTCTGCATGATTTTCACCCTGCATTAAGCATCCACCTGCCTAAATTTGCATCAAACCATCCATAATTAGTAACATTTCGAAGTATCGAGTTTTTACTGTAATGTAATTACCCGATGGGGTACACTTATTTCTTGTTTCACATGCAGCATGTGGTTTATCTACTAGTTTACTAGCCCATACCCCGTTTGATCTGGCGCAATGTTGACTACTTCCGAATCTATATTTTTTAGGAATTCGGCGTCTCATCTGGGTCCAAGCTGGTTGCATAAGCGAGTCTGGTCACGCTCGACTGCTCATTTATAGCAATTTATATCAGGGAGTAATATTTACTCCTTCTTTCTACATTTGAAAAATCACAACACGTTCTAATACTGGTTGAATATTCATGGACAAATTACATATAGTTATAATGAAATATGGAAGGTGGAACATTAAAGAAATTTTAGAAACTAAAGAAAAATCTATCTAAGTCCATTAGCGAACATAGCAGACCCTGATCAGATGGCCCCTATAGAAGCCGTCTGATCTGTATTTACTCTGTTTGCAAATGCGTAAAAATGCGTGTACATGAAGGAAGGGGTTAAGCCACGAAAAGTAAAGTATTGTAACATCTCCGTTTCACTTGTAGTTATAGGCATGTTGGCTATATTGTGGGTGGGGGACTCACCTTTCATCCTGAATCATCATGTAGGGAGTACTAATTGACTTCACATCCATTAGTAATCCGATATCTATGAACCAATTCCTTTAACTCGGCGAATTTATGAAGAATTTGAACAAGAGGTGAATTCTTCATAACTTCAGCTGCTATTTTTGCCTCCATTTCTACAGGAAGTGATGTCAATTTTAACCAGAATTCTACAGTCTAGGTCATGTTTATTTTGATGCTGTCAAAATCAGACGACATCTGTCAATATAGTTATCTCACCTTTTCCTGCTAAATAGTTCGAAGAAATGTATTCCATCAGGTAAATTGGTTCATAGCTGTTTGTTTTTCATTTATATAAAGTTAAATGAGTGTTTTTAATACAGTTTTATAACTTTTCTGCTAGAAGTTTATTGACGGGATTATGCAGAATTCTGCAGGAATTCTGCTAGGATCCCGCTAGACTTCCGCTGGTAAAACTCGCGGAGACTGTTTTCCGCAGTATTCTGCTGAATTCCGCCAGCTTCACCCTTTTGGTATAAAAAGGCACGCCTGGCAGAATTCAGACAGTGAGAACTTTAATAAAATTAGATTCAGTTGATTAATGTGATTATTAGACTTCAGTTAAATTTAGAACATAGAGCATATTTAGAAGTGAATAATATATAATAAAAGGTAGAAATTTAATCAGAATCTTGTTTCATTATTTTTATCTTTATCCGCTGTTATTAAAAGCCCGCTACCATTCACGAGATCGTGAGATAGTTATTGGTGGCAGCGGTAAAGAAAATAAAAAATTTCAATGGATTTTGCCTTAGATATATGAATTTTATTAGATCAATTAAAAACAATAAAAATCTAAATTAATAGTTTTAACCATACTAAGGAAAAGAGTTGCAAATGCATAGCTCTTAATTATTTTAATTTTGATAACAGAATTTTAAGCAATATAAGTTTGAATTAAATGTAAGTAGATTTTAATATATGTTTAGTTGTTCTCACTCAAACAAAACTCAGTACTTGGTGATGGAAATGGTAGTCACTAGAATTCAGTCTCAGACAGATCAGTCTCAGACAGAGCCAGTATATGAAGAAAAGGAAGATAACCTTCAGATTAATACAAACATGGCTGAATATGTAGATCTCGAAGCACCTGAACATCGAGATAAAATAACAGAACAGAGCACAAGCCAGAGACCAATTCAACACTTTCAATCACAGCTTCAAGCTGATGACAGCATCAGAGCAAATGACAATATCAATCACCAACAAGAGTCCAGATCATATGGCTTTATAGAAAACACAAACCAACATTTAGCACAGTCAGTTCATTCAATAGAAAACAAAGTACAGAGTCTAGAAATGACTTTAAAAACTGTAACAGATCAGTTGACAAATGCATTGAGAACTTTACCAAGGCAAGATTGTAATCCTGGTCCAAATCTCAATCCTAATCCAAACCTTAACCAGAATCAAATGTCTCAAGGTTTGAGTTCAAGACAGAACCACTCAAGGAGACGTAGATCAAGAACAAGAGCCAGGTCAGTTACTCATTCAGATTCCGAGTTCGAGTCAGAACCTCAGTCCCCTTACTCGATTGGTGAGCACAGGTACAGATCAAAAACAAAACCTAAATTACCTCCCTTTACAGGTAGAGAATCATGAAAAGTATGGTTCAACAGATTTGAAGAAGTAGCTAACCGTCAAAAATGGTCCCCAGAAGATAAGTTAGACGAATTACTCCCCAGGTTACAGGGTATTGCAGGTGATTTTGCATTTGGACAGTTAAATCAAGCATCTAGGTCTAACTATTACACACTTTGCAAAGAACTAGGTCATAGATTCAGAGTTGTTGAAACATCAAAAAGTTATCGCATGCAATTCAGTAACAGAAATCAAAAGAGTGGCGAAACCCACGAAGAATATGCAGCAGATTAAAAAATGTTGTACGATAAGGCCTACACATATAGAGACAATATCACAAGACAAGATGATTTATTACGCAGATTTTTAGATGGGTCATGTGACGAAAAAACAAGATTTTATGTTGAGTTCGTAAAAGAACCGATTGATATAGATGAAGCGGTCTTTCAGGTAGTTTGCTTCCAAGAAACCAAATCAAGATCTAGAGATAGCAGCCCTATGTATTCTAGGCAATTACATAATGAGCACCCTTGTTCAAGTGACGATGAAATGTCTGTTGCCAGATCTACCCCCCTTAAAACAGACACAAAGTGATTCAAAAAGACACTGATAAGCCTACTGACAGCAAAATATCACAAACAGACCCCAAAATCAATGATTTAGAGAAAATTAGAGAAATCATACGAAGTGAACTGAATACAATGCCCCAATTTCATTCCACTCACAATCAACATACCTGGCCATACCAAAAGAATAAGTTCAACAACCCTAGGAAGTCATATAACTATAGAGGCTATCAGAATAACAGAGCATGTTTTGCCTGTGGTGATCCTACACATTTTAAAAGAAATTGCCCTCAACTGAAAACACAAGCAATCAGTACAACCCAAAATGAGCAACCCAAAACTAATCAGTCGTTAAACTACAACGGACTGGCCGGGGTGGCCAACAGTCAGTCCTAGATACATGCAACAAGGGCCAAATGCATATGACAAAAAGTGAAGCACTCTATGAAACACATGACAAGTCAGTCAGAAGTAATTCACATACCTCAAC
Source organism: Azorinus chamasolen (assembly GCA_963576725.1). Taxonomy (NCBI): domain Eukaryota; kingdom Metazoa; phylum Mollusca; class Bivalvia; order Cardiida; family Solecurtidae; genus Azorinus; species Azorinus chamasolen. The sequence continues at coordinate 68,093,346 of OY755248.1, forward strand.
TTCAGTTTATGTGAAAGGCTCAATTAAAAACATACCAGTAAATTTCGTTGTTGACACCGGTGCAGAGCAGACAATAATATCAGACAGGATATTTAGCAAACTGAAAGACCATGATAAGCCCAAAGTCCTTAAAAAAAGGTAAATTATTTCATGCGGGTGGTGAACAATTCAGTACAAGTGGAAAATGCCTGTTACAACTGAAAATAGACGGAGTCATATTAGAAAAAAGAAGTAATAGTTGCAAAAATCAAAGATGATGCCCTGTTAGGAATGGATATTTTACAGGTCGATAATAAATCTGCAGACATAATACTTAGCCAAAATAAAATAATTCTCCCAGACGGCAAAGTGATAAAATGCAGATTATCTTGTGATAGCAATTGCAGACAGGTTAAAGCTGCTGATCACAATGCCATTCAAGGTAACACAGAGCAAACCATTGATGTCTTTGTTGAATGCACTGAAGAAGACTACCAGAGTCAAAACTCCACAGTCCTCATTGAGCCAACGAAAAGCTTCAGTGAAAACTTTCCATTAGTGTTAGCGTCAAGTCTAGCAGATACCAACTCAACCCCAACAGTTAAAGTAAGACTTCTAAACCCCTTCCCCAAAGAGGTATCAATAAATCAAGACACAGTTATTGGGTCTGCAGAATTCATTGACAATGAACCAATCAAAATATTACATGAAAATAACCCCTCCAATGACTTTAGTTCCGCACGAAGAATCCAGTTTGTACAAGAACCCAACCAAAGCATTATTAGGAATATTAAGGTTAACAATACTAAACCAGAACCTAGTTTACCAAGCAAACAGCCTATTACAACCACAGATGTCAGAGAAATGACCACTCAAGTACCTGATCACTTGCAGTCAATGTTTGTCCAATCTATTGCAAACAAATCAATGCAAGAAAAAATAGAAATTGCAAATTTACTTCATGAGTATTCTGATGTCTTCTCGAAAAATGAAAACGCCCTAGGATTAACGTCACTAGCAGAACATGTGATTGACACTGGTGACGCTAAGCCGGTCAAACAACCTTTTCGTCGTGTACCAACAGCTTTCGCTGGGGAAGAAAAAAAAGCAATAAACAAACTCCTCGATCAAGGTGTTATTCGTCCTTCGAACAGTCCATGGTCCTCACCTCTGTGCCTCGTTTTTAAAAAAGACAAAACATGTAGACCCTGCGTCGATTATCGCAAAGTGAATCAGGTCACTAACTTTTTAGCACATTAGATTTAACATCAGGTTATTTTCAAGTCCCAGTAAGACAACAGGACATCCCTAAAACCGCATTCTCAACAAAATATGGTCATTATGCATTTACATCCACCCCATTTGGCATGACAAACAGTGGTGCAACTTTTCAACGTGTCATGGAGGTAGCTTTGAAGGGATTGCAATGGCAAACATGTATTATATACATAGATGACTGTATTGTATTTGGTTCAACATTGGAAGAGCACAATGAAAGACTAAAGGCAGTTTTGCAAAGGTTCAGAGAAGCAAACTTAAAACTTAAACCTAAGAAATGCAATCTCTTGCAGGAAGAGGTCACTTTTCTTGGTTTTAGAGTGTCTGAAAAAGGAATAAAGCCCGATCCAAACAATGTAGCTAAAGTTTTACAAGGGAAAATTCCAAGTAATGTTACTGAGGTGAAACAATTCTTAGGCACGTGCTCATATTACAGGAAACACATAAAACGTTTCAGTGTAGTTGCAAAACCCCTGTTTGACCTGAACAAAACAGAAAGCAAATTGAAATGGACCAAAGAATGTGAATCTGCATTTCAGTCTCTAAAGAACACCCAAGCAAGCCCGCCCATCATGTCTCTTCCCGCCAGTGAAGGTGAATTCATATTAGATGTAGACGCATGTGAATTCGGAATTGGCGCACTATTAAGCCAAGTTCAAAACGACAAGGAAAAAGTAATTGCTTATGCTAGTCGTTCACTAAATAAGGCCGAAAGAAACTATTGCGTTACAGATAAAGAACTCTTAGCTCTTAGATACTTTGTTGAATACCTCAGACACTATCTATTAGGGAGACAGTTTAAATGCAGATCAGATCATCAAGCATTGAAGTGGCTTTTCAACCTCAAATCCCCGAAAGGTCGAGTCGCTAGATGGCTCGAGATTCTGTCAGAATACCATTTCACTGTTGAATATCGCCAAGGGTCCAAGCATGGAAATGCAGACAGTCTTTCACGATGCCCCAATCCTAAAGACTGTTCCTGCCCTGAAGTCGAAACAGATGAAAAGCTAAAATGTGGTCCTTGCAACAAGTGCAAAAAAAGAGCTGATCAGATGGACAACAAGTTTTTCAAAGACTCTTCTAGAAGTGAAGTTCTAGAGATTACAAGACGCAACACTATAGAGACTCCAAAGGACTGGAAAGATGTAGTAAACAAGTCCTGGGACAAGTGTAAAGAAGTCAATGTGACAAGTGTATGGTTAATACTTCTAACCATGTATACTTTGTCGATGAAGCTATCAGATACAGTGTTATCTGTGATGCAGTACTGTAAGGGAATTGACATAACGGCAGTACTATGTATACTTACATGGATAAGTATGATACTCCATAAAAAATGGGTAAATAATGTTTGTGCATGGAATAAAATATTGGGCATCTTAATAGATGTTGTCTCAAAAGTCAAGAAGTTAATGGTAAAAGACACATATGATACGTGTCGAGAAATCAAAACGTGTTCGAGAGCAGATTTTCTTAATAGTTCTGTACCATGGTCAGAGGGGTACAGTATAGGCGACCTGAAGGATTTACAGGCGGCGGACAAGGATATTGGTCCGGTTTTAAAATGGTTTCTGTCAGAGATACGTCCCACAGAACAGGAGATTTCAGTAGCAAGTCCAGCTACAAGGCATTATATTCTGTGCTGGAATGCACTTGTTTTGAATAATGGGTTATTATTCAGGAAATTTGAGAAAAAGGAAGACTCAGGATCCTTTACGCAGTTAATTGTACCTGCAGGATTGAGAAAAGATGTTCTTTACCAGATGCACAATAGTGTATTGTCTGGTCACCTTGGGAAGAAAAAGACCAAGGAGAAACTTGTCCAAAGATACTATTGGCACGGTATTCGAGAAGACTGCAATAACTGGGTTGCAACATGTGAAACATGTGGTGCCAATAAACCCCCATGTACAACACCTAGAGCCCCCTTAGGTAATATGCCCGTAGGAGCTCCATTAGACAGACTAGCAACAGACATAATTGGACCGTTACCACGAACACCAAGAGACAATAAATACATATTAGTAGTAACAGATCATTTTACAAAATGGGTAGAAATATTCCCCATACCAGACCAAATGGCAGAAACCACAGCAAGAGTTATATTAAATGAAGTAATAGCCAGATACGGTACCCCTGTATCAATTCATAGCGATCAGGGTAAAAACTATGAAAGTAGAATCTTTGGTGAAATATGTGAAATGATTGAAATTAAGAAAACAAGAACCTCTGTACGCAATCCAAAATGCAATGGTAAAGCAGAAAGATTCAATAAAACATAAATTCGGATGGTGCGTGCATATCTAAAAGACCGTGATCAAACTGACTGGGACTTAAATCTAGGTTGTTTAGCAGCAGCTTATAGATCAACACCAAATGAGAGTACTAAACTCACACCAAATTTGCTAATGCTAGGACGAGAGGTCAGATTACCTTCAGAAATCGCTTTTGGAAGCAACACAACCACTTCTGAACAAGTGTCATCATATGGTGAATATGTTGAAATCCTGAAATCAAAACTGCAAAAGTCTCATGATATATGCCGAAAACATTTAGGGTGTGCACTCATTCGCAATACTGATATATATGACAACAAACAAATGCTCAATAAGTACAAGAAAGGAGATCCTGTATGGTACCTACATACATCCCGAAAAACATCATTATGCCTCAAACTACAAATGCCTTACACAGGACCTTTTCTTGTCACTCAAGTACTGAGTAATCAAATTTACAGAGTGCAATTCAAAAAGTCAGGAGAAACAAAAGTAATCCATCATGATAAACTCAAGCCATATAAGGGTTCCTCCCCACCAATCTGGATAAGACAGCAGTCAAACTAGGCATCTACTGCAACTCTATTACCATTCATTCATTATATAAATATGTTTATTTCAGTCAGAAAATTTACCAGTATGATAATGATGCCAACCCTGTTCTACTTTCAGTACCAATATGTCCAACACTGGAGTAACCATACCCATTACAATATCCTCCTCATCAAATAAATTTATCAACAACAGAAGGAGAGTTTACAAATGCCTGAAATGCCCAACAGATCCATATCAAGGAGAAAGAACAAAAGTAATCACTCACATCTACAGAAAACATACCACCCTAGACAAAGTGCCTTTCTACTGCAACATCTGTAAATTCATCACAACATCCCAAACTCGAAAGACACATCGACCCTATAATCTACCCCTCCCACACAGCAACAGTCCAAGCCATGCTAGATAATGATGAATATGTAAATGAAGCAACCAGCCTACTACAGAACACACATTATTACACTCCAACAGAACATACACACTACAAACGTTTAGGTAAAGAAGAAAGTAACATCATTTTGAGCAACGCAAACGACAGAAAACAACAACATCACCTACAACATCAACAACACACCAAGTAAGAGATGACAGCAACCAACAGCTTACTCCGCAACATCTTACTTAAATGCAATATACCAACAAAATCTGACACAACACAAAGACCTGCATCTGCCAACACAGAACACACTGCCAACATCTTGCCTGCACTCCTAGGAGGTCACCAGCCTAGTGAGTGTAATATCACACTTAACAGCAACCCACCAGCAACCCCTGTTCTGAAAAGCAAGCTTCAACAGTCACAAACAAAAACACCGCAACTAATACCCAACAAGCAAATGCACCAAACAGCATCTTCAACCACCACTTCATCCTCTTCTTCAACAAAAACATGCCATCAATGCCCTAAAATTCATCAAGAAATCCTTCAGTTGAAGTCCGAAACAAAAACAATGGCAAAAGCAATGGACCAAATGATCAAAGAAATGGAAGAACTTAGAAAAATAATAAAGGACAACCAACCTAGAAATCACAGAGAAGACCGAGAAAACACACACCCATACAGTCGCCCTCTTCAACACAACAGCAACAGAAGACACTTCAACCAAAGAAATTACGACCACAGATACAATTGAACAGACAACACATAACATCATCCTCCAGTACAGTATAACATATACAATGTATGATAATTCGATATCATAGACTGTTATTATTATTATGATCAAATAGATACGAGCGTACTTCAGAGAGATACTTCATAGAAACAGTATGCAGTGATTTTTAATGTGATATCTTCTGTGATTTAGCCATGGACTGCACCCAGAGTATATGAACCATACAATTATCCACTTATTACAGATAGACAATTATAGTATTGTGATCTACAGAACTGTATAACTTCATTAAGAAAAATATGAGCTGATCTACAGAACAGTATAACTTCATTAAGTAAAATAAGGACTGTAAATAGAAATTTAAAAATATTAAGCCTACAGAATCTGATATGTAGTGCTGTTTTTCCAGTGAACATTTGATGGCCTCTACCTTGTGATTTATTTTATGTGAGACCCGTTATAACCGCACATGGAGCTTTGTATTCACATGGGAATACAGCTTTAAACTACCAGAGACTTTCCAATTTATATCCATGTGTCATTGAACATTTTCATATAAGATCTTCTGACTACCAGATTGCTGGAAATAACTGAATATGATCCGGATCTAGCTACAGAAACATGTCTCGATCATTATACACATTCCATTGCAGTGATAGACTACATGTCTCCAACCTATGCATGTTTACAGAATCATAGACTTTATATCCATATACCTATGGACAGTATATCCACTTAAATAATATTTCCTTACTTATTGGTAGTACCTAGCAATGCAATGATATTGCATTTGTTAAGAATGTTATTAATTTTAATACTTAAGATTAAGGTCAACGCACAAGGACTTTATTTTAAGTAAAGTAGCTACCATGGATATGCTTTTCACACTAGTCTACTCTAAACTTTGAGATTTTATGACATTAAGTGCCTGTCGTATTGTACTTATAGTAATGTAGAGCAACTGTGTTTTACTGTGAATGCTATGCTAGAGGCACAGTATTGTGTAGACACACAAAGTTTCAGATTATTTCACATTTCCTGTGATTGAGTTGCAATATAATGTATGGTAGATATATGTCGAAGGATCAGGAAAGTGTTTGTTATCGAAAGCATTTGTTATCTCAAATTTAAAAATCATATGAATTATTAATGAGTAAGTAGCCCATGGAAGATTGCAAATGGCCTCCCTTGAAAAATGTGCAGACTTTCATGGATTATCTTCTTTTATTGATTTTCAAAGTTTTATTTATGATTGACATGGGTTTTTTTTTTTTGGTTTTTTTTTTAAATTTCAGTTACTTCCGTAACTCATTTATTTTCCCCGTCATTGGTGAGAGAGGGTCGAGGAACCATCCCTGTCTCACCTTACAAAGAGTTTCTTACAATTGATATATCTATATGTATAGAGTCAAATAATACGTCTTAAGTTTCAAATCTAGAATCTATTATAATGGGGTTTTTGGAGTTTGTTTTGGCAATATATATTCTGTACATGTTTCTCTTTGAAGCAAAGAAATGGAGAAAAATATATATGTTTGGGTGACTGTTTATATCAATTTTTAACTCGGCAATCCATATAGCCTATTTTTTATATCTTCCACAAAAAACAAAATGTTGACCCATATGAGAAGAGCTTTGTATTATTCTCTCATCTTGGTATTCACTGTGTGCCCAAGGTGTCCTATCTAATCAAAGAGAGTGACAGTGAGTGCTGGGTGAAGTTATTAGTATTTATGGGGAAACCAGGTTAAAAGGAGGCACTTCACTGTGAGTTTTGACAAGAAAAGCTCACAGTAGAATACCCCCTCCAAAACAATAGAGACATTTACACAGATCCCTGACTTGAAGCTAAAAGACGTCCAAACATATGAGCCAATAAAGAAACAAAAATAAAACAAGAGTCACCTTTTGTAGACAGTCCGGACCCAGATGATACAGCTTTCATTGAAACCGTTTTCTTCCAGGTCATCACTGTATGCTGGCATTATCTATAAGAAGTTTTATGGTTTTAAGCTATTTCCATTGTTTAGACATTGTACATGTACTAAGCTCTCCAACAGTTCAGCCCAGAGACAAAATTATCTTGTCTCTTGTCTTATGAAGAGTACATTTGTCCCATGCTGACAGTGAAGACCCTAAGCAAGAGGGATACTAGAGGAACTCTCTGATCAGGGTCTGCATTGTAGCTAGGTGTCTTTTACTATATAGTTAGAATCAGAACTAAATAGATGAATTTGATTTAATTAAGACTTGGAATGGTCCATTTGAAGTCTCCGGGGTAAATGTGTTAAAAAGATTACAGCATAGATCCGGTAAAGTCAGTATAGCAAGTCACTATTACAAATAAACAAAAGCATATACAGTTTGTCTTTTCCACTTAAGAGTGGAAATATCATAAGTATTATATACAGAAAAACAAAGTGGGGGTGCAAAAAGGAAAAAAACAGTAAAAAGGGACAAAACAAATTTGTGAATGGTAACAAAAAAGTCCAAGTGCGAGGGAAACTGATTTTCTTCCTGATTCAGTATTAAAGGTATTCGGTAGATGGAAACTGAAATAATCAGTCTGCCCAGATGAAGAGATGGGTTGGAGGCCAGCTTCCTGTACATGTGCCAAATGGTCTCACTTCAATAAAATTTTAAGTTTCTAAGTTAACCCGTTTTCCCATGGCCCGTTTCTAGGTATGGACACAGTTGACCACGGATATGCTTTTCACACTAGTCTACTCTAAACTTTGAGATTTTATGACATTAAGTGCCTGTCGTATTGTACTTATAGTAATGTAGAGCAACTGTGTTTTACTGTGAATGCTATGCTAGAGGCACAGTATTGTGTAGACACACAAAGTTTCAGATTATTTCACATTTCCTGTGATTGAGTTGCAATATAATGTATGGTAGATCTATGTCGAAGGATCAGGAAAGTGTTTGTTATCGAAAGCATTTGTTATCTCAAATTTAAAAATCATATTAATTATTAATGAGTAAGTAGCCCATGGAAGATTGCAAATGGCCTCCCTTGAAAAATGTGTAGACTTTCATGGATTATCTTCTTTTATTGATTTTCAAAGTTTTATTTATGATTGACATGTTTATGAATTACTTATCTTTGATGCTAGCCAGATTGTTTCCTTTGACTAATTCACAACCTTAACCATTATTTATGACAATTATTCTATTGTTGCGAAAAAGCAACAGATAAATTTGTTTGGTACATTAATACCAAAGGCTGAATATATTTCACCATTTAGGAATGGGAAAGTTCTTAGACTGGAGACAAAGTATAAGATGTTTTACAATATTTAACTACAGGTGTAGTGTATAAACATTAAATTACAGTCAGTGATTGACTTTAATATTGAAGGTAAGTGCATATATCATTTGTCTCAGCTGAAAGCAGTTTCCCAATCCCAACATCTTGATAAGATGATGTATGTATTTTCATACTGTAATAGTACATGTAAATGTGTCTAATATTATTTATTCCATTAATGCATGTTCAGATAGTAAATGTAATATATTCAAATATGTGGTGACCACAGTCATATATGTTTGTGTTTCAAAAATGGGAAGTTATTTTTGAATGGCAAGTATATTAATAGATTGGCGCAAAAACAAAGTTCCAAATTCTTTGTTCAGAGAAGAAAATGTCTTTAGTACTGTGTCTAATTTGACATTGCAAAGCGCTGAAAGTGTCTTTACGTAGTTATAGTATTTGTATACCTATACTAAGAATAATTATTTGCATATTTGTTGATAAGTTATGTATTTAATATCCAATGTTTTATTATTGCCATTATGGAGCGAACTCAATGATTCATTTTACTCACCTCATTCTAACTTAGAATCCATTCCATTTGTGAGGACACAAATGTTTTTAAGGAGGGGGTAATGTAACATCTCCGTTTCACTTGTAGTTATATGCATGTTTGCTATATTGTGGGTGGGGTAAAATCGAGTATTTTGTTCCAACTTATACTCACCTTTCATCCTGAATCATCATGTAGGAAGTACTGATCGAGTTCACATCCATTAGTAATCCGATATCTATGAACCAATTCCTTTAACTCGGCGAATTTATGAAGAATTTGAACAAGAAGTGAATTCTTCATAACTTCAGCTGCTATTTTTGCCTCCATTTCTACAGGAAGTGATGTCAATTTTAACAGAATTCTACATTCTAGGTCATGTTTATTTTGATGCTGTCAAAATCAGACGACATCTGTCAATATAGTTATCTCACCTTTTCCTGCTAAATAGTTCGAAGAAATGTATTCCATCAGGTAAATTGGTTCATAGATGTTTGTTTTTCATTTATATAAAGTTAAATGAGTGTTTTTAATACAGTTTGACGGGATTATGCAGAACTCTGCAGGAATTCTGCTAGGATCCCGCTAGACTTCCGCTGGTAAAACTCGCGGAGACTGTTTTCCGCAGTATTCTGCTGAATTCCGCCAGCTTCACCCTTTTGGTATAAAAAGGCACGCCTGGCAGAAAAAAAATTAGAGTCAGTTGATTAATGTGATTATTAGACTTCAGTTAAATTTAGAACATAGAACATATTTAGAAGTGAATAATATATAATAAAAGGTAGAAATTTAATCAGAATCTTGTTTCATTATTTTTATCTTTATCCGCTGTTATTAAAAGCCCGCTGCCGTTCACGAGATCGTGACAGTATTGATGGAATGCGGTGATGAATTAATAATCTTTAAGTTACTGAGTTTTCATTACCACTCCCAGAAGGTTTGTATGAAGCATTTGTTCGACACGTGCATTTTCTCTATCAAAACCAATTCGTGTATACACGTACCAGAACTGCTGCACACCTCTTTAACGCATCACCTATTACTGAACTGGGACCTATTCCCTCTCAAAACAGCCTAATTTCACGACTTCAGGTAGTAAAACTTTCATATATTCGCTATAGATAGTGATATAAAGCTACATTACTCTGAACCTTTCGCTATAGATAGTGATATAAAGCTACATGAACCTTTTACAGGATAGAGACGTCTCTTTACGCCTTCGCAAACAGAGTAGACCCAGATCAGACGGCAAACAGAGTAGACCCAGATCAGACGGCTCATACAGGAACCTTCGCAAACAGAGTAGACCCAGATCAGACGGCTCATACAGGAACCGTGTGACCAGGGTCTGTTCTGTTTGCTCATGAAATAATATAGATCTGATTCTACAGTTTCTGCCATGGCCAAAACTTCTTGTTTATATGCCTTAATAAAAGTTAATCTAATCAATATTCCAAATGTCATTACTTCTTATAAATATGAATATCCATGAGGTTAAAGGCTAATTAAGGACCTCTCAAATGAAGACTAAATGAGCAGAAGCGTTCTACTGTTTGATAATAAATACAACGAGTTGTACGTCACTTTAACCCTCTATTACATTACATGAATATTTATAGGAGAAATGACATCATGAATATTTATTAAATTATTTTTTATAATGGCACATGGACACACACGTGTTTTTGCTATGGTAGAACATGTAGAATCATATCAGTATAATTTCATAAGCAAATAGCGAAGATCTGGATCTACTCTGTTTGCAAAGGGGTAGAAACGCGTATTTATGGAGTAAAGGGTTAATAGTAATTCAGTCATATGGCGACGAATAGAATTCATACACGGTATTGATATGTATGTTGATGAGTGGCAATGCTTAAACCAAATAAATATTGATGTTTCAATGCTGGATAGGACTGGTAGTCGCGGTACGTTTTTTTTTGCACCATTGTATACAAAGGGAGTTAAAAACAATATAAATATAATATTGTGATATTACTCTGTTGAGTTTTCTTTCCAATCACTTAATTTGATCCTAAACCAGCAATTGTGAATTTTTGATAATTTTACTTCTGATGCACATTTTATTTTTAAATACGAAAACTCCACGATAGATGCAATTTCGCTAAATGCTCTTGTTTAAATTTTACCCAATCCATATACGCGTCTTTATATAATATTTATAGATCTTAAAGAGAGGTTTGATACAATCTATATGATTGACTTTATTATCAAATTGTATACGAGTAGAATAGATTGTAAGATACTGTGGGAAGTGTAAAGTATATATGATAAAATCAAAGATTGTGTTAAACAATGTAACCGCTATTCTGAATTGTTTTAGTATGCAATTAGAATCAGGCAGGAGAAGGTGTAATTTCCCCTATTTTGGCTCTAACAAAATACTAACATAAGGCTGACTATAAATGATATATTGTTCTTATTTTATTTTAAGTGCAGATGACATATTCCTATTTGGTAACTCACCAGAAGACTTACAAGTTAATGGTGAGGAAACAAAGGTACCGTTTTTAATAGTGATGTTTAAATGTTTGATGAATTCTTGCAAACAAAGATGTACTGTGTAATGTAGCATTACAGCAGAACCAGTCCTAAGCGACCATTCATTTATTATACATGGTAGTCTTAAAAGCAGGTGGTTGCTTAATGCAGGGCAATAGTAATGCGGGAAGCTCCTGTAGGGGTTTACTGCATTATTTTTGACCTGCATTAAGCTACCACTTGCTTTACAGACCCGTAATTATACCTCTTTTTATGACCGCTTGAGACCGATTCTGCTGTATATTTAAAGTATGCAACAGACAAAAGATATAAACATCAACATACTGGTTCGAATTGGTTCTTAATATGTTGGACTCTTCTTAAACTCGAACATACAAAGGCTTTCTCTTTATTTTTTCACAATAATACTCTTCAAGAAAAGCAAGAAAAGCAGTTCGAAAGGTGTGGGATTTTATTATCTGTTCTTACATTTTAGCCGGATTTTTCAAGAAAACCGGACGGGCGGCGTGCCGTAGTTAACAAAACTTTAAAATTGCTTGTAGCTTAAATTACTTAAGCTAGACAATTCATATTTGGTACGCAGATAGCTTGGTTGAAGGCCTTTCACTTGATACAAGGTAACATAAAATCAGGTCAAGGGGTCAAGGTCACTATTTCGAAAACTGTGCCATTTTTAACAAACTTTAACATTGTTATAACTTCTGAACTACAAATGCTAGGCAATTCATCTTTGGTATACAGATGGCATTGGCAAAGGCCTTTCAGTTGATATAAAGATATTCGAAGTTAGGTCAAGGCTAATGTCACTATTTTGACAAGTTGGCCACCATTTAAAAACTTCAACATTTTGTCTTAACTTCTGAACCACATGTGCTAGACAATTCATATATGGGGATGGAATAAGGGTGAGGTTGGGCGCCCATAAACCGGTTTAAACCCCCGGTGACTTTTGTCACTGACCGTTCCAAGGCGGTACTTCCATCTTCCTCCTATTGTATGTTTGTTTTGTCTTTGTGCGTCTCTTGTTGTTTTTTCTACCCATGTATATTTGCTGTTTCCTTGTGTTGCTGTTCGGGCGAGTGTTTGTTCTGTATGTGGTATTTCCTGCATGACTCATTTTTGTACTTTTATGATGATAGCTTTGGTGAAGGCCTTTCAGTTGATACAAGGATACATGAAACTGGCCCAAGGCCATTGTCATTATTTTGAAAACTTGACTGTTTTGAATAAACTTTAACATTTTGTTATAAATTCTGAGCCACCATCGCTAGTCAATTCACCTTTGGTATTCAGATCGCTTTGGTAAGGACCTTACTGATGACATAATTTAAGATACCTAATATCAGGTCAAGACCAAGGTCACTACTTTGAAAACTTGGCTGTCATTAAAAAAAATTGTATCTTCTGAACTATGTATACTAGGCGATTTATATTTGGTATGCAGATAGATTGGGTGAAGGTCTTTCAGTTGATACAAGGATACATGAAATCGGGTCACGGTCACTGTTGTGAAAATTTTGCCGTTTTTAATAAACTTTAAAATTTTGTTATAACTTATGATCTACATACGCTAGGCAATTCATTTTTGGCATGCAGATAGATTGGGTAAAGGCCTTTCAGTTGATACAAAAATACATGGAATCAGGTCAAGGTCAATGGTACTTTTTTGAAAACCTGGCCGCCTTTAACGGACTTTAACATTGCTTATAAGTTAAGAACTGCAAATGCAGGGCAATGCATTTTTGGTATGTAGATAGCACGGATGAAGGCCCGTCAGTTGATATTATATATGAAATCAGGTCAAGGTTATTGTCTTGGAAATACAGTTAAATGGGTTTTTTTCATTGTGAATTTCACATATGTTAACTAAAAATTCTAAATGCAGTCATCATCTCACGTAAAATAAACATATTTCCCTAATCATTAGGTAAATTGTTAACGCAAAAAAATCCGACTTTAATGCGATTCCCGCATGTTTTGCTCGTTTCAAAACGTTTAGATAGTTTGTATGTACATTGATATGACGATGCGCTATGCATAACTCTGCAATAAATGTTCTGTTCTGTTCTGATATTATTTCCTTGTATGTTTTAGCATATGCACGCATGGTTCTGAGGTGTTATAATCCATTGCATTATGTCATGCCTCTTATCACCAATGGTGTTACGTGGATTAAAACATTTCACTAGCATCAGAACTATTTGTCATATTCAAGAGCCACGTGGGAACCTGTTCATGCAACTACATGCTACATGTGTAGCTCTCCGTCGGTAATATCGCCGTCAGACATGCAACATTTGGGTAGGATTTTGTTATTTACAACATTAATCAAATTTACCTGAATCTAGCCGCTAATAAAATGACACAGTCCGCAACAATGAAGTTATCGTGCATAACTACTAGTCCATGAAACAGCTCACTCGGAATACCTCGGCTATATTCTCTGCAGTGCTCCAGATAAGGTGCGTACGTGCATTTTTACGCATATTGTTAATACAAAAACGCATTTGAAACGCAAATTGTGCATACTGAAGCGCTTATGGGAAACTGCGTACGTATTTTTAATTATCAGACTGTACGTTTCGCCCTTCTTGCCTCCGCCGAAGTTGACCTGAAAAAATGCGTACATCGTCGATAGACTCGGGCACTGGCGTGGAAATTTTTTTCAGTTATTTTGAAAACAATGAGTGGGGTTGGGTGGGTGAAAGGAGAGAATGCGGACTCTCAATTGTGAAGTCAATAATTGATTCTGATTGATTAGGTAATTGGAGATAACAAAAATTGACAGAAAATGGGAATCACAGCTCCTATGTTCCCTATTTTCAACGTTTCATTTTGACTTTCAGCCGTGAAAACAGAGTGTGTGATTACGTACATATTAGCAAGCACACTTATCTGGAGCACTGATTATATGAACGACCATGATCATGCTAAACATAAACGTTTGTTATAGCATTATTGCCATATGGTGCATTAGTTCCCCTTTAACTGATAGATATACCTTGCAAACTGCTCTGTTTGCTTTGTAGATCCTATAGTTTCTGCAATGGACACATATTTCCTGTGTTAATATGCCAGAATAAGAATTAATCTAATAAATATTCATGAAGTTATTAAGTCTAGTATAAATATAAGCAGAGACATATATATTCCCTCATATTAACGCCTTTTGATGCCTCTGTTGAAGTCACTTTCTGAAACCATTGTGATAAATAGAGCATTTGCCCCATGGGAGCAAATGCTCTATTTATCACGATGGTTTCGAAACTACACAATTCTAAAAATTCCCTTTTCTCTAATAACTGCTCCTTTTCGGTAGATTTATACAATGAGGTTGGATCTAAAATAGCCTATGAGGTAATGGGTTAACCCGACACACACCAAATCAGCGTACGGGATCAAGCCTACACTCGTCTCGTTCCGTTTATTTGTTCTCGATAGTTATAAGTTTCAAAGCTAAGTACAGTACCACCACGGGCAGTAAGTCTCTATAACCACGCCAACGTAAGAAGGGATATGGATATAACCATAGTCTATTTAGTTTATCTATAGATATAACCATTTAACCATAGTCTATTTAGTTTATTTATGGATATAACCATTTAACCATAGTCTATTTAGTATATTTATGGATATAACCATTTAATCATAGTCTATTTAGTTTATTTATAGATATAACCATTTAACCATAGTCTATTTAGTTTATTTATGGATATAACCATTTAACCATAGTCTATTTAGTTTATTTATAGATATAACCATAGTCTATAGAAAAAACCGTATTATCAAGTTGTTTAAATAATTGAATATTTTGTTCAATTTTAAAAACAATTTATTGTTATTAATTCCACATTTTATAGAAGCAGAGCACACAGAGATGGTAGTTATTGCCATATCTTAGCCACTATTATCAAAGCCAGATTTAGCGGACTGAAACATACCAAAGTCAGAAGATTTCAAAATCTGACCAATCAGAAACAGCTGAACTTCGATATCACAAACTCGTTTAAGCTGACTTTCGGGATAACTCGTTGTAACAGTTTTGGCCTTCTAAAATTTCCAATAAACAATTCTTCTTAAATGTATCACTATGCATAATTATCTAGAACTACAGAGGCGCCAAAAGGCGCCAACATGAGGGAAAGGGATATTGTAAATATATGGACATATAAACTGCAGGGGATGGGACGTTTCCTAATGTTGAGAGAACTTGTGGCCCGAACCCGCTTCTATGTATAATTAGAAATAAAATATGTTTAAGCTAAACTAATGGGATATAACAAAAGGAATTATTGTTATTATTGTATAGTTTCATGCAGTGTCACAATCAGTATTCATCAAACACTGTCCCCAATCCTAAACACGGAACTATATCCCCCATATCATCATGATCCATAACAGTGTCCCCAATCCTAAACACGGAACTATATCCCCCATATCATCATGATCCATAACAGTGTCATCAACTATATCCCCAATATCATCATGATCCATAACAGTGTCATCAACTATATCCCCAATATCATCATGATCCATAACAGTGTCATCAACTATATCCCCAATATCATCATGATCCATAACAGTGTCATCAACTATATCCCCAATATCATCATGATCCATAACAGTGTCATCAACTATATCCCCTATATCATCATGATCCATAACAGTGTCATCAATCATAATCATCAAACATTGTAGTCATGTCATGGTATTGACCATTTACCTGTTCAATAGTCATGTAAGAAGCAATAACATTAGATCTATATCACATCCTAAGCAAACAGAGCAGGCCCTGATCAGACAGCTCCTAGAGGAGCCGTCTGATATGGGTCTACTCCGTTTGCAAATGCGTGAAAATGCGTTTATAGGAAAGGGTTTAAACAACCATGTTATTCTTGACTCCATGAATATTCATATAACAAATAACGACATCATGAATATTTATTAAATGCAATTTTATAATGGCATGTGCACATACGAAATGTTCATATGGCAGAAACTGTAGAATCATATCTATATTCTTCAGTAAGCCAACAGAGCAGACTCTGCGCAGACTGTTCCTTATGAGCCATCTGATGTGGGTCTACTCTGATTGCAAAGGCGTTAAAATGCGTTCTGAAATTAATTCGCATTCTTCGGTTTCAGTTTTTCACATAAAGGATTGATGCATCAAACTTCTATAAGTTTTTATTGTGTTTTAAGACCATGCAAACAAGCTTGTTCATATTACAGAAGTATTTTGAAACATGAACATTACATTGATTACGTTGCACATCCAAGTTTCTGTAACTCGTTATGGACGTGGGCGTTTTCATGGACGTGGACTCAATGGCGACGAGTGTGTGGGATCCACGGGCACCACTCTGTTCAGTAGGAATATGTCATGTTTGCTGCACCAGTGGGCAATGTTATGCGGCAGATTTTGGTCGTTATGGAATATCTTGGTTTCACTCAGTTTACCGAGCCAATCGTGTATCATCTTAAGCTGGAAACAAACAATCTTTGAAGTTAGCCCTGAGTTTCAATGTATCACGGTACTTATCGTTTTTACAATAATAGCTATATAAGGTCTAGGAGTAGATTATCCATGTACATCTATGTGAATATTATTTAATAAACACTGATATTTGCTGTTTTGTCGGTGTTTTTATAAATGCCATATGTGTGATGTCATTTGTGTGAGTTTACCATTATATCACACTAAAAATAGAATCGAGTCTATGAAGTGTCAATCCAGTAATTTATTGTCATGACTGTCGTTTGTCAAAACTAACGAAATAAACATCAAAACTGGTGGGAAAACGTCAAATACAAACCGTTTACAGTTTTGTAGACAAATGTCATTATTTCCTACACAATGTAGACACCCAAAGACACTCCATCTTCACAAAACTTTAAATAGAGAGCAAAATGATAAATGTGTCAATGATAAATAGTCAGGTTTACCCCACTTAACGAAAACAACACCTGCTAACTTAACCAGGTCTTCTGGCAGCTTCTTATCGCACACATTACAGGGTTAAAAAAGAAATAATTCACTATTATGGTCCGTTATTCTTTCCATAGTTTTCCTTCTTAACAGGTCGAGGTTATCTATGTATGTACTTGTCTTATAAATTAGTTTGGTTATCGGGTATGGGCGAATCCGACCATACTCACAACAGCTGTCAAAGTAGGTTCTGTACTGATAGATATAAAAATGTGATTTTTAGTGAAGGGGGCATCATGGATCCTATAAATATTCACCATTTTGATTAAAAATATACAAACATATACAAAATATACGAGTAATCTCGACATTTTCGGAGAAATGGCCCTTTCTGAAAACATTGTGACTTCCATCCTTTTTTCTACAAATAAGGGCCTCGTTAAATGACGCCATCCGAGAGACTGTTTTAGTTTGGTCAATGTAACACATTTCAGTCGCTCACATTTGCCTTATTCAAATTATGTCGCCAGTGTCATATTTATCATGCTTCATTTGTCATGTAATTAATGAGCTGATTTGTTTTGCTGACATATGGACACTGAGGTTTTTCCTCTTCTTCTTCTCCTTCTACTATACTTCTTCTTCTTCTTATATTATCTGATGTAAACTCCTTGAAACAAATTGAATAGCATACTTATTACTGGTATAATACTACTTATATCGAAATCGCTCCGCATATTCTCATGTACCATAACTGATGAAGATGTCATTGTACTTTAATACTATCTCAAAGGTAACCCTTAGCGGAACCAGCCAATCGGGGAGGGTCATAATTAATGTTGTCAGAACTTGTGGCATGACACATTTGCTAGTATACATGACATTAATATGATTTGTTTTCTTGTATGGTTATGTTATGTACTACCAGATTGTATATGCATTGTATATTGGCAATAAAATATGTTTAAACTAAACATATGGACACGGGAATTTTAGACTACGACATTCTAATAGTTTCACCTCTAGGTCTTCGACGCCCTGGTTAGTGTGCACGTGATCACTCTCTGCTTGTGATATTTTAACCATATAGCATGTGGAATGGGTGGCAGCAATAAAGTATCTCTGAAATACATGTACAAAGGTAGGATGTTGTCTTATTGGCAATATCTTAACTCTTTCATTGCCAATGTCGTATCTATGATTACCTATGCAAACAGTTTGGATCCAGATGAGACGCCGAGTTGCTCGGCGTCTCATCAGGATCCAAACTGTTTGTTACTTTGAATGTTTTTAAATAAAATGAAGAGGTATAAAAAAAAACTAAGAAAACTATAGCAGACGACGAAGTTTGCAGATGGCAAAATTTGGCAGCGCAAGAGAAATGAAAAGACAGAACATGAAAAAAGGATATTCGGCTTATTCTACATTACATAAGTATATACCGTGAAAAAGAAATATTAGTATAAATGAAGAACCGTGATCTCTTCTTTTACTTTTCATTTTGAAATTAACTGTTTATTTGTTAGTATCTGGGTAATGTCAATTTAACATTAGTTCAGTCATGCCGTCATATAGTGTATTATATACATATTTGACACCTTTGCAAACAGAGTTGATCCATATCAAACAGCTCCTTCAGGAACTGTCTGGCTAGTGTCTGCTCTATTTGCTAATGGTATTTGATATGTTTCTACAGTTCTTTCTATGACCAAAACTATCTCCTCTCTATGTTTCATTAAAAAGGCCTGTCGGTGAGTAATCATAAGGTCAATGATTATTCATAAGGTCAATGATTACCCATAAGGTCGATGATTGTTCATAAGGTCAATGATTGTTCACGAGGTCATGAAATATTGAATAATATTATTCTATAGTATTTACTGATGTCTACCAATATTGAACTTTGCAAACTGTGTTCCTAACCAACCTCTTCTCACTGTAAATTACAGTAATACAACTAATTTAAGTACATATATGTTATCGCACCACTAGAATACGTACAGAATCTGGGTCATAGTAGTAGGTCATGGTGTCCTGCTCGGTTTGCTCTGGGTGGCTGGAGTGGTGACCTCCCCTTGCACTGTCCATGCAGTACAGGAGCGCAAATACCTAGGTCCGTAAACATAACCATACACATGACACCTTTAACCATTGATGGCTGATTTTCATACAGACATGTCCCATTTTTGTTTTTACATTCCCTCATACTGACGCCTGTTAAAGTCCTTTTCCATAGGAGCAACTACTCTATTTATCACAATGGTTTCTAAATTACACAATTCTAAAATTTCCTTTTCTCTAGTAAATGCTCCTTTTGGGTAGATATATACAAAGAGGCTGGGTCTAAATATAGTCTAGGATGGACTGGGTTAATGACTCCATTCAGTATGTAGACGTTTAATTTGATCCTGTAGAAGCACATTGACCTACAGTACACGATCGCAAATACCGTGGTCAGAAAACAAGAACGGGACTTTGATATTTTACACTTTAAATGCTGATTTTTTTAAAGTGAAATGCTCCATCGTTGTTTAATGGTATAGTAGAGAAAAAATTAAATCATGCAGGATGAAAGTCATGCAGGAACTTTGTTAGACGGATCACATTTGTAACATATATTACGAATGTAATTACATTCGTAAAAGGTAAAATGTGTTACAAATGTGGTTGTCCGACATAGGGATTGACATTAGAATCACATATGTAACATGTTGAGTTCATTGCTGACAATGTTCAATTAGTTAATAGGATTATCATTGTATATTTGCATAATAATGTTTCCTTGATGACTATGTCTCAACTTTTCACAACCTTAGTAGCACATTTTAAATATATAATGTACTTTGCATGTAACATGTTTTTGGATACCTTCCACTTTTCATAGAACTTGTCACATACACATATGCAATGCTGTTAATGTGTATGTATGATTAAATAAATATTTCTTCTTAGTTCCTTTATTTACTTTTGAGTAATACACTATGCCAAATATTATAGCAACTATAAATCTAATGATATACGAAAACCGTAGTCATTTCTTTTGTTAATAGTTTTAATTTGTTGTTAAAAAATTTGAACAATGTGTTATTTTATCGATTAATGATGATGATGAGAAACATATCCTTAAATTCTGTTAGCAAACAGAGCTCCTGTAGGAGCCGTCTGCTCTGTTTGCAAATGCGTGAAAACGCGTATATAAGAGAAAGGGTTAAAGCGGAATCATCTCCGAGAGTAGCATGTCATTTCATCTTCAAATAAAGGATCACTGTGATACACATTACCGTACATATCTACACAACGGTCAGTAATTGAAGTAAATTAACAATTGTGTTGTTCATTAAAATAATGACTTTCTGAAATGTGTCGAAAATAAACTTACAAATAGAGTGTGTCGAGCTAAGGCGGTGGCCATTTTGATACTACGCAGATATGTCTTAATAGGACACTGTGTTATCTTTCTCAGTTCCTCTGTACTCGTGTGTATTTTGAAACGCTTCTGTTTAGGAATGTGTACTTTGTTTATCATATGAATAATACACAGAGGAACCTCGATAACTCGAATGCGGATTACTCGAACTCGGATAACTCGAAATTCGATATAACTCGAATTAAAAGTTCGCCTCCTTCCTCGGTTTGTGATACATAATTTGTTCTAAATTCACCACTGCGCGTACACGTGACAGTTTAGTGCAGGTCGCAAGTGATGCTGAACGCTCATACATGAGCTTTCAGCATTACTTCCAACTTGCATACATCGATAACGTTTCGAGGTTAGAAATAGGCTGACTCGAACTCCGTTATCTCGAAGTTATTGATATGGTCCCTTAAAGTTCGAGATACCGAGGTTCCACTGTACATGCATGTATGACTTGCTTACTCTTTCACCGTCAGAGTTGCGGGAAGGCGAACCCAGTTTGTTTGTCGCATACCAGTGGGTGTATATGTGATTACCGTTGCAAAGAGTTTGGACCCAGATCAGACGCCGAGTGACTCGAGGTCACATCTGAATCCAAACTGTTTGACACACTACTCACGTTTTAGACAAGAAATAGAAGGACACTTAAGCAGACGACATTGTAGACGAAAATTATGTGGCTCTAACAGCGTTAATATATTTAGGATCAAATTTGTATCGTGAGAAGAACAACAGAGATAGGAGTAGCTGTATGAAGCAATCCACATCGGTTTTGCTAAACCGTTTACTCTCATGAAGAGTCATGAGAGATCCACCCGTGATGGTTATTGATTAACTAATTAGCTTATACTGTTATAGATAAAACAATTGAATACATAGCTCTTCCAAGTAGTATAGAATGAGATCTAAGACATTATACATTTGTATAAGCAAAAAGGCAGACCCGGATGAGACGGTATCTACAGGAGCCGTCTGATCTGGGTCTACCCTGTTTGCAAATGTGTCAAAAGGTGTCTTTATGTAAGGTTTAAGTTGTTTCAGACATCAAGAACTATTGAAACTGATTTCTGAGAAATTTCATTGAAGCGTACCCTGTTTGCAAATGTGTCAAAAGGTGTCTTTATGTAAGGTTTAAGTTGTTTCAGACATCAAGAACTATTGAAACTGATTTCTGAGAAATTTCATTGAAGCGTAAACCAGAGATATTTCAAAGATATTTCTTTATAACCCTATTCATGAAAGAAATAATGGCATCGTAGCTATTTATTATGTCTCCCCATTTATAATTGGGAGACATATTGTTTTTGGTCGAGTTGTCCGCCCGTCCGTCCGTCCGTCTGTCTGTCTGTCACACTCGTGTCAGCTCCATATCTCTCACAAATATGGAAGGATTTCAGAAGGCTTTTGCACAAATGTTCAACTCAACAAGACGATGTGCAGAGCATTTGATTCAGGCATGTGGGTCAAAGCTCAATGTCACAATTCAAGGTCAAAGGTTTTTAGCCATACCCTTCGTGTCGGCTCCATATCCCTTTGGAAGGATTTCAAAATGCTGTGGCACAAATGTTCTTTATAACAAGACAATGTGCAGAGCGTTCGGTTCAGGCACGTGGGTCAAAGGTCAAGGTCACACTTCAAGGTCAAATGTTTTAGTCTTATTTTTAATGTATGCTCCATATCTGTTTAACCCTTGGAAGGATTCCAAAATGCTGTGGTACAAATGTTCTTAACAAGCCGATGTGCAGACAGCAGGATTCATGCATGTGAGTCAAAGGTCATGGTCACAATTCAAGGTCATGATCACAATTCAAGGTCAATTATTCACACCTTCTTGTCCGGACGATAACTCCGTTATGACTAATGCCATTGGGTTGAAACTTCATACATGGAAAGAGCATGATGAAAGTGCCATGTATAAGGGCAATATAAGGGCTTTAATACTTTTGGAGTAATTGCCCTTTTTCACCTTGTTTTGTCAAATCAACAACTCCTGTTCTACTGATGCTATTTGAAAGACATTTCATTTATGAAAAGAGCATGACGGAATGAAGTGTTATGCATAAGTTTGATAACTAACTCTGGATTTAATAATAGTGGAGTTATGGTCCCCGATTTTCTGCAGAGTTATGGGACTTTTTACATGGAAATTTTGTCCGCAGAGTTTCTTCAAAAGCTTTAATTGGATATTCATTATATTTTAATAGGATTGATAAGCATCATGCCTAGTTGTGCATATTTTATTCCTGTTCCGGGATCATGATTTCCTGTAGAGTTATGGGACTTTGAAATTTTTACATGGAACATTTTGTCCGCGGGGTTTCCCCAAAATCTTTCGTCGGATTTTCACGAAACTTCACAGGATTTATCAGCACCATGCCTAGTTGTGCATTATTTATTTCTTTTCCGGTTCAATGATTTCCTGCAGAGTTGTCCTCGCGTTGGGGGAGACATCAGTTTTTGTATGAAAAACAATTCTAGTTATATTATTTGTTATACTAGAACATGGATTCAAGCAATTGTTGATTATGGCAGAATCTGTAGAATCACGTCTACATACATCATAAGCAAACAGAGCAGATGCCCTGAACATACGGCTCCTACAGGGACCGTCTAATCTGGGTCTACTCTGGGTTTGTAAAGGAGTAGGAAATGCGTATTTATGGTGTAAAGGGTTAAATATGGAAAAATAGTCAAACAGGGAGAGCCACATACGAAATGACATCGCACCAAACACCATCAAACAAGAAACGGTATAGCCACAAGGCAAAACATAACAGAACGCATATCAAGACGAAAACATTAAACATTAAGCATATTAAACAACAGAGTTGACCATAGGAGGACCGCCTTGGAACGGCCAGTAGCCAAAAACAGCTACTGGGGGGGGGGGCTTAAACCTGGTTTACGGGTACCCAACTTCGCCCTTATCCCACTTTCATCAAAGTCAAAATGTAAATAAAATTCCCCCTCCAGACAACTTCACAACATGAATAACGATGTCTGCCAAAATGAAATGATAATCTTTGAAAAAGGCCCTTAGTGGTCGCAATATTAGATCAGAGCAGTTCAAGTATTTATGTTTAAAATAAACGTTAGAGGTAAACAAGCGACGTCATCATTTAAATGACGTCATAATTTAAAAGTACGGGGGGAATATATGAAACATTTCTACACCGACATTTTATAAAAAAAAAGATAAATCGCAAGAAGTCTTCAAGATATAAATACTAGTGAATATTAAATATGTACAACTGTTTTGTTTGAAAAGGAATAAACTTGACATCGTAGACATGTACTCGATGACTATTCACAGGTCAGAGTAACTGTGGAGAAGTCTTTTGGGGGACGACAGAACTGGCAAAATACAAATATCTAATTTCCTCTCTCCGTAAATGGGTTTAAGAGGAAATCTTCATAGAGTATTTAAGTCTTTTCCGTCGTCGCACAAGCAAAGAGGAAAGCATAATGACCAACTGTAAAGGGGTCGGCCACCAAGCATGTAGTGTGCTGCAATATAGAGGGGTCATATCCCTTTTTAATGAATTGTTTTATACGTTTGACAAACAAAGTATCAACATATGTCCAATAATTTTTCGAAGTTTGTAAATGACATTACCGTAAAACTCCGGATGTGAAATACCTAACTCTAGAAAAGTACGTAAGTTACAATTGTATTTGCTGATGAGTAGAACATTACGGTGGTAAAATTTTGAAAATGTTTTACGAAGTTTGTCATATCTGTAGCCCTGTTTTAGTAGTTTTTCAGTGATAATAAGGTTACGATTGTTAAAATCATCAACAGAAGAACAAGCTCTAGCAAAACGAATAAGCTGAGAAATGTATGTATACACCGGAACATCCCCATCCAAATGAGGGTAGTTAACTATTTTAAAATTAAAGTCATCCCTTTTGTCATAAATTCCGGAAGAAATTTTTCCATTGTTTATAGATAAATTCAAATCTAAAAAGGCTGCAGATATGTCAGAACTATTTGCTTTATTTAGCTTGAGCTCTCTAGGGTAAATTGAGGTTATCATAGAATCAAAATGTGGGTTATCAATATTAAATATGTCGTCTAAATAACGTGCTGTATTGTTAAAAGCATCGATGACATCCGCCTGTGAATCGGTTTTAAGGTTAAGCAAAAAATCCCGTTCATAACAATACAAAAACAAGTCTGCAATTAAAGGAACACAGTTGGTTCTCATGGGAATACAAATGATCTGACGATATGCAGAATTACCAAAACGAACAAATATATTGTCTAACAGAAACGTAATTGCGTCACAAAGATCTAAACTTGTCCACGAGGTATATTTATTTGTAATGTCATTGGTAAAGAACGCATGTCTAGAATTACAGGCAATAAATGATACTTTTTTCTCTTGCAAATGTTTTATATATCAGGTTTGTAAGTTTGGTCTTTATTAGATCGTGTGGTAATGTGGTATAAAGTGTAGAAAATCATATGTGCTTATACTGTTAGCTTGGTGTTGCCTGGTTTTTAATTTAGTTAAAACCTCATTCGAGTTTTTTATAGACCAAAAAAGGTTAATTCCTGAATCTCATAAGCTTTATCACAGTAACGCTTGACATGTTCTTTGACCGCCGTTAGACACGATGCAATTAGTTTGGATAGTGTGGTTGCCGTGCATGAGACCGAGTTTGTAATGAAGCGTGATTTATATGGCGTTTTATGGAGTTTAGGTATCCAGTACATTGTCGGAAGTTTATGATGTGTGATTACTATATCAGCATTGAAATGTTTACATTTATTAACATGTTCAGATATTATGTCATTTTCAGATTTAGAGACCACAATATATGACTTTGTCTTAGTGAGTTCTTGTTCTAAAACATCCACATAATAAAGTCGTCAAACGTTTTTGACATTGTTTGACGCTTTATCAGCTGGAACAAACACGTATTTAGAGTGAAATTCTTGGATACTATTTTTTAAGAAGCGAACTGAAGTCCTAGGTTTAGGTGGAAGAAGGTGAATGTTAGATTTGTAAAACGCGATACGTGTATCCATTATATTTGAAATTTGTTTTATCCATTTTGTAAGGGCACTATTGTCTGCATGTTCTCGGCGACACCATTTTACACTGAAGTCTAACAAAGATTCTATAATTTTGCTACGGCAGATTTCGAAATCTTTCAAAGAAGGTAGTCTGTACTTAGGTCCCTTAGTTAATAAAGTACGGAGACGCTTGTTTTCGATAATGTCAAAATTGCCTGTAATAACATGACCAGCCTCGGCGTAACAGAACTTAGAGGAATTATAATTTCAACTAACAGGAGTATTGTTTACAATATTAAGGTCCGATACAATTTTATTATAATTAAAAATAGTATTCCTAATAGGTATTTTGTACTTATAGCAGATAATTGGAGATTCTAAATTTTTGAAATAGGCTGGGATGGTCTTAATTACGTTTTTATCGCGAAATATTGATTGTAGATCGATACAATCTATACCTTTATTAACAAAAGGAATTTTCAAAAAATATCTTTTATGGTCAGACACTGAATCAACGTGTGGTCAACGTGGTTCAAAATCAAGAAAATGTTTGATTTTCCTGTTTTTGTGTTCTCGATTCCCGGCTGCTCTCACCACCATGGTAGAAAGAAGCCTGGTACTCAGAAATATAGCTTTAGGAATATTCATTAAGCCTCAATAATGGCGAATGTCTTGATGAAATTAAGCCCTCGGCGTCTATTAAAGTTGCTTTACACAACTTTTTCCAATCACAGTTTCGACTGATAACTAACTTTAGAAGCATTGAGGCATGTGCTAGATCTTATACGAGGGACGGTCAGAAAGTATTCGTTTTTATCCTCGTTTTGGAAAAGTGGGGATTATTTTTAAAACAAAGTGCTCAATGTGAAAATTTGAAAATCTTCTCCTCTGAAACTGGAAGATTCTCAATTTTCTTATTTTGCACATATCATCATGTTCCTGTCCTCTACAAAATGTATATAAATGATTTCCCTGGGATCAGTAACTCAAAATTGACCCTGCCCCAGGGGTGGCCAGTTTTCTATAGAAACATATAGTGAAAACTTTGAAAATCTTTTCCTCTCAAATTGGAAGGTTCTCAGCTTTCATATTTGGCACATATCATCAACTTCACGTCTTCTACAAAAGTTATACAAAGGTATGCTCCGGGGTAAAAATTGACCCCGCTCCAGGGATGGCCAGTTTTCTATAGAAACCTATAGTGAAAACTTTGGCACATAGCATCATGTTTATGTCCTCTACAAAAGTTATATAAATTATGTCCCTGGGGTCAGGCCAGTTTTCAATAGAAACATATAATGAACACTTTTAAGATCTTCTCTGAACCGCAAGTCACTGGTAAAATAATATGGCCGATTTCAAAGCCGACCAGACCTACTAGATACTTGTTTGGGTCCGACAAGTATTTATTCAGTTCTTGAATAAAGGTTACAGCGGAAAGTCAGGGCTATAGTGAGGATGTGATCACTGTATTAAAGACGGTATGGGAGTAGGTTTGAGGGGGCGTTCAAATTATGAAGACGGGCATGTTATGTGCTTGTCTTGGTCGCAACTATTTTAGTTTTTCGTGGAGTTTGTCTGTTTTTACTTTCGGACGTTCAAGTTGGTATCAATACCGGTCTTTAAGATAGGTGACAGCTTAATATAAAGTGAAAGTTATGCAGAAAGCTCCAAAAGGAGCTATCTCCATGACTTTCAACCTGCATTAAGCATTCACTTGCCTAAAAAGACATAAATTCTTCCTTATTAAATTGCCGATTTAGGTTGGTTTTACTCTACTACAATAAATTATAGTAATTTGTGGTAACAATGCAAACACTTTGTTCGAATTCTTGAATAATGAATACAATAGTCGTTTACTGGCATAATTTTATTATCAAAATATTATACAAGTTTAGCCGCCAGAGTGAAGTGGTGATGTCGGCGTCGGCTCGTCTATGATCACCCTGTTCAGTAAAAAGATGTCCTGGTTCCCACACCAGTGGCGGACATTCTTGGTCAGCCCTTGATCAGTATGGTATATCTGGGTCTCGTTCAGTTTCCCGATCCAGTCGTGTATCATTTTTAGCTGCAATATACAATGCAGTATTAACCAATCTGCGTAAGTTCCGTTTGAATAAATTGTCTGCATCTGTTAGTAGTCTCTTAACTCTGAACCCATTCCCTCATATCGTCGCCTCTGTAAAAGTCACTTTTTAAAACATTTGTGATAGATAGAGCATTTGCTTCATAGCAGCAAATGCTGTTATGAATGAATGAATGAAATGAATTAATGAAAGACTTTATTTAAACAGAGTTACCCGGTTAGTCGACAGACTAATCTACCCCAGTGCCCTCTAACAGAAGCGTTTCATACAAAATATTTAACAAACAGAAATATAATAAGAATATCTGTAATTTAAAAGACAGGACAGGGTAGCCATATAATGTACATTTTAATCGATTAAAACAAACCGAATGCGAATACTAGTTTGAAAAAGTGAAATATGGCATCATTACAATGGTTTCAAAACTACACTTGTAAAATTGTCCCTTTCTCTAGTAAATGCTCCTTTTCGGTATATTTATTCAAAAAAATAGACAAGGAGGGGATGCGTTAATGCAGATTGAAAGTCACGCAGAAAGCTAATCCATGTTGTTTCTGTATGACTTCCATCCTGCATTTACCAGCCACCTACATAAAATTTCTCAATTCTTCTTCACTAAATAGCAGTCACCTTCTCAATTCTTTTTCATATAAAAACGGATAAACGATGTTTTACTACATGATAATTTAGATAAAAACCTCCAAACTATTTGTATAGTACCTCTAGGTCCTCCATTCCTGCGTTGGTATGTACATGATCATGCTCAGTTTGTGATACCTGGACCAAGTAGCAGTTAGAGCGAGTGGCAGCCACCAACCACGACTGCAGAAACAGTAAATACTCAATAAACAACACAACAACAATAAGTTAGTAGTATAATTCTCAATTGCGACAGAAATTCTCTGTTGCTACGCAATATCATAACTGAAATAAATTGCAACACGAGCATATTTTGAATTTTAAAATAATTCTGTCACCTTTTACCCGACAGGGACGCCTTTTGAAACCCTTGCAAGCAAAAGTACATGTAGCCCCAAATGAGACGGCTCCTGTAGGAATTGTCTGATCAGAGTCTGCTCTGTTTACTTATAGAATTATAAAGGTATGCTTCTATTCTACAGTTTCTGCTTTGGTCGTATAATCCTATGTTAATATGATGTTATAATAATATCCATGATGTGATTTCTTTTTATATACATTGTTGTTGAAAATGCGCATCTCTTGTTCACATGCAATAATAGAAAGTATCCACTCCATCTAGTATAATAAAAGTATATGTCCACTAGATCTAGTATAATAATAAGAATTAAGTCAGTATAATACTAGGAAATGTCCTCTACATCTAGTATAATAATAGAAAGTGTCCACTAGATCTAGTATAATAATAAGAATTGTCCGCTAGATCTAGTACAAAAATAAGAATTAAGTCAGTATAATAATAGGAAATGCCCTCTACATCTAGTATAATAATAGAAAGTGTCCACTAGATCTAGTATGATAATAGAGTATGCCCGCTATATCTAGTATAATAATAGGATTTAGCTAGTAAATAATAATAGGACTTTGTCCACTAGATATAGTATAATAAATAGGAAATGTCCACTTTATCCAGTATAATAATAGAAAATGTCTAAAAGATCTTATATAATGAGAGTATATCCCCACTAGATCTAGTGTAATGATATGAATTGTCTACTAGAGCCAGTATAATAATAGAAAATGTCCCATATACTAGTACAATAGCTAGTACAGTAATAGGAACTATGCACTAAATCTAGTATACATCTACGATTTATTCCATTAGATCCAGAGGATCATTTCCATAATCAAGATCAGCTTAAAATCTGACCAATCAGATTCTTGAGACTGAACTCTGACTCAAACTCAGGGTTTTTTAATACCTGGGTCAGGTAACTATACATACCCCATCTGGGTCGAAGAAAAACTTCATGCTCGTCTGTTCAGTATGTTCCGACGCAAAGCAGACATTGTACACGTACAACACGAGCACTGCCAGCTGCAAGATAAGGATAATAACAATTATCAACGAGTTGTATTAGCAGCTGGATGAACAATAATACATTAACCATTTTACTCTATGAATATTCATGACAGAAATAATTACTGCGGGAATATTACTTAGTTGAATGGCAATGTTTGTGTGTCTACTCTGTCAAAAGACGCCTCTATGGAGTAAATGTAAACTGAAATAAAATATCAGTTACTACTGTTAAGTTTGTTATCTAAAGAATATTTTAACCCATTCCCTAATATGCTATTTAAGACCGAGTCTCTTTGACTAAATCTACCTAAAAGTAGCATTTACTAGAGGAAAGGAATATTATAGAACTCCGTAGTGTTGAAACCATTGTGATAAATAGAGCAGTTGCTCCTATGGAGCAAATGCTCTATTTATCAATGATCCTATGGAGCAAATGCTCTATTTATCAGAATGGTTTCAGAATGTGACTTTTTTCAGAGGCATCAAAAGGCGTCAATATGCGGTTTAAATGAAGAAACACGTCACGTTTAGTGCTTTGCCTCATGAATATCAATACGAGAATTCATGACTTCAAGCATATTTATTAGAATATAGTATACTCTGGTATATAAACACAGGTCTATTTGACCAATGCAGAATAAGATCTACAGTGTATATCATTTCCTATAGGAGCCGTCTGATCAGGGTCTGAGGAGCCGTCTGATCAGGGTCTGAGGAGCCGTCTTATCAGGGTCTGGGGAGCCGTCTGATCAGGGTCTGAGGAGCCGTCTGATCAGGGTCTGAGGAGCCGTCTTATCAGGGTCTGAGGAGCCGTCTTATCAGGGTCTGAGGAGCCGTCTTATCAGGGTCTACACTATTTGCAAAAGCGTGAAAAGGTGTCTCTATCAAGTAAAGGGGTTTAAATATATAAAACACGTTAAGTTAAAACGAGTAATGTCCCTTGTACCGCTATGCATCTGTATTGATACCATTCCCTGTCATTTTTCCAGTTCAGTATTTAAAAAAATGTACAGTAAATTTCACAAAAGCAAACACACGAAAATGTCTGGTTGACTACCTTTTAGACAGTTGGTAGCTTAATGCCGGATGCAAATAAATCTCATATAGAAAGCTCCCAACATTTCGACAAATGAATCAATCCAAGCTAATGGTTTTACATTTGGTTTGGCTTCTTTGCGTTGCATATTGAAATTCAAAACAGGTCGCTGGGGTATAAAACTGAATTCATTGTTACTTAAACTGATTAGCCCGAGAATAAAATCAGACTCTGGTGTTTTATAACCCCGGGTCCAGTGGACAATAATATTTAGAAAATGTTGGTAGTTTGCCTTTTATAATTTTCATGTCGATAAAGGTCATCAGACTTCTTTCGAAACACTCTCAGTAATTACTCATATGGATTTCATTTAACACTTTTCTTCATGTCAATGCATTTTCTTACATTTGCAAACAGAATAGACCCAGATCAGACTGTTCCTATGAGCCATCTGATCTAGGTGCGCTCTGTTTGCTGATGAAATAATTCTACAGTTTCTGGCATAGCAAAACATCATGTATTCATGTGCTATTATGGAAATTCGTCTAATTACTATTAATCAGTATTTTTACATGACTATCCATGAGGGAAATACAGTAAAACCTCGATTATTCGAATTTTCTGTTTATACGAATTTAGATCCTTTTAGGCAGGTGGCTGCTTAATGCATGGTGAAAGTCATGCAGAAAGCTCCTAGAGGAGCTTTCTGCATGACTTTCACCATGCATTAAGCTGCCACCTGTCTTAAAGATCGATACTAATACAAATTTTAGTGTTCGAATAATCGGGATTTTACTGTAGTTAAAAGAGTCTGAATGAGAGTTTTGTGTATCAAACTTCTTTGTATGGGTTTAGGCATGCACAGCTAAACACGAATGAAATGAAACACGTGTACCAATTGATGGCTTTAGCCCACCTTTCACAA
Source organism: Azorinus chamasolen (assembly GCA_963576725.1). NCBI lineage: Eukaryota > Metazoa > Mollusca > Bivalvia > Cardiida > Solecurtidae > Azorinus > Azorinus chamasolen. The sequence continues at coordinate 68,125,298 of OY755248.1, forward strand.
TGCCAGCACTGTCGTCTAGTGACTACATTTTCATCTGTTTCAAGTTTTAGTGAGGGTGCTTGTTCAATATCTTTATAAAAAGATAAACCAAGTGTCATACAGTTTGGATCCTAATGCGACGCTGAGTTTCTCGGTAAACCAAGTGTCAAACAGTTTGGATCCTAATGCGACGCTGAGTTTCTCGGTGTCTCATCTGGATCTGAAATATTTGCATACTTATGATATCACAGGGCTGTCTTCATGGCACTGAAGTAATTGATACTGAATTTCAATATCATTTCAGTAAAGTGGATTGTTATGTTCCCGCCTTTAGGCGACAGGGGCTTTAAGTGTTACCCTTGTCCGTACGTACGTCCATCCTGTAAAAATGTGTTCAAAGATTTCTTGGCTTGTGTATGCTAGAATTATTTGTTCTTTGGTCTGAAGCATAATCATAGCGAGTTGTACCGTGTCTCTCCTTTTCAGGTATGTCGTTCATCAACTTCCTGTTTGTCGCGGGAGCATCAGTGTCCCATGGACACAATATCTTTTATTTCTAAAGTTTATCGTGTGTCTTCGTTAATATACGCATGCTTTGAAAAATATAAAGCAAAAGTTCCTTCGTGGTTGCCAAACTTTAATTTAACACTACCGTATCGAAAGGCGATTTAATGGTAACAGTTGCAAACAGTTTGGACCCAGATGAGACGTCGAGTACACTTGACCTCAGTTGGGTCCAAACTAGTATCCATTCTGATAAACTTTGAAAAGTAATTAAAGGAAGACTTTGATCTGAGACAGGAAGCATCCGATGAAGTGATTTTTTATTAATATTTTATGCCATTGTTTGTATTATCTACCGGACATGAAGGGTTGAATAAGTATAAAAATACTTACCAAAAGTTGACGCACACCTGCGTTGGCCTCCATTTTTCCAGTCGTGACAACCGTCTTGATAAGACTGGTTTTTATCTTAATATTCCACCATGTTCTAGTTTCCAGTTGTTGCTATTTGTGGCTCTAGTTAGATAGCGTGGACGCACGTATACTACTACCGAAGTCCTTTCGTCATCCAAACTTCCCAAAAACATTTATTACTGACCATTAATCATACATGTATATAATATGTCTTTAGCGGCCATCAAAATGAAGTTCAATTATGGGTCTGTAATGCAGATGGTAGCTTAATACAGGGCAAAACTAATGCAGAAAGTTTGTACAGGAGCTTTCTGCATTTTATTTACCCTGCATTAAGCAACCGCCTGCTTTTTAAGACTCCTATGTTCAATGAATGAATGACCGCTTTAGACAGGTTCTACTGTAAGCATATATTAACAAGGGATATTTTAGACGGTGGAAATCCAAACCTTTCCGGATATACACGCCTTTTCACGTCTTTGCTAACAGAGCACAACCCGATTAGACTGCTCCTGTACGAACCGTTTGGTCAGGGTCTGCTATGTTTGCCTATTAAGTAATAATAAAAATAGATAGGAGTCTGCAGTTTTGCTATTGTGAAATATTCCATTGGCCATAATGTCATTACAGAAATTCAGCTGGTTAATATTTATAATGTCACTATGTCATAACAAATGTCCATGTAGGAAAGGACTCGGCAGTTTCAGTGAAATGCCACGGTTCAAAAATACATGTAGGTTATTATGTGAACATCTTCACATTTACAGTCAAAAACCTCTAATCCGGATTTTGACCCTTTCCCACGTAAATATTCATATTAGACCGTGAGCCAAAGCCATAATTCAGGCCGATTGGTACCATTTTGGGTGAATAAGGTTCAATATGATTTTTTGAAAGGCACAGGTCTGTAGATTAAGGAAATGCGTGATAGCATTGTATTAGTTTGAGCACCTGTGAGTTATCTGCCCTTTAACACACCCACCCAAGATACCGCGTTTTCGGACATATATATGGGACAGGGGGCAGTTTATTTCTCCCACACTTTAGAAACATGCATTTTATATGAAACCACATCGTTTAAATATTGTTGTGGGTACCACTTAGTGTATTTCTTATCAAAACAATGCACAAAACCAATTTCGAGTAATGTTATGGAATAATAGACTTGAATTAACCTTTAGCCTGCTGAGCAAATTATTTTTACAAATTTTTCACCTACTACATTTTCAAAAATCAAACTATTATCATTTTGTCTACCAAAATGCAATCAGGGTGTCAAATAGTTTGGACCCTGATGAGTTACTCGGCGTCTCATCTGGATCCAAACTGTTTGCATAGGTATTCACTCATCCGCCCGGAGCATGCTAAAGGTTAATGGGGGATTGAAAATGATGATCAATTTTGTTGTTATGAAATGGAGTGCATAAAAATCCTCATTGCCGTTCCTGGTTGACAGATAATACACATGACTGATAAAGCTATGTCCATGTAGAGAAATACGGAAACAGACACCTTTATTTTGGAGAGATAATAGGCAACTCCCCTTCTGAAACAATTCCAAATAGTTTTCTTATCTTGTGAAAGTATTTGACATACACTTGACATATCAGATACAGGGCGTACTTGCCTTTCAAAATGGCACAGTCTCAGAACAAGGAGTCCTACGAGAATCAATGTATAATACATATGTCTACATCCAAACTAGACAATGAACGATTGGTTAGTCTTCAGAGCCATGACTCAATGGTAGCTTTATTAGAGGCAGCAAAATTAAGAAATCATTCACCTATTTTTGACATAGCAATGACGCTTGAAAGTGGAGCTATTCCAAACATCTTTTATCATCGCAAATGACAAGAGCGTAATGTTAATGACTTTCTTAGGTCAAGTGACATATATGGCGAGTGAATTTAATCAAGACGTATTTGACAGATTACTGCAAAGTCCACTCTTAACTGAGCTTGCAGCACTGTGGAATGACTTTCTTGAACATCTACATCAAACAATGGGGAACTCTCATCTTTCTGGTTCTCATATTATGTAGATTTAGTAGAGATTGTTATTCTTGGTCTTCTCTGTGTCTCCAGTGAGGGTAACTGGGACCTACACCTTCATGCCATCAGACACATGATTCCATGGTGCTTTGCGCATGATAAACTCAATTATGCCAGATACCTGACACCGTATTTTGCTCAGATGACAAATCTTCCAGACAAACATCCTCAAAATCTTTGAAGCCTTCAGATCAGGTCAGTTCTCTGTGAAGATGTCCAGAAACAACCCTTTTGGACGGATTCCTGTCGACCAAACAACTGAGGTCACTGTAAACAAAGACAACTCCTGGAGGCACAGTGAGATTCAGCCTGAATGCTAGTGCTATTAAGCGGTACTACATAACCACTGAGTATCGCAGTGCATTTCTAGGGTAGTTACGGGACATGGTGCAAAGTAACAAATCAGAGGTTTGCCTTACAGAGTTGCATCAGACCAAAATCCAAAAGGATGAAGAGGCCGTGTCTACAATTGTTGGTCTTATCAGGGATTTGGTTAACCTATTTTCAGACATGCAAGACCTTGTAAGTATCTCTACTGCAAAATCAGCACCTAGAGATATTGCCCTGGACTTATTAAATGCAAAGGAGAGGAAGCACATGCAAACTTTAAAGCTGATAGACTAAAGAGTGATCCTCCAGCAAAGAAATTCCATGATCCAATTAAGAAAAAAAAGCTGAAAACATTCAGCAACATGTTTCAGAAGAAAGATATCAAGTCAAGAGGCAGGGTGACAATCTTAAAGACTGACAGAACTTTGTTTGGACGCATCATAGTAATGGCACAAGGCCGCAATCTACGGATGGAGGAAATCCTCTCTCACCCGCTTGGACCATTGCCCTGGGCTTTATCCACACCAGATGGATTTCTGCGAAAGACCAACAAGGTCTCTTTAGCCATAACTTTGCAGAAAAATGTAAATGTTGCAAAACGTTTCCCAAGCAATTGTGTCACAGTCATTGATGCAATTAACTTGATACAGCTGGTTAAAGGTGACCACAACACTTTTGCAACTATTTTTGCTATGACACTCAAAGAAGGTGCAGAGAGTGACAGGATCGACATAGTGTTTGAGATCATGAATTTCAGTATTTCTTGTTCTGAAAATTGAATACCGCTTAAGCCGGTGCTAGGGGGCGTGAGGAGTGTTGCACTTTCAATTACTGCTCATGATCAGACTCAATAAAACCGAGTCTGCAATTTTTTCTTTTTGTGTTGTAATTTTTGCTTCCGGGGGATCACCACCCTTCAGAATTGATACCTATGTTGAAGGGTCAATCAAGAATAGTGAGAGATCACTAAGGGGTGAAGAAGCCGGCCATCAGCTTCAGAACATTACAAGCACACAGATCGTGAGACAATGGAGGAATTTCTTGAGTTCTGTTAAGAACAAAACCAGTCCCATCACCTTTTTAGTAAATTAATGGATGAAAGAAGAGTACAGGCAAAAGCTGCAGCGGAATATTGTGTATGACACTGTGATAGATAAATGTTTCAAGATCACGTTTCATGAAAGTAAAGAAGTACCAGATCTTCAGTGCCAGCAGGAAGAAGCAGACGGACGCCTGCTATTCCATGCTACTCATACAGGGAAAGAGGGCTATCAAGCTGCGGTAATCTGTTCTGAAGACACAGACGTCTTCATTATGTCTTTGGCATTCAGTGACAAGATTGAGACACATTTGTTCCAAAAATGTGGAAATAGAACCCGAACGAGACTGGTTGATATTCGAAAGATTGTCACCGCTTTTGGCATAGATGTGTGTCGAGCGCTCATTGGAATGCATGCATTTACAGGATATGACACTGTGAGTGCATTCTCTAGAAAAGGAAAAGCCGGTGCTTTGAAACTCTCGACAAAAACAGTGACATTCAGGACATATTTCTAGAACTTGGTCAGGAATGGGACCTTTCTTTGTCACTGATTGAAAAATTAGAACGACTCACTTGCCTCATGTATGCACCAAAATTATCATCTTCTTAGGTCAGTGATCTTAGATATGACTTATTCTGTGCAAAGAAAGGTGAGATAGAAAGTCACCAGCTTCCTCCATGCTTTGATTGTTTAGTAGAGCATGCTCGGAGAGCCAACTACCAGGCAGCCATCTGGAGACGTTGTTGTCTTGAACAGGACCCAGGCATTCCAAGTCCTGTTAGTAAAGGATGGAAACTTGATTTGGAAGATGGTACTGAAAAGTTGGTTGTGCACTGGATGAATGGTCAGCCGGCACCTGAAGCAGTCCTTGATTTATTACCTTATACTGTGCAAGGAAGTGCACACTGCCAAACTGTACATGTTTGTCAAATGGACTGAAATGCACTGATATGTGCAGATTGCAAGACTGTGAAAATCAGGCTTCCGTCTTTGAATTAGACAATTAAAGAAGTGCTGATGAAGATACTCCAGATATTGAAGAAACAGATAATGAGTCTGATTTTAAGTGAATATAGTTACTTTCATTTACACTGCATTAATCTATATATATATATATATACTACAGGGTGGTGTGTAATTGCTTAGAGCTTATCTAGAGTCCTAGAATAAACACAAAATATTCTGAAAGAAATAACCTGTAGCAAAAGGTTTTAATGACCTTATTTAATTGGAAAAGTAGTAAAGTCAAGCAGGCAAAGCCACATGCAAGACGCAACCACCACCAAAACACCGATAGACAGCATGACACACACACACAACCACACACCCAAACGCACACGCACACACACACACACACGAAATGAACACAGAAAACACCAAAAGACACACAAGAAACAGGGACAAACGTTCCACAACATGAACAAACCACAAGCACAAAGACGCAAGGCAAACAAAAGGAAGGGTGACAAAGAGAGTACCGCCTTGGCATGTTAGATGTAAAAAGTGTAACTTTTGAATTTCTGTTTCTTTTTCAAAATTCATAAAAGTTTGTCTATTTTACTTATTCTCTTATTTTACTTTGAATAAGGAAAGCATCCTTAAACTGTTTAGTACAAATTTTGTACAGACTTTATCAATGAAGCATCAACTGTAATAAAACATCCAAAAATAAATCATTATAAAAGTACATGTATGAATCGTGCAGGAAACACCGAATACAAAACACACAACTGCCCAAACAACACCACGACAACAAAAAGCAAATGTACATGTATATAAACACACAAAGAGACGCACAGACATAACAAGGAGAAGCCTTGGAACGGTCAGTGACAAATGTCACTGGGGGTTAACTTGCAAACTCAAATTTTTATTCAGAACCTGTTTTGATTTCCAATTGAAGTTATGTGGTAACATTTTAATATTTTGTATATACTACATGCCAAAAGTTTCAGCTTGAAACTAATTCTCCGCAGACACAGCATTTTAGATACATTTTTAATTAAAAGGGAGGTAATAACAAAATAACTCTTGAATGGATGTTTTTGTATGTTTTACATTTAAAACATTCTATTCAGAAGAAGAAGATGTATGACATATTGTGATTATTGAAGAATAATATTGAAACCTTTTATTATATTTTAACAAATAAGGTGTTTTGTCTATGCGAGTTATCTCCCTTTTTAAATATATGAATTGCGTGTGCATGTTTCAAGACAGAGTGGTAAATGTAAATTGTTGTTTGCAAACTATAATATATAGTGTAAAAAGTAATTCATCAGTACCTTCTTGAGAATTTAGAGCTATAAGTGAATAGGTGGCTTTCGTACAGTGAACTTTGCCATTTTTCGCCTATGCTCAAAGCATTTTAGGGTGGGGTTAGAAAAAACGCAATAACACCCAGGTGCTCAAGTTACTGAAATGCTATCACATGTTTTCGTGATCTAGGGATATATATCTTTCATAATATGACCATGAGCCTTATTCACCAAAGATGGTACCGACCAACCGTGTGGCTCACGGAACATTGACATCATGAATATTTATTAGCGGAGTTTTTATGAATACAGTAAGCGACTTTGAATTGATTCAGCTCAGAAATCTTGGAAAGCAGGTGGCTGCTTAATGCAGGGCAAAAGTAATACAGAAAGCTCCTACAGAACCTGCATTAAGCTACCGCCTTCCATATAGACCCATAATTACACCTCTATTTAGACGGTCCTTAGCAGATCCTGATAAGACGGCTCCTACAGTAACCGACAGGACTCGGTCTACTCTGTTTGCAAGGACATGAAAAGGTGTTTATACTAGGTAAATTGTTAAGACAGTAGCTTAATGTAAAAGAGTTTCTACATCACTGTCACCCTTCAGTAAACCATTCCCCTATCATATTTATGTCTTTTGACGCCTCTGTAAATGTCACTTTCTGAAACCATTGTGATAAATAGAGCTATTGCTCGTATGGAGCAAATGCTCTATTTATCACAATGGTTTAAAAACTACACGATTCTAGAATGTTCCATTTCTCTAAGAAATGCTCCTTTTCGGTAGATTTATTCAAAGAAGTTGGATCTAAAAATAGACTATGAGGGAATGGTTAAACAGGCCCAATGTGGTACTTGGGCTAGGCTGAATGTCACAACAATGGGTAACACTGCGCTCCTTTTGCACGATCGTAAGAGGCTACTAATAAGGAATTAACGTAAACTGGAATTTCTGCGTCTCTGATTCTCCAGCAGGTAGCATGTGTCTGAATCCATGCCCCATGTTTTATATCGATGTAAATGAGGCATGAGTCCGGCAACCTTTCCCCCATGTAACATAATTTTATACAGTGTCGCGGTGCCCTTAAACCCCAACTCACTCTTCCACTCATTAAGCAGTCACCTGTCTAAATAAATCTCAATTCTTCTACGACTGTCCGGTTTAGATACGGAAATGTTTAACCATAACAGAACACTGTAGAATCAGTTCTATAACCTGATCAGGCGGCTCCTACTGTGTTGGTTATATTTTAGGAATTATTTGCCCAGTTGTAAACGAGACGCTGAGTTACTCGGTGCCTCATCAGGACCCGAGCTGTTTGTAAATGGCAACCATGTCGCAATTAACTCATTCCCTCATATTGGCACCTTTTAACCCATTCCCTCATATTGGCACCTGTTGACGCCTCTGTAGGAGCCATTGTGATAAATAGAGCATTTGCTCCATAGGAGCAAATGCTCTATTCATCACAATAGTTCAAAACTACACAGTTCTAAAAGTTCCTTTTTCTCTAGTAAATGCTCCTTTTCGGTAGACTTATTCGTTATATATAAAAATAGCATATGAGGGAATGGGTTAAAGAAGGGTTGAGGTCTTTTTAACATAAATGTTTGGGACAAAATGAAATAACAAAAAAAAGTCTTAAGTGGTATACTGGAATCACCGTGTGGGACGGTCGTCCGTCCGTCCGCATTTGAACATGGGTAGTTGGTGTCGTGAAGTCCCCCTTCAGTTTAAAAGTTATTGAATTTATTTTTAGTATACATAATAACCACGAATGGCAGATGTGCAAGACGCAATTTTTATGTGAATACCGCTGCTTGGCATTGCAGAACTGTCTCCCCTTGAACTTTGAGTATTTTGGTCATTTTGGCATGAAACATGGGGAGTTTGTGTCGCGAACTCCTCATCAATTCAGTTTATATTTGGTATATATAATAACCATGGATAGTATATGTACAATACCTAATTTGCATGTGTTTATCGCTGGGCATTGTAGAATTAGCTCCCTTTGAACTTTTTAGGTTGTTTTTTTTTGTCATTTTGTCAACATGTGGAGTTGGTGTCGCGAACTCCTTCAGTTTAAACGCTATTCCGTGTATACGTGGTATATATAATAACTATGTGCTAAGCTCTCGGCATTGCAGAATTATTACCCCTTGAACTTGGAGTATTTTGTCATTTTGGCATGAAACTTGGAGAGTTTATGTCACGAACTCCTCCTTTAATTTGAGAGTTATTGAATTGATACTTGCCATACATAATAATCACGAGTAACAGATGTGCAAGACACAAGTGATAGTTCTAGTGGGATATTTTGCAACATGAGACGACAAATCAATAAAACACATTGCAGTGTCGCTTGCATTTATTTTCACCACGTGCTTAATATTTCATGCAACCTTTCTGAGCAAATTTTAAAATATTTTATCCATTCCAAATACATTACGTAACAGGATACATGCCCGCGCGGAATATACGCTACCTCGTTTAATTAATCCATTCTCTCATACTTGACGCCTTTGTAAAAGTCACGTTTTGAAACCATTGTGATAAATTATCACAATGGCTTAAAAACTACAAAATTCTAAACAAAAAATCCTTTCCTCTAGTAAATGTTCCTTTTCAGTAGATTTCAACTAGGTTGTGTCTAAAAATAGCCTATGACGTAATGGGTTAATAATCTCATATATATACCTGTTTCTTAGTATTAAAACAAAATGTAGTTAAACATGTATGCTTGGTGTATCTAAAAAGGGAAGCAAACAGTGATGTTGGTCTACTTCAATTGAAACAGTCCTCTGACTATTAGGACATGCATTTCTGCTTCACAAATTATTCCCGAAAGGTCAAACCTGCCAACGAATTCTTGCAGAAATAACCTTTCGAATAGAAATTATATTGGTTCATGTAGATTAGACGGCTCCTGTCAGAGCCGTCTTCTCGGGGTCTTCACTATTTGCTTATGATATAATATAGATACGATTCTACAGTTTCTGTCATGGCCAAACTTTACCGTGTCCATGTGCTTTTATAACATCTAATATTTATGATGCCATTATTTTTAACCCCCCCCCCCCCGGTCAAAGGGGGAGGGGTATTGTTTTTGCCCTGTCTATTGGTTGGTTTGTGTCAAACTTTAATGTTGGCGATAATTGTATAGCCATTGCACAAGCATACTTCAAACTTGGCATGCGTGTGCAACGTATGGAGGCGAACATTTTAGGGGTGACTTATTACATCAAGGTCAAAGGTCAAGTTTAGATTGGCTGTAATTTTGTCGTCATTCAATATACATCCTTCAAACTTGGCATGCATATGTAACTTATGGAGGCGAGCATTTTTAGGGTTGGCTTGTCAAGGTCATACATCAAGGTCAAATGTCATATCGGGGGCATAGTGTTTTACAAACACATCTTGTTTACATTAGTATTCATGGGGTAAAGGGTTAAGACACAGGTCAATAGTGCAAGACATTCAATATGTTCCAATGTTTGATACGACGATATAACAAAGACATGATAAAAATTTACATGTTTATTTTTTATTTTGTATCGTTGATTAATATGTCTACTTCCCACCAGCAAGAGGTGACGTCTTCGTAGTTTGTACTCCCAAGTTTCGGGCCAGCAGGAAAATGTCCCTGCCGCTGCACCACTTGGAGACGGCGACTGGAAGAGTTGGATCATCGTGGTAAATCCTGGTCTCCGCCAAAGTGCCTAGCCATTCTTTCATCATAGCCAACTGTGAAAAGTAAGTGAAACAATAGAGATATTGGATAAATAATAGATCTTATCCATGGCAATTTGTGTCTCAAACTCAGACTCAGAAGTTTTATAACATTGGGCCCTGTTGCTGTGCGTTATCAAATATCTTGGATCCATATAAGACGTCGAGTTACTCAGGACCCAAGCTATTTGACACTCTGTCTTTATTTTTTTTCTCAAAAGCTTGAATGTATCAGAAGTGCATAGAATGCAACAGATTGTAGATTAACCCATTCCTCCATATTGACGCCATTTGACACCCCTGTAAAATTCACCACAGGAGCAAATGATCTATGTATCACATTGGTTTCAAAACTACACAAATGTAATTTATTTCCTTTTCCCTAGTAAAATGTCCTTTTCGGTTGATTTATTCAAAGACGTTGGGACTAAAATAGCCTATGATGTAATTGGTTAAGCATACATCATTCTTCTAGCCGGATAAATGTTAAACCAATCAGTAAGTGAATACCTCCAGATCCTCGATGCCCTGGTTACTGTGTATATGGTCTCTCTCATCACGTGTTAGTTGGGTCAGGAAACAGTTAGAAATAGCCACGCCCACAAAGTATTGCTGAAATATAAATGTATACACTTTGAAGAATATCTCCCTGCCATAATATGAATAGAAAGGATATGTAAACGATTAAATAACTGAAACATGCTATAAGTGTTGAAATGATAGTATAAAACAAGAAACACACATCTCTCAAAATTAGGAAATGCATTTGTTCAAGTGCTAAGGTCAAAAAACGTCCGCGCATGAGTCTTGAGTTCATTTTCAAGTATCTTGTTAGATTTTTAAGTATTTTTTCAAGATTCTAACAACCAGGCTCTGGTCTGTAAAACACGTTTTACTTGAGGTTTATGTTCGCTAACAAGCATCATCAAATAGAAGCTTATAGTGTAACACTACCTTCTGGCCGTGATACAGTTCTTACTAAAGCATGATCAAATTCGAACCTTATGATGTAACACTACTTACTGACCGTGATACAGTTCTTACTAAAGCAGGGTCACAGTTGAACCTTATGATGTAACACTACATGCTGACCGTGATACAGTTCTTACTAAAGCAAGATCAAAGTAAAACCCGATGATGTAACACTACTTACTGACCGTGATACAGTTCTTACTAAAGCAGGATCAAAGTAAAACCTTATGATGTAACACTACTTACTGACCGTGATACAGTTCTTACTAAAGCAGGATCAAAGTAAAACCTTATGATGTAACACTACATGCTGACCGTGATACAGTTCTTACTAAAGCAAGGTCATCGTAAAACCCTATGATGTAACACTACTTACTGACCGTGATACAGTTCTTACTAAAGCAAGATCAAAGTAAAACCCGATGATGTAACACTACTTACTGACCGTGATACAGTTCTTACTAAACCAGGGTCAAAGTAAAACCTTATGATGTAACACTACTTACTGACCGTGATACAGTTCTTACTAAAGCAAGGTCATCGTAAAACCTTATGATGTAACACTACTTACTGACCGTGATACAGTTCTTACTAAAGCAGGGTCACAGTAGAACATTATGATGTAACACTACTTACTGACCGTGATACAGTTCTTACTAAACCAGGGTCAAAGTAAAACCTTATGATGTAACACTACTTACTGACCGTGATACAGTTCTTACTAAAGCAAGGTCATCGTAAAACCTTATGATGTAACACTACTTACTGACCGTGATACAGTTCTTACTAAAGCAGGGTCACAGTAGAACATTATGATGTAACACTACTTACTGACCGTGATACAGTTCTTACTAAAGCAGTGTCACAGTAGAACATTATGATGTAACACTACTTACTGACCGTGATACAGTTCTTACTAAAGCAGGGTCACAGTAGAACATTATGATGTAACACTACTTACTGGCGGTGTCACTGTACTTATTAAAGCAGGGTCAAAGTAGAATCTGATGGTGTCACGCTACTTACTGACCGTGTCGCGGTACTTACCAAAGCATGATCAAATTAGAACCTGATGGTGTCACACTACTTACTGGCGGTGTCACTGTACTTATTAAAGCAGGGTCAAATTAGAACCTGATGGTGTCACACTACTTACTGGCGGTGACACAGTACAGTTTACTTTACTAAAGCAAGATTGAAGTAAAACCTGGTTGTATAACACTGGGCGAGTTCACAGTACTAACTGAAGTAGGTTCATTATAGAGCCTAGCGGCGACACAGCACTTGCTCAAGCGGGGACATAGTGGTGAACGTAATGGTGAAAACGACTGACTGACGGTTTCACAGTTCTAACTGAAGTAGGCTCGTTATAGAGCCTAGCGGCGACATAGTACTTACTGAAACGGGGTCATAGTAGAACCTAACGGTGTCTGACACTGGCTGCTCAGGCTTGGGGGTTCCTGGAACTGCGGCATACGAGGAAGCCACACACGCCTGAAATTGATACGAATTAGTCCCGCTAAACAAAACCTAACTTTAAGGTTGTTCAGACACTGTAGAACCAGATCGATAACCAGGTTCTGTAATGTTTGTAAATAGAATAGACTGGTAATAAACAGTGCAAGGTCTGATCAGATGCCGCACTTTCAGCGCTGTGATTGGTCTGATTCACACTGTTTGCAAACTCTAAAGCATTGTTTTCTTGTTTAGTGGAAATATCTTCTAGATTGAAACAAATGCTAGGTTTGAAGATTCAGTTTTGTTTTATTTGTTCATCCGTTGACCAGCCGCTCCCTTTGCCTTGTATCATGTATTGAATAAGTGCTATATTTGGAAATACAGTAGAACCATGTCTTGGCGACCATCACAAAGATGTCTTATTACGGGTCTGTAAGGCAGGCAGTAGCTTAATGCAGGACGAATGTAATGCAGAAAGCTCCTAAAGGAGCTGTTTGCATTACTTTTGCCCTGCTTAAGCAACCACCTGATTTTTATGAATCTATGTTGAAGAAATGAATGGCCACACTTAACCCTTCGCTTGCTATTCACGTCAATATACCTACCTGTAAATAGTGAAGACCCAGATGAGACAGCTCCTGCAGGAGCTGTCTCATCAGGGTCTGCACTATTTACAAGTTGATTGTGCAACCAGTGCACTCCACAGCAGTGATTGCACAGCGATATACTTGTACACAGTGAAAATATATGTAATTATACAACAGGGCATGGGTAAAGAAGGAGAAATGTAATTTAAAATTCAGCAAGCGAAGGGTTAAAACAGCTGTAGTTAATGTATATTAGCCCTGTTATACATGTAAGCACTTTAAATGAGCACAACATGTGCGCTTTTGTGGCTTTTGATCAAATGCTATTATGGTCATGGCTGTGTGCCTATTGCCATATCGGATAGACCCAATAGGATCCTGTCTTTTCAATAAGTAAGCACATCCTTGTTAGACCCAGCATAATAGGTATTTGACAAATATTATACACTTTTAAACCAAGAATAAAGGAACAACTTATACCTAATCAGCATAGTTTGGTAATTGTTAATGCAAATCAATAATTAACCCTTTATCTGATTAATATTCATGAAAGAAATAACTACTGTGTAAATATTAATGGGCAGGATTATATAATGACAGATGATCAAGAGAAGTTTTAACTATGACGTAAAATTAAAATCAGATCTATATTATTCCATAAGCAAATTGGCAAACGGAGTGGATTCTTATCAGATGGCTCATACAGGAGCCATCCTATTCATTTGGATCTACTTTGCTTGCAAAGGCGTGAAAATGCGCTGTGTATATTAAGAAAAAGGTTAACTATATCTTACCAGAAGTATAATAGTCGCTATCATTTTGCAGGCACTTTCTCACTAGTTGTTTAGAGACAAAGTAGTCCCAAATCCCCTTATCAGCGACCCCTTTTCCTCATCGTGACATTGGTTTGACCGATATTGAGGTACATAGAGTACGCAGACTGGTCCCATATTCGCCATGATTATTCATGACTGATAGCGAAAGCTATAATAATTCTTGTTGACCTCTATGTGCGACTAAAACAAAGTCAGTCCTTATCAGTGGTTATGTGGCAGCATACAGTCTGTTCACACACCAAATTTAGATAAAATTTCAAAAAGTTGCGATATTGGTGAGTTAAAATATGTGCCGCTAGGCTTATATCCCCTAGGGAACAAAACCTAAATAACAGCTGACAAACCAAAATGAGAAATTTTCAGTGGTCATTTACAGTAAAACCTCAATGATTCGACCACTTAAATAAGTTTAATAATCGGATTTTTAAGACGGACGGCAGCTTAATTCAGAGTGAAGGCCATGCAGAAAACTCCCATGGGAGCTTTCTGCACGACTTTCATTCTGCATTAAGCTGTCACCTGCCTAAAATTTCTTCTCAATTATTTGATATCAATAATTCGAATAAGTGAGTTTGTTACTATGTTTAGCAATAGATGTATGTATAAGCAGTACATGTATGTATAATATGTAGCTAATTTGTAAGAAGTGCCAATGCAGATTATACACCAGGATCTTAAACTAACGTGATTAGTCAAACAATTAGTTAACAAAACTCTGTATATATTTAGCAGACTGCTGATGAAAACTTGACATATTTGGATAATCAATATTGCCAACCCTTTTTAACTTTTTCTTTCACTGTAACCCATTAACAGCAGCCTAGCTGGCATTTGCAAACAGCTCGGAGCCAGATAAAATATCGAGTTTCTCGGTGTCTCATCAGGTTTGCCAATCGGTCAAAACAGCAATAGGAGTATAAATAAACTACAACAACATGAACAGCAACATGAGTAAAATAAACTACAACATGAACAGTAACATGAGTATAAACAGACTGCCACATGAACAGCAACATGAGTATAAATAAACTACAACAACATGAACAGTAACATGAGTATAAATAGACTACAACATGAACAGTAACATGAGTATAAATAGACTACAACATGAACAGCAACATGAGTATAAATAAACTACAACATGAACAGTAACATGAGTACAAATAAACTACAACAACATGAACAGTAACATGAGTATAAATAAACTACAACATGAACAGCAACATGAGTATAAATAAATTACAACATGAACAGTAATATGAGTATAAATAAACTACAACATGAACAGTAACATGAGTATAAATAAACTACAACATGAACAGCAACATGAGTATAAATAAACTACAACATGAACAGTAACAGGAGTATAAATAAACTACAACGTGAACAGTAACATGAGTATAAATAAACTACAACATGAACAGTAACATGGGTATAAATAAACTACAACGTGAACAGTAATATGAGTATTTATAAATAAACTACAACATGAGCAGTAACAGGAGTATAAATAAACTACAACATGAACAGTAACATGAGTACAAATAAACTACAACATGAACAGTAACATGAGTATAAATAAACTACAACATGAACAGCAACATGAGTATAAATAAACTACAACATGAACAGTAACATGAGTATAAATAAACTACAACATGAACAGTAACATGGGTATAAATAAACTACAACGTGAACAGTAATATGAGTATTTATAAATAAACTACAACATGAACAGTAACATGGGTATAAATAAACTACAACATGAACAGTAACAGGAGTATAAATAAACTGCAACATTAACAGCAACATGAGTACAAATAAACTACAACAACATGAACAGCAACATGAGTAAAATAAACTACAACATGAACAGTAACAGGAGTATAAATAAACTACAACGTGAACAGTAACAGGAGTATAAATAAACTACAACATGAACAGTAACAGGAGTATAAACAGACTGCCACATGAACAGCAATATGAGTATAAATAAACTACAACATGAACAGTAATAGGAGTATAAATAAACTACAACATGAACAGTAACATGAGTATAAATAAACTACAACAACATGAACAGCAACATGAGTATAAATAAACTACAACAACATGAACAGCAACATGAGTATAAATAAACTACAACATGAACAGCAACATGAGTAAATTAAACTACAACATGAACAGTAACATGAGTATAAATAAACTACAACATGAACAGTAACAGGAGTATAAATAAACTACAACATGAACAGTAACATGAGTATAAATAAACTACAACATGAACAGCAACATGAGTATAAATAAACTACAACATGAACAGTAACAGGAGTATAAATAAACTACAACGTGAACAGTAATATGAGTATTTATAAATAAATTACAACATGAACAGTAACATGAGTATAAATAAACTACAACATGAACAGTAACATGAGTATAAATAAACTACAACATGAACAGTAACATGAGTATAAATAAACTACAACATGAACAGTAACATGGGTATAAATAAACTACAACATGAACAGTAACATGGGTATAAATAAACTACAACGTGAACAGTAATATGAGTATTTATAAATAAACTACAACATGAACAGTAACATGGGTATAAATAAACTACAACGTGAACAGTAATATGAGTATAAATAAACTACAACATGAACAGTAACAGGAGTATAAATAAACTGCAACATTAACAGCAACATGAGTATAAATAAACTACAACAACATGAGTAAAATAATCTACAACATGAACAGTAACAGGAGTATAAACAGACTGCCACATGAACAGCAATATGAGTATAAATAAACTACAACATGAACAGTAACAGGAGTATAAATAAACTACAACATGAACAGTAATAGGAGTATAAATAAACTACAACATGAACAGTAACATGGGTATAAATAAACTACAGCCACATGAACAGCAACATGAGTATAAATAAACTACAACATGAACAGTAACAGGCGTATAAATAAACTACAACGTGAACAGTAATATGAGTATAAATAAACTACAACATGAACAGTAACATGGGTATAAATAAACTACAACGTGAACAGTAAATAAATATGAGTATAAATAAACTACATCATGAACAGTAACATGGGTATAAATAAACTACAACATGACCAGTAACATGAGTATAAATAAACTACAACATGAACAGTAACATGAGTATAAATAAACTACAACATGACCAGTAACAGGAGTATAAATAAACTACAACATGAACAGTAACATGAGTATAAATAAACTACAACATGAACAGTAACATGAGTATAAATAAACTACAACATGAACAGTAACATAAGTATAAATAAACTACAACATGAACAGCAACATGAGTATAAATAAACTACAACGTGAACAGTAACATGGGTATAAATAAACTACAACATGAACAGTAACATGAGTATAAATAAACTACAACATGAACAGTAACAGGAGTATAAACAGACTGCCATATGAACAGCAACATGAGTATAAATAAACTACAACATGAACAGCAATAGGAGTGAACATGCACTGTAGTATAAATATGAAAAAAGTACAACATGAACAATAACAGGTGTATAAATAAACTACAACATGAACAGTTATAGGAGTGTAAATGTACTACAACATGAACAGCAATATGAGTAAACATAAATAGTTGTATCAATATGAATAAAGTACAGCATGAACAGTAACAGGAGTAAAAAATAAACTATAAGATGAAAAGAGTAATAGTAGTATAAATAAACTAAACATCAGTGACAATGTGAGTATAAATAAACTATAACATAAACATTAATAGGAGTAAAAATGAACTATAATATGAACATCAATATGCGTATAAATAAACTTTTTACACATCAACGGCACTGTGAGTATGTATAAATAAACTACAACACGAACAGTAATAGAGCATAAATAAACTGCAACATGGACATCAATAGGAGTATAAATAAACTAAAATAGGAGTATAAATAGATAAACTACAACAGCCACGGCAATTTGGGTATATATAAAGTACAGCATGAACAGTAACAGGAGTATAAATATACCATAACATAAATAAACTACAACATGAACAAAATAGGACTAAATAAACAACATGAACAGCAATAGGAGTATAGATAAACTATAACATGAACACCAGTAGGGGTATCAATAAAATGGTAACAATTTTATTTTTGTTTTATTCTTCTGTTAATGACTTGAAAATAAAGCAGTTCACACTATTAATACTGCGTGGTAAGTCTTACAAGGAAGAGATGTCTTTTATATCTACAATATTTTAAGTTCCGTCAAACAGGAAGAGGACATGTGGCAGATTCGATACCGCCTTACACGATACAGTTCTCCATACTGATGTTCTGTGCAAAATATTAGGAAGCTGGCGTGTGTGGTTCCTGACAAAAATGTGACAGAAATTATTTGGTGACAACGATGACGCAATAGGACAGTGACCCCTATATGTCGCCTCTGCAAGACGTAAGCGACACAATAATTTACTATAAGCTAATATTTTGATAATTCTGTATATACTACAAGTACAAACTATTAATATTTTGACCATAAACATAAATATTGTTAAACAATCACCAAAAATCAATCAAAATTTCGGCAAACAGGAATGAACGACAGACCCGAAGAGGTGAGACACGGCATAATAACTCACTATAATTATGTTTCAGACCAAATATCAAGCCAAGATAACTTTGACGAAAGCCTTTGTCATTAAACAATCACCGAAATTCAGCCAAAGTGTCGGCAAACAGGAAGAAGATGAACGACAGACCTGAAGGGGGAGACACGGTACAACTCACTTTGATTATGCTTCACACTAAATATAAAATCATTCTTGCATACACAAGCCAAGATAACTTTGACGAAATATTTTGTCATTAAATAATCACCAAAATTCAGTCAAAGTATCGGCAAACAGGAAGGAGATGAACGACAGACCTGAAAAGGGAGACACGGTACAACTCGCTATGATTATGCTTCAGACTAAATATATAATTATTCCACCAGGCACAAGCCAAGAAATCGTCGACGAAAATTTTACAGGACGGACGTACGGGACGTTCATACGGACAAGGGTAAAACTTAATGAAAAATAAAAAAAAAAAGATAAGTAGTATGCACTGTTATTGTATAAAAGATGCCGTTATGCTGTACCATTAAGATTACAGAAGCCCCCTTTAAAGTGATCACTAAAGGGGGTTAATTTTGGACAGTTGAATCACGTTGTAGCTTAATGCAGGACGAAACTTATGCAGAAAGCTTCTAAGAGCTCCTCTATGAGCTTTCTCCAGAACGTTCGTTCTGTCTTTGGCAACCCCCTGCTTTTAAAGACACTCGTGTTTTTATTTATCTTTATTGTGTGGTCGCTATAGAGGGATATTACTGTTTGTAGTTTTACAAATTATTGGTTAACATGTAGCGTTAGTATTTCTTTACTCCTTTGCTTATAAATAACGCGATTAGTTTAACAGTCAAATGCCGTGAACCTAAAGCCGTGCATGTGTGAAGTACTCGTGTGTATTCGTATGTATTCATATGTACTCGTGTGCCTACCCTTTGTGTTAAATATATAGCTTAGCACTAACGTGTTATAACCCAAATAATGATTTAATTACAATGAATCATCGTGCATTACATTTAAAGTTCGTTGTTGAGTTGTTATTGTTAATCTGGATTAATCGAAATTCCAACAGTGATAAAATGCACAAATCACGGGGATGAAATAATTATTTCTTAGAGAAATAGTTAATGTACAATCAGAGTTAGATTGGCTCCTGCTGAGATGCTGCGTTATTATGCGTATCGCCTGGGTCCAAACTGTTTGTATAGGTACTGACGAAGGTACGAAAGACCGGCGGTGACATTTCCATTTCAAGATTTCACACAAAGCAATTCATGATTTCACGATTTCACAATTTCGCGATTTCACTTCAAAATTTCACGATTTCACTTCAAAATTTCATGATTTCACTATTTCATGATTTCAGAATTTCACGATTTCACTTCGAAATTTCACGATTTCACAATTTCACGATTTCACTTCAAAATTTCACAATTTCACGATTTCACAATTTCACAATTTCACGATTTCACTTCAAAATTTCACGATTTCACAATTTCACAAGTTCACGATTTCATTATTTCAATTTGTCCATTTTAATTGTTATGACGTCATCAAAACGCGGGAAATCATTGTGTGGGAGTAAAAGCCACGATGAAAGAAACGGTGGAAAACTATGACAATCTTCCCTTCCAGAACTGTAGGGCCGAGGACCTTCATATTTGGCATGTAGCTTGTGCTCATGGTCCACCATCAAGATTGTTTAACCCTTTCCTCCTTGAATATTCATGTATGAGAATTGCCAATCATGTGTTTATTATATGCTAAATCATTGTCTTATGTTTGTATGACACTATATTTGAGGAGAATTTAGGCTAATTAATAATAAACTGTAAGAAATAATGACATCATGGATTTTAATTAAGATTAAATCCTATAGGAGTCGTCTGATCTGGGTCTACTCTGTTTGCAAAGGCGTAGAGATCTACAATCGCCATCCTGATTTCAAGGGTGAGAGCCACTCTGTTGCCTTATTTACCTCAAGCGTGTCACGTGACTAAAATATTTTACATGAAGTTGAAATTGCGAAATCGAGAAATTGTGAAATCGTGATATTGTGACATTTTGAAGTGGAATCGTGAAATCGTGAAATTGTGAAATCGTGAAATTGTGAAATTGTGAAATCGTGAAATCATGAAGTGGAAATGTCACCGCCGGTCTTTCGTACGAAATAAGAAGGGTGGCAGCATTTTGGTACAATTTTAAAGCACTAAAATTTGAGTTTCCATGGTAACGGCTTTGTCGTAATAATAAAATAAATACCATACACAAAGATCTGTTAATATCGTTTTAACTAACGAAGGGATTTTTATATAACTTTATAATTAAATGACTAATATCAAGGCAATGTTAAAAATATAAGTTTCAATTCATTTCCTTTAAGGTCAATGTCATGGTTAGGGGTCAAAGGTCAAATCTGAGCTTTTTTTCTCTGTTTCAAGACCTTTTCGTTCTACAATTTTACATTAACATTGGTATATTTAAGTAAAACTTGGCACAGATATTCGTTTAAAAAGGAGGTGCCCTTTATAGTTTTATAGGTGTGTAAAGGTCAATGTCACAAGTAGAGGTCAAACGTCACATTTTAGAAGTCAAACATCATTTTTTACTAATTTGTGAATGTTGAAGTCCACTTGTTCTACATATGTGATGTATTTCTAATAACTTTGCAAGATCAACATACTAAAACAATGTCCTCTACCAAGGACTTTGGTACATACTGCCAATGTCAAGGTCGCAAGTAGAGGTCAAATGTCACATTTAAGAAGTCAAAGGTCAAATTTGTACTTTTTGTGCAGTTTCAGTACATTTTCCCATGTATGTGATGTATGTTTTGCAATAAATGTGCACATACACCTTACTAAGAAGTCAATATCCTCTACCAAAGACTTTGGTACATATTGTCAATGTCAAGGTCGCAAGTAGAGGTCAAAAGTCACATTTGAGAAGTCAAATGTCAAATAAATTTGTACTTTTTGTGCATTTCAGTCAATTTTTTCTACCTACGTATGTGATGCATATTGTAATTAATGTGCACAACATACTAAGACAATATCCACTACCAAGGAATTGGTACATAAAATCAAGATCATTGGAAGGTCAAAGGTAAAACTTGAGAACTATTTTCTTAACCTAATATGAATATTTCGTAAATCGAGGAAGATACATAAATATAATGGTTATACACAACAGTTTAATGATATATTATTTTAGATCAATAAATTGTACCTTATAACGAATTATGTCAAGAAACTTTTCTTTCAGCATTTCAGATAATATCATCATAGTTAGTTTGCGCCCTGTTAACATTTAAATGACCACACTTTTTTCAGAAATATCAACTAAGTGGGTTTTTTTCAATTTCATTAACAACTATGACTAAGCACATATTTATCACAAAAGTGCTGTAATCATAATGTTAAATGATTAATCACAAATGATTTAAAAATCATTATCACTGCCATTCAAAATCACTTAATCACCGACATTCAAAATCATTTTCAGACAATCAAAATCATCATCACAGACATTCAAAATTGTAACAATAACAGGGTACATGTATCAATATCTTAATGGTGGCATTATTATGCCTCGCCCCATCAAAGAGGGGTTATGTTGTTTTTTCCATTGTCTGTTTGTTGGTTGTTTTGTTCCCAACTTTAACGTTGGCGACAATTTTGTAGCTATTGCACATACATACTTCAAACTTAGCATGCATATGCAGCTTATAATAGAGGCAAAACTATTTAGGGGTGACATATCAAGATCAGGTTCATACATCAAGGTCAAATGTCAAATTACTGGTCAAATTTAGATTGGCGATAAATTTGTCACCATTCAAAATACATCACTCAAACTTGGCATGCATTTGCAACTTATGGAGGCGAACGTTTTAGTGGTGACTTTTTAAGGTCAATGTCATACATTATGGTCAAGTGCCAAATTACGGGTCAAATTTAGATTTTGTCGTCTTCAACATACATCCTTCAAACTTGGCATGCATGTGAAACGTATGGAGGCGAACATTTTTAGGGGTGACCTATTAAGGTAAAGGTCATACATCAAAATCAAACCTCATATCGGGGACATTGTGTTTCACAAACAGATTTCGTTGTTTTTAAATCACAACGTGTGTATACCGCACACATTATTTACAACATGTATACACATTACATAATACAGAATATATCAGTAGACTGTATTTTATTTGAAAAAATACAATAACAATTGTTTTACAGCATATGGGAACAAAACGTTTTCCTTGAAAAGTAAGCTTGGTTTGTTAAAATGTTCATTTAAAATCATCTCTGTTTTGAAACACCAAGAACAAATTGATTTCAAACCAAATAAGCAAACCACTGTCAATATGATAGATCTTATAATGTATCTGTAGTCACATTCATTCATTGAATATCGCACAGTTGATTGAGGCCAAATACTACTAAGCTATCACTAAAGGTGATTATTACAACTAGAGCTATCACTAAAGGTGATTATTACCCCTGCCCGCCACCTTGTCACAAGATGCATTGACTTCAATACAAGCGGCAATAGCTCAATAATCCTTTCATCCACTTAAATTGCTTATGAAAAGTAACAAAGGGGAATAAATCCCTCAAAAATGAATTTAGAGTTACAGCCCATGTTGACTGCACATCCTCTCACCACCCTCTTTCCATATATAAAGTTTCACAGTTGTGCCTACAACACTTGAGAAGTTATGCTCCAGACAAACAAATTGCTTATAAAAAGTAACTATGGGGAATAACTCCCTCAAAAATGAATTCAGAGTTACAACCCTTATTGACTGCACATCCTCTCATCACCCTCTATCCATATATAAAGTTGCACAGTTGTGCCTACAATACCTGAGAAGTTATGCTCCGAACAAAATTGCTTCTGGAAAGTAACTAAGGGGAATAACTCCCTCAAAAATTAATTTAGATTTGCAACCCTTATTGACAGCATATCCTCTCATCACCCTCTCTCCATATATAAAGTTTCACAGTTGTTTCTACAATACTTGACAAGTTCTGCTCAGGACCAAAAAAATGCTTCTGAAAAGTAACTAAGGGGAATAACTCCCTCAAAATGAATTTAAAGTTACAACCCTTGTTCACTGCACATACTCTTACCACCCTCTATCCACATAATTATGAAGTTTCACAGTTGTGCCTATAATACTTTAGGAGTAATGCTCCGGATGGACGGATGGCCGGACGGATGGACGGACGGAAGGACGGATGGACACACGTGATTCCAATATAGCCCCTACTTCTTTAGAAGTTTATTTATTTTGTCCATGTCAGTTTATTGCATACTTAAGCAGCTCATAACTATTGAACATCCAAGTATTTCCATAAGTTTCGTGTGTTCAAATATCACACGAACACTGACAGCTAGCTGAGCATTGAAGAATCGCTTCGTACACGAGCCTCAATTGGTTTTGCATGCGCACAGTGTAAGCTCCTGAAATCCCTTCACGACCAAGGGCTTGTCTGTCCACAATGTATGAGGGTGGACTTGCCAACCAAACAAAGCTCAGGTGATGGAAAATCAGTTTGGAAATTCAGACATAAATACCAAATGCTGTCACTGTTTCAGCTATTTCGGTAGAGTCACCAAATGATTATTCCCATCAACTTATTTCGAAATCTGACCATCGGTTTGTAGAAATATATTCTGAAAGTGGGAGATCCTTCGAAAGCATAAGTAGTAATGCGAAAGGAGATAACTGCAGACTCGGTTTTATTGAGTCTGTTCGTGACTAGATATTAAAAATGAAACACTACTCACGCTCCCTAGCACCGGCTTAAGCAGTATTCAATTTTCAAAATTATTAACATAAAAACTAATTATCCCGAAGGACCAGTAAGTATATCAACACTGATAAATTAAATATTGTTTTCTTTTTGTTGTCATGGCAACCTGAGTTCCGCATGGTTTCAAACCATTTTAGCTATTTTGGGAGGTGGTTACCTAATGATTATTCCAATTAAATTATTTTGAAGTCAGACCATTGGTTTTGGTGAAGAGAAGATTTAAAATTTTGCTATGTTTTTTTATACAGACAAACAGGCCCACCCCTAGCGGCCATGTTGTTTTAGATATTGTCATGATTTTAGCTACTTGGGAAGATAGTCACCTAATGATTATTCCCATCAAATTATTTTGAAATCTGACAACCAGTTTCGGAGAAGAAGAGGTTAGAAGATTTTTCTTTTGGTTGCCATGGCAACCAGAATTCTACATGGATCCACATTCTTTTAGCAATTTTGACAGAGAATCACCCAAAGATCATCCTTGGAAAGTTTCATTACATTTGACAATATAATTTTAGAGGGGATGTCACTTGAAATAAAATATTGACGACAGACGACACACGATGGGCGACGCCTGACGACCGACACATGATGATCACAATAGCTCGCCTTGGCACGTTGTGCCAGGTGAGCTTAAAATAGACAGTCTTCTTGAATCGACTTGTTTGTTCGATACAATGATGGAAATAATTTGATAAAAATTGTAAATAATTCGAAAATATTGTGCAAAAATCACTAAAACTAGTTCTTTTATAGCCGTTGCCATGGTAACAAAGAATATGTTTACTGTTAATTTGTAAACAAAATGTTCCAACAATAATCACATGGAAGACCACACCAATACTTTATACAAATAACAAGACAAACATACTGTAAAAAGAAAATGTAGGCTAACTTTATAATTCACTAGAAAATGTAAATTTTAGAACCACAAATGAATTTCATATCATTTTAAGAATATTTTTGTTGCCATGGCAACCAGATATGTGTCCCAGAATGTTAATATAATGTTTGCGTAATTTTGTGAGTAAATAGCAAGGTCTTACAATAATTCATTATTTAGACATTTAGTAAAAAAAATAAGGATTTGTTTTCAAAAAAGTGAAAAATTGGGCAAAATTACATTACGATTAGTCTGTTGTACGAAGTTAACCTAAATTGTCGTATTCTAGACCACAGGGGGCCATTTCGTGCGTCTACATGGTCTAAAAAGTCAAAAAAATTGATTGGGTCGATTTAGTGTTATATTATATACAAGGGGTCTAACTACCCATTCGCAGATTTCACGACCGATTCGAAATAACGCCCGGTTTTGGGCTATCCAGATAAAAGACCCACTAATGTTTGGTACGAACGTGAAGCTGGGACCATGTACTTTTCAAATAATATAACTTTTGATACATTTCCACTAAGCCGTAGCCAGTGCCAACGTGAAATTCCTACAAAATACGCTGATTTAGCTTACTCGAACGAGAAGTCGCAACAACGATTTGCCGCTAGACCCCCCGTAAAACGGCCATAATCGCGATGCCTCGGGACAAAACGATTGTTCAATCAATATATACAAGCAAGGTTTTACGCAAGCGTAAAATGGCTGCGTAACATGTCTTTAAGCAGGATAGAAGAAAAAGAGGGAGCAATATTGTTTAGTAGTTTAAATTAACAGATACATTGGGAAAACATGACTGTAATGTATAAATTAACAGCAGAAACGGGGGAATGTTTTAAAAAGCCATGATGCATAATACCTGTGTATGACACCAATAATACACATTACCACGAAGTAAATACAGATCAATGGTATTCATGCACAATGGTGAAATATTCAAAACGGTCAACAAAACCACGAGTAAAAGGTCTCTGCTAAATAACTTTACCAAAGACAAAATTCAAACAAAGTACTTATACTTTTACAATATTTGTGTACAGAATTGTTTTTAAACCAAAAGCACGTAAACTAAGGGTGCTAACGAAAAAAATGAAAGAAAAAAAATATGCTTCCGCCGAGGATCGAACCCGCGACCTCACATTTCCTAGGCCACCGTTATAACCCCTCGACGACTACGCTGACTGCTACAAGTAGTGCGTGCTTTTAAATGATTTATACCCAATACATTAGCATTTTCACTGGCAGAAAAGCAGCAAATAACCTCGACAAAAATATTTGTCCCCGCTAACAAAAAATGTATGAATCAAAATAAGTAAAATAAATGAATGTATATAAATAAAAGCTTGTCTCACAGTAACCCATAGTTATTAAAAAAGATTGGCTTTTATAGAAACACAGGAACGCAGAAACGCATGGTCAAAATTCAAAGCCGTATAATTGTGGGCTGCTTTCAGCAGCCCAATGACAAAAAGCTATCGTTTACCTCTCAAACTATCTGCAGACACTGATGCAGATCCGAAATGCAGGCGAATTTTCGTGCAATTAGCAGATTTAAATCTCTGTCAGGCTACTACGAGTCACGTGACCCGCTTCCTTTACAATAACAACATCCGCGTGTCTGTTACCTTGCTTACCCAATAAGCGTTAGTGAGAACGCAGGGCACCATCCCTAGGTCAATCAAGTGCCCTGTTACTGGCCAACTAGAAACTAGGTCAAGTTGTTGCGACTTCTCGTCCGAGTTAGAAAAATCAGCGTATTTTGTTGGAATTTCACGTCGGCACTGGCTACGGCTTAGTCGAAATGTATCAAAAGTTATATTATTTGAAAAGTACATGGTCCCAGCTTCACGTTCGTACCAAACATTAGTGGGTCTTTTATCTTGATAGCCCAAAACCGGGCGTTATTTCGAATCGGTCGTGAAATCTGCGAATGGGTAGTTAGACCCCTTGTATATAATATAACACTAAATCGACCCAATCATTTTTGTTTTGACTTTTTAGACCATGTAGACCCACGAAATGGCCCCCTGTGTTCTAGACTGTGTGTTAGTCAGGACTAAGAACTTACGATAATTCTGTTGTACGAGGTTAACCTGTCGGGTTCTAGACCGTGTGCTAGTTAGGACTAAGAACTTACGATAATTCTGTTGTACGAAGTTAACCTAAATTGTCGTATTCTAGACTGTGTGCTAGTTAGGACTAAGAACTTACGATAATTCTGTTGTACGAGGTTAACCTGTCGGGTTCTAGACCGTGTGCTAGTTAGGACTAAGAACTTACGATAATTCTGTTGAACGAAGTTAACCTAAATTGTCGTATTCTAGACTGTGTGCTAGTTAGCACTATGGGAATATTTATGACTATTGTAAAGAGAACACGATAAATTTTGTACAGTGAAACCTCTCTAAACCGGACGTTAAATTTAGTATCATTATCAGGCTTATAGGCAGATGGCAGTTTGATGCAGGGAGAAAGTCAAGCAGAAAGCTCTTCTAGGAGCTTTCTGCATGACTTTCACCCTGCAGTAAGCTGCCACCTGCCTGAAATATTTTAAATTCTTCTCTACTAGAATTCCGGTTTTGAGGGGTTTTACTGTAATACGGTATTTCATAAAACGGGACCTAGGTGTGCAATTGTATTTTGTTTCTTTTGGCTGTTAGCGTGGCAATTTCAGGACTTATTTCAAATTGAGGTTTCGCTGGGTCTGTCTTTACCGGCTTCATATTTTGTAACCAGGGATATAAAAGAGGACGCTACAAACGTGTTCTTTTATGCATGGTTATTTGTATTTTAAAAACCAAATGAACATCCTAAGTCCGTATTTGTTATTTCTGCTGTTCACCGACCAGTCTCAACCTATGATGGAGCTGATGGTAGTCGATGGAGTCGTTTCCCTGGCAAGGAGAAAGATGTCGTGCCTGTCACACCACGATCGGATGTTCGTCGGTAAGAAACGATCATCTTTGAATATCTTGGTTTCTGTTAAAATCCCGAGCCAGTCTCGCATCATTTTTAACTGTAAATAAAACAATTTTATTTCAGTCATTTGATACATTAACCCTTTCCCTTTTATATATTAATTACAAATTTCAATACCTACTGACTATCCATGGACAAAATAGTGAAATATGTAAGGTGGAACAGTGTAACCATTTTAGAAACATCTATCAAATTTCATCAGCAAACAGAGCAGACCCTGATAAGACGGATCCTATAGGACCTATCTGATTTGGGTATAATCTTTGCAAATGCGTGAAAATGTGTTTATATGAAGGAAAAGGTTTACATTAGCATGGCAGATTCTATAAGAATTGTTTTTTGTATAAAAGGCAAACGGTACATACCCTAGTCTGGGTCTACACCGCTTAACTACACATGTATATTCCTATCAAGGAACACTTCGGATAAATGGAATAAACAACATAACAATATAGATTAAAAAAAACTTTCATCATGCTTCCATCTGTCTTTACCCATTCCCTCAAATTGACGCCTTTTGACGCCTCTGCAAACGTCACTTTTTGAAACCATTGTGATAAATAGAGCATTTGCTCCTATGTGGCCACAATGGTTTCATAAGTACACAATTCTAAATCATCCTTTTCTCTAGTAAATGCTCCTTTTCGGTAGATTTATTCAGAGAGATTGGGTCTAAAAATAGCCTATGAGGTAATGGGTTAAAGACCAGTGTTGATACTAACCTGAACGTCTGGCTAGAGGGGCTGTATTGTATATACGGCAACCCCCTCTAAAACGGAATTCTGGTACAGAAGAATTTAGATAATAGTCAGGTGACTGTTTAATGCAAGGTGAAAGTCACGCAGAAAGCTCTTTCAGGAGCTGATGGTAGTCGATGAGCTCCTTCAGGAGCTTTCTGCGTGACTTTCATTCTGCATTTACCCTTCTCTTGTTGAATATTAAAATACATTTCTCCTTCTTCACCCATGCCCTGTTGTATAATTACATATATCTTCATTGTGTACATGTATTTCGCTATGCAATCACCTGTACTATATGTTTAATATATACAGTGTACTGTCTGACTGACTGGCACATATCAGGGTGTACCTACCTCTAGATCTTCAATGCCATGACTCGCGTGTACATGATCTCTCTCCGCGTGGGTCAGTGGTACCATGTAACACGTGCTGTGTAACGCAAGTACAAAATAGTGCTGAAAAGGAGGAAATAAGAAAAATGTATTAAAAGTATCAGTATTGAGAATTTTAACCTAGCATTTGTATTGTGCATTCCTTATATTAACCCCTTCCCTTAATATACATGCATTATCACGCCTTTGCAAACAGAGAAGGGGTCAACAGACTGATCAGGGTCCGCTCAATTTGCTCATGAAATTATAACTGAGCTGACTCAACAATATCTACCAATACAAGAAGAAACCCTGTGTATAATATTCCATTCTCAATATTTAGCTAATAAATATTCACGATGTTATTATTTTTCCTACATGAATATTCAACGGGGAAAGGGTTAAACGAATAAGGCACGTGTTAGAAGGCTAGTTCCCCAATTACATCATTTGACTGCGGTAATTTGCGGCAAATTCATTTACCAGTTAATTTGATAAATAGTTATCGAAGACATGATGGGCAAGATGCAGATACAATAGCTTATGTTGGAAATAAATATATTGTACGATCTGCTCATATTGTCCACAGTATTGATCATGGGCGGATGGTTACTTAATGTTGGATGAAAGTAATGCAGAAAGCTTCTAGAGGAGCTTTCTGCATAACTAGCATCCTGCTTTAAGCTCATTCTTGTCTTAAGAATACAGAAATTAGACTGTTTCTGGTAGTCGATAGACAAGTGTTACTTGTATACGTGTACGTCGCCTATGAGCGTGCCTTTGCTACTTGGTAATGATCACACATTTGCTACTTGGTAATGGTCACACTAATGATCACACATTTGCTACTTGGTAATGATCACACCTTTGCTACTTGGTAATGATCACACTAATGATCACATCTTTGCTACTTGGTAATGATCACACCTTTGCTACTTGGTAATGATCACATCTTTGCTACTTGGTAATGATCACACCTTTGCTACTTGGTAATGATCACATCTTTGCTACTTGGTGATGATCACACCTTTGCTACTTGGTAATGATCACACCTTTGCTACTTGGTAATGATCACTACTATATCACACATTTGCTACTTGACAATGATCACTACTATATCACACATTTGCTACTTGACAATGATCACTACTATATCACACCTTTGCTACTTGGTAATGATCACGCCTCTGCTACTTTGTATATGAGCGTCACTTTGCTACTTAGTATATGACCATGCCTCTGCTATTTGGTAATGATTGTGTGCCGAAGTGGGATATCCTGCTTCACTCCTGCAATGCTGCACCCAGAGTTTGAATCGTTCTCGGATAAGGCACTCTGTCGTACCCGCAAGCATAAGACGTCCAATACCATGATCGATTGGAGACAAGTAAATGGGTCGAGCAGGCCAGTCAAGACGGTTCACATCGTTCTGCGGCAAAATCTGCCGGACTATCCTTTCTCTGTGTGGTGTTGCAGTGTCATCCTGCAACATGTCTTGTGTTGTGTTTTTGTGTCCTTTGGGGTCCTCAGTATCAGTGCCTTTAGTTATGAAAATTGATTACCGTTTAAGCCGGTGCTAGGGCGTGAGTAGTTTTGCACTTTTAATAACTGCTCGTGAACAGACCCAATAAAACCGAGTTTGTAATTTTGTCTTTTCGCATTGCTGCATTATCTCCTCCTTTCAAATTTTATGGTTGCGTTTGGTGAAAGACAGACGGACTGTTGCACTTAATTGTTGTAGCGTTGACCGTAACGGTTCCATTTATAACAACACGTTCTGTCAGGGAACGAACACGTGTGCCTCTGGATGCAGTATTGCAGGGCGGGTGGGGTGGAGAAGGACACCCCAGTTCCAGATTAAATGACTCAAAAGGAGTATGCGTCGTCGTCGTGGGGCCTGCATAGCCACAATAGGTGGACACACATGATATTGACTGTGAATAGGTGACAATTCAGTGGTGACCCAAAGACATTCCGTACAAAAATCTTCACACAGATGAAGTGCTACACATTCAAAGGATTGTTTTTACGATGTAAATCAAATGATGTAATTGAACTATGGGTTTCAAATTGCATGATGCATTTCTTTTATTCCACTGTTAATATCCCTAACATTGTGTTGAGTATATCATGCTGATTAACAATTATTTAGTACAGTACAAATGGAGGAGCTTTCTGCATGCCTCTCATCCATGCCTCTTATCCATGACTCTCATCCAACAGAAAGCAGCCATCTATCTCCAAAACCGATATTTATACAAAATTGAACGACCGGTTTAGAGGGGTTCTACTGTATAATTTTTCAGTCGTTAGTAACTTACCGAATCAGGGTCGTAGTAAAACCTCAGGTCTCCCTGTTCGTTTCTCTCCGGTGGGACAGTTTGTCCATGGACACAAACAGCCGCACATGCTACCTTTAAACAAGAGTGACACACACTGCCTTAAAACATAACAGCGACACACAGTATATTAAAACATAAAAGAGACATATGTTACCTTAAAACAAAAGAAAGATAGACACATGCCACATTTAAAAAAAAAAAAAGGCACATGCCACATTTTAAAATCACAACAGCGACACACGCCACCTTTAAACAAGAGTGACATACACTGCCTTAAAACGTAACAGCGACACACAGTATATTAAAACATAAAAGAGACATATGTTACCTTAAAACAAAAGAAAGATAGACACATGCCACCTTTTAAAACACAACAAAGACACATGTCACCTTTTAATATCACAATAATGACATATATCAACATTAAAAACGAAACAGCGACACGTGCCACCTTTTAACTCTTCGCTTGCTATTCACGTCAATATACCTACCTGTAAATAGTGAAGACCGAGATGAGACAGCTCCTGCAGGAGCTGTTTCATCAGGGTCTGCACTATTTACACGTTGATTGTGCAACCAGTACACTCCACAGCAGTGATTGCACAGGGAAATAATTGTAGACAGTGAATATATATGCAATTATACAACAGGGCGTGGGTATTTTTTTTTTAAAAATTCAGCAGGAGAATGGTTAAAACACAATAGACAACGACACACGCCACCTTTTAAGATACAACAACGGCAACACGACACCTTTAAAAAAAACCAACAGCGGCACACGCCACCTTTTAAAATACAACAGCAATACACATCACCTTTTAAGACACAACAGCGACACATGTCACCTTTTATAACAATAGACAACGACACACACCACATTTTAAAATACAACAACGACACACGACACATTTTAAAACACAACAGCGGCACACACCACCTTTTAAAATACAACAGCGTCACACACCACCTTTTAAAATACAAATGCGACACACACCACCTTTTAATATACAACATTGACACACACCACCTTTTAAAATACAACAACAGCATATGTCACATTTTTAAACACAACAGCAACATGTGTCACACTATAAGATGGCTAAACTGTACTAATGATTTTATTTTCAAATACCTTATGCGACAAAATATATGTATTTACTTTACCAAATTAAAAACTTCGATGAAGTAAACGTATTTCAACAAATTGTTCTGACTTAGGGGTGAATTTATTTACACCAGCAATGTATGCTTCGTCAAGAAGTAATACAAGTAACATTGAAAAACGGAACATTACCTGTTTAAGTTATATTAACAAAAACATGTATGTAGTAATTTTATATCAGTTTCTTACCAAAACAATACTTAGACCATTGAGTATTGCCATTGTTTAGTACATGTATACGCTTCCGATAGGTACGTATGTCTCAAACTGTTCCCCTGTTTTCTGACCTGTTTCTCTTATCTTTACCGAACTCGTCAAACATTTTCACAAACTTGTTTCACCTATTATTTATCCATCCGTAATACTCCACCAATGCCTTGCACCATTCGGACGGAAGGGTTGTATTATAGGCCTCGTCCGTCCGTCCGTCCGGGTCATATTTAATACAGTAAAACCTGCCTAGAGCGACCACATAATGAATACACAAGGGGTTCTATCAGAACAGGTGCTAGTTGAATGCGGGACAAATGCAATACAGAAAGCTCTTAGAGGAGCTTTCTACATAAGTGTCGTTCCGCATTAAGCTACCACCTGTCTTAAAGCTGCAGACTTATAACTTGGTTTTGGTAGTTGCTGTAGTACTGTATATGGTTCACCCGTTGAATGCGGGACATATAGTTACTGTCATTTGTAATCAGTGTAGATTCAGATCAGAAGGCTGCTATACTCATTTAATATCATCTAGCACGTTTAAGCCTTTCAAGAATAACTTCTTTATTTCTCCATCAAACCCAATAGTGTGCCACTCTTTAATCCTTTCCCTGTTCTATGTTTATTTCAAATTTCAATACAATAACTACTGAATATTCATGAACAAAATAGTTATAATGAAATATGGAAGGTGGAACATTATAGCCATTTGGAAAGTAAAGAAAAGGTCTGTTAAATTCCATTAGCAAACAGAGCAGACCCTAGTCAGACGGCTCCTCTGTTTGCAAATGCGTGAAAACACGTTTATATGAGGGAAATGGTTAAAGAGTGGTCACACCATTGGGTTTGTAGGAGAAATGACGCTTTTAGTACTTGAGTAAGCACCTTTATATGTTGCTCTGTGGCTATAGTTAAACATTGATGGGATATTCCAACCTGACAATTCAGCGTTGAAAAGGTTAATGAGTTCCAAGCCTTATCAAGCTGTTAAAAATCTGGGTCCAAGGTTATGAAACCTTTGAGTTTGAGATCATTCTAAAGTATCTGATCAGATTCTCAGCAAGCCCAGACCAATCAGATGCTTGAGAATGATGTAAGACCCAAGCAAATAGTCTTATAACCTCGATGCATTGTCTTCACAATTCTACTCTGGTGGCAAATATAAAGCGTTTGAGAAACCATTGACCGGGTGTCAAATAGAGTGGACCCTGAATGACTTGGCGACTGGTCGATCGATCGATCGATCGATAGTTTGAGAGAGAGAGAGAGGGAGAGAGAGAGAGAGAGAGAGAGAGAGAGAGAGAGAGAGAGAGAGAGGGAGGACATTATTGTCAGTTCTAACATACGACACTCACAATCGACCGTTGTATGGCGTGATAAACATTGCAATTATTCAGTTTCACATTTTTTGTTAATATTTATATTTTTTCTTTTGATTAAAACGATATTTATTCAATAATATTTATTTCATTCGATTTTACGAACACATTCATTCAATATTGAATAATATTTATTCAATATTTTTGTTTTCATTCGATTTTGAGAACGCATGCTCATTCAATATTTCAAACGAATTCATTCAATGTTACGAACAAATTTTATTTGATGTTGCAAAAACAAATTCATTCGATAATTTGCCTTATGGGAAAGGCTACTAGATGGAGTTGTAAGCTCGGATATCATTCGACGAACAAATCACCCAGCTTCAAAATGGATTCCCAAAAACCGCGTGTGGCCACTGGCATTTGATCGAAAAAGACTATAGTTTATTTATAGCAACTAGTACATTAATACACTACATGGTGTATATAATATGACTATTATATTACACAGCTATAGTCTGTTTCGATCAAGTGCCAGTGCGTGCGGAGCACATTGCATATAGCAACACGTTGTCTAGTAAGTGAAATTGTCCAATGAAAATCGCGTTTACAACTCCATATAATATCCCATGAGGCAAATTATTGAACTTTCTTTTTCACAACATCGAATGCAAAATAATATTTTGAATAAATAATTGAATCAATATTTGTTTATAACATTAAATGGATTCGTTCAAACATCGAATGAGAAAAAGAAAATATTGGATAAAAAAAACAAATTATCAAATGAAAAATGTGAACTTGAATATTGCAACGTTTGTCACGTCATAGCGTTGCGATCATCATATGTTATCTAACGTTCAATTCAATTTCTGTTGTGCGAAGTTAACTAACTTGTCGTTTGTTATCATTGTGTTTATGAGAATAGAAATGTCTTTCGTAAAGTATTGTCCTGTTTTATTGACCTGTCAAAATGTGAATATTCCTACGTCACTGAAAGGATATATTTAGCTTGGGTAAACCTGTGTTTCAAACGTTTTTCACGAGATTCACAATAAATGTACAAGTACAAAATGTACTCGAATAAGCCAAGTAGACCAGCTTTTATTAGCGGAAACAATCGATATCAACCGAAGCTATTTATGGCATGTTCAGCAAGCGTATAATTATTTAGATTTTGACAGGTTAATAAAACAGGACAATATAATAATCTGACAGAGATAAATTGTTTATTTTGTAAACATGACCTGCTTAAGTCGATAATCAATAACAGGATTAGCAATGTTGCTAATGCACTATATTTTTTAGGAATTCAGATCAATATATGTAGGCCTACTTGTATACAGTAGAACTTTTCTTATGCGGTCATTCATTGAACACAGACGTCTGAAAACAGGTGGTTGCTTCATGCAGGTCAAAAGTAATGCAAAAAGTTCCTATTTGAGCTTCCTGTGCTACTTTTGACCTACATTAAGTTACTACCTGCCTTAAAGACCCACGATTATACCGTTTGATGGCCGCTTAAGACAGGTTATGTTGTATTCAAATGTTTTATTACAGCCCTATATAGTGGTTCATTCCATTAGTTCGCCCATTCAAAATTATCTCTGCCTATTTATAGGTTTAAAACGTGACCCAGGTGTATATTGTACATGTAGTTCCTTGGTTGTTACCGGGCCCGTTTGAAAAGGACTTATTTCCAAATGAAGCTGCACCGGGCTTGTATTTAGCGGCTTCATATTATGTAATCAGGAACATATGAAAGAAGATGACACATACTTGTTTATTTATGAACGACTATTTGTATTTTAAAGACCAACAACACAAGTCAGTATTTTGTTATTTCTGGTGTTCACAAATCAGTCTCATCCTATGATGGAGTTTATCGTGGTCGTTTCAGCCGTTTCCCTGGTAAGGAGAAAGATATCGTGTCTGGCACACCACGACCGGACGTTCGTCGGCAGGAAGCGATCATCTTTGAAAATCTTAGTTTCTGTTAAAATCCCGAGCCAGTCTCGCATCATGCTTAACTGTAAATAAAACAATTTGGTGTTGGTCAATTGACAGATTAAAACAGCTGGGTAGAATTGTTGTTTGTATGAAAATATGAAGCAACCATGCATACCCTGGTCTGGCTCTACTTTGTTTAACTACATTCCTACCATAGGACACTACGAATAAATGGAACAGTCAACTGACAAAAAAATAACATTCTGAAGGCACCGTTAGGCGCAACACAAAATCAAGTTTCCTGTTGGAAGCGGGTGAAAAAAAATATTTTAATTCTTTGACAGTATTGCATACCAACTTTAATTCCTTCAAAACAGAAAAAGTGATAATAGACGATAAATTCAGAGCTACAGATAACGAACGGTGCGTAATACTAAACTATTTTCAACACTAAACCCTACCACTCTTTAGAATCGTCTCCTCAAGACGAGTCTAAAGAATGTTCACAACATAGGGTTTGGTAGAGAAATAAAGAAGTTATTCTTGAAACTGTTTAATTTACGCATCTTAGCTGGACCTCGATCTGTAATAGTTTGGGTAAAAACTCTCCAATGGACCTCGATCTGTAATAGTTTGGGTAAAAACTCTCCAATGCGATCTAATAAGAGGTCGTAGGATCTTTCTCTATTACTTTCGTCTGGAATTAATCAGCCACCTGCTTTTAAGACACCCATTTTTTTTAATTGTGGTTGTAATTGAGGGATTATCCAGTACATGGAACAACAAAAGAGTAACGGGTATATTATATACTGATCTTTGTTTTGTCTGGATGGATTAAACAGTACAACCCCCCTCTATAAACCGGAATGTTCATACAGAAGTATTTAGGTCTAACCTGTGAGGCAGGTGACTGCTTAACCCTTACAATGCTAAAGTTTCAAATGGAGTATTCCAAGAATCAGACAGGTCAGGTTTGCGGTGAATATATATAGGGATTTTTCTAATGAAAAGTGTAACATGACACACAGTGCAGACCCTGATGACAAGACTCCTCTATCAACTCTCTCATCTGGGTCGACACTGTTTTCAAAGGACATTTTAGTGACTGGTTTCCCGCATAGTAAGGGTTAATGCAGGGTGAATGCCATGCAGATTTGATCTTTCTGCGTGATTTTTGAATACCCCGCATTAGGCTGCCATCTGTATTGTATATGGTATTGTATATGGTATTGTATATGGTATTGTATATGGTATTGTATATGGTATTGTATATGGTATTGTATATGGTATTGTATATGGTATTGTATATGGTATTGTATATGGTATTGTATATGGTATTGTATATGGTATTGTATATGGTATTGTATATGGTATTGTATATGGTATTGTATATGGTATTGTATATGGTATTGTATATGGTATTGTATATGGTATTGTATATGGTATTGTATATGGTATTGTATATGGTATTGTATATGGTATTGTATATGGTATTGTATATGGTATTGTATATGGTATTGTATATGGTATTGTATATGGTATTGTATATGGTATTGTATATGGTATTGGCAGACGAATATCAGGATGTGCCTACCTCTAGATCTGTATATGGTATTGGCAGACGAATATCAGGATGTGCCTACCTCTAGATCTTCAATGCCGTGACTCGTGTGGACATGGTCTCTCTCCGCGTGGGTCAGTGGTACCATGTAACACGTACTGTATGTCGCAAGCACAAAGTAGTGCTGAAAAAGTCGTATTAAAAGTATGAATGTTGAGAATTTTAACCTAGAATATGTAACGTGTATGTTATATGATGCCTGTTAAAAGGATAGCTATAAATTAAACAGTGTTCACATATATATCGATTGACTACGACTCAGTAACTAGTAAATTGATAAAAATGTGCAGATACAATAGCACAATTTTATAGTAGAACCTGTCTTAAGCGGCGATCAAAAATGGTCTAATCATGGATCTCTATATATAAGGCAGGTGCTAACTTAATGCAGGTCACAAGTAATACAGAAAGGAGCTTTCTGTATTACTTTTATCCTGCATTAAGCAACCACTTGCTTTTAAGACACCTATGTTCAATAAATGAATGGCTGCCCAAGAGGTTCTACTGTATGCTGGAAAAACTATACATTAGGACCTACTTATAGCAACCATATAATGAATAAACATGAGGGTTTATAAGAGCAGGTGGTTCCTTAATGCAAGACGAAAGTAATGCAGAAAGCTAGAGGAGCTTTTTACATAACATTTGTCCTGCAAATAAGCTAGCGCATACTTGTCCTAATTACACAGAATTACACTTTTGGTATTT
Source organism: Azorinus chamasolen (assembly GCA_963576725.1). NCBI lineage: Eukaryota > Metazoa > Mollusca > Bivalvia > Cardiida > Solecurtidae > Azorinus > Azorinus chamasolen. Next base: position 68,164,231 of record OY755248.1, read on the forward strand.
GATGTAGACAGGTGTTACTATGTAATACAATGTTACATCGCCTTCCGTATGTTACACAGCGAATGAGGCGTTTTATTATTTCTGCTACAAAAGGCACTTTAAATTGCAGTTAAAAATTATGTCTATAATTCGACTGTCGTAATCCCCAAATATCAACGTGGCTACCTTAGAGTGGTACATGTACATGTATAGGCAATTGTGCATGCAAATGAAAACAGTGTAGACCAACGCATTAACTCGGTATTAATTCCGTATAGGATAGTGCTACTTAGCACTTTTCAAATCAAAAGAAGTAAAAGAAAACATAAAACGAGAATATTGAATTGTTTAACCCTTTCCCTCACTTAAACAACTTTTTCCTGCATTTGCAAACAGAGCATACGCAGACCAGACGGCTCCTATAAGAGCCGTCTGATCAGGGTCTGCTCTGTTTGCTTTTGACATGTTATACTGTATATCTGAATTTCAAGTCGATAGACACTGATAGTATAAACCATTGATATGTTCAGCAAATAGTGCACTTATCAGAGGGTTCCTTCATGAGGTATCTGATCTGGGTGTACATTGTTTGATATGGGAAAATGTGTTAACCCTTTACTCCATAGCTATTCATGCAAAACATATTGGTTTTTATTTGATTACCTGAAGTTTTATGAAATCACTATGCACAAGAGAGTTCTTTTCATCATGACAGAAACTGTAGAATTTACAATTAAACATACCGGTTTATTAATTCATAAGTAAAAATAGCATGCCCTGATCAGACAGTTACTACAGAAGTCTGATCTGGGTCTACTCTGTTTGCAAAGGTGTTGAAATGTGTATTTATGGAGGAAAGGGTTAATTGATGTACATGTACTATACTGATAATTGTATAAACCTTATAGGATAATCCTCCAGTCATGTGTTACTTACAGAAGCTGGGTCGTAGTAAAACCTTAGGTCTGCCCGTTCTTCTCTCTCCGGTTTGGCAGTCTGTCCATGAATACTAACAGCCACACACGCTACCTTAAAACACAAGAGGGACATAGATTATATAGTACAAGAGAAGAGAGATACATGCTACATTAAAACAAGATAGCGACATAGACTACCTTAAAATACAAAAGAGACACATGTAACCTTAAAAATGAGAGTGGGATAGACTGCCTTAAAATACAACAGCGACATAGGCCACCTTAAAACACGCGGAGACATAATTATGCTTCTTTAAAATATAAAGGCGACATAGACTACCTTAAAACACAAGAGAGATTCTTTTTTAAGATAGGAGCGACATAGACTACCTTAAAACACAAGAGAGACACACTTCTTTAAGATAAGAGCGACATAGACTATCGTAAAACGCAAGAGAGACACATTCTTCTTTAAGATAAGAGCGACATGGACTATCGTAAAACGCAAGAGAGACACATTCTTCTTTAAGATAAGAGCGACATGGACTATCGTAAAACACAAGAGAGACACATTCTTCTTTAAGATAAGAGCGACATGGACTATCGTAAAACACATGAGAGACACATTCTTCTTTAAGATAAGAGCGACATGGACTATCGTAAAACACAAGAGAGACACATTCTTCTTTAAGATAAGAGCGACATAGACTATCGTAAAACACAAGAGAGACACGTTCTTCTTTAAGATAAGAGCGACATGGACTATCGTAAAACACAAGAGAGACACATTCTTCTTTAAGATAAGAGCGACATAGACTATCGTAAAACACAAGAGAGACACGTTCTTCTTTAAGATAAGAGCGACATAGACTATCGTAAAACACAAGAGAGACACATTCTTCTTTAAGATAAGAGCAACATGGACTATCGTAAAACACAAGAGAGACACATTCTTCTTTAAGATAAGAGCGACATAGACTATCGTAAAACACAAGAGAGACACATTCTTCTTTAAGATAAGAGCGACATGGACTATCGTAAAACACAAGAGAGACACATTCTTCTTTAAGATAAGAGCGACATAGACTATCGTAAAACACAAGAGAGACACATTCTTCTTCTTTAAGATAAGAGCGGCATAGACTATCGTAAAACACAAGAGAGACACATTCTTCTTTAAGATAGGAGCGACACGGACTATCGTAAAACACATGAGAGACACATTCTTCTTTAAGATAAGAGTGAAATAGACTATCGTAAAACGCAAGAGAGACACATTCTTCTTTAAGATAGTAGCGACATGGACTACCGTAAAACACAAGAGAGACACATTCTTCTTTAAGATAAGAGCGACGTAGACTATCGTAAAACACAAGAGAGACACATTCTTCTTCTTTAAGATAAGAGCGACATGGACTACCTTATAGCACAAGAGAGACAGGTCATATGTTAAAACGCAAAACAGGTGCATGCTAACCTAAAACAAGAACGACATTACTTTAGACCTGCATTAAACTATTCCCTGATAGGCTATTTTTAGACCCAACCTCTTTGAATAAAACCACCGAAAAGGAGCGTTACTAGAGAAAAGGAAAATTTTAGAATTTTGTAGTTTGAAACCATTGTGATAAATAGAGCATTTGCTCCTATAGGAGCAAATGCTCTATTTATCACAATGGTTTCACAAAGTGGCTTCTACAGAGTCGTCAAAATTCGTCAATATGAGGGAATGGGTTAAGTTGTGAACTTAGGAAATTATTCAGATCAGAAATCGAAAAACTCGAACTTCTGTTATCTCGAACTAATTTGTGTGGTCCCTTGAAGTTCGAGATATCGAAGTTCAACTGTATTAAAACATAAGAGAGATGCACGATACATTAGCCATTTACTTGTTCAATATTCATGTAGGAAATAATGACATCATGAATATTTATTAGCTGAATTTTATAGTGTAAGATTTCAAGAGAAAGTACTGCTTTAACAAAGACTGTAGAATCAGACCTACACAATGTCATAAGCAAACAGAGCAGACTCTGATCAGACAGCTTCTACAGGAGTCGTCTAATCTGGGTCTCATGTGTGCACAGGCGTTTACATGAGGAAAAGTTAAAATATAGCAGCGACACATGAAATCATAAAACACACGAGTGACATAAATTTGAAATCACAACAATGACACTTTTTAAAACAAAACAGCGACATAGGTCACCTTTTAAAACACTACATGGACATAGTGTACCCTAAAAGATAATCAAGTTGGATAAACACGTTTGTTTGCAAGGCACTGTGCAACTCACTCCTTACTTTACCAAATTATAAAACATATTACATTAAAATGTTCTGACTGAGAGGTGAATTAATTTACATAAAATTATGTTTAATCAGAAAACATTACAAGTAACATTGAAAAAGGGAATTTCCCAGTAAATTGTATTGAACCCTTTCCTTCATATCAACGCCTTTCCACGTATTTGCAAACACAGTAGACAAACATCATATGGCTCCTATAGGAGCAGTCTGATCAGAGTATGTTCTGGTTGAGTTTTCACTTATGAAATTATAATAGATTTAACTTTTCAGTTTGTACCAATACCAAAATTGCATGTATACATATGCTATTATAAAATTTCAGCTAATAAATATTCATGACATACGGGAAAAGGGTTGACAAAAAAGGTGGATATACTAATTATAAGATTGTATAAACGAGTATAAGTATTATAAAACAGTTTCTTACCAAACAAATACTTAGTACATTCAGTGCCGCCATTTCAGTATACACGTTTGACAGGTACGTAAGTCTCAAGCTGTTCCACTGTTTTTCTGACCTGTTGCTCTTATCTTTACCGATATGTTAATAGTCCGTCTTATTTTTTTTAGAGAGAGTTTCTCAAAATATCAGTTTCTGAAACTTGTTTCACCTACTATTTATACAACCGCCATATTCCCATAATGGTTTGCAACTTTTTCGCTTTTATTGTGAACGCAAGAGGGGGTATCGTTTAGGCGCCGTCCGTCCGTCTGGGTCATATTCCCATTTCCTTGTATGGACACCTTTCGACGCCTCTGTAAAAGGTACATTTTGAAACCATAAGAACAAATGCTGTATTCATCTTAATGGTTTCAAAACTACATAATTCTAAACGTTTCCTTTTCTCTTTCTCTAGTAAATGTTCCTTTTCTGTATATTTATTCAAAGAGGTTGGATCTAAAAATAGCCTATGAGGTAATGGGTTAATGCTGTAAACCCTGCCTACAGCGACCACATAATGAATAAACACGGGGTAGCTTTATATGCGGGGCGGAAGTAATGCAGAAAGATCTGTGGCGAGTTGTCTACATAAATTTCGTTCCGCAGCATTAAGGTACCAGTTGTTTTAACCCAATACCGCTTAGGCTATTTTTAGACACAACCTGTTTGAATAAATCTACTGAAAAGGAGCATATACCAGAAAACAGGATAATTTTAGAATTGTGTAGTTCTGAAAACATTGTTATAAATAGAGCATTTGCTCCTGAGGAAATTTAACAATGGTTTCAAAAAGTTATTAGCTCTACGCGTCAAACGCGTCAATATGAGGGAATGGGTTAATACCCGAAAATTATACTTATTTTGGGTGGTCGCTGTAGACAAAATTTACTGTATATGATTAACCCACACATTCACTGTCATTTGCAATCAGAGAGCTATTACAGGAACCCACTGATCAGGATCGGCACTTATTTTCATTCAAAGTTTAAGCCCTTCATGCAGAGTACACTCTATAAACATCGGTGGGCTATTCAGCGTTCAGAAGGGTTAATGGCTACTAACCGATATCCAGCTGTTAAAACTTTTTCTCTCGTCCAAATGATACTCATTCTGATATATTGAAGCGCTTGAGAAAGCATTGACCAGAAATTTGGGTTGCGTTTAGTTTTTAATAATTTGTTGTACACTAATTCTAAATATCGACGAAACGTCTATTTTGTACCACCTGGGCATTTTTCGATATGTAAGTTCAAGTTGGTAATCTTCATGAGAATAACTGAACATTCCTAACAATAGGTTTTACGGTTTATTGAAAATATAGTAAATGTATCAAAAAGAGGTTATTTTAAGAGTTTATTTATATGGGTCTGTAAGGCAGTTGATAGCTTAATGCAGGTCAAAAGTTATACTATAGGAGCTTTCTGCATTTCTTTTGGCCTGCATTAAGGTACCATTCCCTCATATTGATACATTGTGATGCCACTTCTGAAACCATTGTGATAAATAGAGCATTTGCTCCTATGGAGCAAATGCTCTATTTATCACAATGGTTTCCCATCTACACAACTCTAAAAAAATGTTTTTCTCATGTAAATGCTCCTTTCGGTAGATTTATTCAAAGAGGTAGGCTCTAAAAGTAGCTTATGAGTTTTAGGGTTACGACTCCTATATTCAATAAATGGTTGACCGCTTAGGACAGTGCTACTGTACGCTTGTAATGCAGAGACTCTCTATTTCCTTCTGACATATGTGTCATGGCTGTTCTACTGTACGCTTGTAATGCAGAGAGACTCTCTATTTCCTTCTGACATATGTGTCATGGCTGTTCTACTGTACGCTTGAAATGCAGAGACTCTCTATTTCCTTCTGACATATGTGTCATGGCTGTTCTACTGTACGCTTGTAATGCAGAGACTCTCTATTTCCTTCTGACATATGTGTCATTGCTGTTCTACTGTACGCTTGTAATGCAGAGACTCTCTATTTCCTTCTGACATATGTGTCATGGCTGTTCTACTGTACGCTTGTAATGCAGAGACTCTCTATTTCCTTCTGACATATGTGTCATGGCTGTTCTACTGTACGCTTGTAATGCAGAGACTGTATGTTTCCTTCTGACATATGTGTCATGGCTGTGGGTGCTGTTTGACCCTTTACTCTATGAATATTCATGAAAGAAATATCATGTATATTAATTAGATTAATTTTTATAATGGCGCGTGGACACATGGAGTATTGACCATGGACGAAACTGTAGAATCACATTTATATTATATCGTAAGCAAATAGAGCAGACCCTGATCAGACGGCTCCTATACTATTTATGAATTAAAAGATTGACCCTATACCTAACAGCGGCCTGTTTTTTTCACGCATTAATTTAGTACACGTGGTACGAAGCGTCTGGTGTGGATCTTCTGTGTTTGTAAAGGCGCGATAATGCGCTTAGATTAAGCCAAGTGTTGATACATTTACATGTTAACACTTCTAACTTTACGAAATCAAAAGATCATGCAACATATGTTAACCTAGATGAAATGGGTCAGCTGATCTAGATCAACGCTGTTTTTCAATACCAAAAGATACTCCACCACTGTTACAATGTAGATATTAAAAAGACGCATTGCCTCTGATCTGTGTCTATACTGTTTGCAGCGAATAAATGTTGATTGTCGAACTGTATGACTAAGACATATAGCTGTGTTGAGCCTCTGATTTCTTACAAACGCATTCTTCTCACCGTGCGAAAAACGCGCGCATACATGTATTATTCTCACAGAAGTGAGAAGATTGCGTTGGGCCCACATGGTGGGACCTAGCATCGGAACACAATTTTCTTACTAGACCAAACTCATTTTCTCCTTATAGCGAAAAGAACTTATGAGCTTGAAAAATGAAAAATCATAAAAATTATCAAAAGCAGTCTTAAGCACAAGATTGTAATGTGTTTTTGTTCGTTTGTGATTTTTGTCGCAATTTAGCACAGAAACTGATGTAAAATGCCTTGCAAGGTGGGTTGACCGAACCTCTCCATTTTGCAATAACTACTCACTTTGCAATATAATCTTGAACTTAGTTATGTTTTTGCACAAGGGTTAGTTTTTGCAAAGTGGGTTGTAACAAAGCATTGATCAGTGAACCACACAACATTTAGTTCCTTATTCCCAACTCCAACCCGCCACCTTCCCTTGTATACTTGATATGAAATTAAACTTTGATAACATGTTGATAATAAAGCTTGTTGTTTTGTGCCATTTTGTCGCTTCGTTTACCTGATGAGAGGAATACAAACACAAATAATACATTCATCGATACACTGTGATATTGTGGCGTCACATGCAACGAAACTAATACTGACCGTTCACTATTCCAGTGTGATACAAGTATCATTTAGCCATTTTTCCTTGCAATAGGTGTATGTAATCTGACATCCCCGATAAAGTCGGTAGTTTGCAAACCGCGTTTAATAGGGCTTATGGAGCCGAAAATAAGTGTAATTGTGTTCAATATATATGCTACCGGTTGGACAAGGTCAATTATGCTATTAAAATGTCGTTTTGTTTGTTGTTGGTCTGACAGCAATAGTATGGTGTGATTTTCAAGGTTAAAGTTATTGCTTCAATCCAAGACGAACAAATCAGACATGTTACAACGCAACAGTTATACGTGAGAAGAATGCGTTCGTAAGAAATTTTAGGCTCAACATGTGTTGAGCCCTGACAAAACTAGTCTTAGTGACATTCACACAGTGTAGACCCGTCTTGATTCAAACGAGGCGCCTGATATGGGTTGACACTGTTAAAACAATTCAACAACTTTCTTCTCTCACTCTATATTCTTCTCATTGTCTCTCTTTCTTTCTCTCGATGCTCTCTTTTCTCCTATTTTGGCCGAAAACAAACAGAAACAAATATCGCTGATAAATCATTTTAATAATTCTACTGTGCTCAGTTTTTCGTTGAACTTTACAGATAATCAATTGACGTGGTCACTTCAGCCAACAAGGCCCTGAAGGGTGTTTGTCGAGTCTTTGATTACTCTTTCTAGCTTGAATATGTCGTGGGCGTGGTTAACGCACCAGCTCCTGATGTTGGCAGACAGGCTCTGATCGTCCAAATAAACACGTGTCTCGTTCAGGATACCCAGCCAATTCCGCATGAAATTCATCTAAATAATCATACAGAGTGTGTATTTGTAAATGGTTACATAGGCATTGTTTAAATATAAACTCAAGAAATGAGCCGTACGTTCTATTTATCCCTTTACTCTATGAATATACACGTTAGAAATAGTGATACCATGAATATCAATTAGATTACTGTAATTTTTATAATGGCCCATAACACAGGAAGTTTTGTCCATGTCAACATATCTATATTATGAGCAAACAGAGCAGACCTTGATCAGACAGTTTCTACTCGGGCCGTCTGATCTGGGTCTACTCTGTTAGCAAATGCGTATCTAAAGGCGTCTTTATGGAGTAAAGGGTTATTGCAAAACATGTACATTTTAAGCCGCCATTTAAAGCCACCATTTTTTGAATACTCGTATGTATCTTTTAAAAGCAGGTGGTTTGCTTAATGCTGGACGAAAGTCATACACAAAGCTTCTATTGCTTTCTGTATAGTTTTCGTCTTGCATTAAGCATCCATTTGCATTTAAGACCCAGAAGAGTGATCACAACATAGGGGTTAGTGGAGAAATAATGTAGTTATTCTTCAAAATGTTTTAATTTACACATTTTATATGGACGTCTGTGTACTTTTAAGACGTTTATTCATAAGTATAGTTTTCATAAGTATAGTTTTCATAAGTATAGTTTTCATCATAAGTATAATTTTCATAAGTATAGTTTTCATAAGTATAGTTTATTCATAAGTATAGTTTTCATAAGTATAGTTTTCATAAGTATAGTTTATTCATAAGTATAGTTTATTCATAAGTATAGTTTTCATAAGTATAGTTTATTCATAAGTATAGTTTTCATAAGTATAGTTTTCATAAGCATAAGTATAGTTTATTCATAAGTATAGTTTTCATAAGTATAGTTTATTCATAAGTATAGTTTTCATAAGTATAGTTTTCATAAGTATAGTTTATTCATAAGTATAGTTTATTCATAAGTATAGTTTTCATAAGTATAGTTTATTCATAAGTATAGTTTTCATAAGTATAGTTTTCATAAGTATAGTTTTCAAAAGTATAGTTTTCATAAGTATAGTTTTCAAAAGTATAGTTTTCATAAGTATAGTTTTCAAAAGTATAGTTTTCAAATAATATAGATACACTATACAAACGAACCTTTATCCAGCTGTATAAAGTAAGTAATGTTTACTCAAATTTGGATCTGGTGCTATTTTTACCCCCCCCCCCCCCGATCAGATCTGGGGGCATATTGTTTTGCCCTGTCTGTTTGTCTGTCTGTCTGTCTGTTTGTTTGTTTGTTTATCATCAACTATAACATTGGTCATAACTTCTTTTTAGCCAGTACATGTAGAGACGTGATATTTGGCATGCATATGTATCTCCGCACATTTTGAGAGGTGACATGTCAAGGTCAAGGTCGTCCTTCAGGGTCAAAGGTCAAATTGGCCGGGGCATAGTGATTCAAAAACACATCTTGTACTGCTTCCGTTTGTTCGAGCATGTCGGTCATCTACACTGGTAACATTGCACTTGTATCAATACATTTGTATCATTACATGTGCATCGTTACATTTGTATAATTGCACTTGTATCATTTCACGTGTATTGTTACATTTATATCATTGCACTAGTATCATTTCACGTGTATCGTTACATTTGCACCATTGCACTTGTATCATTTCACGTGCATCGTTACATTTGTATCAATACATTTTGTATCATTTCACGTGTAGTGTTACATTTGTATCATTGCACTTGTATCATTTCACGTGTATCGTTACATTTGTATCATTGCACGTGTATCATTACATTTGTATCATAACACTTGTATTATTTCTTATAACCCACTAATCAGATCACTTTATGAATAAACAGATGTCTATAAAAACAGGCCATTGCTTAATGCAGGACGAAAGTAATGCAGAAAGCTCATGTGGGGAGTTTTCTGTATAACGTTCGTCCTGCGTTAAGACTTTAAGACCATAATTATGCCTCCTTTTGGTGGTCGCATTTGAGGGGTTTACTATATAAATCAAAGCAATCCGCCCACACGGTTAATATCGAGCCATGGACTACATACTTCTACGTCCTCCATGGCCCCACGGCTGTGGATATGGTCCCTCTCAACGTGAGTGAGTGCAACGAGATAACATTTTGTAATCGTCACCGCCACGAACAAGTGCTTAAAAACAAGATAAAACAAACTAGGTCAGTAGGACGACTGTGACCAATAATAAAGTCTGTGATACTTTTAACGTAGTACTCTTACATCAACATAGAATTACATAAGAACGTTGTTCTAGGTCAGCAAATTACGCCATGAATATTCAAGTAAGAAATAGTTACAATGTACATCATGAATATTAATTAGATATGGTCATGGGAATCTTTGGCCATGCTAAAACTCTAGAATCATATCCATATTATAGCATAAGCAAACAGAGTAGACCCTGATTAGACGGCTCATACAGGAGTAATTATGGAGTGAAGGGTACGAATATTTGTTCGAAATCCGTATTTTACGCCCAAGTCTGAGCGGCACACCATAAACGGGGACAGGTACAAACTATCTCTCTGTCTTTCCTTCAGCTTAGTGTAAAATCATTGATGTGGCTTGAAATTACTCTTAATGTAGTCCCCTTAATTTGACTCCATGCCTACCATTCTAGCCTTATCCTCCAATATTGAAGCTAAGGGAGGAGTTGCTGATGTACTATGACGTCATTGTTTTTACATAAATGTTCACCAGGTAATTGGTTAATCAGCTAACGCCGAAAAACATACCTAATGAATACTCATGTAAGAAATAATGATATCAATTATAATATTAGCTTTATAATGATACTATGAACAAGAGTAGTTTTTACCGAGACAGAAACTGTGGAATCAGGTCATTATTATTTCGTAAGCAAACAGAGCTGATCCTGATTAGACGGCTCCTAACGGGGATGTCTGATCGATCCGGGTGTGCACTGTTGCGGCATAGAACGTTTAAAGGATTAAATCCAGATTATGCAATATTATCCGCTCTTTGCAGAGATATGAGATCAGGGTAAACACAGTTTGTTATATGATCAGGGTAAACACAGTTTGTTATATGATCAGGGTAAACACAGTTTGTTATATGATCAGGGTAAACACAGTTTGTTATATGCTTACCTAAGAGTATGTGAGTATCAGTCAGTTTTCTCATGAAACCCTGATCCATCAATCTGGGCATATCAACGGTGAACCCTGATCCATCAATCTGGGCATATCAACGGTGAACCCTGATCCATCAATCTGGGCATATCAACGGTGAACCCTGATCCATCAATCTGGCCATATAAACGGTGAACCCTGATCCATCAATCTGGGCATATCAACGGTGAACCCTGATCCATCAATCTGGCCATATAAACGGTGAACCCTGATCCATCAATCTGGGCATATCAACGGTGAACCCTGATCCATCAATCTGGCCATATAAACGGTGAACCCTGATCCATCAATCTGGGCATATCAACGGTGAACCCTGATCCATCAATCTGGGCATATAAACGGTTTACCTGATCCATCAATCTGGGCATATAAACGGTTTAACCACTTCCCTGATCAGAAATGACAACTGGAATATTTATCAGCTTCATTTTTCTAATGTAAACTTGTCATGGAAATGTTTTGCTTTGACAAAAACCGTAGAATCAGAGCTATGCCATGTCAAAAGCAATAAGGACAGACCATGATCCGACGGCTCCTGGTCTGGGTCTACTCTGTTTGCAAATGCGTAAAAAAGAGTGTATATGAGGGCAATGGTTGATTAAATACAGTGATCTACAATATTGATATGTATCTTACCGACTGTGGATCATAGTAGAACCTGACGTCACTGTAAATATCGCGGGCCTCCACATGACACAGGGATCCGAGTGCGATCTGTGAGAATAAAATTAATATACATGTATACAGATCAACGTCCCTATAGTTGACAATTAGAAGATATTAATGTTAATTATTCCCCATCGATGGAGGTGGTATTATTTTTGGTGATGTCCGTCCGTCCTCCTGTCCGACACGTTTTTTTCTATCCGGGGCAATATGTAGGAATTGAATCGTCTGATTTCATTGAAGCTTGGTACGCATAAATAAATGATTAGGAAAATGAAGCACGTTAATTATCGTTATAATACACATGTTATTAGCTTAGTAATAGCCTTTTGTTAATTTCCAAAAGCCATTTTACACAGGAAAGAGTCCATCCATAGCAGTATCTAGGTCTAGGTGTTGGTTTGTCATATTTCACTGGAGCTTTACATTTATATATTGGTAGGAGGTTGGTGCATGCCAAATACTGTTGCAATCCACTTATAGCAGAGTTGTAGCCCTTTGTTACTTTCCAAACCAGTTTTATATACAGTATAACCTGCCGTAAGCGACTATCAAAAAGAGGTCTAATTATGGGTCCGTAAGGCAGGTGGTAGTTTAACAAATGCAGGTCTAAAGTTATGCTGAAAACTCCTATATACCTAGGAGCTTTCTGCATTACTTTTGACTGCATTAAGCAACCATCATTTTTTTAAACTCCTATGTTCAATAAATGAATGACCGCTTAAGACATGTTCTACTGTATGTTTACCTGTCTGGAGCCATAGCCAAGTGTTCATTGAAACTTTGTACAAATATGTAGCCGGATAGAGATTGTGGTGAAATAAGTTGATAGGCTTTACTGTGTGACTTGGTAGCTCAGTCGGTAGAGTGTTGGCATGGTTCGAGTCCCAGTCGAGTCACAACTTTTTCACCATGTTACATTTGGCGCCCAACGTAAATAACCCACAGGGTGATATACATGTATATGAAGATAATTTGTAATAATAAGAAACTCGTGGAGTGTTCTTGAGTAAGAATTCGAGACGAATTCTTGTGTGAAAGGGGTGTGTGTAGCCGGGTACACAAATATGTTTTGTTGGGAAACTTAAGCAACCGCTATGATATACTGTTCCCCGTTATGTTAAGGATATACATTTTCCTAGCCTTTGCTTGTTCTACTGTACATGCATACATGTATCAATCATGGAATAACTCGCTGAAAGAAAATGTGTATTCGGGACTTTAGGAACAGTGTAGATCCAGACCCATCACTGTGATGAAAGTGGCGTCTAGTCGGGTCTACATTTTAAGTCAAAATTGATATTGATATGATTAGAAATAAAGATATTCGTATTTTAAAAGCCTTGCAACAGTTTAAAACCTGCAAGTCTGAATCTACATGATATCTTCATCTACATTGTTTGCAAAAACCCTTCTTAGATCGCCCGAGTAATCATAGCTTATCGCGACGTCTTCGGAATTCAAACAAATCGACTGACACTGATTATTAGTTTAAAACTCATTTTTGAAAAATTATGTTAACCTTTTGCTCTATGAATATTCATGAAAGAAAATATGACATCATAAATATTAATTAGATTTTTTTATTGTGGCATATGAACACAAAAGGGTTTGGCCATGACAGACACCGTAGAATCAGATTTATGTTTTTACGTCAGCAAACAGAGCAGACCCTGATCAGACGGCTCCTACAGGAGCCGTCTGATCTGGGTCTACTCTGTTTACAAAGGCGTAAAAGGATGTACTTATGGAGTAAAGGGTTAATCATCATTCTTTGCAATAGACAAATGGGCAAATAATTAACGCTTACCAGAAAACCTGCTAAGGCTATTGGTCCTAAACAGCTGTTCATTGTGCACGTTCTACTATTGTGTATCAGTGTGGCCCTTGTGTCAGCAGATAACCACTAAAGTCACATTCTCCACTCTCGCCAGTGTTCACTTTGTCTTGTCATATTTAATGTGTTTCTTTTCCCTTTTTGTTTCTTTTCAACTCGTTTACTCGTCGTTATTACCCATTTCCTCAATAAATATTAATGAAAGAAATAATGACGTCATGAATATTAATTACATTAATTTGTTATAATAGCAGATGGACATAGGAAAATTTTGGCCATGGCAGAAACTGCAGAATCATAATTATATTATATCATAAGCAAACATAGCATACAGTATATCATAAGCAAACATAGCATACAGTATATCATAAGCAAACATTGCATACAGTATATCATAAGCAAACATAGCATACAGTATATCATAAGCAAACATAGCATACAGTATATCATAAGCAAACATAGCATACAGTATATCATAAGCAAACATTGCATACAGTATATCATAAGCAAACATAGCATACAGTATATCATAAGCAAACATAGCATACAGTATATCATAAGCAAACATAGCATACAGTATATCATAAGCAAACATTGCATACAGTATATCATAAGCAAACATAGCATACAGTATATCATAAGCAAACATAGCATACAGTATATCATAAGCAAACATTGCATACAGTATATCATAAGCAAACATAGCATACAGTATATCATAAGCAAACATAGCATACAGTATATCATAAGCAAACATTGCATACAGTATATCATAACCAAACATACATGTAGCATACAGTATATTATAAGCAAACATAGCATACAGTATATTATAAGCAAACATAGCATACAGTATATTATAAGCAAACATAGCAGACCTTGATCAGACGGTGTTTATAGGAGCCGTCTGATTTGGGTCTACTCTGTTTGCAGAGGCATAGAAAGGCGTATTTATGGAGTAAATAGTTATTCCCCATGCGTCCGTTCATAGATCGTGTCCGGTTCATACCTTATAGGACTTGTTTCAACTCTTTGCATGCTAAGTATTGTCTCGTCTCAATAAGACCGTGTCAGACTGCTGCCACTTCAGTCATTTGGGTGAAAAGGTTTATGTTTACTTTAACCCTTTACCCATGAATATTCATGTAACTCTTTACCTGTTGAATAGTCGTGTAAGAAATAATAACATCGTGAATATTTATTAGCTGATTTTTATAATGGCATATGTTCAAAGGGATGAAAAAGTGTTTATAAATATCATGAATATCTATAACTTATTTTATCGTGTAATATGAATAAGGGAATTGTTTATCTTGACAAAAAATACTGTACGGTCAGATCTATATTAGTTCATATGCAAACAGAGCAGACCCTGATTTTGTTTATTTTCTGTTTGCATTAAAATGCGTATTTATGGAGTAAAGGTTTAAGTAAAGGTTCATCTTTTTATTGTCCATAAACATTCGTGTAAGAAGTAATTACATAATGAATATTAATTAGATTAATCGTTTTAAATCATAAGCAAACAGGCCAGGCCGATATCAGACGACTCCTATAATGAGCCGTCTGATCTGGGTCTTCTCTCTTTGCATAGGCGTAGAAATGCATACTTATGGAGTAAATGGTTAAATTCAACATGCCAACAACTTCACGTTTGGCTCGATGTCCAACTGTTTTCTGGGAAACCATCTTGATACATCTACATTCAGCCATTTTACCGAAAATCACTGAATGTCCCGTTTAACTATAAATGCGATTATTGTTCAATAATAATCGCTTGTTATTGGAGTTTGAGCTTTTGTGTTTGTGAATTTTGTATGTGCTAGAAGCGACATATGCACGCCGAATTGTCATTGATAGAACTGACACAAGTGCCCTGCGCGCGTGAAGACCGCCTAAATTTCTTTGTTTCCATTGTCTTCTGATTCGCAACTACAAATAAAAGTTGAGTGGGATGATGGTTTTATAAATTTACATTGTAGACGACTATAACACTATTGGCCGACAGCGAAATCCGAACAAAAAAAGGTGCATAATAGGTGCACAATTTAACCCTTCGCTTGCTAATCGCGTCAATATACCTACCTGTAAATAGTGAAGACCCAGATGAGACAGCTCCTGCAGGAGCTGTCTCATCAGGGTCTGCACTATTTACAAGTTGATTGTGCAACCAGTGCACTCCACAGCAGTGATTGCACAGCGCAATACTTGTACACAGTGAAGATATGTGTAATTATACAACAGGACATGGGTAAAGAAGGAGAAATGTATTTTAAATTCAGCAAGCGAAGGGTTAAGTACATATTTAATAATTCTATATTAAACTACATGTACATGTATACTTTTAAAAATACTGCCATTCTGATAGAAGCACGGGGTTTCGCCATTGTAGATGATGGCTGGATTACTGATTTCCCAGGATCTGCGGTTGTTGAATCGGCGGTACATCCGTTCGTTGGGTTGCAGCTCAATATAACAAGCTAATGTCAATTTGTCAAATGTGAATCATGTTTTGCATAATTCAGGAGTTATTGCCATTTGTTATTCTTCATCCTTATAATTTGTCTGCAGTTGGAGAGCATTCATCGGTTCTACTGATTCTCTTGTTTTGTAGCCTATTGGGGCATACTTTGAAGCCTATTGGAACATATTTTGAAGCCTTTGGGAATAGTTTGAAGCCTTTTGGGGCATTTGTTGAAGCCTATGGTGCATCGTTTGTGGATGTAGGGCCTAATTATTATAAATTTGAAATACCAATGGGGATGGCTGTCAAAGGTCACTCCTTCTTGTAGCCAAGTGGTGGGATCGGGATTTATGTCCAACAGAGCCAAACCCGAACCTTACTTGTACATAATGTGCAATAAGCCAATGTTATGATAGAAGATCGTTGTCTGTTATTGTTAGGTCAGCCAGATTTTATGCGGCAAGGTAGCATGGGTGAATGCAGAGATGTTGTCATGTCAGGCAGGCATTGAAGATCGACTTTAATAATACGTTAATACGAAGAGCATCGCAAATGTGAGATAGCATTCACTCACAGCCCCTTGCCGGGCAGCAGGTGTCCTAAAATCTACCAATAAGTGCGCTATATAGAGACCCGGACTCTTAAAGGAACTGATACGAAGTTACGACCAGTGGTTAAAAAGAAATAAATGTATGTATTCATCTCAATTGTGAAGAGACAAAGTTCTTTGCAACGACTTCTAATTAGCAGTTGTATAAGCGATTTTAATTGTTGCTATTGTTACAGTCCAGCCAATTGTTGTATCTAAATTTAAATTACCTTGAAATGTTATTATCTGATGTCTTTTGTCGCACAGTATATCACGTGTAGGCACAGCATACGCTGTGATTCTGACATATATCGGTACTGTAGGATGCTGTGAATATTGCTTTAAACATTCCATATTCCGTGACGTGCATTATACATTCCGTGATGTGCATTATACATTCCGTGACGTACATTATACATTCCGTGAGGTGCATTATACATTCCGTGACGTACATTATACATTCCGTGAGGTGCATTATACATTCCGTGATGTGCATTATATATTCTGTGATTTGCATTATACATTCTGTGATGCACATTATACATTATGTGATGCACATTATACATTATGTGATCTATTTCATTCATTCTGTGATGTACATTATACATTCCGTGATGTACATTTTACATTCCATGATGTACATTATACATTCCGTGATGTGTATTATACCTGATGTGATTTGCAGTATACATTATGTGATGGACATTATACATTCTGTGATTTACATTATACATTCCGTGATGTGCAGTATACATTGTTATTTGCATTATATATTCCTTGATGTGTATTATACATTCCGTGATGTACCTTATACATTCCGTGATGTGTCTTATACATTATATGATTCCGTGATGTGCATTATGCATTCCATGATGTGCATTATGCATTCCATGATGTGAATTATACATTCGGTGATGTGCATTATACATTTTGTAGTGTGCATTATACGTTCCAAGATGTGCATTATACAGTCAATGAGGTACATATATTCCGTGATGTGCATCATATAGTCCGTGATGGACATACATTCTGTGATGTGCATTATATACATTCCGTTATGGGCATGGTATGTTCCGTGATGTGCATTATTCATTCTCTGACGGACATTGTATGTTTTACTATGTGCATTTTTCATTCCGTGAAAAGCATTATACGTTTTGTTATGTGCATTTATATACCCACCCCTTTTGAAAAAAACGGGGGGTATATTGCTTTGCACATGTCGGTCGGTATTTCAATAGCTGCTCACGGGTTTGCTTAGGATCTTCAACCGTGCTGTGGTGATTAACCATGACCACTAGATGGTCCCTATTGGTTTTGAGGTCACTAGATCAAAGGTCAAGGTCGCCATTACCTTAACTGGTGCAATCGTTTCCGATCAATAACTGTTCAAGTTTGGCTTAGGATCTTCAAACTTGCTGTGGTGATTAGTCATGGCCACTAGATGACCCTATTGTTTTAGGTCACTAGGTCAAGGGTCAATGTCACCATGAACTTAACTGGTGCAATGGTTTCCGATCAATAATTGCTCACGGGTTTGGTTTAGGGTCTTCAAACTTGCTGTGGTGATTAGTCATGACCACTAGATGATCCCTGTTGTTTTAGGTCACCGGGTCAAAGGTCAGGGGGGTCTAGAGTATACGTGTTTTACAAACAGTTCTTGTTCATTCTTTGACGAAAATTGTATATTCTGTTATTTGCATTATTCATTCATTCCATGACGGGCATTGTATATTCCAGAATGTGTGTTATACATTCTGGGATGGATGCTGTATATTCTGGAGAATACGTTATACATGTATATTCGATGTACATGTATATCGGGTTTGAAATCATTTTAATAACTTGATTTTAACTCAGCTTTACATTGAAAAGTTCAGCCAATAATGGAGTTTGTCGAGTCTTTGATTGGTCTTTCAAGCTTGAATATGTCGTGGGCGCGGTGAACACACCAGCTTTTGATGTTGTCTGACAGATCCTGGTCGTCAAGGTAAAGTCGTGTCTCATTCAGGGTACCAAGCCAATCCCGCATGAACTTAATCTAAATAAAAAAAAATATTATGATTACATGCATGTGTGTATAACTAATTAGGTGCATTTTTATATTATTCCCTGTGAAAGATGTACATTATAAAATGGCAAATATGAGTATTATTTATCTGTTAAAAGTGTATCCTGGCAACTATGAGTATTATTTATCTGTTAAAAGTGTATCCTGCAGTCGATTCCGGCTCAGCTGAATGTCTCATTTACCCTTTACTCCATGAATATTCATGTAAGATATACTAATATGAATATTAAATACATGTAGATCAATCGTTTTAATAGCACATGGACACAGAAGGTTTTGGGCAATAGCAGAAAGTGTAGACTCCTATCTATATTACACCGAGTAACTCGTGATCTCTCCGGGATTCAAACTGTTTAACGCTGATTATTTTTTTCTTAATCCTTTCCTCCATAAATACACCTTGCTGCGCCTCTGTAATAATCCTTTCCTCCATAAATACGCCTTGTTACTCCTCTGTAATAACCACTTCTTGAAACCATTGTGATAAATAGAGCATTTGCTCCTATAGGAGCAAATTCTGTATTTATCACAATGGTTTCAAACTACAAAATTGTAAAAAAAATCCTTTTCTCTAGTTAATGCTCCTTTTGGGTATATTCATTCAAAGAGGTTGGGTCTAAAAATAAACTATGGAGGAAAGGGTTGAGAAATTCAAGAACATGTCAGTTTGAAACTTGAAGCAGACGATAATCTTAGCAGACCAAATTCATGTGTCACCGAAAATGTTAATCTAGCTTAGCCACCTATATTTCGTGTGTTATATACGTATATTTATGTAAAGGTCAAACCAAACACTGCCCAACAACCCGCCTCACGTGGTACATATGGAGACATTGGTCACATACCTCGAGATCCTCTATGGCTCCATGACTGTGCACATGATCCCATTCTGCGTGGGTGAGCCTCACGACGTAACACTTTGTAATGGTCACCACCACGAAATTTCGCTTAAAAATAAATGTGTGTACTCAGATAATAAATTCGTCATTTTTACACCAAACCTTATCAAAGATACGAATCTAAAGAGTGGTCACAAAAGTGGGTTTGGTGGAGAAATAAAGAAGTTATTCTTGAAAAAAAAGTACGCGTCTTTTCTGGACTTCTGAAGTCAGTTGGCTCCAGCAATAAAGACGCAGCTATTGACACATGTATTCATGAGTATGTGTAAGTGGTACTAGGGTACATCAACGACTAAAAACCATTCCCGAAAAGGGGTTTGGGAAGGGAAGATACAAAAAAAAACTCTTTGGTCCTTTTGAAAAACTTCTTTGGGTCCCTTTATATTTAATTTGCATTGCATATGCCGTGATGTGCATGGTATATTACGTGATAAAATATATATATTCCATAATGTGTATGGTATATTCTATAGTGTGCATTGTATATCCCGTGATCTTCAGTATATGTTCCTTGATGTACATTGTATATCACATAATATGCAGTATATGTTCCATGATGTACATTGTATATCACATAATATGCAGTATATGTCCCATGGTGTGCATTGTATATCACATGATATGCAGTATAGGTTCCATGATGTGCATTGTATATCACATAATATGCAGTATATGTTCCATGATGTGCATTGTATATCACATGATATGCAGTATATGTTCCGTATTGTGCATTGCATATCCCGTGGTGTGCATTGGATAATCCGTAATGTGCATTACATATTCTGTTTATTATAATTTCGTAATTTGCATTCTACATAATTATATTCTATTCCGTTATTAAATATAATATTATATTTCTTGATGTGCAGTATACATCCTTTTCCGTTATTAAATGCATATTTCGTGATTTGCAAGTGCGGGAGCATTGTATATAAGTCATTTTCAAACAGTGAAGACCAAGACAAAATGGTTCCTTGAGGGAGCACTTTGATCAGGACCTGCACTGTTTGCATAAAAATCATTGTCTGTGGTGATTAATTTTGATACAATGTTTTGTTTAATATTCAGCAAGGGGGAGGGGTCAGTTTTCATTATTCAGCAGATTAAAGATTGAACTTGGGGCGTGGATAGAAAGGGGCGTGTCCTTTCAGATTCAAAGTAACACTGTTTTACTTTTAACGCCAGACAATCAGATCTATCTATTAGATACCGTATGCATACTGAAATGTTGTAGTGAATTGAATACATGAGGAGCATTGTAGTGAAATTAATACATGAGGAGCATTGTAGTGAAATTAAAGTATTCAGGTAAACGAAATATTCAGCGATCATATATTCAATATTCATTTTTTGTACATGTAGTTTCCATTTTTGAACATACCGACTGGGGGTCGTAGTTGAATCTGACGTCGCTGTAAATATCACGGGCTTCCTCGACCTTCCATAAGGCACCGAGAGTGATCTGTGGACAGGAAAATAGTATAATTATGCGTGTACATACAGTCTAACTGGTCTTAAGCTGTCATAACAAATGTCTAATTATGGACCTGTAAGGCAAATGGCAGCTTAATTCGGGTCAAAAGTAAAGCAGAAAGCTCCTATAGGAGTTTTCTGCATTACTTTTGCCCTGCATTAAGCAACCACATGTCTTTTAAGACCAGTGTTCAATAAATGAATGAAGTAGTAAATAATGTAGACCCTGATTAAACGTATTCTTTAGGAACCATTTGATATGGATCTGCATTGTTGCATAGGGGTCTGGACCGCTTCATGGGGGTCTACATGTACTATATATAGTTATTATATAGTACATATAGACCCCAATGAAGCGGTCCAGGCCCCTATGCACTGTTTGCCAAAATGTGTTCGAATACTTACCAAGATAATTACAAATGAGTCCCGCAGACAAAATATGTCATCGGAGTTTTTGAAACAGTGTAGTGTCAGACCAGTCATCGTATTAACCCATTCCCTCATATTGGCGTCTTTTGACGCCTAGAGCTGTAAAAGTCACTTTTGGAAACCATTGTGATAACCTATTTATCACAATGGTTTCAAAACTACATGTTTCCTTTTTTGTTAGCAAATTAATGCTACTTTTCATTATATTAATTCAAAGAGGTAGGATCTAAAAATAGCCTATGAGGACATGGGCTAAAAGCGAGGCATCTTGCCAGGATCTACACTGTTTGTCAAAAAAAGATGCACTACAAATATATGATGAATTGTTAACCCTTATCTTTTTATTATAGAATGTCTGCTGAAATTTGGGTCTGGTATAGTTTGACTAAGTACTCGTGACCTATTCTATGCTTTGGAGAAACTATTGACAGAGTGTCAAACACCTTGGATCATGATGAGACGCCAAGTGTCAAACAGCTTGGATCATGATGAGACGCCGAGTTACTCGTTGTCTCATCTGGATCCAAGCTGTTTGCATATGCGAGTGAAGTGACGAATCGCTGGATAAGGGTTAAACTGTGTTGAAGTAGGAGATCTTGGTCTGCACCGCTCAACCCTTTCCCTGTTCTATGTTTATACCAAATTTCAAATACCTACTGAATATTCATGGTCAAAATAGTTATGATGAAAAATGGAAGTAGGAATATTGTAGCCATTTTAGAAATTGAGGAAACATATCCATCATATTCTATTAGCAAACAGAGCACAACCTGATCAGACGGCTCCTATAGGAACCATCTGACCTGGGTCAACTATGTTTGCAAATGTGTGAAAACACGTTTATATGTAGGAAAGGGTTATCAAGCGCCGCATGAGAAGATTCTCCTGGGTAACCGTGACTGTACACATTTTGTTTAGTGGACAAATGATGAAGACAAATTTTTATTCTTCTCATCAGAATTAAAATTGTTTAATTTAATACGTGTAGTGAAACCCGAACAACTGAGAGAAACAAAAGAAAAACATCTACTAAAATTATACTGGAGATTGAGGAAACACTTACAAGAAATAATACCGAAGAGAATCGATTTGAATAGCCGTCCATTGTGTAGGCCTATATTGTCTTGTTTATCAGCGTGACAATGTGTATAGGGCAACACAAGATAAGCCAAATGTAACACTTGCCAAAGTGTGCCAAGTTTTCAGTTCTTTTACCTTGACGTATTTAGTGTACGCTATATGTTTCTACTTTCCCTGTCTCTATGTCTGTCAGTCTGTCTGTCTCTATGTCTGTCTGACTGTCTCTCTTTGTTGGTCTTTGTCTCTGTCTGTCTGTCTCTGTCTCTAGCTCTCTGTCTCTGTCTCTCTCTCTCACACACACACACACACACGCGCGCGCGCGCGCGCGTGCAGAGTAGACACAACTCAGAAACCTCATGTAGGAGCCATCTGACCAGGGTCTGTTCTGTTTGCTTATGAAATGATAATATATCTGACACTACAATATAAATCTATCAAAATATCCTGTGTACTTAGCCTTTGGCATTATAAAAATTCAGCTAATAAACAGTCATGATGTCATTGCAATATCATTTTATTTGCAATATTCTATACTGTAAGATGCGTAAAGTTTCTGTTGTTCTCTGTGATCGTATTTAAGGATATTGTAGTGACATTCAGAGAATAAAATAACACCCCAATAAAGCATGATTGATATTCAATAACGTGTTAATTGATATGCTAATAACAGAGCGTTATCAAGCCTTGTGCTATTCTAGAATCGAGCAAGTCAATTCTAGAATGGTTGGGAAATATTTGAATTCTTAAAATTCTGGTATATTACCGCCGCTGTATTTCGAAAATGTGCACGTCTTAATTGTTCAACCCTTTTCCTGTTCACTATCCATGTTAAGAAATAATGACACCATTATTGTTAATTAGATCAGAGACATACATACATTTTTATAAAAGCATGTCAACACATGACATTTTTGCTCAGGCAGAAACTGTAGAATCACAGTTATATTATACTACAAGCAAACAGAGCAGACCCTGATCAGACGGCTGATCTGGGTCTACGCTGTTTACAAATGCGTGAAAGGGTGTTTATATGAGGGAAAAGGTTAAATACACGTTTGATGTAGTCTTTGTTTGGGAGTTGGGGTTAGGTTTTGTTGTTTGTTTTGTTGTTGTTATTTTTTTTATTTTTTTTTATTTTTTGTGGTGGGATATACATGTCAAAATAGCGCGGCGAGTCTATATCGTCAATTTCCAATAATGCGCATAACTATGGAAGACGGTGCGCCATGCTAAATGCGAAATGCTTAATATAACACCTAATTAAAACCCCATCTTTAAAATGCAAATAAAAGTTTGTCTACAAGTATACCTGTCTTTATCCCACTTTATGTAGATCAAAGCACTGTTTCGTGTGAAACGTGATATTTTGGTGGTTTCAATTATTTGACATTAAGCAAATCGCATTTAGCAATTCGCATTTAGACAATCGCATTCAGCATTTCGCATTTCGCATTTAGCATTTTACATTTCGCATTTAGCATGGTGCGAGGTTCGCAGATATATTATGATACCAGTTTAAGTTATTCCAACGCACAAAGAAGAAAAATATATAGGCTAGTGCTGTATGTATATTGGAAAAAGATGCAGATCTCGCCTTCAATATTATCAAGAAGTAAATACAGATTTACTTCATGATATTATTGACTTATCCGGTTCAGCCATTCAGTACAATGTGATTAGTAGTCTCATTAATGACCCGTAAGACAGCGTGCTAATTTTGTGACAGTTGCCGTCTGCCCGGATAGCGTTAGAACCGAAAGTGGCTCGATATCACCATTTAGAGTACACAGATGTGAACTATGTGATTAGCAATTAGTATTTAGGAGTCACCAAATAGCGATTGGCATTTGTAATTTAGCATTTGTCATTAAGCATTTCGTATTTTGCATTTCGCAAATCGCATTTAGCAAATAGCATTTAGCATGGCGCACCGGCCTTCCATACATAACAGATATACTTCGGTTGTTTTATTTCCAGTTACTGCCCTTGTTTAAGTCTCCGCCATTTTCAGCAGTTATGTTGTCAACAGAAATGAAGACAGGAATTCGACCATGAAGTTGATAACCTCTTGCTGGTAAACAGTTTTTATGTTAATTAAGAATAACTAGACTATTCTAAGTTTCGAAATGTATATCTGACCATATTTCAGACACTCGCCTTTCGATTTTTCTGACATTTCCCTGACTCTGTGCAGGGCCGTACCCAGAAATTTTTGTCTGGGGGGGCCGAGATGGGGAGGGTACGGGAGGGGTGTCCCCTCCCGGTAGCCGAAATTTTTTTGGTATGCCGCATTGAATGGTGCAATTTCCTGCTATCTGGATCACTCTATTAATATATAATTTTATGTTATAATATAGGAAATCGGCCCCTTTTACACCTGGGTTTCAGTGCATAGACTTAATACATGATGAATGATCACCAATGTTTCAATGTATGGACTTCGTACAAATCACCCTAACACAAAAGCTGTGATCAAGGCTAAAGTTTTTTGCCATTGACAGACAGACATACGGACATGTGATCATGCCTTTTTTCCATTGGCAGACGTGATCTTGTTCATCTATTGACGATTTTAACAGTCGAAATCTCATTTTAACTGAAAAACTGCTTAAACAAGGATATAGATACCATAAACTAAGAAAAACTTTCTCTAAATTTTACTATCGAAATCTCTCGCTTATTGGCAAGTACAAATGTAATCTCAAGGTACTTTTGCGACACGGTATTTCACATCCTGAATTTTATGGTGATGTGATTTACAAACTTCGTAAAATTATTGGACATACCCATTTTCTCACTTTGTTCATCAAATATATAAAACAATTCATTAAAAAGGGATATGATCCTGTATTACTACAACATACTGCATGTTTGGTTGTGAACCCTTTTACAGTTGGCAATCACGCTGGCCTCTTTGCTTGTACGCCGACAAGAAAGGTTTAGTACTCTATGAAGGCGACCTCTTAAATCCAGAAATGGAAGGAGAACGTCGGATATCTGTACTATTTCATTTTTGTCGTACCCTTTATTACTTTTCTACAGTTACTCTGTTTGCAGCTCAATCATTGAGTACACTAGCGATAGGTGGATACAGTATGTTCAATTAAATGTTTTTTTTGTTATACATGCACTTTACCACTGTATTTGCTGTCGCGGTTGTTGTAGATTAGTCGGAGAGGGGATACGTTTATTTACACTGTTTGTCTTTTAGGATGGGGATGGAATAAGGGTGAGGTTGGGCGCCCATAAACCGGTTTAAACCCCCGGTGACTTTTGTCACTGACCGTTCCAAGGCGGTACTTCCATCTTCCTCCTATTGTATGTTTGTTTTGTCTTTGTGCGTCTCTTGTTGTTTTTTCTACCTATGTACATTTGCTGTTTCCTTGTGTTGCTGTTCGGGCGAGTGTTTGTTCTGTATGTGGTGTTTCCTGCATGACTCATTTTTGTACTTTGGTTAAAGTTTTTTTGCCATTGACAGACAGACATGTGATCATGACTAAAGATTTTTGCCGTTGACAGACAGGCAGACAGACATTAAAGTTTTGCCTTTGACAAACAGACAGACATTTGATCATGATTAAACAAATATTGCTATGGACAGACTCGGCATTATTCATCTCAGAACTAACATCTGCTTATGTCTTTATTTAAAGACATGCATGTTGATCTACCAAGATTGGCAAAAACACAATTAAAAGTAATAAAGAAAACAGTTTTTTTTTAAATCATCTCCATTTATTTATTAAAATAAGAAACATAAGTACTAGTATATCAGTTGTCTATATAAATATATTTACTTTTAAAAGAAAATGTCCATTCTTTTATTCATTGATCACAATGAAAATCCTTTTGAATTTTTAAAATTAATAGATTGTATGCAATATGGCTAAAAACTATTATTTTCAAGATTGGGTAAAGGAAGAAAAAAAGAGTTTCTGTAAGTATAAATAACTGAAATGTAAATACATAGATTATTATTAAAACGTTAACAAACTTGGTTGATTCAGTACAATCGGTCTGGGCAAAGACCTATGATAACGTTATCATAGGTCTTTGGTCTGGGGACGAATCATTCATACTTTTTTATCATTCGGAATTTTCGGAGTTATTCTTTCATCACTAGTTATTGATCAATACAGTAAAACGCTTATCGGTCGAAGTGCATTCTGCTTAGCGTCTTGGTACGTCACCCCCGCCCCCTCGTTTTGCGACATTGTCTCCACGCTTGAGTAATTTACATACCACATGTGGTATTTGTGGACAACATAGCAAATTGCATTTTGTCACGACTGGTTCCTTAACAATTTAATTGCTAAACTCAAGTATAGCGAAAACCGGAACCAACTCGTGATTACGTAATTCGGGTGTTCTCCGCTGGGGATTACCCAGATTGGTCCATACCAAAATAGGCCAAGCGTGTATCACAGCATGACAGCGTGCTAAAGTTGGTCTGTCTGTGTAGAGAACTAACAGATAATCTCCAACAGGGAGGAAACTATCGGTCACTAAAAAAATTGCCATGGTAAAATTTCAAAACGGTAGGGAAAACTAAAAGGGCCCATTAATAAAAATGGTATCTTGGCAGCCAGCTGGGGGGGCCCGGGCCCCCGAGCCCCCCACCTGGGTACGTGCCTGCTGTGGGTGCTGGTAAATTCGCCTAATGACCAACTCGCCTACAATTAGATATAGTAACCCAAATGGTGAATTCGCCTATAAAGCAATTATATAGCGATTGTATTTCGCACCTTATATATACAGGTATATCACCTTTAAATAGGCACGTGTTTGACGAAAAACGTAAGAAAGGTTCTCTTTAAAGCTAATTGATGCACTTAATTAATGCATCTTAACAGCCAATTTAATATGATTGAACTGACCAGTGTTCTGGTTTATTCCAATTTTTAATATCTACTGAATATTCATGGACAAAATAGTTAAAATAAAATACAGAAGGAAGATGGAATATTGAAGCCAGATTAGAAAGTAAAGAAACAGTTCTGTCAAAGTCAATAAGCAAACAGAGTAGATCCTTATCAGACGACTCTCATTTTAGAAGCCGTCTGATCTGGATATACTCCTTTTGCAGATGCATGAAAACAAGTTTACAGGAAGGAAATGGTTAATCTTCGGGGTTATTTACTTAATATTTGGTTAAGATTGAATACAGCATAGATCGATCTGCGTCTGTCATATCATTTCCAAACGCAATAGTTCAGCATACGAAACAATCTGAGGGATTTTTTTGAGAATTATTCATAGCCCTATATGTATTTATAATATACAATATTTGGGGGTCAGTCATTTTTCCGGTTTACCTGTAAACTTTTATTTATTACTACAAACTGCTTAGCATAACTAATGTCAAAAATGTGTAGATAGTACACAGATCATCTGACAAAACAGTGATTTTTTTACAAATTTTCTTGCACGAGTCCTGGGACTCGATAAACTGCAAATCTGCGAGTCCCCCAGTGAAAGAGCGAGTCCAAATATTCTATGAAAATACATTATTAAAGCACCCAGTCAAAAGTGTTTGTAAAACTGGCTTTTTCATACTAATGGCTGATGAAAAACTGTGTATTGATTATATAATTAAGATACAAAATGTATTAATAAAACTTAAAAATTAAATTTTGTTAGAAATTTTAATGCATTATTGGGACTCGCATAATTTGAAACTTTGCATCCCCAGAGATTTTTGCGAGTACAGGACTCGGGACTCGCAGGTAAAAAAATCACTGCAAAAATCAATAATATTTTCACAATTCATCCCAATAATTTTTAAGATTTGCACAAATAACTATTAATGTCCCTCCCCTTACAAGCAAAAACTCTTCCATAATGTGCTTTCAAACGCATATGATTAGGGGCTACACTCAAAGTTCAATCTCAATAATCACTATCTGGAAACAAGTTTGATACTCTATAATAGGTGCGAAATACAATCGCTATATAATTGCTTTCTAGGCGAATTCACCATTTGAGTTACTATATATCTAATTGTAGGCGAGTTGGTCATTAGGCGAATTCACCATAAACCAACTCTGTAAGCCAAGGGCTAGAACCGAACAGAGAAAGGGTACTTTTAGCCATAGAGTAATAGACCTCTGGAACTCTCTCCCTAACAGTGTTGTTCAGGTACCCACACTAAATGCTTTTAAGTCAAAGCTGAATGGGCACTGGGGGGTCACTAATAAAGCTAATAAGTTTGATGCCGAGTGCTATTACCCGTATAAGTGATGTGTCGACATAGACAAAAGACAGTATAGAACTGCTAGAACTTTGAGTAGTACGTGTATATATGAAATGGAAGTGAAAATCAACGTTCACTCTCAGTGAACTGCCAGTGTAGTTAGTTTTAACATGAAATAAACTATATAACAGTATTCATGCAAGTGAAGTGACCCATAAAGGAAATTACTGGAACCGGTGTATATAAATTCAACTGAAGAGAACAAATACAAAAGGGCCGAAGAAGTTGTAGAGCTTATGCAATCAAAGTTGCTGGCTTCGAATCTACATGAACTACATGAACTTATATCGGATATTTATCGAGGTAACAAGGGTCAGGGTGTTATGGATGGACCAAATGTAAACTTTCTCCATGGCCCAATACTAAATCAGCCCAGGGCGATTTAGGCCTGGACAAAAATGTCTTGTTCACTCTGTTGACTTCTCCCTGTTTTTGAGCTGTGGGGAAAAGCTTAAGTATATATAGAATATAAATGTATACATATATAGACTCCCAGGGAGCAGTACATACCCTTATGGTTGTGTTTATATAAAACAGATCTGACAGCAATAACCGGTTACTCCATAAATATGTCTATATGCTTTTGTAAACAGTGTATACGGTTAGTCGGTTACCCAGATCAGATGGCTCCTGTAGGAGCTGTCTCGTAAAAGTCTGCTCTGTTTAGTAATGAAATAATACAGATTATATTACATGGTAACTCATGGTGAACAAGTTGTCACTTACCAAGGGCCTTTGGTTTACCATGCCAATACACTACCGACTGAGTTTCAAGCTACACCTGTGGTCTAAAGATTATCATTGCAGGGTTAAAATAAGGCCGGTATTGCGGTATTTACCCAATTAAAATTGTGGAAAAAGCAATTGTTTTTCACAATAAGGAGTAACAAAAAACCCCAAAGAAATCTACCCAAAAAGCAAACAAATTTTTGAATACCTAATCAGAATATGAATAATACCAAATTACGAAAACTGCCAATAAGGCAGTAACCCAATAAAATTTGCAAATACCCAATTCTGTAAAAAATCAAGGGGTTAATACCCAATTACATGAAAACCTTATCTGTAACCCTGTCATTGTATCAGCTGTTTCATCACAATCTCTACCTGGCTACAATTATTTCTTGCATGAATGTTCATTTATAGCCTGCAGGCCCGTCAGAAGTGGAATAGTGCTAAAATAAAAATCAGGTTTAAAACTACATGTATATACACTGGTTGCTGTTTATACTGAAGTGAATATTGAAATGACAACAGGCACAGTGACAATTGTTTTGAAATTGTCGACTGTACCTGCTTCATGGGCGGTGAGGGGCAACATGTTCCACTGACAGATAGTTCTCGGATAGAATGAATTATACTTATATAAATCCTTAAATGTGCTGATTTGTCTATATGAATATGGGTTGGTGGTTCGGGTTCTTATATTACCTTTGGAGGGTATCAAGAGGCTGTTTTCAGGGTAGATAGCTACTATTTGATGAATAATTTTATAAAATAATATTAATCTCGCTCTAGTTCTCTTAACTTGAAGTGTTGGCCAGTTTAGGTTACGAAGCATGTCTGAAACGGAACTAGTGTTGTGATGTCTATTTGTAACATAACGTGCAGCTCTCCTTTGGACTTTATCAATTTGGTTAGTTAGACTTTTAGTGTGAGGATCCCAGACTGTAGATGAATATTCTAATTTTGGTCTTTACTTTAGGGGCGTTTACCTTGAGATTTCTACGTAGAAAGCCGAGCAACTTGTTTCCCTTATTTGTAATATAATGTATGTGTTTATCCCACTTCAAGTTGTCTTGGATAGTTATGCCTAAATACTTTCCCTGACTGTTCTATGTTTATTTCAAATTTCAATATGTACTGAATATTCATGGACAAATATAGATATAAGGAATTTAAGGAATTATAGTAGCTGCCTCTGTAAAAGTCACTTTTTTAAACCATTGTGATAAATAGGGCATTTGCTCCTTTAGGACCAAATGCTCTTTTTATCACAATGGTTTCAAAACTACACACTTCTAAACTTTTCCTTTCTCTAGTAAATGCTCCTTTTGGGTAGATTTATTCAAAGAGGCTGGGTCTAAAAATAGCATGTATGGAGGAAAGGTTAAGAAAGTAAGAGCAGGCCCTGGTAAGATGGCTCCTATAGGAGCCATCTGACCTGGGTCTACTCTGTTTGCAAATGCATGAAAAACCGTTTATATGAGGGTTAATTGTTATAATAGCACATGGACAAAGGAATTTTTGGCCTTGGCAGAAACTGTATAATCATACCCATATTTGCAAACAGCAGACCCTGATCAGCAGGGTCCTACAGAAGCCATGATCTGGATCTACTGTTTGCAAAGGCATAGAAAGGTATATTTAAAGAGTTAAATCCTTTCTAATTATTAATTGATATCTTATATCTTATACATTTATAAATATTCGTAAAGTAAAGGGTTAATGAAAAATAGTAATACATTTACATGTAAATAATCAAATCCAATATTCTACATGATATTCTACAGTTTTATGGTGCGATTAGCAAATGCAATATGAGATATTAACTTAATAAAGTTGTATTTTATGTATTATTTTGTCCATGTTGCAGGTGACTGATAACCAGAAACCAAAGGAAACAAATCTGCATATGTTCAAGGAAATATGAAAAAATCTGACCAAACTTCTCCTCTTCACACAGAACATTTTTAAAATGGTAGGACCTCATCTGTATGAAGAGAGACTTCAGTACCAGGCTTCCAAGATACTGCTAACTGTAACAGGTCAAGTTCTGACAGTGGTCAGCTGTCCTCCAGACTATACCTTGGAGCCCATGGCAACCCAAACACAGACTGCTTGGTGGAAATGAATCGCTGCTATAAGTATTTAAGTTGACCTTATAATGTTAAATCAGTCCATGGTTTTCAAAGAATTTCCTTACTCTGACATAAATAATCAAACAAGATTTACTGGGGTAGCAGCACCTAGACCAACATTTGATAAAACAGAAGCTGAAATAAGTTCAGCAGACCCTAATGAAATGGCAAGTAATCAGACTTCAGATGAAAGTGATAATTGCTTCAGGACTCCTTTTGTGTTAGGCAAACAACAAACTCAAAATTATAAGAAAAGTATTGCCTCTGACATGTCAGTATATAAAGAACCAGGTAACAAACCATTTTCAATGTTCCAACAGAATTTTTCAACTGAAAAGGATAGTCATGCATGCATGCCAGATATTCCCATACCATGTGAAACAAATGTGAAATCGGAAGACATGGTATACACTTGTGGTGGTTGTAATAAAACTTTTAGTTCCGTCTGTAAACTTCACAGTCATTTGCTTGACCATGGTAGTGGAGGGTCTTATAGATATATCCACATTCTCAAAACGGCCTTTCCTACTTATGACACTGTGTGTGCTAGTACTCAAACAGCATCAGAAGAAGAGATTGCCAGTGTAGATGAGGAAGATATGAAGGAAAGTTGTGTTTCTAATGTTGAACTGTCTCAATACAATACAGGAGATGAAGAAAATAATTCTGTGGCAGCTGTCTGCATTAAAGTTGAAAAAGACATATTACCGGAGTCGATTAATTATGTAGCTTATCAAGGTGATAAATATGACTATGATTTGTTTACAGAAATGAAAAATAATGATTTCACTGAATCTGATCAGGTTTCTGTGCCAGACAAAAAAACAAGACAGCTTTCTTCAGGCAAGTCCATTTCTAAGAAAATCAAAGCAGAAGTGACAAAGGAAGGCATTGTAGATGAATGCATATTTGTTCCAAAAAGAGACAAGCATAAGCCTGAAACCAGGAAAAAAGGTACAAAAAATCACAAATGTAGTATTTGTAACAAAGCTTATGCATCGAAAGTTTCACTCAGATTACATCAATCAAAATGTCATCCAGATATAGAGATAGAGCCATCAAAGACTTATAAGTGCAAATGGTGTTGTGATACATTCAAGAAGAGACGACAAATTGGAGAACATCTTAAAATCTGTGATAAAAATGCCAGTCTCAGGTGCTTTATTTGTGATACATTCCAGACATCAAGGGAGAAATATAATGAGCACCTTACAACACATAGAAATGAGCAAGACTTGACCTGTATAGCATGTGATAGACAATTTTCTAATGTGTTTATAATGCAAACACACATCAAACGCCATAAGCTGCCGCGAAATATCCAGTGTGAACAATGTGGGAAGGCTTTCTACCACCGGACCATGCTCAGTAAACACTTGGTGCACTGTACTGAAGAGAAATCACTTCAGTGTCCCCAGTGTGAGTTAATGTTCAAGACCAAAGACGCCCTGAAACACCATGCCAGTGTCCACACTGAAGAAAGGCCATACATATGTCACATATGTGGGCATGCCGGTGAGCACTAAAAATAGTACATGTATCATACACTAAGTTGCTTAATGCAGAAGGAAATAAATGTAGAAAGGTCCTTGGAAAGCTTTCTGTATTGCTTTCAGTTTACATTAAGCTACCACCAGTGTTTTAACCTTTTGCTCTAGGAATATTCATGTAAGAATGATGACATCATGAATATTAATGAGATTAATTTTTAGCTCGTCTGTTTCAAAGAAAAGTTGAGCTATTGTGATCACTGGGTCGTAGTCGTCGTCATTGTTGTCGTCGGCGTGCAAAAACTTTAATGTAGCTCATTACTCCAAAAGTATAAGAGGTATCAACATGAAACTTCATAGGTTAGTAGATCTCATTGAGGGGATGGTCCCTACATAAGAACCATAACTTGTGATATCAAAATTTTGGAGTTATGGCCCTTTATCGTTTTCATTTTTTATACCCCCTTTTTGAAAAAATGGGGGTATATTGCTTTGCACATGTCAGTCAGTCTGTCAGTCGGTAGATCGATGGTTTCCGAACGATAACTAATAAACAACTTGGCATAGAATCTTCAAACTTGCTGTGGTGGTTGGTCATGACAAGTAGAGGACCCCTATTGTTTTTGAGGTCACTAGGTCAAAGGTCAAGGTCACAATGACCTAAAATGGTGAAATAGTTTCCGATCAATAACTGCTCAAGGGTTTGACTTGGGATCTTCAAACTTGCTGTGGTGGTTGGTCATGACCACTAGATGACCCCTATTGTTTTTTAGGTCACTAGGTCAAAGGTCAAGGTCACCATGACCTTAACTGGTTAAATGGTTTCCGATCAATAACTGCTCAAAGGTTTGGCTTAGAATCTTCAAACTTGCTGCAGTAGTTGGTCACGACCACTGGATGACCCCTATTGTTTTTTAGGTCAAAGGTCAAGGTCACCATGACCTTAACTGATAAAATGGTTTCTGATCAATAACTGCTCAAGGGTTTGGCTTAGGATCTTCAAACTTGCTTAGGTGGTTGGTCATGACAACTAGATGAGCCCTGTTGTTTTTGAGGTCACTGGGTCAAAGGTCACGGTCACCATGACCTTAACTGGTGAAATGGTTAACGATCAACTGCTCAAGGGTTTGGCTTAGGATCTTCAAACTTGCTGTTGTGGTTGG
Organism: Azorinus chamasolen; assembly: GCA_963576725.1. NCBI lineage: Eukaryota > Metazoa > Mollusca > Bivalvia > Cardiida > Solecurtidae > Azorinus > Azorinus chamasolen. Next base: position 68,198,501 of record OY755248.1, read on the forward strand.
ACATGACCACTAGATGACCCCCTATTGTTTTTGAGGTCAAAGGTCAAGGTCACCATGACCTTAACTGGTGAAATCGTTTCCAATCAATAACTGCTCAAGGGTTTGGCTTAGGATCTTCAAACTTGCTGTGGTGGTTGGTCATGACAACTAGATGACCCCTATTGGTTTTGAGGTCACTAGGTCAAAGATCAAAGTCATCGTGAGCTTAACTGATGAAATGGTTTCCGATTAATAACTGCTCAATGGTTTGGTTTAGGGATCTTAAAACTTGCTATGGTAGTTGGTCGTGACTACTAGATGACCCCTATAGTTGTTGAGGTCATTAGGTCAAAGGTCAAGGTCACCATGACCTTAACTTTTGAAATGTTTCAGATCAATAAATGATCAGTGGTTTGGCTTAGGATCTTCAAAGTTGCTGTGGTGATTAGTGATAACTACTAGATGACCTCTATAGTTGAGGTCACTAGATCAAAGGTCAGGGGGTCTGGGGGTATACATGTTTTACAAACATCTCTTGTTTCTTCCTAATTTAGCTGGACAAGAACCAATTCAGATGAGCGTTGGTGCCGCACACGGCTCTTGTTAAAATGGCATATTATCACATGGATTTTTAGCGAAAGTAGGAGCTATAGAATCAGATTTGTATTATTCCATTTATAAGCAAACAGAGCAGACCCTGATCAGTCAGCTCCTGTAGATGCCATCCTGTAGATGGGTCTAGGATGTTCGCACAGACATAGAAAGGCTTATTAATGTTTATGTATTTCTTTATTTAATAGTTATTATAGAGGGTTTTAATTTGTTGTTTTATTGATCTTTAAGTTTCCCCTAGAAGTAAGGGAGTGTTTATTAGAGAATATGGTATTTATAGTTTAAGTATTAAAATACCTTTTTATGCCCCCACATAGTGGTGGCATATAGGGTTGCCCAAGTCCATACATACACACATACGTACATGTACACATGTAGGTACATGTACCACATCCAGAAGTATTTGTCCGGGCTCTTTCTTGAAAAGTATTTATCCAATCCACACCAAACTTTACACACATATTTGTTACCATTATATCTTGGTCAAGTTCAGTAGCCATGTAAATCGCTTAAGTTGTTTAGAAGTTGCGGCCCTTTATTTGCAAAAATGACTTTAAAAATAACTTGTCCAGACTCTTTCTTGGAAAGTATTTGTCCAATCCTCACCAAACTTTACACACATGTTTGTGGCCATAATCTCTTGGTCAAGTTTGATAGCCATGTAAATCGCTTCAGTTGTTTAGAGGTTGCGGCCCTTTATTTGCAAAAATGACTTTAAAAATATCTTGTCCGAACTCTTTCTTGAAAAGCATTTTTCCAATCCTCACCAAACTTTACACACATGTTTGTGGCCATTATATCTTGGTCAAGTTTGATAGCCATGTAACTAGCTTCAGTCATTGTATACATGATTATTGCCTTTACTTGCTGTGACAAAAAATCTGAATTGGGGGCATCAGTGTCCATGCAGTGGCCACATTTCTAGTTTATATAAAAGTGTATGGCTTTTTTAACTGGAGAAGCAAAACTTAATTCACTAGAATATCAGAAGTAGGCATTGGATTTGATAACAATCTACTAAAGGTATGTGCTTTCTTTTTTAGCTAAGAAGAAGATGTATCTGACTCGTCACATTCGTTCTCATACCGGTGAACGGCCATACCCTTGTAAGATCTGTGGCATGAGGTTTTCAGCTTTAAATGGTCTGAATAGACACAACAAAGCGCACAATAACGTAAAGACGTGTATCTGCTCGTACTGTGGCAAGGGATTTGCCAACAACTGGAACCTGAGGACCCACGAGAGACAACATACTGGTGATACCCCATACAAATGCGATCACTGTGGGATGGGCTTCAAGCAAAATGTCCTCGTGAAACTACACCTTAAATCACATCATCCTGACATAGCTCAAGTGGCTTCACAGCCAGACAGCATGACATAACCTGCAGGAGTGACAGAACATTTGCTTGCAACAATTGTCATATGCTTCAGTTCTGAAAGTATATTTTCCATTTTCATTTCGCATAAAGTATCATCTTGTCAGACTATATTGATTTAAACCATTTACTCCATGAATATTTATTATAAAGAAATAACGAATATTTTTTTCATTTATTTATTAAGAAATAATGAACATCTTTTTATAATGGTATTATTAGCAAAGAAATTTCTCACCATGGCAGAAACTGTAGAATAGGATCTATATTATTTCATCTATCGTTGATGGCCCTGTTTCGGTGCATGCCCTATTTCGGTGCACTTTACTTGGGAAACGATATTTTCTTTAAGAAGAGCTGAATTACGTCATCACTTTTTGCAATCTACTAAATAAACAAATACCTGTCATCGCTGTCAAAAAAACCCCTAAAATGTGCTGCAAACAGTTAAGTTACTTACTATATTTGATAAAGCATAGCAATTTCAGCCATTTTCCTTATGTCTGTTTTCACTTGAATAACTTTTGTTCCAAAAAATATTCTCCTGAAAACCTTTCTCTCAATTTTGCAGAGATGTACATTTGTTGTCATATGCTGCAGCAAAGTCACATGACTTCAATGTCTCTGCTCACTGTTTTTAGCTCACCAGAGCACTTTTGTGCTCAGGGTGAGCTTTTGTGATCGCCTGATGTCCGTCATCGTGCGTCGTCCGTCGTCAACAATTTCAACCTTTAAAAATCTTCTCCTCTGAATCTACAGGGTTCTCAGCTTTCATCTTTGGTACATAGCATCATCTGTAGGTCCTCTGCAAAAGTTATATAAATTATGCCCCTGGGGTCAAAATTGGCCCTGCCCCAGGGGTTTTCAGTTTTCAATAGAAACATATAGTGAAAACTTTGAAATTCTTCTCCTCTCAAACTAGAAGCTTCTCAGTTTTCATATTTGGCACATAGCTTCAACTTTAGGTCTTCTACAAAAGTTATATAAATTATGCCCCTAGGGTCAAAATTGGCCCCACCCCAGGGATTGACAGTTTTTTGTAACTGACTGATTAAACAGCAAATGGGATCACTATATATGCATAGGAAAAACTTTGAAACTCTTCTTGTCAAAACTACATGTCCCAGAGCTTAGATATTTGTTGTATCGATTAACTTAGCATACCTTTATGAGTTTTGTTAATATCATAGTTCTGAGGTTAAAATTGGCCCTGCCCTGTGTATATATTTTTTCACATCAGAAATTACAGTCTAAAGGTTCTACAGGTTAAAGTTTTCCTCAGATAAGCCAGTGCTCTGATAGGACTAGCTGGTCAGTGGGAGTGTATTGGTAATCACCCTTAGCCTGATCAGTAGAGTAGAAATTGTGTTTAGACAAATGACACACACTCATTTTAGATTGAGAAAACTATGTGGATAATTCTCAAAATGCAGAAAGCTCTTAAAGCTTTTTTTCCCCATATCTATGCCCTGCATTAAGCTGCCAGCTATCAAAATAGATCCTATAACTAAGTTCAGCTTAATACAAATTCAAGTGTTCTATTGCATCTTGGAGAGCAGTGTCTATTTTTAGCTGGCTATTTTAAGCATACATAAAAGGTAGGTTATTTCCCTTTCACACTTTTTGATTACAACTGGATTGCCTTCCTTCTGGATAATGGCTGTTCCTTCTGGATAATGGCTGTTGCAAATTAGATCTGACCTGTAAATAGAACAATTAACCCTTTAATATAATAAATATGCATTTATACACCTTTGCAAACAGAGTAGACCCAGATCAGATGGCTCATGTAGTAGCCATCTGATCAATCTGCTGTATTTGCTTATGATATAGTGCAAATTGCATTAAATTCTTTTTATTTTGTGTACAATATACATGTACTTATAATATGTTTACTTAAGCCTTTCCCTCATATAAATGACTTTTCATGCATTTGCAAACAGAACAGACCCAAATCAGACGGCTCCTATAGCAGCTGTCTGATCAGGGTCTGATCTGTTTGTCAATGGAATTTGAAATATGTTTCTTTACTTTCTAAAATGGCTATACTGTCCCACTTTCCATATTTCATTACAACTATTTTGTCCATGAATATTCACTAGGTATTGAAATTTTGAATAAACATAGAACAGGGGAAGGGTTAAAAGTACATCAATCTTAAGATATGAATAACTAGAACTGCCATCACTATCACTAAAGGTGATGAATACCCCCACTACTGCAACATTCTGTCACACGGGGCAGATTTTTTCAATAAGGTTTTTCAATAGGGTCAAAAGTGTAAGCCAAGGTAAAAAAAACCTGAAAATGGAATGCGACACTGCAATGCCAGGATATATCAACACACCAGGTTTGGTAATCTTGGATGATAGGGTAAAAGAGATATGCTCTTTTTTCATAACCAAGGTCAGAGGTCAATTTCAAGTTCAAAGTGATCTGAAAAAGGTATGGGACACTTTGCAAATCTGAGATATATTCACACACAAGGTTTGTTAATCCTAGAGTAGAACTATCAATAACTTTACCACAAGATCAATCCACAGAAATGACTCTGCAAGCTTGGGATAATTGAAATTGTTATCTTAACACTAAACTATTGTAACTACATTTTGGAAAATTTTCCAGAGAAAAAGAAATTTCTATTTCTTTACCCTAGCACATCATCTTAAAGGGAACAGCACCAGATACAATCAAGTGGTCACTGTAGTATGTTGGAATGACATCAACAATAGTATCTACTGGTTCTCTGTTTATCAGGAACAAATCAAGTGTCCCACCTCTGCGGTGTGTGGCCTGGTCAACTATCTGGCAGAATCCATAGTACCTTGTTAGATGCATGAGAGCTTTACTACTCTCAGTTTGCTTGAGAGGGTTAATATTGAAGTCCCCAACAATAATGGTGATGATATTTGTGGGTATTGTCTGCAGCAATTTCGCCAGGTCTTGTAGAAATTTCCTACTTGGTGTCCGCGGGTTGTTGTAGATTGATATAATCATCAATCTGACATTAGGATCAAGCTGGGGACACAGCAGAACTACTAGATTCTCTACAGTTATGTCCTTGATGCTGTATTGATAGATCACCCTAAAACTATGGCTGATATACATTAGCATGCCTCCTTGTCGATGTCTGAGTGAGGATGAAGAATCGTGTCTGACTGCACTAAAGTTCTCAACAACAGGATGGTTTTCTTTGGGATGCAGCCATGTCTCTTGGAAGCAAAAGATATGAAGGTCACTTACATAATTGTCTCTCATGTAGCGCTCAAAATGTGGCCTGACTGAATTGATGTTTAAACTCTGTATTTTGAAGTAATAATCCATACTTTTGCTTAGGGTTCTTATTTCTGAGTGAATTAATGGATTTGTATCTTTCATTCTCTGTATTTCTTTAAGTGCATCAGAATTGACCTTGATTTTTTTAGGATCTATTCCTCCAAGAAAATAAAGACCTGATAGGGTTTTTGTTCTACTTATAGCAGTGTAGAATTGGCCCTTATTGAAGGTGCCATCGCAACAGACTACAGCACTTTCCTCAGTTTTCCCTTGTTCTTTATGTATGGTGACTCCCCAAGCAAGGTCAAGTGGAAACTGAGTTCGTTTCCTTGTCACCTTCTTTGCTCTTTTACTATAAAACACAGGACATTCAACAGTTGGTATTGGTGTGCATGACGGATGCTGGCTAAGTAAACCTTTGCTTGCTTCGCGGCATTTCCTTCCGATTCTATTTTCATCGAACTCGACTAAGATATATTTGGGCTTGAATGATTCAGGATCATGATTGCTTATCCATGTAGGAACAAATCCTCTAACAACACCAGCAGCAGAATTTACCAAGCCGTCCGAAACATCCTTGTTTTTTGTAAGAACCACACGAGCACCGACAGCGATTTTCAATTCCAACTGAAGTCCTGATCCGCTCAGATCTCTTCCTTTTGTAACTCTCTGTGTCTGTTCATCCCTTTCTGTGTCTGTTGCCTTGAAGACAAATATGGGGCCTTCAGTCTTATGCAACATAGTCTCATTGTGTTCATTTCGTAAAGAATTGTATGTAAACATATGAGTACAATTTGATGGGTAATTGTCTGATGTTTTTGAGATTTCTCTTGACTGTAGCACATTTAGATCCTCAGGAGTCTGTTTACCAACTCTAACTCGATTCAGAAGATCTGCAAAGGGTGAGTCATTCTTTTGTCTCTGTAATTCAGTTAATTCTACAATGCGAAAGTGTGATATCCATAAAGACCCATATATTGCAGCAAGTAGGTCAGATGGTTTTGCATAGACAGGTAACTGGGCCACTGGTGGAAGTTGGAGTAAGTCTCCGACTGCTAATATAGAGACACCACCAAATGGCTCGTTCGTTCCCATAACATCACATAATCTCCTGTGAATAGTAAGCAACATGTCAGCACTCACCATCGACACCTCGTCTATTACAATGAGTTTTGTGTCCCCAATAGACTCCATCATTGCAGCCAACTTTTCAGAAGATAATGGGCAGTAATCATCATCTTTGGATGTGTGAAGTTGTAGCTGAAAAGCTGAGTGGCATGTATGACCAGACACATTATATGCAGCCGCTCCTGTGGGTGCGCAAACTAATACATGGGTATCTTGTACTTGATTGTTTCTTGCTAGTAGTCTTTTGACAGTCTGTACTATGGTCCTAACTGAAAAGCTCTTCCCTACACCAGCTCCACCAGTAAGGAAAATGTGGAAAGGATCTGGCTTTCTAGTTGTGTGAGATAAAACCATACTCATGGCCCACTTGACAATAAATTGGTGGACAATATACTGCTGCTGATTGAGTGAAAGGATCATCCTGGTCCATTCAATTGTGGACATGTCTTCTGTAGACATATTGTATGTGTATGGTGTTAAGCCAACATCTCTAGCTATAGTGTTATGTGTTTCAGTTGCATAGGCACAGTGGATATCAGCTTGCTCTATAGCACCTTCAGCCTTTTCATCTAAGCGTGCCTGCTCCGTCTCAGGAGATACCGTGGCCCAGCAGTCCTCTGGAAGACCGTGTTCCTGTATATCTTGTAATACATCAGCAATCTCATCTGCATGGTGCTCAAATTTTTGTCTTCTTTCAATAATGATTTCACGCTTGCTCTCGTAACTTTCTCTGTAAGAATTTTGTAGTAAATCAGAAACTTCATTTCTCCAGGGGTAATATAGCAACAACTGACCATGGAAGAAGTTTTCTGGATTTTTCTTCACTGACCATTGGTGAGAGCGCATAATAGCTGGAATAGATCGTTTAGAAACTGTTCCAAGATCATTTTTAAGGGAAAGGACTTCTGCAGCAGTCTGATCTTCCTTTTCTGCTTCATTGCTAATATCATCAATCTCATCATTCATACCTTGCTTGCCTGAACCAGTCCTGTAGGTTGATGCAAATTCAGCAAGGCAATTATCTTCCAAAGTATCTGGCCGTGCAGCATATTTATCTAGAAGGCTTTTCATGTAGACATCTGGGTCATCATTATCCAATTTTGAAATTGCTGCCATAGGTTTAAATAGCCTTGTTCTATTTTCAGGTAGGTCAGTGGGAATGAAGATAACTTGCCTTGAACCTCTTGTCAGAGGTAAGGACAACAGTCGATAGACCGCTTCTTGTGCACTTACCTCCCTATGTGTTAAGAACTTGTGCGCTACATTCTTCATGGACTGTTTCAATCCAAGATGTTGAGAGCCGACACTCACTCCTTTTAAAACGTCTCCAAGAGTTTTCTCTGGCTTTGAAACATAAGACGCAAGGTACATTACACACGAGTAGACATTGGTTACGAATTGAACATCCAGATTTGCTTCCCAAGCTTCTATCATAATTTGGTTGTAGTTGTTAACATTTATTTCCATAGGTGTTCTTTTCAGTAGTACAGCAGGTTGGCCACTTTTTGTTTTGATCCAGTGAATTGCTTTCAGGTAACCATCTTCAGGTACATTGGCTTTATTGAGAACTTGCTGTAATGTAAGGTCTTCAGTAATGTCCTCTAGCTGTTCATACACTGCTGTCAATAATTCAGAGTATTTTGTTTGAGTGGCAGCAGTAGGTTGTTCCTCCAACGGCTTGAGTTCAAGGGTTTCATTGACAGGTGGTCGTGGGAAATTGAACCTACAGGACTTACCATGTTTGCGACATGCTATAGAATGGGTATGTCTTTGTACTAGATGCAACAAGTCATAAATCTCTTTGTTGTCTTCAGGAAGATGGCATGAAATCTTTTCCTCAAGAAATGCTTTAATGTCGGTTTCAGAATCGTTATCAAAGCTAGGTGCATCTTTCACCCAAGCCAACATGTGAACATGTGGTGAACCTCGGTGCTGAAATTCAATCCTATATTTGTAGTCTGTAATATGCCCCAATGGGTTCAGATGTTTGTTAAGCAGAATGTGTTTCATGAATAATTGAACTCTATTGTCAAAATGTCTGGCTGCTGTTACTGGGTCAGATCGAAGAAACTGGCATTTCTGATCCCATGAAAGACTTTGGATCTCTTCATCACTCAGAATAGTACCTTGCTGCTTTGCAATGACTCTGATAGTGTCTGGCCATTTGAGATCGGCTGCTGACAAAGTGATGAACCATGTACAAGGGCCTAATTGTCTGATCATTCCCAGAAGGTCATAAAACAGTTTATTAAAATATGACTGGGAGCCACGTATCTTTTGAAGGAACTGAACACCAAGATCAGTCTGTACAAGGTTTGCAACTTTGTCTTTAAGCTGTCCAGCTGTTATATCCTGTGACTTGCCTTTTCTCAAACTAATACTGAGATTGTCATTAACTTCTTTGGCCTCTGTCCTGTATTGAGCATAGAAAATGTAATCAATGTTTCTTGCAAATCTACGATCACAATTCAATACTCTTGCTTGAAAGTATTTTTTCAAAGAAACATTTTTATGTCTTTTAAAGGAAAATCCAAATCGGCCACTCGGAAATAACTGTGGAAAGCTTAACTCTTCTGCCTTTTCATCTTCATGGAATGGTTTTGGTTTTTTGCCCTCACCAGGTGCAATATTTAAAATGTGGGATTGATCAGCTATAATGTCTTTAGGCTGTAGTGCTGAGTCAAAAGGGAGTCCACTCAACCGTGTTCTTTCATCTTCATATTCTTCATCATTTCCTTCTGTGTTGTCATCTAGGTTAATGTTGGGAACATCTGTTTGATTCTCTGTTTCTTCTTGATTAGAGGTTGATTCTCCTACAAGATGAGACCATAGATCCCTCTCTACCTCTTCACTTTGTTCGTTCCAATAGTCATTTATTGTGACATCATTGTACAGAGGATTTTTAAGATTATGTTTTAAGGCAAAAAGGGCTGTTAATATTCTGTCTGGTCTAATTGACTGATGAAAGACATGGCCTCTGTATTGCATTTTTCGCTTAACTTTCACAACAATAAATGTTTCTGAAGAAGGCACTCTGGGCAAAATGGATGCTATGTGGTCTGGTTCAACAGGAACATTTACCACACAACCATGGATGGCCTTCTGCTTACCACGTGGGAGTGCTAAAAGTTTCATGAATGGTATTCTTCTGGCTATAAATACACATTCCAAAGAATTCAACACTTCAACTGACTTGGTATATCATCTAGCTGAAGTCCATTAGCAACAGCCAATAATGGCATTTTCTTAGCCTTAATACATTTATGACAGCTCAGGCAAATGTATTCATATCCATCAAATGAAGTCTTGCTTGTGGAATATGTACTTATATTACTATATTCACTGATATGGAATTTTTTTACCGACCCTCTGTAAAGAAGGCGGTGACAAACAGTACAGATATAGAAAGGTCCATTTTGAATTGTCATTTTTAAATCTGCAATGGCTTTAATTGAGCAACTGCTGGTTTGACGCTCTAACTGTTTCTGTTTCTTTTCTCTTAGATTTCTCTTCAGTCTTTCTGCTTTGGTTTTGCGCTTTTGTCTCTGAGCTTCTTTTTCACGTACATTTCTCTTCAGTCTTTCTGCACTGTTTTCGCGCTTCTGTCTCTGCGATTCTCTTTCACGTACTTTTTCTACACTGCTTTCACGCTTTTGTCTCTGAGCTTTTCTTTCACGTTCATTTCTGTTGAGTCTTTCTACACTGCTTTCACTCTTTTGTCTCTTAGCTTTTCTTTCACGTTCATTTCTGTTGAGTCTTTCTACACTGATTTCACGCTTTTGTCTCTTAGCTTTTCTTTCACGTTCATTTCTGTTGAGTCTTTCTACACTGCTTTCACTCTTTTGTCTCTGAGCTTTTCTTTCACGTTCATTTCTCTTTAGTCTTTCTGCATTTAATTTACGTTTTTCTCTTTTTGATTCTCTGTCCTTTTTTAATTTTTTTTTAATTTCATCTTCAGATTCATTCTTTTCATTTGCTTTTGTAATCTGTCTTTTTCTACTCTCTGTAACTGCTCCATCTTTCTGGAGTGTATATCATTGTTGTTTTTTTGTAGTTCAGTTACTGTCTTGTCTTGAGAGCGTGATAACATGTCAGTTTTATATTTTTCTAAAGATTTTTGTGATTTTAAGTATTTCTGGACTATCTCACTGGCTGATAATTTAAAATTAACACATGTTCCGTCTTTTTTTTGTTCTTGTTCATTATCAATATTTTCACTGAAAGTAACTGTCTGTTGCTTTTTGTGACGTTTGGCTTCACCATGACATAATGACGCTTGGTCTCTCTGCTCACTACTGACATTTTCAGTTAATTCTGCTGTCCTAGCAGCCATCCTTTGTCTCTGTGTTTGTCTCTTTGTTTCACAATCTATCTGCTCACTACTGTGTCTCTGTGTTTGTCTCTTTGTTTCACAATCTCTCTGCTCACTACTGACATTTTCAGTTAATTCTGCTGTCCTAGCAGCCATACTTTGTCTCTGTGTTTGTCTCTTTGTTTCACAATCTTTCTGCTCACTACCGACAGTTTCAGTTAATTCTGCTGTCCTAGCAGCCATCCTTTGTTTCTGTGTTTGTTTCTTTGTTTCACAATCTCTCTGCTCACTACTGACAGTTTCAGTTAATTCTGCTGTCCTAGCAGCCATCCTTTGTCTCTGTGTTTGTTTCTTTGTTTCACAATCTCTCTGCTCACTACTGACAGTTTCAGTTAATTCTGCTGTCCTAGCAGCCATCCTTTGTCTCTGTGTTTGTCTCTTTGTTTCACAATCTATCTGCTCACTACTGACACTTTCAAAGGCTCAAGGTGAGCTATTGTGACCGCCTGTCGTCCGTCGTCCGTCTGTCCGTCTGTCCGTCTGTCCGTCCGTCTGTCCGTTCACTTTTATTTCAAATGACTTCTTCTCCTAAACCACTGGGAGGATTTCAACCAAATTTCACAGAAATGTACCTTAGGATGTCCTCTATCAGTTTTGTTAAAATCATGACCCCCGGGCAAAAAATGGCCCCGCCCCACTACTTTTACAGGGTTTTTTTTAAATCTTTAAAAATCTTCTTCTCTGAAACCACAATTTCTAGAGCTTTGATATTTGGTATATAGCATCATCTAATGGTCCTTTACCAAGTTTGTTAAAATGATGACCCCCGGGCCAAAAATGGCCCTGCCCTGGGGCTTGTAGTTTTTACATAGACTTATATAGGGAAACCTTTAAAAATCTTTTTGTCTGAAACCACATAATCTAGAGCTAAGATATTTGGTATGAAGCATCACCTAATATACCACTACAAGGTGTGTTCAAATAATGACCCCTGGGCCATAAATGGTCTCACCCTGGGGTTTTATGCTACTTAACATCAGAATCTGTAACACTTAAAAGGTAATTTCCTCACAGTTATTTCCCTTGTCCCATCAGCATAGCCATAAGGGACAAAGGGAGATAACTGCATTGGATTGCTAGTATCATTCTATTTATAACTATTTATAATAAAATGTTGAAGGTGAATCAGTGTAGCTGTTTTAGAAGGCATAGAAACATCTATCAAATTCCATTAGCAAATAACAGACCTTGATCCTATAGGAGCCACCTTATCTGGGTCTACTCTGTTTGCAGATGCATGAAAACAAGTTTACATGAGAGAAATTAAGGGTTAAATAAACAACTCCAGATCTGCAGACCAGCAGCAGGTCAAAGTTACAGCTGCTTGGCAGTAAAATCTCTCCAGGTCAATGCTGACTCTTAACTCTTTGCATGCTAGTGGTGAAACTGTGATTACCTATGCAAACAGTTTGGATCCAGATGAGAGGCCGCATACTGCGGCGTCTCATCAGGATCCAAACTGTTTGTCATCTTAACCATATTTTTGCAAAAAAATGAAAGTAAGTTTATTTTAAGAATTGAAGCAGATGACAATAACTTTTTGTTGCAGACGAAACATTAAAGGCATTTTGACCCATTAACCCCAGTGTGTAGTGTGAGTGATGTTAAATGGTGTCTTCCAATGTCTCTCAAATTAGATGTGAGAGATATAGGAAAGTAACAATTCAGGCAATCAAGGAAAATGATCACCATCTAGACTTTTGATCTGGGTCCAAACCCAACTGATGTAAGTCATGGTAATGTTTAAGAAAACTGTGAAAACATGATTATGAAATGGCCCAACTGATATAAGTCATGGTAATTCTTAAGAAAACATGATAATGCATTTGCCCCCCCCCCCCCCCCCCCCCCCCCCCCCCCCCCCCTTAACAATGATAGGTTAAACTTACTACTGTGGATTAAGTCTGCTGCCCCAAAAAGCATCTTAAATATTACTTTTTCATAAAATTTGATGACAACACATTAAAAAGTTCTAAAATGTCTGAATCTTGTATGATATTAATGAAATAACTAAGTAAATATAACTTCATTATAACAGTAGAGGTAACTCTTCTCAATTTCAATTGTTAAAAATACTAATGACCCGTTTAATTGAATTATCTTCAGATATTCACACCTAGAGCTAGAATTATTTCTAAACACCTATTAACCCTTAACCTGTTTGCTTTGACAAAAATTGATCTGGGACCACTCTTGTTTGCTAATGCTTAAAAAAAATTTATTGCCATAAATAGAAGTTTTAGCTTTGAAAAAAACTGTAAAATCAAATCTATATCTTGTCAAATGTAAAAAGAGCAGACCCTGATCAGACAGCTTCTATAGCAGCCGTCTGATCTAGTCTACTCTTATTTTTAATGTGTAAAACACATTATTTCTCTGAAGAGAAGTTTTTGCTTTGACAAAAACTGTAGAATCCGATCTATATTGTGTCAAAAGAAACAGAGAAGACCCAGATCAGACAGCTTCCGTAGGAGTCGTCTGATCTGAGTCTACTCTGTTTGCTAATGCATAAAAACAGCTTTATATGAGGGAAAGGGTTAAACGATTTTTAAAGATATTCTTATTGGTCATTTCACACAAAAACTGGCATTATGTACTGCCTAGCACTCTATTTGCCTATATACCTGGGTCAAGGTATAATTGCATAGCTTTATTGAAGTCATTTGAATTTCTCAAAGACCAGTTTTAGGCATTTTGAGCTAAGGCAAAAATGGCACAAGTTGTAAACAGTTTAGGTCTTGGTCAACCAGTCACTTGGTATTAGTTCTGAATTCAGTTCAAGTTTATTCAGCAGTTAAAGGGTGAAAGCAGTGCACTAAGCTTATTTCATCTGCTAGAAATGTTGTCCACTGAAAAATTAACATGTCAATATACATGTATTACTGTAACTCAGGTGAGCGATATAGGGCCAATGGCCCTCTTGTTAATATTTCTCTTTTATTTAAATTTATTCCATGAAAACAAGAACAAATGTTGATATCCTAAGCAAAGTTTAGGACTCATATGAGACAACTCCTGTAGGAGTCATCTCATCTAGGTCTGCATACTTTGCTTATAAAATGTAAAATGAGAATAACCTTATTTGTTTCAAGTAATGCCTCTTCTTCTGCATGATGTGTCAATGTCACTGTGTGTATCTCTGCTTGTTTCACCAGTTATTAAGCAAACAGTAGGACCTGAAATGTTTTATTTTTTTAATTAAACAAATAATCTTCACAAAAAGCTTAACCCTTTGCTTAAGATATAGCCCTAAGAATGTAATATTTGTTTCATTCTTTAACTCTTTGCACGCTAGCGGCGAAACAGTGATTACCTATGCAAACAGTTTGGATCCAGATGAGACGCCGCAAAATGCGGCGTCTCATCAGGATCCAAACTGTTTGTCACCTTGATTATATTTTTTCAAAGAAATTAGAGAAAAGTTATTTTAGGAATTGAAGCAGACGACAATTGTTGCAGACGAAACATTACGTAGCGTGCAAAGAGTTAAAAGCAAACTTAAATAATCAAACAGTGTTTATGGAAATACTGCAAACAAAGAAGAATCATATCAAGTAACTTGTACTGAAATTACGTGAACTGAACTTCTGTGTTTGCATTCGAAGCAGTATATATCAAGATCGCAGGGCTCTGGCTAGAGCTATGCAATCTACTCAGTTTGCATAGAATATTGCAAGCTGGATATGTCAAATGAAGGGTTAAGCTTACAAATTACAACATTATATACATGACAATGATAACCTACAGAAACAAAGTAAAGTAAAATAAGTAAGTATCATTTAATTTCTAATAATTATTATTGAAATTATGTGACCTTGATCTTCATCTTTAGCAACTGAAACACTACACCAAGAGCACACAATCATGCCTAGGGCTTTATTATATGCCTTCCTTTGATATTGAGCGTTTCTGCCTGTATCTGTACAGTAAGATACAAGAATTTGTATCTTACTGGATGTATTTTACTGGATGTATTTTACTCCGGCCTCGTTTTTGATAAGCTTGACGTCATCGTCATCATGCATACGTACATGTAAAAGTTCAGGGTTATTTTTTGTGGCATAAAAGAATTATTGTTTTGCTTCAAATATCAAATGTTTCTTGATATAAATTGATTTAACAACTATTTATTTGTTGTTGGTGTATATTAAAGGCATATAATAAACACATCACCAGTTGGCGTTGCGTTACAGGGCATTGTATTCAGCTCTCGACGTTCTTGACGGAAACAGCCGATCAGACTTGCGCAAAGGCGCTCGTCAGATGGGATGTTTCCGTCAAGAACGTCGAGAGCTGAATACATGGCCCTGTATCGCACCACCAACTGGTAATGTGTATGTAACTAACAGTAAAGAACACAACAATGTACACTACATCAAGAGCACACAATAATGTTTAGAGCTGTAACTAACAGTAAAGAACACAACAAATGCACTAATAAGCAAGACAAATAAATTTGGGCATGATTTTTCCCAAGAGAGGTGACTGTCTATTTAGAATCCTCCAATGAGGCAGAAACGTTATCTTGGGTACTGGTCATTAGTGGTGAATCAGACATATCTAAAGAAAAGTCTAGAGCTTGGAGACTCCTTTGACTGGTATCAAGTTCATTCTTGATCTCGTCTTTCTCCTGCCTTAACATCTCACACTGCTCCTTAAGCGAATCTGTCTCTGTCTTTAACTTCTTAGTCTGTCCTTCAAATGTATCCTTTTCTAATATAGCCTCTTTGTAACTCCTCTTACATTTTGCCATTTCTTTCTTTAAATTCTCCATCCTGTTTGCTTGATCTTTTATTTTAGCTTCCATTTTCTCTGCTTCACTCAGTATTTTGTTTGCTGAATCTATTACAACATCTGTAAGTTCACTCAGCATTGCTTGTTTTTCCTCATTTATTGTCTTTTCTTTCATAATTTTATATCCAACCCCAGTCAGCTGTAGGCCAGCATCTTTCACCTTTTTAGCTCACCAGAGCACAAAGTGCTCAGGGTGAGCTTTTGTGATCGCCTGATGTCCGTCGTCCGTCGTCGTGCGGTGTGCGTCGTGCGTCGTTCGTCGTCCGTCGTCAACAATTTGAACCTTTAAAAATCTTCTCCTCTGAATCTATAGGGTTCTCAGCTTTCATATTTGGCACAAAGCATCATGTGTAGGTCCTCTACAAAAGTTATATAAATTATGCCCCTGGGGTCAAAATTGGCCCCGCCCCAGGGATGCATTGTTTTCTATAGAAACATATAGTGAAATCTTTGAAAATCATCTCCTCTGAAACTGGAAAGTTTTCAGCTTTCATATTTGGCACATAGCATCATGTTCAGGTCCTATACAAAAGTTATATAAATTATGCCCCTTGGGTCAAAATTGGCCCCACCCCAGAGGTTTCCAGTTTCTTAGAGCAGGCTGCTGTTTCAGCTAATTCAAACTGACCATTATTTACTGGGAGACTACTAGTACGCTTTAGATTTACACTCCAGAAAAATGCAGCTGCAATATTTTTCACTGTGATCAATCAGCCTCACTGATGCCCAGGAACTCTTTGCTGTTTGATGTGTTGTAAACATCATGCAGGTTATTATGGAGGTCATTTGGTGTCTAGCATAATTTTCTCCAATACCCTTTGCACTCTGAGCAATTACTGTCTGCAAATAATGTTATCTGCTGCAAAAGTTGTTTCCTTCCATATCTTTTAAAAAACAAATGTCATAGTGAAGACAGTTTGGACCCTGATGAGATGCCAAGTTACTTTGTATCTCATCTGGATTCACTTGATCCAGACTGATCCAGACTGTTTGCAAAGGTTATTATAAATGAAAAAACCCAAAGCAAGTAGCTGGTGTAATATTAGCAGGCTAAAGGTATAGGACCTTTGAAGTGTGAGTGACCAGCCATAAGCATATTGACTAGGGATAATTGCAGATCACTTATGCATATGGATTGGTTTTCTTGGTTCACTAAACTTGTATATAACCAGGGCTAAATGCTAGCTAACCCAAACCTAAATCACAAGCTCATTTTGGCTAGGATTAAGTTTGCAACAAGCTTGCAGTTGCAAGCCAATTAAGGGAGACTGGCATATCTCTAGTTAAACATTTACTGGTGTCTATTTTTAGCATACATTTAAAGGTATAGTCAAACAACTAGGTCTGACGTGTCAAAGGTCAGCCGAGTCCATTTTTTAGGGAGATCAGCATTCCGCATGTTCTCGGACCATTTGTTTAAACAGACGAGTTTAGTATATAAGATAAAATTGAAGGTGGGATTGTTGTCAGCAGTTTAGCGCAGTGGGTAAAGTCTAGGTACGCAGAAGACATTGCGAGAGTAGTTTTTTATTGAGCGTGGGTTCGAATCCCGTGTCGACCTTAGACTTTTTTTTAATTTTTAATGAATAGTAGAGTATTATTTTATGTCATATTGTATAATTGTAATGGCCATTTATGCACATGGTCCTCTATGTTAGGGAAGGGTGCCTTTGTTTGAGTTCGAGTCCTATATTAGCCATATTTTCAATAATAAATCGATGCTAAAATATGAATATCAATATAAGTTTTAGCAAATGTCTTGTACAAGTGGCTTCTTAATGCACAACAAAACTAATGCTCTTAAAGGGACTTTCCTTAATATTTTTAGTAAAAAAAAATATTTTAGGTTGATGCGAGACTCGAACCTGCGCCTAATAAAATGTTCGCCGATCATATACTTCTTTATGGTCCTACGTCTTATCCACTACGCTATATTTCCGATAACTAATGCGCTTATTCTTTATACCTGTAATAAACATTTTCTTTTATAAATGGCACGTGGATATCCGAAATGCTGATCTCCCTTAAAAATGGACTCGGCGAACCCGTGACCCGTCAGACCTAGTTGTTTGACTATAGGTTATCTCCCTTTTTGATAACAATGGGATTGCCTCCTTTGTTTGTAGTAGATCTGCAGTAATATTGCAGACCCCCCCCCCCCCCCCCCCCCCCCCCAAAAAAAAAAATTGTTATAGTTAGATGTCGCCTGTTGCACATTAATTAGGACAATTAACCCTTTACTTCATAAATAGGCCTTTCTACACCTTTGCAAACAGAGTAGACCCTGATTAGATGGCTCATGTAGTAGCCATCTGATCAATCTTCTGTTTGCTTATGATATGATATAGTACAATTTTCATTTTGTGTACAACATACTTATAATATGTTTACTAACCCTTTCCCTCCTGTTAACACCGTTTCACACATTTGCAAACAGAGCAGAACCAGATCAGATGGCTCCTATAGCAGCTGTCTGATCAGGGTCCACTCTGTTTGTCAATGGAATTTGAAAGATGTTTCTTTACTTTCTAAAATGGCTACACTGTCCCACCTTCCATATTTCATTATAACTATTTTGTCCATGAATATTCAGTAGGTATTTAAATTTTGAATAAACATAGAACAGGGGAAGGGTTGAAAATAAATTAAGATATGAATAATAATAACTCATGAAGGTGTAATGAAAATATCTGAAATTTTGAATATAAGTACATGTATAGATTAATTTATTCTTTCTGAAATTCAACCAATTTGCCCAGGGAGAGGTTTTGCATACTTTTGTATATACATGCCCTTCTTTAGATTGACATTGTTGTATGTTTTCATTTACATTTTCTTAAATTTTCTTCACTTGAGGTCCTCTAAAAAGTTACATAAATTATGCCCCTTGGGTCAAAATTTGCCCGCCCCAGGGCTGGGTAGTTTTCTATAGAAACACAGTGAAAACTTTGAAAATCTTCTCCTCTGATTGTCTGGTGAGCAATGTCAGGGCCTTTCAGGCCCTCTTGTTGATATTTTCTCTGATAGAATTCATTTTTCACAGAACCTGAAAATAGATTATTTTTCATGCTGCATGCGCGTGTCTTTTTCCAACATGGTGCAGATAATTTAGAAATGGTGAATAATCAAAGAAAAGTTTGAAATTGGTTGAATGAAAGTTTTGATTTCAAGTTATTATTTCAATAACTTCTTTTAAATAGAATTCTTTCAAAATATGTTGACAACTTGAATATAATCTTTGCCATAAGACATCCTTTCTAAGATTAGCACTCAATTCTAAGAAAACATGGCCAACCACCTTGCAAAGGAGAATAAAGTGATAAGGTATAAATTGTATAAATGATGATATATAAGTGAAGCAACCATGCAACAATCACTCCAACCACCACACTCCAATGAAATAGTTTTGCCATTGTGTTGTAAATAAAGTAATATATGTACAATATTTTTGAATTTTTGCCAGCCAAAAATATATATATACATTATTTTATTCTTTCAGATTTGTATTTTTTTGTAAAATGTCATTCATATTTGTAGTTTATGTAAAATGCTTGGAAAGAAATTTTTCAAGAATTTAGATAAAGTTTGCAAAGAAGTATTTTTTATACAATGGCTTTCTGTCATTGGGCACTTAATAATGTATGCTGCTGATGCGGTTCACATTGCTAGAACACTTCACACTGAGTGCATACAACACATCACTGCAAGCCAAACATGTTAAAGCTCTTCCATTATGGAACTATAAAGAAGAATCAAGGAAAAGGCATGCAGGTGATTACATGAAAGCTAGATGTGTGAGTAGTAGTGTTTATTAAGTGCACAATGTCTGGCACCGGGACGAGGACCCAAGCCTTTTCAAACCAGTTCTAATATCCATTAACTATATCAAACCATACAATGACACTTAAATTTGCTATCTAATAATCAACACTTAAATTTGTGAACTAATAATCCAAATATGACAATATTTTTGTTTATTTTTGAGAACCTGAATTCAAGATGTAAAGAATAGAAATGGTTTGAAGGTGCCATGTTAACCTATAAACATGTATCTATATCTAAAGGGAGGTTAAAGCTAAATGACGACAGAATTTAAAAAAAAACACCTTACCTTTGAAATGAAGTTTTATCTGGCTTCGCACTCATTACAGCTCCATAAATAAGTGAAGATCAAAACTGTGTCAATATTCATAGAATAATTAAAATGCTCGCGCTGGCAAGATTTTGCAGAATGACACCGTTTTTGCAATTTCAAGGCCAGATATCAAGTTCAAGGTCACAGACGTCACAGAGACCTAGTTTAGGTCACAGAGACCTAAAATTTGCATCTTGCATGTTTGGTAATGCTAGATAATAAAGTATAGGATATATACTCCTGACACGTTTTTTTCAAAAATCAAGGTCAAAGGTCAAGGTAACCTGTAAGTGGTAAAGTGGTACACCACACTGAGCAATCCCAATATGTATCCACACACCAAGTTTTGGTAATCCTAGATAATAGAGTATTGGATCCTAGATAATATAGTATTGGAGATATGCTCCAAAAAACGTTTTTAAAAGATCAAGGTCAAAAGTAAAGGTCAAAGTCATGGAGACCTGTAATTTGTGTCTTGCACATCTACAACTGCGACACTCTGAAATCCCAATATGTATCCACAGACCATGTTCTATAATTTTAGTTGATTTAGTATAGGAGATATGCCCAGACAAGTTTTTTTCAATAGTTCAAGGTCAGAGGTGAAGGTCAAGGTCAGAGTGACTTGAAAATGGTATGTGGTACACTGTAATCCCAATATGTATCCACACATCAGGTTTGGTAATGTTAGATAATATAGTATAGGATATAATGCTCCGAACAAGATTTTTCAATAAATCAAGGTCAAAGGTCAAGGTCAAAGTAGCCTGAAAGTGGTACACCACACTCAGCAATCCCAATATGTATCCACACACCATGTTTGGTAATCCTAAATAATATAGTTTTGGAGATATCCTCCGGACAAGGTTTTTCTACGGATCAAGGTCAAAAGTCAAGGTCAAGGTCACAGAGACCTGAAATTTGTGTCTTGCACATCCACTGCTTCTGGTTAACATTTATGCCAAGTGTCAAGTGAATGAGGTTGAAACTGAAGGAGGAGTTCGTCGTACAAGATTCTGCAAACAGAATGCCAATTTCAAGGCCAAAGGTCAAGGTCACACAGACCTGAAATTTGTGTCTTGCACATCTACTACTCCTGATTAACAATTATGCCAAGTGTCAAGTGAATCGGGTTGAAACTGAAGGAGGAGTTCGCCGTACAAGATTTTGCAGACAGACCGCCCGACCGACCGCCCGACGACCGACCGACAGGCTGATTCCAGTATACCCCCTTCAAACTCTGTTTGTGGGGGTATAATACTATGAACTCATGAAGATGTAATGAAAATATCTGAAATTTTGAACATAAGTATAGATTAATTTATTCTTTCTGAATTAAAATTTGCCCCACCCCCAGGGCCGGCTAGTTTTCTATAGAAACATATAGTGAAATCTTTGAAAATCTTCTTTCCTGATTGTCTGGTGAGCGATGTAAGGGCCATTCTGGCCCTCTTGTTTCAAGTACTGTCCAAAAGAATGTCCCTCACTATATTTTTCACATAGGAGAGAGACCTTACAGATCGGAGACCTACTTTCGTTTATTCATACAGGATAGAGACCTAATCTTATTCATGCCGGAGAGATACCTACTAGATCTTAATCAAATAATATTTTACTGGAGAAAACGCCTTACTAGAGTTTTTTTAGTCAAAATACACAAATTCCAGAGAGAAAAATGAGTTTAAACAAGGTAAGGACATTGACAATAAATGGTTCTTGTTATAAAAATACTTTAAACTCGTTACAGCATGCATAATTTGTTCGATATGCATTTCATTTTGTTTTAACAGTTCAAAGTTAAAAATTAAGTTACAGACCTACTACTTTTAATTTACAAATGTAGTTATACGCTTTTGTTGAACACTGTAAAATAAGATAATAAAAATGGATAAAAATAAGCCACACCGAAATAGGGCAGATAAACACAAAATAACACAAAATGGCTACGTCATTAAAACGGTTTGAACCGCGATAAATATGGAATATTTTGGGAATTAATTTATACAGATTTAATTTAGAAGACCTATTACAAAGGTAATATTAGTTTTTTATACAATTTTAAGATTTGTTATAACTGCCATCAGTTTGATTGCTAAGTGCACCGAAACTGGTCCATCCACGATAAGCAAACAGAAGCCATCTGATCTGGGTCTACTCTGTTTGCATAGGAATAAAAAAAAACATAATTATGCAGTAAAGGGCTAATAAGTGTTTAAGAATCTTGGTGGTTCATCTTGATCCAAACTGTTTCCCTCTTATTGTGGAGTGAGTTACTATAACAGCATTGGAGCTCTCATTGTTAACCCTTTACTCCATGAATATTCATGTACATGTAAGAAATAATGACATCATGAATATTGATTAGAATATTTTTAGCTCACCAGAGCACAAAGTGCTCAGGGTCAGCTTTTGTGATCGCCTGATGTCTGTCTTGCATCATATGTTGTGCGTCGCCAGTCGTCAACAACTTGAACCTTGAAAAATATTCTACTCTGAATCTACAGGGTTCTCAGTTTTCACCTCTGCACATAGCATCATGTTCAGGTGAAAACTTTGAAAATCTTCTCCTCCCAATCTGGAAGGTTCTCAGCTTTCATACTTGTCACATAGCATCATATTCAGGTCCTCTACAAAATTCATATAAATTATGTCCCTGGGGTCAAAATTGGCCCCGCCCCAGGGGTGGCCAGTTTTCAATAGAAACATATAGTAGAAACTTTGAAAATCTTCTCCTCTGAATCTGGAAAGGTTCTCAGCTTTCATATTTGGCACATAGTATCATGTTTAGGTCCTCTACAAAAGTTATATAAATTATTCCCCTGGGGTCAAAATTGGCCATTCCTCAGGAGTGGCCAGTTTCAAAAGAAACATATACATGTATTGGAAACTTTGAAAATCTTCTCTGAATCTGAAAGGTTCTCAGCTTTCATATTTCGCACATAGCATCATGTTCAGGTCCTTTACAAAAGTTAAATAAATTATTCCCCTGGGGTCAAAATTGGCTCGGCCCCAGGTGTGGCCAGTTTTCTATAGAAACATATAGTGAAAACTTTGAAAATTTTCTCCTGATTGTCTGGTGAGCGACAGGGCATATTAGCCATGGCAGAGACTGTAGAATCATGTCTATTTTATTTAATAAGTAAACAGGTCAGACCCTGGTCAGACAGCCCCTTACAGGAGTCATCTGATCTGGGTCTACTCTGTTTGCAAAGGCATAGAAAGGCATACATGTATTTATGAAGTAAAAGGTTAATCAAATTTAGGCCACCAGTTTAGTAATTAGGTATTTGATGTCAGATTTTACACTGTTTATATGATTTTGAAAATAGTATTCTATATTGTTAAAAGAATAATTTATTTTGTTGGCTAAAAAATTTAAAAAGTATATATAAAACATTTAACAGGCTATGTTTGATAAAGCAGGAGTGTTGGAGGATTTTCGTCTCATGAATTTTATAGGTTTTATTTTCATACACATATGAATGTTATTTATTTTTTTCCATTGTTGAATTAATCCTTATTTTATTCTAATGATATTTTGTTTTTAGCTCACCTGAGCACAAACTGTCAAAGGTGAGCTATTTTAATAGTCCTGTCAACATCACCTCTGATAACATTAAAACATCTTGCCAAATTTCAAAGAAATGATCCTTTTGAGGTCCTATTTCTTGTCCCCTAACGGCAACGCCGAAAGGGACTATAGGTTTGCACTCCATCTGTTTGTCTGTCCCTCTATCTGTCAGTCAGTCACACTTTTTCTCTAAACCCCTGCAGATGTTGAGGTAATACTTGGTATGTTGAGGTAATACTTGGTATGTTGAGGTAATACTTGGTATGTTGAGGTAATACTTGGTATGTTGAGGTAATACTTGGTATATTGAGGTAATACTTGGTATGTTGAGGTAATACTTGGTATGTTGAGGTAATACTTGGTATGTTGAGGTAATACTTGGTATATTGAGGTAATACTTGGTATGTTGAGGTAATACTTGGTATATTGAGGTAATACTTGGTATGTTGAGGTAATACTTGGTATGTTGAGGTAATACTTGGTATGTTGAGGTAATACTTGGTATGTTGAGGTAATACTTGGTATATTGAGGTAATACTTGGTATGTTGAGGTAATACTTGGTATGTTGAGGTAATACTTGGTATGTTGCTTTATTATAATGAGTTACAGATCAAGGCTGAATTCCGTTACGCTACGTGGAATTTTTCACAGAATTACATCAATTGGAATTGTTCACTTTTCCAAGCCAGTAGGGGACATTGTATTGCAAAAGCATTCTCTCAGAATGCTTGTTTTATACTCAATTAATTGCATTCCATATTTACCTCTGGTTTTTATGGCAGCAGAAAATATTGTTTAACAACTTCCTTGTCTAAAATCTGCGAATCAGTCTTAATATATAACCCCATGTGGTTCTTGAACATGTCTGAATGGCACAATAATTGGGACCTATGTTCACTCCATGATATGAGGCAACTAATAGTGCTTAAAACCTGAACTTTAGTATCTGCATCTCTCATTCTCCAGCAAGTCTTAACCCTTTACTCCATTAACCCATTCCCTCATAGGCCATTTTAGACCCAACCTCTTTGAATAAATCTACCAGAAAGGAACATTAAAGGAGCATTATTTATGTTCAAAAAAAGGAAAATTTCAGAATTGTGTAGTTAAGAAACCATTGTGATCAAATAGTGACTTTTACAGAGGCATCAAAAGGCGTCAATATTAGGGAATGGGTTAACACCTCTTTGCAAACAGAGAAGACCCAAATCAGACAGCTCCTTTAGGAGCCATCTGATCAGGGTCTGGACTGTTTGCTTATGGAATAATATAGATATGATTCTATAGTTTCTACCATGGTCAAAGCTTTCTATGTTCATGTGTCATTATAAAAGATAAACTAATATATATTCATTTATGTCATTTCTTTCATTAATATTCATGGAATAAAAAGTTAAGTTTCTGGATACATATTTCATATTGCTATCTATATTTAAATAAAAAGATGTAAATAAGATGCAGTATCTTTTCTTCTGCAGTAGCACCATATAACCTGTTCAGTGCTGGGGTGTCTTAAAATTCAACTCAGCTCGAATCATTCTGTGACTGAAGGGAGACTACACTGATGACACTTATTTACAAGTTTTGCGATTGACTTCTAAAAACTTTTAAGGCAAGCTTTCCTATTAATTTTAGTACCATTACTGGTGATAATTGTAGCCATGTAATAGTGATTATTTTAGCAGTTGATTATTATAGTGATAATTATAGCCATGTAATAGTGATTATTACAGTGATCAGATTTTTTCCTAGTCTTGAATATATTTTTGTTTCGTTTTTAACTTTACACTGGCCAAATACAGAGTAATAGATAAAGATGTGTATTCATATACTAAAATCGTCATTTCTCCACCAAACCGTTTGTTGTGACCATTCTTTAGAATAATCCCTTCTTGAAAATATTTTCAAGAATAACTCCTTTATTTCTCCATCAAACCCTATGTTGTGACCACTGTTTAGAATCACCTGGAAGAGATTATTCTAAAGAGTGGTCAGAACATAGGGTTTGATAGAGAAATAAAATACATGTAGCTAGTTTTGGAAGAAATGTTTGTTCCGTTTTTCACTATACACTGATCAAATACTAAAATCGCCATTTTTCATCAAACCCTATGGTATGACCACTCTTTAGAATCGTCTTGAAGAGATGATTCTAAAGAGATGTCACATCATAGGGTTTGATGGAGAAATGAATGAGCTACTCTTGAAAATATTTTCATTTACACATCTTTTCTAGGCCTCTGTAAATGTATGTAAATACTATGTACAAGTATTATTATTTATTTCTGATTGTTATTACAAAATACCTCAGTTTAAACTATTGCACTATTTAGTTCATTTTAACCCATTCCCTCATATGGACGCGTTTGACGCCTCTGGCGCCACTTTTTAAAACCATTGTGATAAATAGAGCATTTGCTCCTGAGGAGCAAATGCTCCTTTTAGCTCACCTGAGCCAAAGGCTCAAGGTGAGCTATTGTGACCGCCTGTCGTCCGTTTTCCGTCTGTCTGTCCGTTCACTTTTATTTCAAATGACTTCTTCTCCTAAACCACTGGGAGGATTTCAACCAGATTTCACAGAAATGTACCTTAGGGTGTCCTCTATCAAGTTTGTTCAAATCATGACCCCCGGGCAAAAAATGGCCCCGCCCCACTACTTTTAAAGTTTGTTTTTTAAATCTTTAAAAATCTTCTTCTCTGAAACCACAATTTCTAGAGCTTTGGTATTTGGTATATAGCATCATCTAATGGTCCTTTACCAGGTTTGTTCAAAAATGGCCCTGCCCTGGGGCTTGTAATTTTTACATAGACTTATATATGGAAACCTTTAAAAATCTCCTTGTCTGAAAACACATAATCTAGAGCTAAGATATTTGGTATGAAGCATCACCTAATATACCACTACCAAGTTTGTTCAAATAATGACCCCTGGGCCAAAAATGGTATCACCTTGGGGCTTTAGACTTCTTAACATCAGAAACTACAGTTAAAAAGTTTCCCCCTTAACAATTTCCTCATAGTTATTTCCCTTGTCTCATCAGCATAGCCATAAGGGACAAAGGGAGATAACTGCATTGGAGTGCTTGTACCTCCTGAATAGTTATTCTATTTATAACTATTTATAATAAAATATGGAAGGTGGATCAGTGTAGCTGTTTTAGAAGGCATAGAAAGAGATCTATCAAATTCATTAGCAAACAGCAGACCCTGATCCTATAGGAGCCACCTTATATGGGTCTACTCTGTTTGCAGATGCGTGAAAACACGTTTATATGAGGGAAATTAAGGGTTAAATAGACTTCTTCACATCAGAAACTACAGTTAAAAGGTTACAGCACTGGGCTGTAAAATCTCTCCAGGTCAATGCATGACTCTTAACTCTTTGCACGCTAGTGGTGAAACTGTGATTACCTATGCAAACAGTTTAGATCCAGATGAGAAGCCGCATAATGCGGCATCTCATCAGGATCCAAACTGTTTGTCATCTTAACCATATTTTTGCAAAAAAATGAAAGTAAGTTTATTTTAAGAATTGAAGCAGATGACAATAACTTTTTGTTGCAGACTAAAAATTAAAGGCATTTTGAAAGGAATGTTGACCCATTAACCCCATTGTGTGTAGTGTGAGTGATTTGTGGTGCTACACAGCTAGATGTTATCATAGGTCTTTGCACAATGTTATGTTTGTTTCTGCAGTTAATTTATGTGATTGGAAAAATTAGTTTCATTATGATCATTTATTTTAATAAATGTTATTAATGAGTCTTCATTAATTGCATTTAGTTGAAATTTAGGTGTTTAATAAAGTCTTTTCTCCTTGCTACTAATTGTATTTATTTTAATTTGATTTTTAAAACAAATAATGTCTTAACTCTTTGCACGCTAGCGGCGAAACTGTGATACCTATGCAAACAGTTTGGATCCTGATGAGACGCCGCATTATGCGGCGTCTCATCAGGATCCAAACTGTTTGTCATCTTGACCATATTTTTGCAAAAAAAATGAGAAAACGTTTATTTTAAGAACTGAAGCAGACGACAATTGTTGCAGACGAGAAATTACTTAGCGTGCAAAGAGTTAAGTTAATCAAAATTATTGTCAATCAATAATTAATGTTACTCAAAAAATGAGTAACTCTTCTCAATTTCAATCGTTAAAAAAACTAATGACCCGTTTAATTGACAAGATATATGATATATCAGATATTCACACCTAGAGCTAGAATTATTTCTAAACACCTATTAACCCTTTACCTGTTTGCTTTCACAAAAATTGATCTGGGTCTACTCTGTTTGCTAATGCGTAAAAACATGTTATTTCTATAAAGAGAAGTTTTAGCTTTGATAAAAACTAAAATCAAATTTATATCTTGTCAAATGCAAACAGAGCATACCCTGATCAGACAGCTTCTATAGGAGCGGTCTGATCTGGGTCTACTCTTATTTTTGATGCATTAAACACATTATTTCTGTGAAGAGAAGTTTTTGCTTTGACAAAAACTAGAATCAGATCTACATTGTGTCAAAAGAAACAGAGCAGACCCTGATCAGACAGCTTCCGTAGGAGTCATCTGATCTGGGTCTACTCTGTTTGCTAATGCGTAAAAACAGGTTTATATGAGGGAAAGGGTTAAAAGACTTTTAAAGATATTTTTATTGGTCATTTCACACAAAAACTGGCATTATGTACTGCCTAGCACTTTATTTGCCTATATACCTGGATCAAGGTATAATTGCATAGCTTTATTGACATCATTTGAATTTCTCAAAGATCAGTTTTAGGCATTTTGACATAAGGCAAAATTGGCACAAGTTGTAAACAGTTTAGATTTTGGTCAACCAGTCACTTGGTATTAGATCTGAAACCAGTTCAAGTTTATTCAGCAGTGAAAGGGTGAAAGCAGTGCACTAAGCTTCTTTCATCTGCTAGAAATGTTGTCCACTGAAAAATTAACATTGTCAATATATTACTGTAACTCAGGTGAGTGATATAGGGCCAATGGCCCTCTTGTTTTCACTATGGATTCAAATCTACTAAATTCTAAAAGTTTCCTTTTCTCTTGATAATGCTCCTTTTCAGTAGATATATTCAAAGTGGTTGGGTCTAAAAATAGCCTATGAGGTAATGTGTTAAAGCTATTGCACTATTTAGTTATATCAACTGTTTTTCATTTTCGCAAGTTAACCCTCTCCTTCATATAAATGCCATTTTGCGGCTTTGCAAACAGAGTAGACCAAAATTAGATGGCAAGGGCCAGGGTCTGCTCTGTTCACTTATGGTACATGTAAAATATAGATCCCACTCTGAGGTTTCTGTCTGAGACAAAATGCCCTGTGGTCATGTGCCATTATGAAAAATAATTAATATTAATGACATCATTATTTCTTCATGGATATTCAACAGGCAAAGGGTTAACCATCTTGACAACCAGTTTAACTGATGCAGTTGCTGCATTTTCAATATAAACATTGGTGTTTTTGTATTTGGCGTATGCATTTATTTTGAAAAAAAATATTAATTTGCCAGTACAGCCCTCTCTAGTAGAGGAAAAATTAGGTGGCTGCTTAATGCAGGGTGAAAGTTAATGCAGAAAGCCCCTCTAAGATGTGCCACCTGTCTCCAAAACCAATAGTTATGCAAATTTTAACATCTGGTTTAGACGGGTTTTACTGTAGTGAATAATTGTTTGCCCTTTGCTTGAAGTTTGCACTTTTCAACAAGTTATGTACTTTTCGGACCCGATAGGTTATTTGGATGTGAACCATTTCCCTCATATAAATACCTTTCAAGTCATAAATTATAATGTAGATCTGGCTCTACAGTTTCTACCAATACTAAAAGTCCCTGTGTACATATACAATTATAAAAAGTTGGCTAATAAATATTCATGATTTCATTATTTTATTCAACAAAGAAAGGGTTAAATAATGCATAAAGTGTCAAATTGGTGTCATTTATACTGGATGCCTCTTCCTTAACTTTATTCGTCTTATCTGTAAGTTGATTTTCAAGCTTGTCAAGTACATCCAGGGCATTCTTTTTAAATGCTCTGATAGTTCTCAATGCTTCCCTATGGCTCTCATCTAAGGTTTCAAGACTTTGTGAAATACCTGAAACAAGACAGATACTGATAGTCGACTGTAAATTAGTATAATGGTCATGGTGGATGTGGACCTTTGGCTGTATAATTATATCCTTTACTCCATGAATCTATGTAAGAAATAATGATGTCATGAATATTAATAAGATTATTTTTTAAAATAGCATATCAACACATGAAATGTTTGCCAAAGCAGAAACTACAGAATCACATCTTTATTATTCCGTAAGCAAACAGAGCAGACCCTGATCAGACGGCTTCAATAGGAGCCGTCTGATCAGGGTCTATACTCTGCTTGCAAAGGTGTAGAAAGGCATATTCATGGAGTAAATGGTTAACCCTTTTCCTGATATGGGACACCTAGACCTTGCACACAGCACACAGAGTATACCCAGATAAGACTGCTCCAGTAGGAGCCATCACACCAGGGTCTGCAATGTTTTCTTGTGTAGTAACATAGGACACCTAGACCTTGCACACAGCACACAGAGTATACCCAGATAAGACTGCTCCAGTAGGAGCCATCACACCAGGGTCTGCAATGTTTTCTTGTGTAGTAACATAGGACACCTAGACCTTGCACACAGCACACAGTGTATACCCAGATAAGACTGCTCCAGTAGGAGCCATCACACCAGGGTCTGCAATGTTTTCTTGTGTAGTAACATAGGACACCTAGACCTTGCACACAGCAAACAGAGTATACCCAGATAAGACTGCTCCAGTAGGAGCCATCACACCAGGGTCTGCAATGTTTTCTTGTGTAGTAACATAGGACACCTAGACCTTGCACACAGCAAACAGAGTATACCCAGATAAGACTGCTCCAGTAGGAGCCATCACACCAGGGCCTGCAATGTTTTCTTGTGTAGTAACATAGGACACCTAGACCTTGCACACAGCACACAGAGTATACCCAGATAAGACTGCTCCAGTAGGAGCCATCACACCAGGGTCTGCAATGTTTTCTAGTGTTGTAACATAGGACACCTAGACCTTGCACACAGCACACAGAGTATACCCAGATAAGACTGCTCCAGTAGGAGCCATCAGATCAGGGTCTGCAATGTTTTCTTGTGAAGTGACATAGGTCCGCTTCAACAGTTTCTGCCATGGCCAAATTTTTCTGTGTTCCTTTACCAGACCAAACATTACTCCAGTAAACCCTTTCCCTCATATAAATGTTTTTTTCTGCCTTTGCAAACAAAGTAGACCCAGATCAGATGGCTCCTACAGGATCTGATCTGATCTAATCAGGGGCTGCATGGTTTGCTTATGAATTTCCAATAGATCTGACTCCTCAATTTCTACAGTGATGGTAAAAAAATCAACTAATGAATATTCACAATGTCATTATTTCTTGTATGAATATTCAAAAGGGAAAGGGTTAAGTCATTCCCTCATAGTGACGCCTCTGTAATAGTCACTTTCTGAAACCATTGTGATAAATAGAGTGTTTGCTCCATAGGAGCAAATGCTCTATTTATCACAATGGTTTCAAAACTTCAAAATTATTTTTAAAAAATCATTTTCTCTAGTAAATGCTCCTTTTTGGTAGATTTATTCAAAGAGGTATAATCTAAAAATAGCCTATTAGGTAATGGGTTAATATTAATGAAGTCATGAATTCTTGTATAAAAAATCACAAGTTAAAGGATTAATGTGAAGTACCACAATAATATATATTACTGATAAGTTTGTATTCATAATGTTTATTACCGATAAGTTTGTATTCATTTTAAATATATATTACCGATAAGTTTGTATTCATTATGTTTATTAGCGATAAGTTTGTATTCATAATGTTTATAATGAAGAAAATATTCCAAAACAGGGAATTAATATAATACATAAATACTTGAACTGCTCTGATCTAATATTTCGACCACTAAGGGCCTTTTTCAAAGATTATCATGATAATCTTTGAAAAAGGCCCTTAGTGGTCGAAATATTAGATCAGAGCAGTTCAAGTATTTATGCATAATGTTTATTACCGATAAGTTTGTATTCATTTTAAATATATATTACCGATAAGTTTGTATTCATAATATTTATTAGCGATAAGTTTGTATTCATAATGTTTATAATGAAGAAAATATTCCAAAACAGGGAATTAATATAATACATAAATACTTGAACTGCTCTGATCTAATATTTCGACCACTAAGGGCCTTTTTCAAAGATTATCATGATAATCTTTGAAAAAGGCCCTTAGTGGTCGAAATATTAGATCAGAGCAGTTCAAGTATTTATGCATAATGTTTATTACTGATAAGTTTGTATTCATAATGTTTATTACCGGTAAGTTTGTATTCATAATGTTTATTACCAGTAAGTTTGTATTCATAATGTTTATTACTGGTAAATTTGTTTTCATAATGTTTATTACCAGTAAGTTTGTATTCATAATGTTTTTTACCGGTAAGTTTGTATTCATAATGTTTATTACCAGTAAGTTTGTATTCATAATGTTTATTACTGGTAAGTTTGTATTCATAATGTTTATTCAGCGGCTAGCTGTCTATTTTCACTTTTGTTCTAGTTTTCCACCAATGAGAAACTATGTTACATTGTAATTTGCATATGACCTACGAGTATTTAGTAGTAAACTGTATTTTCATTAGTGAATACCTTGACTGGCATACAACCTTTTTATATGCCTCTACACATTGCCAAACTATGTAAAATTCTGATATACAGTCTGCTAACGGCCTCGCAAATTGAATTCAATGCAATAATTAACATAATCACAACACATGTAAGGCATCATGTTACACAGACATGTTCTCTAAACTTCTTAGAGTTCAGTCAAAACGCCATATAGTACAGAAAATCCTTATTTACGCAGATATTTAGCATGGGACTGAAGACTGTCGACTGTCGAAAGTTCTGTTCTTAAAATAGATTTTAAGGCCTGGAAATTCCCATAAAATCAAAGTACTGATATTTATCACCTCATGGTAATGGTTGCTGAGCAATATTACCAGTTTGTCGAAAGCACTATTAAACTTTCAAACTTTTACTATCATTTTGCTATCAATTAATACAACATTTGATAATAAAGTCCACTTTGACGAACAGGTAGTTTGCCGAAACCACCATAATTCACAGGCAGTGCTATAGGAAATAAAGAAGAAGGGTTGTTTAGTATATTAGAGTAGTGGTATTAATTTAGCATTAATTACTATCCCCGACCACAGCACCGAGGCTCTGGTTGTTGGCTCTCTTTGATATAAAGCTACTTACTGAAGGCTATTGCTATGGCTCTATCACATGGGGCTTGGGCTCATAGACGTAGGTTGAAGTTGCTAACTTTATATTGTTTTAAAAATACATGTAGATTCAGTTAATGATGTCATTAATGATGATGCACACAAGTCGATTAAAGCGTTGATCTAGGCTAAATAAATACCGTTCTTTAAGGAATTACAGACTCTGCACAAACAAAAACTTTATGCTTTAAAGTGTATTCAATTTCTTATCATCATATCAATACAATTATAAGCGCTTTCATGTACATTTTATAATAGGTAAACTAAAGAACTAACTTGAGGTAGTTTTAAAACATTACTTTGACATCGTACATTTTAAAAGTGATTTCCTATAAAAGCAACTTGAAATTTTTCAATAACTGCTTCTTCTACTCAACGTCATTTTCATTGCATGCTTCTCTGCTAGTATAATAACAAGCAACCCTTCATAGATCTAGTTCTCTGTTCTAGTAGAATCTCCAAACATTGAAATAAATATTGCAGAGATTGTTTTGTACATTGTGTCAGTATTTGAATGCTGCTAAATATCTTTTTTAAAAGATAGTTCTTGTTACCAGTAAGTTTGTATTCATAATGTTTATTACTGGTAAGTTTGTATTCATAATGTTTATTACCAGTAAGTTTGTATTCATAATGTTTATTACCAGTAAGTTTGTATTCATAATGTTTATTACCGACAAGTTTGTATTCATAATGTTTATTACTGGTAAGTTTGTATTCATAATGTTTATTACCGGTAAGTTTATATTCATGTACATGTATTCATCTTTTACAAAAGAATCATTTCCTGTTATCATATAGTAAAATGTTGTTAATTGTTAGGAGTTTGACATCATACAACTGTTAGTGTAATGACTTTTATCTTTATCCATTTACCCAATGAATATTCATGTTAGAAATAATGTATGTATGAATAGATTAGCTTAATATTTATAATGGCATATGAAAAAGAAAACTTTTCATCCTGGTAAAAACTTTAGAATCAGAATCTAGGAGCAAACTGAGTAGACCCTGATCAGACTGCTCCTGAAGAAGATCTGTGTCTACTCTGTTTACATGGTGTATTTATAGAGTGAAGGGTTATGAGGGCTAGCCTGGCTAGGGACCAATTCTACACTGTACAATAGTTTACATTTGAATTTTGACTGCCTGTTTTAATATTCAGATCTTGTGATGATACATTCATAATCTTTAGCATGAAAAAAAGTGATCTTTTGCAAACAGTCTGGATTAAGATGAGATGATTTATGCCGAGTAACTTAGCATCTCATCAGGATCGTCTCTGGCACGCAAAAGGTTAATAACTAGTGTTTTTGGAAAAATTCAAATAAATATAATGTTTTTTATATTATGTATTTATTCTCAACCCTTGGTTTTCATTACACTGATTTTCAGCAGATACCATATTCTCCCTAATAAACACCCCAACTCTAAGAAATGCCTCCTAAGGGAAACAAACTGACTCAGTCAGAGAGGGCCCTGTAATCAAGGGCAGATAACTCTAGACATAGTGATCCGATTCAACCCAAAAACTATAGGCGTCTTCCTCTGATGATACTAAGCATATGCCCGTAATAGAAAACCAACATGTGAAGTACTGTTTGAGTTATCGCGTCACATCAAGATTGTTGACGGACGGACAAACAGAAAGAAAATGTGATTCCTACAGGGCGTCTGCATTTTCAATGCAGGGCCCTAATAAAACAATTAAAGCCCTATATAACCATCAAAGAAAAAGTAGTGTTTATCAAAATACAGGTGATAGCTTAATGCAGAATGGAAAGCATTGCAGAAAGCTCCCCTAGGCACTTTCTGCATGGCTTTCATTCTACTCCTTTTAAAAATTGTAAAGCACCCAGGCGAGTTTATTAGCGATAATATGGTACATGGTAAGCAATATTGCTGGAAGGCAGAAGCATTATCATTATAGTACTAATGTTTTCAACTAGAATTATGTCCATAGGACATGGACTGTGCCACAGTGCCATGTTTGCTAAGTCAAGGTGGTTTACTTTGTTATACCAACAAAGGGCCATAATTCTGTTAAAGCATGATTGCAGCTACAATTCTTTACTGTACGAGCATCTGCCCATGAAGATTGTTCATCAGTGAAAATGTTTAGCACATTACTCCATGAATATTCAAGCAAGAAATCTTGAATACTAATTAACTAAATTTTTATAATGTTACAATGAACAAAAGAATGTTTTATCATTTTAAACTAGAATCAGATCTATAATATAACATAAGCAAACAGAGCAGACCCTTATCAGACCCTATAGGAGCTGTCTGATCTGAGGTTACTCTGTTTGCAAAGGCATAAATAGACGTATCCATGGAGTAAAGGGTTAAAACAAAACCAAGGCGTTTTAGCATTTTGACGCTCTGTATTTATTGACTGTACCGGTATCCTATATAAAGTTAAGTACAAAAGCCCCATTATTCTGTCAAAATTATCACAGCTTAAATTCATTCCTTCTTTAATTATGTCTCAACATGAAGTTTGATCACCTGTGAAAATTTGAAACATATCCGATCATATGTGTCACAGGAGTTCAACACACATTTTCTGAATATACCAGCCAATAAATAGACAGACAAGTGCAACTCACAGGTTGTGGGGGCATAAAAAGGGAGGTACATGCAGAGGTCCAGATAAGATGTGTAAACAACATTTTGAAGAATAATTTCTTTATTTCTCCACCAAACCCTATGCTGTGACCACTCTTTAGAATCGTCTCAAAGTTTGTTAACCTTTAATGAAGTTTATCCCATGAATATTCATGCAAGAAATTATTTCATTATGGATAGTAAATAGCTATTTTTATAATGGTATCTGACGAGAAATTTCAGGCCATGCCAGAAACTGTAGTAGTATAGTTTCATAAGCAAACAGAGTAGACCCTGATCAGACGGCTCCTGCGAGATGTCAGATGTCTGGGTCTATTTTGTTTGCAAAAGGTATTCAAAGGTGTATCTATGGTGTGATCATGAAGGCATAAGCAAACAGAGCAGACTGATTAGATACTTTTATACCACTTTTATGCATTGTGTGATCTGGGTCTACTAATAGAGCTACTATGTCTGCAAAAGCTTTCTAAGTGAAAAGTACAAAAAACAGACCTCTATTTAATGGTCGCTTAAGACAGGTTTTACTTAAACAATATTTTACAAATATTTCACCCCCTCTAAACCCAACATTCAAGTAAGCATAAATTCTTGTGTGTAAGACAGGTGGCAGCTTAATGCAGAGTGAAAGTAATGCAGAAAGCTCCCAAAGGAGCTTTCTTCATGAATTTCATCCTGCATTAAGCAGCCACCTGCCTAGAAAGATTTAAATTCCTGTTTACAAGAATTCTGGTTTAGAGGGATTTATCGTACATGTATCTCCTTGTCAAACAGAGTATACCCAGATCAGATAGCTCCTGTAAGAGACGATTCTAAAGAGTGGTCACAACATAGGGTTTGGTGGAGAAATAACGATTTTACTATTTGAGTACACACCTTTATCTGCATCTCTGTACATGTGTTCAAAATAAGACTCAAAAAACGAAGTGTTATTGCATAACTGTTTATTTTCACTCAGAGGAGAAAATAAATTCTAAACAGCAAATACTCCATCCACAACACTGGAATGTTATATAATAATATAAAATAAAGCAAGATGTATGAAACATGTTCCACATGATTCTACTACATATTTCAATCTACCTCGGATTTGGCTAAAAATAATCTTATCATGCTTGTATGAAATATTTTCTTAGGCAATAATTCCCTATTCATTTCCTTATGTTGTACCGTGGTGACTTATTTCCAAGTATATTTGCCTGGTTTTGATTCAATGCTGAATGAAGCAACAGTAAGAACTGTAGTTGTGGTTGATAAATGTAAACGGAATGATAGACAAGAGGTCCTGTATAGTGACTTCAAGGATAAGATATGCCTAAAAGATCAACTATCACATAAGATTGACAGTATAATGGCAACAAGGTATCAAACCTTTGAACATTTGATTTTCAATATGGATTCCTGAAGACAGTTAACCCTTTAATCCATAAATACGCCTTTTAACACCTTTGCAAACAGAGTAGACCCAGACCAGATGACTCCTGTAGGAGCCTTCTTATCAGAGTGTGCACTGCTTAGGGAATACTATGGACCTGATTCTATTGTTTTTGCCATTACCAAACATTCCTGTATTCAAAGGCCATCAGAAAATTTATGTAATTAATATCCATGATGTCATAATTCATGACATGAATGTTCATGGAGTAAAAGAGTTAACCCTTTACTCCATAAATACACCTATCTATGCCTTTGCAAACAGGGTAGATCAAGACCAGACAGCTCCTGTAAAAGCCAACTGATTAGGGTCTGCTCTGTTCACTTATGAAATAATATAAGTATTATTTCTGCCATGGTCAAAATTTCCTTTGTTCATAGTGCCATTATTAAAATACAACTGATTAATATTCATTTATTCATGATTTCTTAATAAATATTCATGGAGTAAAGGGTTAAACCTAAAGGTAAATTTTGCTGAAAAGAATTGAAAATGCCAAATATTCGGATCTAAACCAGATCATAAGAGTCGACAATTTATGCTCATTAACAATATTCAAATAGCTAAAAAATGTGATACAAATGAATGGGATATTACTAGATAAACATGTTTTCTACTGCTACAATATGTACCGGGGTATTTGACTAGCTGAGATTCCTCTTCATTCATGATTAACTATAAAATAAAGTATTACATGAATTCAGTTTTGACTGGTAAATGAGTTTAAATGCAATATACTGGTGTAAATCAATAACAGGTGTTGTCGCTGCCTTTGCTTACAGAACAGATTGACCTGACTCAGTCTATGATGTACAACATTGCTTTAAAGGATCACACACACACACACACACACACACACACACACACACACACACACACACACACAAAGTCACACAACTTTAAATCAGAAGCCAGAGACCAGACGAGCCGAGTATTTCAAGAAGTATCTCTATGCATTTAACCTTTTCCTTAACAATAAATGCCTTTTCACACCTTTGCAAACAGAATAGACCCAGATAAGATGGCTCCTATTGGAGCCCGAGTCTGTCCTGTTTGCAAAGGCATTTGCTTATTAAATCTGACCCTACTTTGGCTAAAGCCCACAAGTTCCTTTTAAAGTTTTACCTTATAAAAATAAGTTAATGAATATTGTAAGGCTTGCAGTGCAATCGAATTCATTCCAAATCCAGTAGAATGTGGGCATTACACGGAATTCTCCGGAATTTATTCTATAGCAACTCAGTAACACACTTCTAAAGCAACCACCAACTGAGGTCTAATTCGGAGTCTTGGAGATGCAGGATGAAAGTTATGCAGAAAGCTCCCATATGAGCTTTCTGCATTACTTTCATCATGCATTAAGCAACCACCTGCTTTTAAAGACTTCCACATTGATTCATTTAGAGGTCACGTTATAGAAGTTTTACTGTATATATTAAAATCTCCCTTCCCTGGTAAACAACACAAATCTACATACACAATATATACCCATCCCCATTTTGGTTTTCTACCCAGAATCAAAAAACCCGTGTCTTTACATATAGGCACATAATACAGCAGTTTATCTGTGACATCTATGCAGACTTTGCTGCCGACTCAATAAAGTTGGCTAGTGTGACGTCCCGCGTTGACAATCCTCCACAGTCATGAGTGCTCAGTGTGATTTGAACCTGAAATAAATGACCTAGTACTACAAATATGCCATTTAACTCTTTCCCCATAGAGAAAACTTTTGGTACCTATGGAAACACTGTAGACCCAAATCAGATGGCTCCTATAAGAGTTGTCTGATCAGGGTCTGCCCTGTTTGCTTATGACATAACAATCATATACCTGTGTTAAGTTTGTTAACTCTTTATGAAGTTTATCCCATGAATATTCATGCAAGAAATTATTTCATTATGGATAGTAAATAGCTGATTTTTATAATGGTATCTGAACACAGAAATTTCAGGCCATGCCAGAAACTGTAGTATTATAGTTTCATAAGCAAACAGAGTATACCCTGATCAGACGGCTCCTGCGAGATGTCTGATGTCTGGGTCTATTTTGTTTGCAAAAGGTATTCAAAGGTGTATCTATGGTGTGATCATGAAGGCATAAGCAAACAGAGCAGACTGATTAGATACTTTTATACCACTTTTATGTGTTGTGTGATCTGGGTCTACTAATAGACTACTATGTCTGCAAAAGCTTTCTAAGTGAAAAGTACAAAAAAAAGACCTCTAGTTAATGGTCGCTTAAGACAGGTTTTACTTAAACAATATTTTACAAATATTTCACCCCCCTCTAAACCTGACATTCAAATGAGCATAAATTCTTGTGTGTAAGACAGGTGGCAGCTTAATGCAGAGTGAAAGTAATGCAGAAAGCTCCCAAAGGAGCTTTCTTCATGACATTCATCCTGCATTAAGCAGCCACCTGCCTAGAAAGATTTAAATTCCTGTTTACAAGAATTCTGGTTTAGAGGGATTTATCGTACATGTATCTCCTTGTCAAACAGAGTATACCCAGATCAGACAGCTCCTGTAAGAGTCGTCTGATCAGAGTCTGCTGTTTGCTTATGGAACAATATAGATATGATTATACAGTTTCTGCCATTCATATGGAATTTTTAAAATTATTGAAATTAATATTCATAAATGTCATTATTTCTTACACCTGTCTGTTTGCAAAGGTGTGAAATGGCATTTATATAAAGGAAAAAGTTAACACATGGAAAGACAAGGTCAAGCTTGCCAGTTTTCAAGCTTACCTTATTGTAAACATTGAACCACTCAGGATGATGATCCATTTTCTCTGCCTGCAAACCAACCCGTGTCATAAAACCAAATGCCTGCAAAAGAAAATACACGGTAAATACATAAAGATCATAAATGCTTTTATACAGTTGTGATGAGGTTAACCGCAGAAGCCCAGAATAGCTTCGTTATTTCTCCAACAAGCCCTCTGTTCTGACCAATCATTAGAATCGTTTCTTCTAGAGTGTGGTCACAACATAGGATTTGGTGGAGAAATAACAATTCTAATACACATGTATTTGAGTACATACTTTTATCTATTTCACTGAACCCTTTTCTCTTAGTTTCTTCTATTCTAAGGAGTGGTCACAACATAGGGCTTGGTGAAGAAATGACTATTTGAACACGCAGTGACACCGAGTGTCAAACAGCTTGGATCCTGATAAGATGCAGAGTTACTGAGCTTCTCATCTGGATCCAAGCTCTTTGTAAATGATTGGTTGGATAATGCATTATCTTTTTTTTTTTTTTTAAAAATACATAAAAATCTGCATTTTGTCAAATTGTTTCATGTAAAAAATAAGGAAGAAAGGTTATCATTCACGACCATACTTGACTACCTGATTAAAGTTCTTGAACAAGAATTCCTTGTAAATGGCATCCCGACCGTCCACCATAGTCCAGCCGGATGACTTCAGGGGTCCTAGCTGGTTCTCCCTCTCCTCATCAGTCAGTTTAGCCCTCTTTGCTTCTGAAGCCTACGGCAGAGCAAATAATGGCTATGATATTGTCATCAAATCACAAGCATTCCATTATAACATTTTTCTTAAGGCATATCTAGAAATATGTACTTACTGGTGACAGTAGCCAGAATTAGTCACAGTTCTGTGGAAGTTCAAGTAAAGTGATAAACTATCCTGATGACTCTTGTTTAACCCTTTACTCCATGGATATTCATGTATAAAATATTGACATCATTATCATAAAATTAACATGAGTAATAATTAGATTTTTTAATAGCATATGAACACGTGCATTTTTAAGCATGATAAAAACTGGATATTCACATCTATATCATCTGATCTGGGTCTACTCTGTTTACAAAGGCGTATTTACTCTTTACTCCATGCATATGCTTCTACACATATCGATATAATTGGTGTTATCTTTGTTATACTGTATCGATATAACATTCATTGGCCAGCCTATATAATTACTTCTAAAAGGAACTTAATTTTACATATTCAAATGTGTGTACAGATATATGGAAAACATAAATAAGTTCTCTTCTACCAGTTTCTGGCTAGATTGAACTGACTAAAGGAGAAAAAATAGTAGATGTATCCCTTTGATGTATCTGATATTCACTTAAATTCAAATACATTCCCTTGAACTGTCTATAATTTATATCCCTACGGATCTCTTCTTTGTTTAGCTGTATATAGATCTTGATCAGCTAACAGTAAGCTACATTCCCTCTACAAATGTTTGTTTAAGCCAAATTAGGGATATCGATCATCCCAGATGCGAAACTATGGAAGGCCGAATGGATTGACCGCAGCGGTCATTAGGTGATGTGCACGACAATTGCACGTGAATTAACAAATAAAAGTACTGTATGCCGTAATAATATACGATTCAGTCAGAAAATGTGGTTGTCGCAGTGCATACCATCTTTGCAAATGAACGGCAGTGCAACAACAGTGACGCCGATCCGACTTGTCGACGAAAGATCTTTGTAATCAACATACGTGATCAATAAGAGGATTGACTAAAACATTGCCAGATCGTGCGGGATATTTCACGGTACCCTTCTAGCTTTTCTCATATTGAAACTTGTAATCAAAATTTATAATCCAGGTTGAAATCTCGGCAATTTAACATGCATACATCTGGATTGCTACTAACATTTCAAGAAGTATGTATAACCTTCTTCTTCCGTTAATGTACAGACCCCACTCTGGGGCAATGTCGTACATAAATATAAGTAGACATAAATTTGAAGTAAATCATTGAAGTTGAAAGTGATATATACAGGAGCAGGTCAAAACCACCTTTTTTGTCAAAACGTACCCACTTTTGTGGTCAAAACATAACCAAGTAATATTTATTGGTAAAGTTCATAATGTGTTTGTGCCTCAGGTTATTATTTATTATTTTGGTTTAGATCTATAAATTTATAAAAAAAAATTATTTATTTTATTTTTTATTAAAAAGGTATTTTTTAGTACAACACTATATATAAAACTAAATAGATTGTTCTGTTATGTTAGAACGTACCCGCGTATTTTGTAGTACTGAAGTAGTGAAATGCACCATTTTTTATTTTTTTTATGGATAATCAAAAACAATGATATTGAAACTTTTACCTCATCTAAATTTGCCATTAGTATTCCAACCCATATTTAACTGAAATGTCAAAGTATTTTTATTTCCCAGTTTGCATATAACTGTTGTATTGTGGTATTATGGGGGTTTATATATAACCGACCACAACGTAGTTCGATATCCCAATTTATTTGGATGTGGGAAATATATAAGAAAGGCTCTGCAATAAATGGAAATGCACATTATAAATGGTTAAGCAACATCACTTTGCAGAAGCTATACATAATTATAAATTATCAGTAACGCTATTATATTGTTATCAAATTAGTAACATGAATAATTATGCTTATACAGAAATTGTATTTGATATTCATGTTATACAAATATCTAATGAATTAACATACACATTTACTACAAAAATGGAAGATAAAATGAATATTTAGAATAGTTATACATTATAACAAACATTCACATTTCTTACCTAAACTATGGGTCTAGAACCTGGCAAAATGGCTGAAACTTCTTTGAAACGTGAAAA
Organism: Azorinus chamasolen; assembly: GCA_963576725.1. Lineage (NCBI taxonomy): Eukaryota > Metazoa > Mollusca > Bivalvia > Cardiida > Solecurtidae > Azorinus > Azorinus chamasolen. Next base: position 68,240,790 of record OY755248.1, read on the forward strand.
GTGACTTTCTCCAAAGAATTAGCAAACAAAGTGAGCAAGACCAAAAAAAGAGCGGGAAAGAAGTGGTCAAGCCGTTGGACGCTATAATTAGAAAATATACAAGTTCTCATTGGTTATTTAGTTTAGTGGTGTGCATTGAAGTATGAAAACTGACCAGGTAATGTGTATGTGATAAGACTGTTAAATGCATCTGTACTGAACAGAACAGAACTCATATAAATGTTATGCTTTGCACAACATTTATTCACTATACTACATAACAAGCAAACGCATGAGGGCTATCCTATAACATATAGATAATACACAATATTCATTTGAAACATTTAAATACTGATTTACATGTTACCAAAATAGGCACGAAGAAACGCATGTGCATTTCTCAAACCCGTATAAGAGACGAGCTTTTTCCTGACGGCCCGAACGTATACAGTCACGTAGTATCAAAATGAAAATGAGACAATAATTTATATAAGGTTTTTTTTTATATTGAGAACAACACACTCACATACATTTATTATTGGGGATGTTTGTTTTGGATGACGGAAAATCCCGGGGCCGAAAAACACCGTAATGTACGAGTTGCACGCTTTTCAAACCACGTGCTTATATATATATTTACAGTGATGTGTTCATACGGTGATTCTATATTCAAAATGGAAGTACATTGTATGTGATTTGTGAAACAGGATATAAAACATTGGATTAAACGTTATGAACTGTAGGTATACGAAAAGCGTGTAAAAAATCGGATGTTTTGTTTCAAGTTGCGATTGGGTTCGGGATTTCGTCCCCAGCTGTATTTGTTCCTATTTCGTATTCTGGTTTTGTCTTGGTTGCATTTGTCTTTTCATTATATATTGACTCTCTCTCTCTCTCTCTCTCTCTTCTCTCTCTCTTTCTCTCTCTTTCTCTCTCTCTCTCTCTCTCTCTCTCTCTCCCTCTCTCTCCAGAGCTCTCTCTCTCTCAACAGTTTCGGCCATCCCACACTCACAGCCAGCCTTCTCAGACAGTCAAACTCTATATAGGTGGTCTTTTACTATACAGTGGCCATTCTGAAGCTGCAACATTGCCTTTTGGTGTGTACAATGTTTGAAGTCTAGCGCATTCTTTTTTAGTTCATGTAGTTGTCTGCCCTTTTCAGATAGGTACCATCTTATCTGCCTTTTTAGCAAGGCCATCTTCTTGGCAGTATCCTTTACATCTGTCTGAGAGGTTGGCTGTGATATGTCCTTGTCCATTTTTTCTGCTTCTAGGGCTGCCTCCTTTGCAAGCTTGTCTGCCCATTCATTGCCCTCTATGTTAGCATGACCTGGCGTCCAGTCGAGTTTTATAGTAACCCCCTTATCTCTTAGCTGGTTCCAAAGAAACTTTGTTTCTAGGAGCAATGAAGAGTGGGATTTGCAGTCCCAACCCAGGGTCAATATCCCTAATGCTGTTTGACTATCATAAATAACGTGTATATTTCTATTTTCTCTTTTCTTCAGTTCATCTAGCACAGCTTGGAGAGTGATCTTTATAGCCACCATTTCACCCACAAGAATGGATGCCATTTTGCTGACTGGTTATTTCAGCTCTACACACTCATCGTAGGGTAGAAAAAGACAATACCCTGCTCCACATGGACCCGGGTTACCTCGACATGAGCCATCGGTGAAAGCAACAACTGTATCAACTGGTAGGCTTGATATAATATTGTTAACATGAAATCTGGCCTCAATGTCTTAGGATTTGGATCTGTTCTTGGATGATCCAAGATTATTCCAGTATGTTGGTCTTCTTGATGGCTGCATATATTCAAGGTATGTAAGTTCTGTCTCCAGGCACTTTGTGTCAATCTCTGTTATGTTCTCCATCTCTTTGACCAGCTGTAGCACACATGACATGGGGTAGCTCTCTTGCAATGGTTGGCTGTTTCTTTATCATTGCTAGAGGTAATTTAGATTGTCTTTGATCAGGGAGTTGCTAGGCTTTGTCAAAATTTTGGCACTTTCTATGATGATGATTTCTTCTCTACGTAGCTCCAGAGGCAGTATGTTGGTCTGCACCTCAAGACTCTCACAGCTGGCTGTTCCCAATGAACTTAAGCAAATTCATAGTCTTTGTCTTCGGATTATATCTAGTTGTGGAACATATGGACTTGACTGCCACACAGCAGCTACATACTCAATGTGGGGAACAATCAATGTTTTGTAAAGCTTCAACATTGAATCTGCTGAAGTCTTCTCTGTTTTCCCCACATTTGCAAGCAGCCTAAATGCTTTGGAAGCCTTTGTGCCTGTTTTCTGAATGTGTGGTCCGAAAGTTAGTTTTTCACCCAGAACCATGCCTAGCAGTTTGGTTTCCTTTACTCTCTTTATTTGCTTGTTTTTGAGTGACAATGAGATGTAATCTGGATTTTCTTTGCAAAAAAACAATACTCAGTCTTGTCTGCATTCAGTTTCATTCTCAGTTGTCTGGTCAATGGTGTGATTGAGTTAATATCTTTTTGCAGGCTTGATTCTAGGCTTTTGGCACAAGTGTCTGACTTGCAGATAGTTTTTTGGTTTGTTACTTATCTTAGCATGTCTTGTAGAAAGATGTTGAAGAGAAGCGGTGAAAGAACTTATCCTTGGGGTAGACTCATTTTGGTGGAGAATGGTGCACTTGTGAAGGTTCCCATGCCGCAAACAGCACCCTTTCTTCTAAGAAATCCTTGACCCATTTCCATATTCTGCCGTTGATGCCAAGTCTGTGAAGTTTGACAAGGATACCCTCTCTCCAAACAGAGTCAAAGGCTTTCTCCATATCATTGAGGGCAGTGGCTGTAGTCTTTCCCTCCGGAAAATCCTTCAAAGACATCTTAAGTAAGTCCCAGCAAGGCATGCGTGGTACCCGTTTTCTTTCTGAATCCCTCTTGCACTTTATCTATGAGTTCATGGTGCTCAGTTAATGCATACAATCTGCTATTTATGATCCTTTTCCACGCATTTCCCAGGACGCTGGTTACACTGATTGGGCGGTAAGGTCCAGGCAAGAAGTACATGTAGTTGTCTTTTCCAGGTTTTTGTAAGAATTTGACTTTTGCACCCTCCCTCCCCCCCCCTCTCTCTCTCTCTCTCTCTCTTTCTGTACACCTGTCTGTCTGTATCTCTCTCTGTTTCTCTCTGTCTCTCTCTCTGTGTGCCCCTGTCTCTCTCTATCTGTCTCTCTCTCTGTCTGTCCCTCTGTCTGTTAGTCTGTCCGTCTATCTGTCTGTGTCTCTCCCCCTCTCTCTCTCTCTAACGGAAGGATTAGCAACAAAATATAATTATTCATACCGTACGGACATATTATAATCCTACAGTTCCTGCCATGGCCAAAACTCCATGTGTTTATGTGATATCATAACAATTAGTCTAATTAATATTCATGATTCCATTATTTCTTACATGAATATTCATGGAGTAAAATGTTAATAAATCATGTTCGATGCTTTGCTGTATCTCGTATTGTATTTGTTTGTTATGTCTCGAATTTGAATGGAAAATTGATACGATTTCCACACCGTTGTGTTGGCCCCGTGCACAAAATAACTCCTGGGGTATTCCTCCACCTGTACTTAGATGGACGTCGTGCACGATATGACTGAAATACTGTTAAAACGACGTAAAACCTGATTAAAACCAAACCAACCAGTTGTGTTGGAGTGACAACGGTGTGGTAAACGATACAAACTATAATTTAAAAGACTATTTATAACAAATGATGTTCGCGTAGATAAAATGAGTTTATTTCAAATAAACAAATATCCTGTATTGAGCAGGTGCCATCAGCATAATTTTATACAAATAGCGTAATCAACTCACAGTGACAAATGGAGACATGGATGACCATGCAAAACATATGTTGATATCAACCTCATTAAAAACAGGATTTTTAAAATTGAGGAATCCATGTCTTTCCCTGTTCTATATTTATTCCAAGTTTCAATAGCTATTGAATATTCATTGACAAAACAGTTATAATGAAACATGGAAGATTGAACATTGTAGCTATTTTAGGAAGTAAAGAAAAATGTCTTTCAAATTCCATTAGCAAACAGAGCAGACCCTGATCAGACGGCTCCTATAGGAGCCGTCTGATATGGGTCTAGTCTGTTTGCAAATGCGTGAAAGGGTGTTTCTAGGTTTGAAGGAAAGGGTTAAGAGTCTGTATTCAAGAGAACACATAAACATAGGTGCCACCTCCACAGATCGGTATACATTGTATATTTTAACCCTCTATCTGATAGAGACACTGTTCCACGTATTTGCGAACAGAGTAGACCGAGATCAGACAGCCCTTATAGGAACCGTCTGTCAGGATCTGCTGTGTTTGTTTAAGGAATTATATAGATCTGATTCTAAGTTTCGGCCATGATGAAAACAGCCTATGTTCCTATACCATTGTAAAACGCAGCTCATGAATATTCATTATTTCTTACAATGGTACTCATGAGGTAAATGGTTAACCCTTTCATTTATATAAACGCCCTTTCACACCTTTGCAAATAAAGCAGACCCAGATCAGACGACTCCTATAGGAGTCGTCTGTTGATGGCCTTCTCTTGTTGCTTGTATAATGATCTAGCTCGACAGTTTCTACCAATACCCAATAAGTATGTGTAGCCTACATATGTCATTATAATCAAAATCCATGATGTCATCATTTAGCACACAACCTTGATAGTACCGTGTTACAGTATCAGTTTGAACAAAAGCCAACTTTTCATTTGCAGAATAAGACGCCAATTCACCAAATGTAAACTCTGTCTGCATGAATGAGCTTCCATAATCACATATACATGTCCATCAAATATTTCACATTAATATCATTCTTTCCAGGTTTCTGTTCCGTCTCTCCATCCATCCACTCGTCCTCGTCCTCAGAGAAGGTGTAATTTTGGGCAGCTCCATTTGCCAGTTCGAACTCGTCCTCACTGATGTCTTCTAGCATTGTCTGTACTGTATCAGATCTGTTGATGCCTGGTTTCTCTGGTGTCTCGCCTCGACAGAGCTGCACAAATAACACGATAGCCATGAAGACCCCAACCGCAGAACCCGAACCTGAAAAGAAGGCAATACATATTTAAGTTTCAAATACCTTGGGGTGTACCTTTTGAAATTAATGTCATAGCATATTGAAGTGATTACGAAACTCGAAAATAAGCCTAACTCTGTTGTGTATATACTACAGTAGATCAGTAAAATAACGTTAATAAAGTAATTAGTTCTTAAATGAATATTCATGAAGTAATGTGTACAGTGGTTCAACGATATTTCCCGTTTTAGGCAACCATTGATTAAATACAGGATTATATAAAAGCAGAGACCTTTCTTACTGAAGATCACACGACTGAAAATAATTCGACGGTCACATCTAGAAGTTACGATCCTTACACTATTTTTCTAGTGCAAAGTTGACATTTAATTATATGCGATAATTTTGGTCATCCGAGTATTAGTGATTGTCGAATTTAGAACTTACGACAATGTTTGGTCGTACAAAGTTCAGTAACACGGGCCCTGGGTGGTTGTTTAATGAAGGACAAAAGTGGTGGACAATTTTCTGTACTATCTCTCTGCATTAAGCTGACACCTGTCGTAACGAACCTGAATAATACTTCGTTCTTATGCTCGCTTAACCCATTACCTGATAGACATGCATTTTCCTGCATTTCAAACAGAGTAGACCTAGTACCTGATAGACATGCCTTTTTAATGCATTTCAAACAGAGTAGACCCAGATCAGACTGCTCATGTAGGAATCATCTGATCAGGGTCTGTTCTGTCTGAATATGGATTATACAGATCTGACTCTACAGTCTCTGCAAAATAACCGAACGTTCTGCTTTGATGTACCATTATAAAAAGTTAATAACTATTCATGACTTCATTTATCTCTTAAACGAATATTCATAAGCTAAATGGTAAATAGTAAAACCTATTACAGGTTTAGCACGATAATAATAATTTACTGGATATGTGCATGACCCAGGAGACAGTAGTCTTCAGCTTAATCCTTTCTCTGACGTCGTCGGTGATGTCATCAAGCGACCCGATCTCTTCGTTGAATTTAGATGCTTTGCTGGCTTCCAGAACAACAGCAGTCATAACAAGAATCGCTGGAACAAAATTGAAAAGTTAACTCTTTACTTCATGAATATTAATGTGAGAAAGAATGAATTCATTAATATCTGTTAGTTAATTTTTTTGTGACAGAAACTGAAGAATCAGAGCTAAATTACTTCATAACCAAACAGAGCAGACCCTGATCAGAGGGAGAGGACTCCTACAGGAGCCGTCTGATCTGGGTCTACTCTGTTTGCAAATGCGTCAAAATGTAAAGGGTTAAGGTGAGGGTAACTTTTGTCACAGTAGATTTGAGCAAACAGCGTAAATGAACACCGTGCACTACGAAGCAAAACCCTACAAATATGTGCTTTATATAAATTCTTAATATCGAGATTATACAGCAGCCGTGTTTTATAGTTCAAATGTTTGATCTGTTGCAGCTTCTATATATCGAACCAAACCTTTGCTCAGATAAACGTACTGTCTGCACGGCGCTTCAACTTTCATACAGAGAAACTTTGTTCTATATTTAACACCTAATAGCCTATAATCTTGAATATTTAGTTATGATCATATGGCAGGGAAAACATCTTCTTGACATTACGTGTTCTTTCAATTTACAATGTATATGCAAGAAAAACCTAGCTTAACCTTTTCCCTGGCCAGTATTCATGCACGAAATAATGACATATTAGCTGAATGTGTGTAATGCAAACCTTTCAAGGAACATAGACAAAAACTATAGAATTAGATCTATATCATGCCAAAAGCAAACAGGGCATAACCTGATCTGACGGCCCCGTCTGATCTGAGTCTACTCTGTTTGCAAATGCATGAAGAAGCGTTTATATGAGGGAAGGGGTTAAGCAACCTCAACTGAAGAAAAGGGCAATTGTTTCAACAAGACAGTTTGTTGAAAAAGCAATGCTCATAGAGTTGTCAGCATTACATTTGCCCTCCGTTAAGCTACCACATTTACCAGCGTTGCTTTACCAGAGTATACCGACTCAAGCGTGTCTTACCCCTATGGATACAAACATGTTTCAAATATTTCGGGCTTAGAATATGTAATACATTATCTAATTCTCCACTATAAATTATCAGACAGGTGGTAGCTTAGTGCAGAACGAAACTTGTGCAAAAAGCCCCCCTTATGAGCTTTCTGTATTACTTTCGTTGTGCATTCAGCCACCGCCTGATCTTATGAACCATCGTGTTTATTCAATAAGTAATCGCTATACAGTAGAACCAGTCCTGTCGTAAGTGACCCATAAAAATGTCTAATTATGGGTATGTAAGGCAGATGGTAGCTTAATGCAGGTCAAAAGTAATGCAGAAAGCTCCTATAGGACCTTTCTGCATTATATTTGCCATGCATTAAGCAACCACCGGCTTTTTTAAGACTCTTGTGTTCAATAACTGAATGGCAGGTTTTTTCTGCATGCAGAGGGTAGTTGGAAATGTGACGGAAGGTTCGTACCAGAGGCTGCCCAGGAGTACACACAACAGTAGCCCCGAGACTTCAGCAATATGTTGCGGCCTTTGTTTAGAAACAGTGAGAAGATCAAACCCACTATCGCATGGAGGCCACCAAACATCAGCAGAATCCGCAATTGAGTGAAGTTTTCAAACAGTTTCTTCGTGGCAACTGCAAAGAAAGAAATGGCGGGATGCGCAAGGACGATTTTTAACCATTTTAATTTAAAGTGGATCAGAGCTGTGGATTAGGCAAGCAAATCTAAGTACAGCAAAATGTCGATTAAGCGAATTTTCTGTATATACATGTAGAATAATTTAGACCCTTTTCGGCAGGTGGCTGCTTAATGCATGGTGAAAGCCATGCAGAAAGCTCCTAGAGGAGCTTTCTGTGAGACTTTCAGCATGCATTAAGCTGCCACCTGTGTTAAAGGTCAATACTAATATGTATTTTAGTGGTCGAATAATCGAGATTTTACTGTACAGTGAACATAACAAAAATATGTAAAATATGTTCTATGATTCTCCGTCAAAATATATCAGTGCGGTACTCACAGTAGAATCGTCTCTCTAATGAGTACTATTAACATAGATTTTGCTGGAAAAAAATAGATTAAGAGTAGAATTCCTCTTATTAACAGTTATGTTGGACATAGAAATGTATTCCAATCTCATCTTAACTCTTGTCCTGTTAATTGCTTCATTACTGGCATTTGCAAACAGTGTGGATCCAGATGAGACGCCGAGTAACTCATCATGATCCAAACTGTTGCTTAAAAGCGTGAGTAAATTAAAAGCACTTGAACATTGTAACATATGGGAACTGACGCATACATCATTTGAATGGCTGGCTAATGGTAAAATTAATAAATTTGCATACAGTATTCCATTATGAGGCAGATTGACTAATTACTCTTTTGATCCTTTCTCTATTGTATATTTAGCCAAAATTTCAGTACCTAGGCAACTGATCATCAGCAAAATATTTATAATGAAATATAGAATGTGAAACATTGCAGCTATTTTAGTACCAAAAGAAACAGACCTATCAAATTCCATACGCAAACAGAGCAGACCCTGATCAGACGGCGTCCACAGGAGCCGTCTGATCCGGGTATTCTCTGTTTGCAAATGCGTGAAAACACGTTTATATGAAGGAAAGTGTTAACGTGCGTTTCTATGAAGTAAAAGGTCAACGCTTTTGCAAACAGAGTAGACGCTGTCCAGACGGCTCGTGTTTGCAAACAGAGTAGACGCTGTCCAGACGGCTCGTGTTTGCAAAGGCTCTGTCAGACAAATGGTTTTTATACCCTGCCGAATCTGATAAAACGTAACAGAACATATTGCTGGCTCGGAGATGTTTTGTACGCGTGGTTAATGTCAGAATGTATCGCAAGAAAGTTACAGTTTAGAAATGCCAGAAGTACATAAAACTATTTTGTACGTGCACAGGTGTGCAGGCCAGTAAGAGTGTCCTTAATCCTGAGAATAGTCCAAATGGAATGGATCATCACTTTGTATAGATAGAGTCCATTCAGTAGTAAACCTTTCCTCCGTGAATATTCATGTAAGAAATAATGTCATGAATATTGATTAGGTTATGCTCTTTATAGCCTTTTTGGCCAAGGCAGAAACTGTAGAAACATATCTATATCATACCATAAGCAAACAGAGCAGACCCTAATCAGACGGCTCCCATAGGAGCCGTCTGATCTGGGTCTACTCTGTTTACAAAGGCGTAGAAAAGCGTATTTATAGAGTAACGGGTTAAAGGCTTAACTTTGCTAAAGGTTTTTCAAATGGCAAACAATACAGACGTTACATGGACACAGGATTTTTTTACCATGGCACAAACTGTAGAATGATATCTAAATGATTTCATAAGCAAACAGAGCAGACCCTGATCAGACGGCTCCTACAGTCATCAAGCCGTCTGATCTGGGGTCTACTCTATTTGCAGAGGCGTATTTATGGAGTAAAGGGTTAGAAATCAATATAAATGTCAAAAGTGTTTCAGTTTTCGATCAGATACGGTGTTACTCCGTATTTGGGTCAAATTTGAATCGTTTTCACATTGTCTTCAAGTCGCTATCGGCACACTATGTTAATGACATTTTTAATCACCTTTTAATACAGATTAACTTACATGTATAAGTCGTTTCATTCAGTTTAACTCTTTCGCCGCCATATGCGAATTCGTTATAACTAGTCAGATCTATTATAATTCCATAAGCAAACAGCGCAGACCCTGATCAGACGGCTCCTACAGGAGCCATCTATAGGAGCGGGTCGAGTCTGTTTGCTACAGGAGCCATCTATAGGAGCGGGTCGAGTCTGTTTGCTACAGGCGCCATCTATAGGAGCGGGTCGAGTCTGTTTGCTACAGGAGCCATCTATAGGAGCGGGTCGAGTCTGTTTGCAAAGGCGTGAAAATGCATTTAACTCTTTCGTTGCCAATGTCGCATCTGTGATTACCTATGCAAACAGTTTGGATCAAGATGAGACACCGAGTAACTCGGCGTCTCACCAGGATCCAAACTGTTTGCTACTGTGTCTATTTTATGAAATAGAATTGTAGAAAATTAAAAATTGAAAATTGTAGCAGACGGCAAAGTTTGCAGACGACAAGATTTGACAGCAAAAAAAGTTAAATGAAGAAAAAAAGCTAAGTGATCGATTCAGATAGATTCCACAGTACATATACCTTTAGCTCTGTCTACTTGGTCGGAATTTTCTATAAACTTCTCCATCTTGCTTTCCGAGATACTCCCGCATGCCTGGTGGGTGAATTCTGTGAAGTTCAGCACCACACAACCGGAAGTAGACCAAAGACCCCTCCGGATCTTGACGTCTACTAGACCATCACCCTGAATGATCCTTATGTCATAGTCCAACCAGCTTTGCGAAAAATATCCTATCATGAGACATATCAAAGCCACTGTTCCGAATAAAACCAAAAAATGTCGGAATAACCGCAAGTCTTCCATTTCTGAAATGTCTCTAGGTACCTTCTTGCTTCTACCTAGTAGAACTTTTATTATGGATTTTAACTCCCGACGTGCTGTAGCTGACTTAATGATTTATATTGCAAACTGTTTAGGTCCAGATGAAACGCCGAGTAATTCCGCATCTCATCAGTTTCAAAACTGGTTCAAAATTGCTTGATGCTATTCATTTTAAAACAAGTGAAGCAGACAACGTCCTAAGACCGTTACTCAACGGACTCAAGAATCAACTGTCGATACATATCCCCCACCCACCTTATATAAATGAAAATCATCTGTACTTTACAAAATCTTCATGTTAATCTGTCCCCCGCTAACCTCGACCGGGATTCGCATTTGCAAACAGCTTGGATCCAGAAGAGAAACTCTGCGTCTCATCAGGATCCAAGCTGTTTGACACTCGGTCAAAAGTTTCTCAATAGCTTGATAGAAACTAGTCAAAAAATTGCACCAGATCCAAATTTGAGCAGACGTCATTTTCTAACAGCGGGACGAAAGTTAACGAACTTCGCGAGTGTGGTGTAGATCCAGCTTAGTCACAGCTAATAACACAGCTAGCCAATATCCTATCCAGTGAGCCGTCTTAAAACTGCGTTCGATTGTATCATGAACAGATTTCACCTTCTAACGCTGACTTTTCAAATGGAATATTCCTAAATTCAGACAGATCAAGTTTACCATGAATATTCAGGGAGTTTCCAAAAAAGAAAAGTGATATGGAAAACTGTGCAGACCCTGGTGAGAGGGCTCCTCTATGAGCCCTATCATCTGGGTCTACACTGTTTGCAAAGAACATTAGCGACTCGTTTCCCGCACTGAAAGGGTTCAGGTTGAAGAATCTGATAATAGTATCGAACTCCACTGTGTACCTCTCAAAGTTTGGTCTTGTCCTTATAAGGTCAAAATCGTACCATTGCATAAGGCAAGAAAAATAAATGGTTTGTTTAAATTTATCTGTGTATATTGTTTCCTTAATTTATCTTAACTTTTGGAATGTGAGAAACGAGTGCTGTAGCACATACAGATAGTGTAGAGCTTCCTAGAGCCCTCAAATCAGGGTCTGCAATGTTTGTCATTCAAAATACTCTGGCGAATTTAAGCCTTTCATGCTGATTGAACTACATGTATAGCGTTATACATGTATAACCTCTCTTAACCGGAATTCTAGTAGATAATAATTTAGATACTTTTAGGCAGGTGGCTGCTTAATGCAGGGTGAAAGTCATGCAGAAAGCTCCTCTAGGAGCTTTCTGCATGACTTTCACCCTGCATTAAGCTGCCACCTGTCTCCAAGACCGATATTCATACTAAATTTAACTGCCGGTTAAGAGAGGTTTTACTGTATACTGAAAAGTCATTGAATATCCTAATTACCCTAGATATTGAGAGATTAGGCAATCAGTGCAGGCACAGGTCAAACGGCTCCTGAAGGAGCCGACTGATCAGGATCTACACTATTTGCTACTGTGTCAGTCTAATTTATTCCATGAATATTCATACAAAAAATAAAGTCACCATGAATATAATTAAATGAATTTTTATACTGGCACTATGAACAAGGAAACTTGCTATACTGACAAAAACATAAAATCAGATCTGCAATATTTCATAAGCAAACAGAGCAGACCCTGATCAGACGGATCATATAGGAGCCGTCTGATCTGGGTCTGCTCTTTTCGTAAAAAGGCGTAATTATGGAGTTAAGAATTAAAATTATCGAACTGGTGCCAAACTGAATTACTGGTGGAGTGGGGGAGATTTGGTGAATTAGGGGTTTCAACACTCAAAGGAATAAAATCCTCTGTGTACATTTTCTCTTGAGTTTAGTTCCCGTATTTGTTTCTAATACTAATGTTTCCATTTCCATCTCATTTGTTCACATTAACATGTCATAATTCAACCTTTATCGTGCAAACGGCGACTTGTCATGCATTTGCAAACAGTTTGGATCAAGATGAAACCCCAGGTCTCGTCAGGAATCAGGCTGGCTAACACTTGATTAATAGCTTCTCAAGAGCTGAATAAATCGGAAAATAAAAACTGGTAAGTAAAAATTTAGAAGACGTCATTTTTCATAATTTTTATGGCAGTTTAGTGGTTAGGAAGGACCAAACCTAACCATGAGTTGACAAATCACCAGTGCATTACAGTAGAATCTGCCTTAAGCGGCCATCAAAAAGTAGTCCAGTTATGGGTCTGCAAGGCAGGTGGTAGCTTAATGCAGGTCAAAAATAATGCAGAAAGCTCCTCTATGAGCTTTCTGCATAACGTTTGCCCTGCATTTAGCAACCATCTGCTTTTTAAGATTCCTTTGTTTTATAAAAGCATGGCCGCTTAAGACAGGTTCTATTGTATGCTGAAAGTTGGAGATATGCATAGCGGCCTGTCAGTATGGCCATTAATCTTCTGAAAGAGGAGCACACATGCACCGTCATTTGCAAACAGTGTAAACCCACATCAGAGGGTCTGCAGTGATTGTGATGCAAAGTCTTCTCTCTCTCTCTCTCTCTCTCTCTCTCTCTCTCTCTCTCTCTCTCTCTCTCTCTCTCTCTCTCTCTCTCTTTGCCCCCTCTGCCATTCTCTCTCTCCCTCTCTCTAATTTGGATAACCTTAGTAATATTATTTTGGTCTATCAATATTTAGACTTTCCTTCATAAAAACGCTTTTTCACGCATTTGCAAACAGAGTAGACACAGATCAGAACG